>OV816024.1:181772566-182447844 GCA_929113105.1 Agrypnus murinus | reverse complement strand
ATTAAGCAGAAGTCGAATTGTGAAGTTCTCAAAGTACACTAAGAATCTTTTAAAAGGAGCTAAAAATTCTAACAATTTTCTGATAAAAAATGCCAAAATTATATTTGTAACAGTCAATATGTCAAAAGAACGCTTATTTTTCATTTAAAAAAGTCTTTAAGGGCGCATGTTATTTTTAAAATATTCCACTATTTTCGACGGGAATCTTATTTGCTTATCATTTAGAATTATTCTAAGGGGCGCCTGCATATACAAATTCAAACGTTGCCCAAAGAAGGACCACCCTCTTGTACGTGTGGTTTTTCCAAATTATGGACGTCTGATTTCCTAGAAGTGTGGTAAATTAAACAAATATAAAAATCTACAAGAGCCCATTTGTGTGGCTAATTTTATCGATTTGACACACTAAAAAAAATAATAAATACATTCGCTATGCCATCAGAGAACTTAGAGTATATTCTACAAATAACTATTGATTGTTAATTTCATTTAAATGGGAGATATAAAATTTAAAATTCAGTTTATTTATTAATTCGATTTCAAAACGTAATAATATGATTTTTAACAAGCATGATGCTTTCTACTCTTTTCCATTCACAACCACTAAGTCCAATTTCTTTGAGTATTAAAATTAAATTAAGTTCTGAACGTTAAATCTCGGAAGGCTAGACATTTCTCCATTTACTTTTACTTTTTACTTAATCTTGTGGTGGCTTACGAATTTCAGCACGTCTAATTCCCAGTGCACGTTTATTATTCCTTCCATTTTTAAATTTTTACATATTTTCCAGGTTCTCACATTTAAGTGAAAAAAGATCAAAAATAAATATTAAATTAACATTTAATTGGTTTTTAAAGAACTCAAGTATTATTATTGATGTTAATTGTAAAATGTTAGAAGGAGGCACTTATTAAAGGTAGAAATCTAAATTCAACGTTAAAGCTTTAGTAACAAGACAAGTATGCCTGACCCGATTTCAATTTTTTTTGCAACAAAAAAATTTTTTTTTTATTCCTATCAGCTAGGGCTATTATTTGACATTTTAAAGTTGGTGTTGCTGTAAACGAAGGGGTGAGATGCAACATTTTGATGATGCTAGTTTTAAATGTTCCCCACTAAAAATCAGTCGACTTGTTTTTGTCGAAAATGATATTTTCTGTAGTGTAGGAGATACTCAAGAAGGAACATTTTCAAATGAACACACTACATATTTTTGAATTATGTTCTTGCGAACAGAAAACCTTTTGTGCACAAATAAGCAACACATCTTTATCCCGAAAGCTTTTATATTAATTCAATATTACACTGAAAAAACTTTTGCTTTAAAATTAAAAAAATTGCAGGTAACATCAAAAGTGTTTACATTCAAAAATGCGCCAACAAAGTATGTTTTAAATTTAAAAGAAGCTCTACTTTTGAGAGTGTTTCGAACTTTTAATTCAATGTAGTGTGCCTTTAAATCAAAAACTTATTTCGGCGGTTGATTTAAATAGTATTATTGTTAATTTAAAAGTAAAATAAACGTTATTTGATTGGTAGATTGTAATTAATTTAAAAGTTTTCTGCATTCAAACGGAAAGTATCATTATTTAATTTTTAAATGCAGTGCTATTTATATGAATGTCAGGTTGTTTTTAATTTAATAATATGCTGTTTTCCTTTTAAATGCAACGCTTTTTTAAGTTAATAGCGTTAAATGCAGGACTTGAATGTTTTATATTTTTTCAGTAAAAAACAACTAACTGTTATTAATGCTTTATTGACATCACATCACACCTAGTACAAGCATAAAAGGAAAAATATTTTATTATTGAAATAAAAGAATAACCTACAAAATCTATAAGGTAACTAAATCTAAAAGATTCGTTTGATACTTTTTAATAATTTATAAATTTGACCTTTTGATGTGTAAATATTACTAGAAATTAATGTTTTAATAACGTTTGTAGTATAATTATTGCTATCTGGAAATGTTATTCGTGCATTCAAATACGACTACTGTTTTGTGTTTTCTTGTCAGTACTTATTGATTTTTAAGTTAATTTTTCTAACCTAACAGAATGCTTTTGCTTTGTTGCTTGCTTTTAAAAATGTCGGGATAAACTTCTGGTTCGAAACAGTTGGTCATTTCCCTGGGGATAAACTGATTTTATTATTTGAGAGAGTATTAATCTCCACGGTGGCTGAAGCCCATTTGATAGGCAGTGTATACAGAGAACCCTCAAACTTTTATTTTGTGTACACTTGCATGTTTATATATTTTTCTACGTGTTATGTTATTTCTTTGTGCCTATTGCTTTGCTTGCTTATCTAGGTAACCGTTCCTGTTGCTGACAGTAAAACTATGTCTTGCAAAAGACGTGTTCTGATATTTCTATATATAAACGTATTGGTCACAACGTATCTGTTGCTATGTCAAACATGATATAATTTTTGTTCAGTAGTTCTTGTGTATTCTTTTTAAACGTGCATGTCTACCTTTTCTAGTTTGTACTTAATTTTACATATTGACTCAATTGACATTTACTTTTGATGTTTTATTTATGTTGAAAGATTTTCGTTTGACCTGATATAAACAGACAACTTGATAAATTGATTTATTGATCTTTATTGTTCATTGTAGTTTCAAACTCATTGTAACCAAACTAAATAATCATTTGATCACTTATTAAACTTGAAGCGTGTACGTATTTAAGCTGGGCTAGCATAAATTTCAAGGGGATTTTTACAGAACTAGTCGTTTATTATTTTGTATCAGATTAAATCCGCCCCCCTCGCTCAAGATTAAGAATAAATAAATAAAATAATACAATCATATATAACTGTTCTTTTATTTGTGTTTATCTCTCTTTCTCCGTTCTTATGAAGTAAGTCAGTCGTTATCAACCTTGGTCACATGTTATAAAAAATTATCACAACGTAGGATCCAGTTTGTTCTTTTTGTTATATTTATCATTATAAAGTTTGTCATTTGTAAGGTTGGTAGTGCTGTGTTAACTTCCGTTTTATTAAATATTTGAATTTTACGCGGGTAGGGCCGTGATCGACTAGTGGGTAGGGATCCCGGTTCATTACAATAGATATGCATCGAAGGTCGTGAAAGAAGTTGAATAATTCTATTATAATAAATTATATCATTTTTTATAACACTGCACTAACATAAAATACTTGTTACAAATTTCCTTCCATTTTGCTCGTAAAACAACGACTAACTAATTTAACCTTGTGCACGTTTTAACGGTATAAATGAAAATGCCGAATTAACTGAAATTAAAAGACTTGCTGTCGAAACAAAGGTAAATATCTTATTTCAAAAACATTTATTTGTGCATGTAACAACTTATACTTTTATTTTAAAATCACACTCACTTGAATTAAAACCCCCTATTTACTTTAAAATAAACTGTTATCATTTCTATGTATGACAAGAGCACGTACCTCTTGAAATTTAATATACCTTTAAAAGATTCGGCATTTGAAATGAACGTGTTCTAACGTGTTTTAATGTTCAGTTCAAACAAGATTTTATAATTAACTTAAAAGTAAAATGGATTTCAAATTAAAAACTCAGTTGAAAGTAGTAAACAAAAGCAGAATCTAGCCATTTCATTGAAATCTACCTGCATTTTTTTAACTTAAAAGTAAATACTTTTATTTGGAAGTCATAAGTAAAGATTTTTGTTATAAAAACCGAAATTTCTTTTAGTGTAGTAATTTATAATTTTTGTCTTAGAAATAAACAATCAATGAGGCTGTAAAATGAATTAAAATTAAATTAATATGTACTTACATATATTCATACATGGATTCGTTGGTATCTCCATCAGGCCAAGCACCATAGCAAATAATTCGCTGCTGTCCTTCGCTAAATTGTTCGATGTAGGTGGTGTAATAGAAAAGAGAAGGGCTTGAGATCGCTACCCCTAATAACCACGTACTCATTGCCAAACATAATGTTACTGTTCGACCCATTCGTGGCCGAAGTGGGGTCATAATGGCCATGTACCTGAATAAAACAAGAAGTCAGTGTATTGTATAGCATAATGTGTATCGAAGTTGAGAACGAGTTCATTTTGTGGTAGGAAGAACTCATTTAAAAGGGAAATTGTTGTTGTAGAATGGGAAAAGAAATCGTAAATTTGTTTTCACGGCTTTTCGTTGTCGGTATATAACACTAAAACCGTGGAGAGGAATTATCGTTAAGTTCATAAAGAGGATTCTCATGTAAAATATTTCTAGATTCTGTAGAGGGGAATTTAATTATTTTATAATTTATTAGTTATTTATATTTTAAAAATTGCATTTTAGTGGTAGAGCAACCTAATACCAATTAACTTCTACTTTATTTAATCCACACACATACTTCATATATAAATTGACAGACAAAAATCCATTTCACGAGAAAATATTTGTTTGTTCTGCGATTCTACCAGTTTTATTGGCATGTGTAAATCTACCAGATGTACTTGTTTGGGCTGTCAATCAGTTTCTATATACATCGAGTTTTGAGGTCATCGTTTTTCCCCCAATTTTATTTTCCTACGCATTTATCCCAAAGACCTTCCGTATGTTAAATACTCATGAATTCCTACCTTTGATATTTTAAAATAAGTTACGTAAGCAGATAATTTATAACGATTATATTAAGAACCATATTTGATAAATTTATATAGTAGTCGAACACATTTTAAATATCTGCAAAATTTGTAATATTTCATTACAACGAAACTGAAAATAAATGAAAAAGTTTTTTAAACTAACTAGTAGGTTCATAGCATAGCACAGGTGTCAACTTTGTGGTGGCTCGAAGGTTGTGGCGCTCCTTAAAATAATGTAGTGAGGGCTGAGCCCTCATTGACATGGTTAGTACAATTTATCTAACAAGTATTCTAAATTGAAAATCTGAGGAGGGTAGCCTATGCACTTATCCAACTGAGATATTTTTTGTAATTTTTTTTGCAAAAAGGGCAAAAAGAATATTCAGAATTTATTAAATTTTTGATGGCCATACCTACATGTAGAGCTGAAAGATTCTTTTATGAATTACACAGACTAAAAAGCTATTTGCCTAAAACATTGTTAAATAATTAAACATAAAGTAAATTGCAAATATCTTCATTGAAAGAAGGGCTGCTCTAAGAGACGTGTTTTCTTCTAAAGAATGAGCTTATTATTTTACAATTCAAATTTCTTTTGTTAACTATTATTATTAGTAGTATATTATTATATTACTATAGTAATATTATAGTAATATTATTATAGTATATTATTATATTATTATATTATATAGTATATTATTATATTAAAACGCCGTCTAAATTTACTGACGCATCTCAATACCTACATATTCCTAGTTTTCTGTGTTCCTGTAAAAAGTATTCTCTGTTTTTAATACAGTATGTCTCATTTGGAAATCGAATATTAGGATTGACCTGTGTTTTGAGAAAATCTATTGTAAGATTTCCCCAAATATATAAAGTTTAGCTTAAACAGTACTGGTATTATGAAAATGACGGAAAAAATTACATTTAGTCTCCTTTCTTAAAGAAAAGTCATTTAAATTAGTACAACCTACTTTTAAAATAAATGTGGCATGCTCCAGCGCCGACGTGATAGCTTAGTTAGCCAGAGCGGTGTGATAATAACCCAAAGTCCACTGCCGCCTACATGTTTACAAAACACAATTTAAAATGCAATCTTTCTCTTCGAAATTGTTTTTCTGCATAATTCTAATAAAGTGCATTGTTTTTTATTTCTAATGTGACTGGTAGTTTTGCTAAATGTTTCGTTTTAATGCTTATTACAATTTTTTGAATTTTCTGATGCATTTTACTGACCTTCTTCGTTTCATAAGATCAATGCTTAAGTTATGTAGCAATTGAATCAGCAGTGCGATGCATATCATTTTCCTAGAAACAAGATAGTACAAATTTAATAATTTTCGTTAATTAAATACCTATTTAGGTTGTCAATGCAAAAAGTTACTATTTTTACTTAATTTGTTTTTAGTCGTGTGCAATACTGTGGATCAAATTACAGGTTGAAATGCACTTTATTAAAATTATGTACAGAATGAATATTATCGAAGAAAGAATTGTCATGTTTTATAAAAATATATAAATAGGAGAAGTTATCTGCCATCTGGAATCGAACCCGGGACGACAGCGACTTATGGATATTATCATCCTGCTCCGGCTAACTGAACTATGGAATCATGTTGGTACTTGAGCGTACCACACTTACTTTAAGTTGCACTAATTTAAATGATTTTCTTTAAAAAAGGGGAATAAATGTATTTTTTTTTAATTTTCGGTATATGATGATAAACAGAAACAATAATTTTATTTACTTGGGGAAATCTTACAAACAATTGTTTAGCACAGGTTAATCTTTACATTTGATTTGAGTTATTTTGATTGTTTACGTTTTATTCTTATTGTATGTAGAAGTTTAATTAATAATTCTTTTGGAAATAGTACTTGTATATGCAGACCGTGTTTAACGATTGGTAAAACTCTAAAATTGCCAGCCCTCATTAAGATTTTGAAAAGTCTGCTCCAATGGCTCATACAGTACATATTATAATGCATAATGAATGCTCCTAAACAGGCAAACATATACCAGCTACCTGCACTGAAAGCTGAAAAGTCATCACTCAAGGTTCAGATTTGGGGGAATATTTCTTTCGCACATAAATGTATTGTTGTCATATCATGTAAATGTAGTATCAATGCCAAAACCACTACTTGCGAGAGACACGATGTATCTAGACTTTACATACCTACCTATAATTATTCATTACCTTCATTCTAAAAGGACCTAAGTGCCAATTTTTCAGATTTCTAGATATTAATGTCATAACGGTCTATGTGTCAAGCTTAACGAGAACCAAAATGGTATATCTAGGATTGTTGTTCCCTCAGAATTATGCGCAGATGTAGATATATGTAAGTTGTATTTTCAGAACAGTAGGGAAAAAATGAGAGTTCTGGAACCACCCCCCACTCCTGACCTTGACCTTGAACCTATCTCGCTCTAACACATGGTGACCTTGAATCTATCTCTGTCATGTTAACGTGGCAACACCGCATTCTCAAGGTCAACAAAATGGCAACACCGCATTCTCAAGGTCAACAATATGACAACACCGCATTCTCAAGGTCACCAATATGGCACCACCGCATTCTCAAGGTCAACAATATGGCAACACCGCATTCTCAAGGCCAATGATATGGCAACAATGCATTCAAGACCACTCTTCAAGGTCATCAAACACCATTCAAGGTCAAGCTTTAGATATATATAGCAGGTCGCATGTATTGAAAATGCAAAATGTGTGTAGAAGCGAGCTTGCAGAATACGTGCCTGACAGAACGAGTGTTATCATTTCGTAATTGGAAGGGTATACAAACCCCAAAATCTTTAGCTGAGGCCGGATTTGTGTATACGGGGCGTGAAGATAGAGTAGAATGTTTTTATTGCCGAGTGAACATTTTCAAATGGGAACCGTCGGATAGTCCAATCGTAGAACACCTGAAATGGTCACCACATTGCGTGTTTGCAAACGTGTTAGCACCCATAAACGTTGAAAGCGGTAGAGACGTTTGCGATTAAAAGAAGATACAACATAGAATATAACACTAAGGAAGATGTTACCAATCAAGGCGGTAATATTATTAGCAACCTTGTACGAGGGTGTAGTGTACGTTGCAAAACTTCCAGACACAACAGCAGCTTTTATTTCATACAACTTCAATACGAGTGTGTGGTATGGAATGCAACCGGTGACGTTGCAACACATGGGAATGTTTAAACACGAGGTCGGCAATAGAACGCAAGAAGTACGATTCAGGGTCAAATTCGTGTACCCAACATATACCATGGATAGCGAGTGGCAAACCCTCGGGAATAGTCCGGTAGAACAATGTAAAGTCAGCAGCGAAACGTGTTACGCTTCAGTGGCGACCTTGGGCACCCTGTTAATCGCAGTAGTTGGTGTAAGCATGGGAACATATTGTATCGCTCGTTATCGTTACCACTAAAGACTATGACCTTGGCTCCCACCCGCCAACTGAAACCATGACCTTGGATCCCACCCCTCGACTCAGACCATGACCTTGAATCCCACCCGTCAACTCAGTGTATATAAACGCATACGCAAGAACACTTCAGTAGTACAGCATCTACACAAGAACAATTCAGCAGTACAGCATCATGAACGTGGTAGAGGCAACCGTTTTAGTAACATTCGATTTCGAGGACGACGAGGATGAAATGCGAGACGAAGAATTATATGGTGGGAACGTCGAGAAAACTTTAGACCACCACAAAGAGGCATTCATTAAACGCGTCAAAGAGAAGAGTGTTCTTGAAGCTGGTTATCTGGTGTTTGCGCTAGTGACGTTTGCATATTCCATGGACTTAAATGGGGAAAGGATATGGTTTGACGGAAAAAGTGGGACAGCGCCGAAACAATTGGAAGAACCGTTAGACGAATGGTACGATACAAATATAAAAATTCCCATCATGAGACGTATAGAGGAGTATAATACCGATAAGTTGCGAACGGAACATTTGTGTCGTTTCACCATACTAATAGCGGAGAGTTAAAGTGCTGTTTATAGACTAGTATAAGCCGGATAAGTTTCGAACAGAACATTGGCGTCGTTTCACCATCTTAATAGCGGAGAGTTAAAGTGTTGTGTTGTTTTTGTAAAGTCACAGAAACAGCCAGCGCATTATTTAGTGAAAAGTACGCCGAGGCTTAACTAATGTATTATTGAAATAATTGTACTCTGTAAACAAATACAAGATTGTAAATTGTAAAAGATAAATGTACTCTGTAAACAAATACAAGCGGGTAAATTGCATATGTATTTAGTTAAATAAACCACGTATTTATCTCATTATATCGTTTCATTTAAGACCGATCTCCGTCTCTTCTAGAGATTAGTTTAACGATTAAATCAAAAGTGAAACTAAGATTTAAAAATGTCATACCATTTTAATTTCAATTAGATTCTTACTTAACTATGAAAATATCCAGAGGAAAGATCAACACAACCTCAAGGTAAGAACGACACCAGACAGTCAGGAATGTGCAAACAAAGAAATTCCACAGACATCGTTGAGAACAGGTGAAACAAGGTCAAGGAGATTGTATTTACACAGAAAGGAGTGGCCAGACAGTCAGGAATGTGCAAACAAAAAATTCCACAGACATTGTTGAGAACAGACGAAACAAGGTCAAGGAGATTGTATTTACACATAAAGGAGTGGCCAGACAGGCACGAATGTGCAGGCAGAACAAAAGAAATTCCGCAGACGTTGTTATGTTTACAAAAAAATGTACACGAAAGGTCAACACTACCTCAAGGGTAAGAACTACACCAGACAGTCAGAAATGTGCAAACAAAGAAATTCCGCAGTCTTTGTTGAGAACAGATGAAACAAGGTCAACGAGATTGTATTTACACAGAAAGAAGTGGGGGCACAGATATATCTATAACTTCCAAGCTTCACCACTCAGTTACATTTACAACAAGTTAGAGAAATGAACAACGAAATGAACAATGAAAGTGGAGTAGAGAGTTCGTCGCCGGAGGTCGACCGACCAGCGTCTCGGGGATCAAGTCTGTGGAGCGAGGATACGGAGATCCTCGTTGTGAACGACGTTGCGCAGGTAGAGGACCTGGAGGAGACTGAGGAGATGGAGGACGAGGTGGAAGACCTGGACGAGGTGGAAGACCAGGAGGAAACCATGGAAGTGCTGGTAAGTAACTCAATAATTTAACAAAATTACTTTTAACAAAAATACTTTTAACAAAATTACTTTTAAATAAAAGGAGGAAACGATGCAAGTGCTGGTAACTAACTAAACAATTTAACAAAATTACTTTTGAATAAAACACATAGATATGAGACATATATTTTTATTTTAATGTTTATAGCCGGAGAACGTTTTAGTGGCGATGTCGCGACCCGTACTAGTACGGGGGCGGTTTAGCACGCTGGTGCTGTGTTGCGTATGTAGGGAGACCTACATAACCGTCCCTCGGGACTATGACGCGGTGAGGTACGCCGCCACTCACCAAAAGTGTGAGGCATGCACATAAGTGAGTTAGAATTAGTTTATTGTAATAAAATTACGTTTTAATTTACCCCGTGTTTTGCAGGTGCAGCGCGAGTGTAAATCCCCAAAAAATCCCCCAAAAAAATCCCCAAAAAAAATCAAAAAAAAATCAAAAAAAAAAAAAAAAAAAAAAAAAACTAAAAAAAGTTAAGGTAGGTTAGGTTAGGTTAGTTGAAAACTAGATGATACTACAAAGAAAACAAAGCTGATACTATAGTAACCCCCTTAAATGAATTTTAAGGGGTGTCAAGGTAAAGGTGAGGTAAACTACTGGAGGGGGGGAGGAGGCATGGGGAGGGATGGGTGGTGGGTTGAGGGGGGGGGGGTTGGGGCCGGGGGGGGAACGAAAATTGAAAAATCAGCGCTCTAGCTCTCAAGGTTAATGAAGGGCAAGAATTCGATTGCTCGATTTGCTAAGTAGAGATAAATGAAGGTCGTCACGGGTATGCTGTTGACCACAATTGAATGGTCATAGAGTATTTCCGGGTTACAACAAACTTTTGGATTTTGGTTTTTTTGGAATTTTTTTTTTTTTTTTTTTTTTTTTTTTTTTTTTTTTTTTTTTTAAATTTTGGATATTTTTCAGAGAGTATTGTCTGGTTGCTACAAACTGTTGAATTAAAACAACATAGTGAGTAATGGGTCAGACGGTTTTAGTGACTTTTTGTTTACGGTTATAATATCTACAATTTCTTTTATTGTATACAATCAAATCATCAATTGTAAAGGAAAAAGAATTATTTCATGCTATTTTTTATTTAAAATGTGTTGGTCCTAACTAATATTAACAAAATTACTAAATAATATTAACAAAATTACTAACTATAATGTCTATAATATCTACAATTACACATCACTGGTGATCCATCTCCATCTCCAACCGTGCATTCAATATTTGAAAGTAAAGGCTGCCGTGACAATTATCATCGCAGGTACACTCATCCGCATCGTTGCCTCCAAACTGGGATACCGGACCGAGGATATGCAACCGTTCGGAACACGCAATTGGGTCGAAGGTGTTGTACAGCATCCGTTTCATGCAGCCATCACACCAATGGGATGGTACGTGGGAAATCGATCTCGACACCGTTGTGTGGTATTGCTGTGGTAGGGTGGCCGTACTACACACACTGCGTATGCAGCCCTTGCATAGACGCTTCTCTTTCCACGTGTAGTATGACCACCACAGACAGTACGGGACATCTGCCACTGTAAAGCACCCCTGCAATACCGTAGCCACCTGTTGAAACCGTAGGGTTCGGTTTGCACAATCAAGGTCCTCCAGGTCACCGAAACGGTCTTCATCATAATGTCTTTCGGAGTTAGCGGTTGTATACCAATACCATTTCCACATCACCCATAGTTCGAACACTAGGCGTTCAATTCCTATACCTATGGATGATTGTGGATTCATCAGCTCTCGATGGTGGCGGGCGATGGATACATGTGGACCCAAGGAGGCAGCGATGCAGCGTAACGATTGAGCCCGTAGGCTGAGCCAGCGATCCCATTTCTGCGCATCTGGCGCGGTATCTCCTTCAACGGAATGTGGTATGCGAGGTGCGATGACGGACATTGTGATGTGTTACCTGGTGTGGAAAACACTCCCTATTATATCGAAGTTACAACACCCACGGAGGGAGTGGGAAGTGGAAGACCTTGAGGTACCTATACACCAATGCCCTTGAGAAAATGTAAGGTTTCTGTCTAGACACCGACCTATACACCAATGACCGTGAGGAAATGCAAGGTTTCTGTCTATACACCACTGACCGTGAGGAAATGTAAGTATTTGCGCGAATGCAAGGTAAAGTGGTGGGGGTGATGGAGGGGTTCAAGGTGAAGGAGTGGGGGTGAAAGTGGGGTTCAAGGTTAGGGAGTGGGGGGTGGTTCGACAAAACCGGAGGGCGACGAAGCGGAGCGTCAGTCTGTCTTCGTTCATCATGGATACATCATCTAGTAGTGTTACCAGTGTTGGTGAAGTGAATAAGTGTCGTTGTGTGACATTGTCCTTCTGGTCAAAATTATCGATGAAGAAAGCGTGCCCGGTACATGTGCCGCGTACACCATCTCCAGTTGCTGCGTGCCCGGTACTTGTACCAACTATCGAGCGTGCACCATCTCCAGTTGCAGCGTGCTCGGTACATGTTCCGCGTACACCTTCTCCAGTTGCTGCGTGCCCGGTACTTGTGCCAACTATCGAGCGTACACCATCTCCAGTTGCTGCCGCAAAGAAGATCATAGTACTACAAAATGTGGTAGTAAAGGCGGCAGCCGTTAATGTGGAGAAGCCGAAGTACGACATGCTTTCCGGGCGTTCACAACCTTTACTGCGAGAGCTGTTGACTTCGACAAATGTGTTTTACGCTGTTGGAAGTTTGCACATGAGAGGAATCCCCATCGTGACGGTCCAGGAAGCACCTGCGGCATCACCATGTTCGGGTGAGTGGGACTCCCAATTGTTGAATAGCCCACCGGGCAGCGAGTATGATATCTCAATTCGGGGGTCCCTTTTGGGGGATGCATCACCATCTGCAACCGATGATGAAGTGAATCTGCCCATGGAGATTGCTGCAAGTGCAAATGTAATTGTCGATGAAACGGAGTCGGACTGTTCCACATCAATTGCAAGCGATCCTGACGATGACGATGAGGAGTTAATCATTCCGGGTACCCCCTGTGATGACGGGGTGCATGACCATTTGGACATAGACACAGCGACACTTATGGAGGTTTCTGATGACACAGCGTCCATACAGTTGTCCGGCAGCATCAGAGACTTCACAACTTCGGCGATGGTCTTCATAGATGGTGTACCATGCGAGAAGCAGTCTTTACCGCTTGCTGTCGTTGATGACGCACAGCAGACAAGGATTACACGACGGTTAAGAGAAGTGGCGTCCGGTTTGCGAGGGTGTGAGAGTGAACGCATCGCTCTCCTCCAACGCAAAGCGGAGCTCTTAGCTGCTGTGGAAAGATATGAGATCAAAATCAAGAGTATCAAGACGCAGCAGCTACGACAAGTGATGGAGGAGTTGGGGTCCTGTGAGAGCGAACGCCTCGCACTTTTAACCGAAGCGGAAAACTTGTCAGCTTTGCGTCATCAACGACGTTAACGGTTGGTATAACTGTGACCTCCCACTAACAATAACCCAGTCCTCTTCCTATCCCGGTCGGGTTTGCATAACACGTCCTCGTCGTCCCGACTGGAAATCAGTATCGCGAACGTTAGTAGTAAAAGTTGATGTAAAAGCTTTATCGTTTGCCAGTGCGTTCCCGTTTACTGATTACAAAGAATATGTATGTATGTAGCTGTGGCGCGTCCTTCACCCGACGGGATGCCTTAGCCCGTCACCGAAGAGAAAGCTGCCGTGGACCGCTGGACTACCAATCCACGAGCGGTAAGCAACCATTCCTGTGAAGTTGTATGATGTGATACGAGTATTTTGTTGATTACAGCTGGGGGAGCTTCGGATGCTGTAGGTAATACCGGTGAAGGACCTGCATCTAAGAAAGCGAAACAAACCTCCCCGCAAGGTACGTGTACACATTGTTAACGGCTTTAGTGTTAGTGATCTGTGCAATTGTTTCAGGAAATACCTCCGCGACGGTGTATTGTGATGTGTGCGAGCTGGATGTTCCACGACGTGGCTACGCTGGACATCTACGAAGCAACCGCCACAATCATCGTAATACCGCGTCAGTGCAGTCGGAGGAAGTGGTGGTCCTGGAGACGGCTTTCAAGTCGCGTATAGCCAGTTATCGAGTCTCGGTGAGAAATCATCATATAAATCTCAGAGAATTTACTGATGAGACCCGCGAAAATGTGTTAAGACTATTAGAAAGAAACGTTCAGCGCTTTCGTAGTGTGAAAGTCAATCTAGAAGTATTCGGAATGTACTTTTTGGAAAGTCAAAATTTGCACGAAATTAAATCGTTTAATACGCAAAATGAGATTGTGACCGGGACTTCGAATCTGACCGATTTGTATGATGATTTCGTTGAGGTGCTGGATACGAAGATGTCGGACTTTAATGATCGGAACTCAGGTAATGAATAGTTACGGGTTACGATTCGATTGCTAATTGTAGGGTCCTTGCAGGTTGGGTACTGGAGCAGCTGTTATTTATAGAAGTCAACGTCAATAAATACAACCCGCTCCGTGCTTCCTCCTATGTTCCACTTCCGCCGTCGATACAACATAAAAAGGCTGTAATCAACGTGCAAAATAACGATCAGTGCTGTTTTGGTTGGGCCTTGGCGTCCGCTTTGTATCCGCCGAGGGGGGGACCTTCCAACAGGACGACTTCGTATCCAAATTTTGCACAACTGTTTGATTTTGAAGGTATCACCTTTCCTGTCAAACTGGATGCTATTTCGAAATTTGAAGCGCGTAATCCACGCTTATCTATTAACGTGTATGGTTTGGAAGCTGTATTTAAAGACGGAGAAATGAAACAAGAAGTTGTAGGGCCTCTGCATTACTCTAAGCAAAAGAAAGAAGTACATGTAAATTTATTATTAATTTCTGATATGGAGGGTAATAGTCATTACTGTTGGATAAAAAACTTTTCGCGTTTGGTATCGTCACAGTTGTCGGCTCACAATGGAGAAAAACACTTTTGTGACGGCTGCTTGCAGTATTTTCCAAGTGAAAGTAGATTAAAACAACATACCCGTTTTGATTGCAATCATGTTTACACCAAGTTACCAACTATCGAACCCGTATGCAATAAATGGGGGCACGACCAGCCGGGTAATCTATTGAAGTTTGAAAATTTTCAAAAGCAACTTACAGTAGCTTTTGTCGTTTACGCGGATTTTGAAAGTGTGTTGAAACCTTTGGACACGGTTGAGCCGGATCCTAGTGGAAAATTTACCATGACATCGTACGAACACGAACCACATTCGTTTGCGTATTACATTAAGTGTTCCTACGATGACGCGTTATCTAAATTTGAATTGTACCGTGGTCCGAATGCAGCAAGTGAGTTTATGCTGCGCTTAGAAGGAGATGTTAGAAGGTTGTATAAGGATCATTTAAGACATGTTCAAGACATGCGACTTTTATCGTGCCGACAAACTTTCAACTATGATAACGCAACCGTGTGTCATATTTGTGACAAACCCTTTGGTGAAAACGACGTTAAGGTGAAAGATCACTGTCACCTCAGCGGCGAGTACCGCGGGGCGGCTCACTCCGGGTGCAATTTAATGTATCAAATTCCCGACTTCATACCGATATTTTTCCATAATTTGACGGGATATGATTCACATCTATTCATAAAGCAATTGGCATTAGAAAAAGAAGCAATCGAAGTGATTGCGCTCAATAAAGAGAAATACGTTTCGTTTTCGAAACAGCTTTTGGTAGATGAAATTAGGGACGGGTCCCAACGAATACAGGTATGTCTTAAAATGCGCTTTCTGGACAGTTTACGATTTTTAAATTCTAGTTTGGATAAGTTATCTCAAAATCTAACTTCCGACCAGTGTTTGACTATTAAAAAGTATTTTGGAGATGGGGTTAGCTTCGACTTACTGCGACAGAAAGGTGTGTTTCCCTATTCGTACGTCGACAGCTTCTCCAAACTCGCACAGGACACGTTGCCGACGTATGAGGACTTTTTCGATCGTTTGACAGGGGACCACGTCTCTCGATCGCGGTATGCTCGCGCTGTGGAGGTGTGGAATACGTTTGGTTGCACGACTTTGGGCGACTATTCGGATCTCTATTTGAAAACCGATGTCTTACTTTTGACTGATGTCTTTGAAAACTTTAGACGTGTATGTCTTGAAAATTACAAGTTAGATCCGGCGCAGTATTTTACTGCACCGGGTTTAAGTTGGGATGCTATGTTGAAACGCACGTCTGTAGAACTGGAGCTGCTCACGGATCTGGACATGCTCCATTTCTTTAAGAAAGGTATTCGGGGAGGTGTCAGTACCTGTGTTGGCAGGAAGTGTTTCGCGAATAATACGTTTCTTCCAAATTATGACGCGTCCAAGCCCCATTCTTTTATTATGTATCTCGATGCTACCAATCTCTACGGTTACAGTATGCGACAGTATCTGCCGCAGCGCGACTTTGAATGGCTTAGTCCGTACGAAATTGAACAGTTCGATCTAAATTCCGTGGCGGAAGACGCCGATATGGGTTACGTGCTGGAAGTAGATCTACACTACCCAACGCGGTTGCACGATTTACATAATGACTTTCCTTTCTGCCCCGAACCTCTGGTGCCGCCTACGGGAAACGCGCGTCACCCAAAATTAATTCCAAACTTGTTCGATAAAACGCGTTACGTTATCCACTATAGAAATTTACAACAGTGTCTTAAGCATGGTTTAGAATTAACCAAAATTCATCGCGTGTTAAAATTTCATCAGGCACCCTGGTTGCGTTCCTATATTGATTTGAATACCACGTTACGTAATCAGGCAACTAACGAAGCGGACAGGGACTTCTTTAAATTAATGGTTAACAGTTTATTTGGCAAGACAATGGAAAATGTCGATAAAAGGGTGGACGTTCGTTTGGTTAGTCATTGGGAACGTCATGGTAAAAAGCATGGGGCTGAGACGTTAGTAGCAAAGCCTCAATTCAAAAGCGTTGCTGTCTTCTCGGAAAATTTGGTCGCTATAGAGTTACAAAAAGTGTCGGTTACATACAATAAACCGGTGTACGTGGGTTTTACTATTTTGGATCTTTCTAAAACGATAATGTATGAATTTTTTTATGATTTTCTCAAACCTTTATATGGTGATAACGTGCGCTTGCTGTACACAGATACTGACTCTTTCATTATAGAAATTCGTACTGAAAATTTTTATGCTGATATGAAGCAACACTTAGATAAATTTGACACCTCAAAATTCCCACCCGACAACATTCACGGTATACCGCGCACGGCCTCGGTGGTTGGTAAAATGAAAGATGAATATTGTGGAGTGCCCCTCTGCAGTTTCTACGGTGCAGGTGCTAAAACGTATTGTGTAAACGTGCTTGACCGCGACGGTGAAATGGCGATTAAAAAGGCGAAAGGGGTAAAAAGGGCGGTAATTAAGCGCGATCTCACCGTTGAGGACTACCGTCAGGTTGTGGAAGATGGTGTTGTGCTCTTCCGAAAAATGTTTATATTCAAATCACGTTTACATGCTATGTACACAGAACTTCGGAATAAAGTAGCGTTATCACCAGCCGATAACAAACGTTACATTATTCCCGGGTCGCACAACACTTTAGCATGGGGACACCGCGATATTCATCCGGGGCGTGATAGTTATCAGAATTTGGATCGTCTGTTAGAATTACTGCAAGCCGAAATGTAATTTTGGAACTCGTTTGTTGGTAGAACCGACGGTACTGATTAGTATTATCGCAGAGGCCCCCGGCTACGTTGACAACAGCCTTTTCTTTGTTATGAATTATTGTAAATAGTATTTATGCTTTGTAGTTTGTTACCGTATATATTTCATGTATTTATTATGATATTGATTAATGTGAATAAATTATATACATCATACTCTGTGTTTCTGTAAAGGTAGAAGAAATAAAACACACTATTGATATCAAAAAGTGATTTATTATTGTTTACTGCTTACATAAAATGATAGTTATATATTAACATTGCAACACATACACTGCATGCACTGTACTACTTAATGCACTGTACTACTTAATGCACTATATCACGTGCTGCTATATACGAGTTGTGGGTATTATCAAAGCCCAACCACTTCACTAAAACTTGATCTCCCTTTTTTTTTAACACCTTCTCTACTAAAAATACTTCAGGATGTTTAACCATCTGTAATTCCTCCGTGTAGAAGCCTCCACGTATCTCTTCCCCGTTCGTGTCTTCCAAGATATACGTTATGGGATTGGTTCGATTAACCTTTTTAATTTGAAAGATTTCGGTACTCCATGTGGGAGTATAACCTTTCGCAAACGCTTCCCGATGCTTGCTGATTCGCACGTGATCACCGACTGTGAATTTAGCACTTCGCAGGTCGGTGGTTTTCTGGAAATCGTAAACTGTTTCTAAAAGAATCTTGGCGTTGCTGTGGTTCACTTCGATGGGTTTGTAGCCGGTGGTGCGGTGTACGGTATCGTTGTATTGGTTAACAACCTTTGGTAATAACTGCAACCACTTATATGACCCTTGCATGGAAAATTCCTTCCACATCTTGTTTTTAAGAGTTCGGTTTACACGTTCTACCGGACTTGCTTTCATACTAGAAAAGGTGCTGTAATGGTTGATGTTGAACGTTTGCATTAGCTTACGAAAATGCTGGTTGTAAAATTCCTTCCCCATATCCGTTTGTAAATTGTCGGGAGTACCTCCTGTTGATGTTAATAATTTTTTCATTGCTTTCGTGACGTCTTCACCGGTTTTTCGTTTAAGTGGACACGCCCAAACACGCTTGCTAAACATATTCAACAATACTAAAATATATCGAAAACCTTTATTTATTTTAGCATAAGGAATCATTTCCACAAGATCGGCCATGTACAAATCGTTCAGGTCTTTTACGATTACGCGTCTTCTTTGAAATCGTTTACGAGCAGGTTTATGCAATTCTTCAATTATTTGACGTTTTATACTCATTTAGAAAATGCTGGAACACTAATAACAGCTTCAAAAATAAATATGTCCTTTGATCCAGGCTTCTTCACCTTAAACTTATCCCCTTTCTTCAATGACACTCCGATGAGTGATTCGGCATCGTATAACGTATCGTTTAAAAAGATTTGCGCATCTGTGGGATAGTATTTGATTTGTTTAATGATACCTTTTGTTAGAGGAACGACATACTCGAAGTTGGTGGAGTTCAAAAGTGCATAACCGTTTTCATGGTTGTATATTCCCATCATATACAACATTGTCTCGTAGTGTAAATTAGACACGTCTTCTAAAAAGAATACTTTTGCACGAGCGTCGAGTTTAACTCGGACAGGAGTTTTATGAAGATGTTTACCGAACTTATCCAGAGTCATCGTCGTGAGGTACTGACGATATATGATGATATGGCTGACTAATAACAGCTTCGAAGTAAAATGGGACGGCTGTAGACGGATATAGCATCATTGTTGTGTACCTTACATTTGGTATATCGTCTAATAGGTACACTTTCGAACGAGTGTCGAGGGGTTTTGTGAAGATGTTTCCCGAATTTATTGAGCGTCATGATTGCACTAACGTTAGCAATATTATGAAACGGATCGATACGCGTGTGATGATTTATTCGATAATTTTAGCAGCTCTCAATTCATCGATAATATATATGATTTCATTAGTGTGACCGGTGTGGCCAGCCGACTTTGAACTTAAAAGGAGTCTCAATCTGTCCACTAGTTTATTAGGATCTTTCCAAGGTATAAATTCCACCTGTTTATTATTATAGTTGAGAACGCGCATATCACCACCGCCACGTTTTGGTAATGTGCGAGTTTTCGATCGCGTGACCGGTGTAGTAGGTGTAGACTCGCTTCGAGATCTTGCTCCAGGAGTAGTTAGAAGGGGTCTAATTATACTTGAATATTTCTTTCCGGTTCCGTGTAGCTGTGCACCCTCAATGTAACCTCTTCTGGTAGCATTGGTACGTGTAAGAAGGTCCTTATACTTCTGCAAGTCTGATTGGGTGTATCCAATAGGTGCTTTTTTAAATACTAATTCGTAAAAACCAGGAGTGCCTGTATATTTAAAAATTGTGCCTGAGGGTTTTTTAATAATAAAGTCGTTCTCGTCAAAAGTGAGTACGGCGTCTCCGATTAGGTACTGGTGAGATTCCGGATGGAATCGTACTCCATAATGATGATCGAACTCGTTCTTAGTATCCTTGAACATGTTTTCCATATACATTTTAGCTCTACCAGAAAAGGTCTCATCTATGTAAGTTTGGAATTCCGGACTGAATCCAACAGCAGCAAGTTGTTCTTTCAATTGATCCAATGTTGGGACCCCAGATTCTTCCAGGACTTCTGTTTCAAAAACTGAGATATCAGGTGAGGGAACGCTAGTAGTGCGCATTCTTTGGGTGATAGGTGATGGTTCGTGAGGTATTCGTCTTGCGGGTGGAAGTCGTTTATAAAATTTTTTTGGGGTCGAGGTAGGTATGGGAGAAGACACTTCCGTTTTTAAGGGTTCTTCTTTCGGAGTTAATAATTCCGTTTTAACTCCGGTTATAAACTCACGCAATGGTTGAGTGATAGGTTGATAGCGGCGTTGTAGTTCCACTTCTGACCGTGCAATTTCAGACTTGAGACTTTTGTATTTCTGTTTAACATGACGTCGTGCTTTAACCAAGTCTTCTGCTACACGCTTATCCATGTTTACTAAAACGTTTAGTTCGTGTCTTCGGTATTTATGGTGAAGTAACAGTCGAAACCTTTTCGATAACGTCCTCCATTAAGTGGATAATCTTTGTCGATTACTAAAAAGCCATATTTCTCCTTCCAACAGTGTAAACACAAGTGTTTAAACGCTTCGAAAGTCATATCCCCGCTAACATGATCGTTAAATATGTGTTTTAAGTTAGTATTATCCTGCTTAAACACGACAATGAGATTTGAATTATCTCTTACGAGTTGTTTAGGTATCGCAGAATATGTCTGACATAAATAAAAACAGTCGATGTGTTTATGTCTCCCGAAGCAGAAGTAATCACGTATGGTGCTTTGACTATCGCAAACTACATCGTCGAAGATAATAACCGAGTTTTGGTTTGCATCCTTAGGCGGTAATATAGTTTCAGAAGAATCGTATTCGAAATAACCGATGGGTAATGATCGAAACAGGTCGCGCAGATATGCGTATTTCGGTTGATAAAGAGATTTACTATAAACATATACGTTTTCGAAGCGTAAACCGTTTGGATGTTCTAGTAAACTTATCATTAGGTTGGTTTTACCACATCCGGAACTGCCTACTATTATACCGCGTTTGCATCCTGCACCCAACAATACGCTATGTTTAAACACTTGTGGCGTCGGTGAACAATTATCCCGATTTACAACCGGTAATCTGTGTCTCTGATGCACCAACTTTAGCTGCTCCATGTAGGACACGTTGTGAGGGAAGAGCACACGTGTGTGATATATATAAATATATGTAGACGGGTCACTTACAGTCACTCTTCACCTGTGATAGGAGGAGTAATGTGTTATGAAACGTACTCTGCGAAAAGCGGATAATCGTCAATCAACTCGTAAGGGGAAGGGAGTGATCAACACTCTCATTAATAAGTTACCGTTAGAATTACATTTACCAGGGTATAACTACTGCGGACCTGGCACCCGTTTACATCAAAGGCTTGCTCGTGGAGACAAAGGAATAAACCCGTTGGATGAAGCTTGTAAAGAGCACGACATAGTCTATTCAAAAACTAACGATCTTGGTGAACGTCATAAAGCCGATAGTATATTAGGACATAAGGCGTGGACTAGGTTTCGTTCTAAGGACGCTCGTTTTGGAGAGAGAGCGGCTGCACTTACTGTGGCCGGCATTATGTCTGGAAAAAGAAAATTGGGTATGGGTGTTCGACGGCGATCTAAGGTGAAAAGAAGGGGTACTTTAACGTTCAACAACGCCATCAAATTAGCTAGAAAACGTATTGGTGGTAAAGTAAAAAAGTTATCTTTAAAACGATCTGCTCGTCTTGCCCTAGCGGCCTTGAAACGTAAACGTATCATTGCTCCCAAAGGTCGGATTATACCTATTCCCAAGCAAGGTGGTTTCCTACCGCTGATTCCTTTATTTGCCGCTCTCGGAGCTATAGGCTCGTTAGGAACTGGAGCAGCTGCGGTTGCCAAAGCAGTGAATGAAGCAAAAGCAGCGAAATCAGCGCTCGAAGAAACGAAACGACACAATATAGCGATGGAGCAAGCGCCTGTAGGAAAAGGATTATATTTGAAACCGTACAAAAAAGGATTAGGATTGTATTTACGACCTCCAAAAAACTACCCTTAAAGCTACCACACCGACCACTGACCAATATCGATCTGTCAAAGTACGTAAACGAGTTAAAAATTCCATACTTCAGAGGTATTTTTATGCGAAACGGGTTACCGAAACGTATCCGTAAAAACGAATGTGGAATTGTGAATTTGGATGATACAGATGGGGAAGGTACGCATTGGACATCGTATGTTAAACGTGGTCGACATATATTATACTTTGATAGTATTGGACAGTTAAAACCCCCACTAGAACTCGTTCATTACTTTAAAAGTGATGGTAGCTTAAACGTTATTAGTTACAACTATGATGCTTTTCAGAAGCTAAATTCGTACAATTGTGGACATTTAGCGCTGAACTTTTTATATGAAAACACTCCTTAACATTTCCTCAGTCTTACTGGGAATGTTGAGATGTCTCAAACATTTATCTTCTCCGCTACAACGTCTGTTTTAACTTCTCCTTTTAACCCTCCCATATATTTGGATCCTACAAAACAATGGGTTATGCGTTTGACAAATTTCGAAACGTTCAATACTGTTCCGAACGTAACGGATAAAAACAACGTGTTTAAAATGGGAGAAAGAATAATAAAGATACCTACTGGATCATATGAGCTTGCTGATATAGCTCAATACATTAATTCTCAAGTAAACGGTGAGTCTGTTAACATCGATCCGAATCATAATACCCTAAGATCGATTATAAAAGCCGATCACGACATTGACTTTACAGTTGAACACTCTATCGGAACATTGTTAGGGTTTAAGAATAGAATCTTAAAAGCTAAGGAACGTCACATATCTGATTTTCCAGTTAAAATTATCAAGGTTAACTCGCTAATGATAGAATGTAATATAATAACAGGAAATTATATTAATGGTACACCTGCCCATGTGATACATCAGTTCTTCCCCAGTGTTCCTCCTGGATTCAAAATAATAGAAGCACCTGAGACTGCACCCTATTTACCAATTAATGTCAATACTATTTCAAACATTACCCTTAAAATATTGGATCAAGACGGGGATTTGGTTAATTTCCAAGGGGAAACCGTGACGATAGGACTTCATTTGAAGAGCGTGGATGATGGTGTTCAAATATAACACTCCTCGATGTTGCACTGATCGCTCTGGCTATAAAAGATCGTGTTGGAAGCGGAAAATGGTTAGTCAGGCATCGGTCGCTACTCAATTGACAAGGGGTAACCGCTTATTCTTGCAAACCTTAGGTTTTATTATCCCAAAATGAATGTGCTAAATGTAAACGAAAAAGTGCTCGTCGATAACTCGATTGTTGGAGCTGAATTTCACACTCACCAACCTTATACCACTCGTTTTGAGAATAATGATGAAATTCGAATACCTATTCAAGAGGATATGTCCACTTTGCCTTCGCGTAGTTATCTATATGTAGAAGGTACTGTACTGAAAGAAGATGGTAAACCATCAGCGAGTGGTAAATTTATAAACAATGGTATTGCATATCTTTTTAGTGAGATTCGGTACGAAATGAATGGAGTTGTGGTGGATTCGGTAACAAAAGTTGGTCTAACAACCACCATGAAAGCTTACCTTTCCCACAATTCGAATGAAAGCGTTAAGTTACAAAACGCTGGTTGGTTTCCGGATGGTACCAGCACCTTGCTAGATAGTAAAGGTAATTTTTGCGCCTGCATACCTTTATCAACACTGTTGGGGATTTTTGAAGACTATGGAAAGATTATTATGAATATTCGTCAAGAATTGGTATTAATTAGAAGCAATTCCGATGTCGATGCCCTAATATCCACCGATGCTAATGAAAAGCTTAAGGTTAACTTGCAAAAAATACATTGGAAAGTTCCACATATTCAACCGGGATTGGCGGAAGAATTATCATTAACGAAATATATTGGGAAAAATATTGACACTCAAGTGGCATTTAGAAGCTGGGAAACACATATTTATCCCGCTGTACCGCAAACGGATAAGCACAGTTGGTCTATTAAAACATCGACCACTCTGGAAACTCCCCGTTACGTTATCATAGGGTTTCAAACCGATCGTGATGGTCAGTTGCAGAAAGATATGAGCACATTCGACGCCTGTGATATTCAAAACGTGACGGTATTTTTAAATACGGAAAGATATCCTTACGATCAATTAAATATTAATTATGGTGAAAATCGATATGCTACTTTATACGAAATGTATGCTAACTTTCAACGATCCTACTATGATAAACCCAACGAACCTCTACTGACTCCTGATAGATTTAAGGCACTTACACCTCTAATCGTCGTCGACTGTTCGCGACAGAAAGATTCCTTGCTAGGGAAAGCTGTCGTTCTTCGAGTTACTTTCGAAACTCACAAAAGCATTCCAGCGAACACTACTGCTTACTGTCTCATTTTGCACGATCGTGTATTTACGTATAATGCATTGACAAAGCAAGTACGTCAACTGTAAAGGAAATCGTTATATACGTCCAAGGACCTGTTACCTTTATTAGTATAGTCGCACGCTTCGATCATGCTAGTTATCGATGTGCAAGGTTTCAAGACTTCAGAAAAAGACTTTGCACCCAAGGAATTAGCCGTGTTTGATGGACATCGTGTGTCTCACTACGTTTTCAAACCTCCATTCGCCTTTCGCAACTTACCACCCACGTTTCGTCAACAAGCTACTTGGTTAATGCATAATCATCATTGTCTGGATTGGAATGAAGGATTCACACCTCCCTTTATGCTCCCTGTAATTCTGCAACGCTTAACTCAGCAGGCGGATACCATTTACGTGAAGGGATCTGAAAAGAGCAACTACATTCGACGTTTCGTATCACAACCGGTGGTGGAGTTACCAGAGGAACCAGCTCTACAGGCTATGCTTCCATCATGCTTTTATCATCATCATTCACTGTGCTATTGTGCATTAAGTAATGTATACTACTTATATAAAACTCATGTAATGGATTTTTCAGAATAAAGTTTTTAAATATTCATAATGGTTTTATTAAAACAACATAATAAGATTACAACTATTTATTCATTGTCTATTACAACTTATATAACTATTCACGATTAAATATAACAATTACTAAACTTTAATACCCAATCCAGATAACATCATATGATTACAACTATTCATTGTCTATTACAAACTTATATAACTATTCACGATTAAATATAACAATTACTAAACTTTAATACCCAATCCAGATAACATCATATGATTACAACTATTCATTGTCTATTACAAACTTATATAACTATTCACAATTGAATATATAACAATTACTACCCTTTAATTCCCAATCCAGATAACACACCAAACCCGAAGGAAAACCGACAGCAGCAAGGTTGTCACGTGCACGTTCAGTTGCAGCAATCCATTCACTATACGGTGTAACACATTTACATTTGATAAGAATGAAATCACATTTATCAGGCAACAAGTTAATAGTATGACGATGTATGAGCAACCCCTGTTCTGTACATGTGGAATTTTGTATATTTATAAGTTTACCATTTTTTAACAAATAATGGACTTCTACACCTGCACACGAAGTGTGTCGATAATCGTTTTCACTACGTACAACCACAGTGTTCGATAGTTTAGCTCTTTCGATTAACAACCCGGTATTGTGCGTTTTATAACGCGAAAATTTAATTTCACCCTTATCTGTTGTTTCAAGAACCCAGTAATGTTGCCAACCCACTTTGATTGAACCCATTTTTGTAACTGACGGTAAGCGACTGATGTGACTATTTAAACTATACCCCCACCACTTTTAAAACGTGTATTATAGATACCCTCTCTATACTCTTCTTTCAAAACTGGAGCGATTACATTTTCCACATAGCTTATTCGTCTCTGAAATCGTACCCTATCCCTTGCTATTATCTCCCATTGACTTCTGCGTGCTTGACGATGTGCATACTCCCATGTTAACATGTAATGTATTTTGTTTTTACTTTCATCAAATGTCACTAAACCACCCATTTAATCTGTCCTCTATTAAGTCATATGCAAAGTCCCTTAGATGTTGCGCAATGAGCTTTTTTACCAAACACTCATCACAAATCACACCTCTAATGAAGTCTTGACACAACTGCACGCCTTTTCTATATCGTTGTGCTAACTCTTGACAATATTCTGGACTGAATATCCCCGTACCATGAACAGCTTCGTGTACCGCATCCTCCTCTAGCGCTTCTAATTCACACCGTAGTTTCACCACAGCATTCAGTTTATCAATAGCTTTGCTTGATACGTCTTCACTGTTACGCGTCTCCATTGTATTTCACTACGTTACACCTAGACCATGTGTTCTTATATTCACCCGCCCCCCACCCTTTCCGCTCTTCATTCTTCCATTACGCAATACACCTTTTGACTTCCACATCCACTATTACCTTTTCTGGTAGATAATGCACAACTTCTAGCATTCCAAACACGTTCGGGATTTGCATCTTCATTAATGGTTCCAATATGTTTGTGATGTTCACTATGCAGTCACCCGGCATGTCTACAACACCATCTATTATGCTATGGTAGAAATTGAAAAATTCCAAACCCTTCAGAAGGTTTAATCGATATGTTAGTAACGGTATTAACTGCCACAGCTCATATAAGGACTCCCACGCTAAATACAATTCATCATCTCCTGCATCAGTTATCTTTATGATTTTTGTTTTATCGTAATTTCTGTTAACACGCTCAAACGAGATAGTTTTTGTACCCATTTTCAAAGGAACCCCGACCTCTTCTCCTGCTTTAAAGTATTTATTAATGACTCCTTCATTGGTTATTAACGCGTTCCACTCCGTTTCATCAAACAGCATGCACTGATTCTTTACTCCAGCTACTTTTATTACAGGAGTGAATCCCAAATGAGCACATAATCCAACAAATACAACTTTACTTTTTGATTTGTTTAAATAAAACACTGATTGATTCACTAGCGGTGCCCATTTAGCATCCTTAGGAAGCTCGTTTGGAACCATCAACTGCTTTTCTAGAGCTTGCGCTTTCGCATTCTCAATTGATTTAGCGAGGCTTTCCATTGTAACACTGCACTGTACACTGCAACTGCAAACGCTTTACTCTTCCCATACATGCAACCTGCTATATATATCTAAAGCTTGACCTTGAATGGTGTTTGATGACCTTGAAGAGTGGTCTTGAATGCATTGTTGCCATATCATTGGCCTTGAGAATGCGGTGTTGCCATATTGTTGACCTTGAGAATGCGGTGGTGCCATATTGGTGACCTTGAGAATGCGGTGTTGTCATATTGTTGACCTTGAGAATGCGGTGTTGCCATTTTGTTGACCTTGAGAATGCGGTGTTGCCACGTTAACATGACAGAGATAGATTCAAGGTCACCATGTGTTAGAGCGAGATAGGTTCAAGGTCAAGGTCAGGAGTGGGGGGTGGTTCCAGAACTCTCATTTTTTCCCTACTCAGAACGTTTTTGGTACCAAAGCTTTGTTTTTGAATACATCTTGTGGTTACTTATGTAATTTGGTTTGAAATGTTCTACGAGATGTCAATAAAATATTTATTCCTTAAATATGTAATTTGGCCCCTTAATAAGAGATTATTTGAAAAACTTGAACTTGGAGAACTTGAACTTTGAATTTGAAGAACTTGAATAAACGAGATGCCCCATAAAAAGATGCGCATACTCTCATTCATTATACTATATTTAAATAATTTATGAAAGTGTCAGAACGAACGATCCATATTACAGATTGCCCTTTCCAACACCTTCACAAATGTTAACAATTTTTTAGGTGGGTAGAATCTATTACAAAAAAATATAAAAGGCTAAATAGAAGAAATAGTTAGACTCAACAATAATCAATAATCTCTCTGTACTGTTTTTCTGCCCGTATTGTGAATAATTTTTTTATACACTTTTGATGAAAGTTTAGGAGTTGATTACTGTTAGATAAATTTTATACATTTCTGGTAAAAAATTATATACTCTAGGTGCAAGATAGTAATGACATCTTTGGCTAAAGGATTTATATGACCTTAGAGTTTTTACATTTGCTCCAATCTTTGTTCGTGTGTTATAGCTATTTTCAATGTTTCGCAAAATGTTCGTATTTTTATTAATAAATATTATTATATTATAAAGGTGCATTTGTCTTACGTCTAAAATTCTTACTTCCCAAAAAAGAGGATCTGAACAATACGTATTTGGTTTTTTGTACATAATCTCCAAGAATTTTTTTACAGCACATTAAGAGCTCTTAGATGAGAGTAGTCAGGACCACCAGAATCTAAAATGCCATACTGAAATTCTTGACTCCACGAGTGAGTAATAGATTGTTCATAAGTAACATCGAGATTAGTACTTAAATAATTGAATTTGAAGAGTAAACATTACAAAAAGTTTTTGTGATATTATCAATGTGTTTGTCCCATTTTAAATTATTACCATCTATTGTCACACCCAAATACTTTACACTTTTTGCTGATTTAACTTCAGTAATTGCGTTATTCGTTTTTCTTTCATTACTTTAAAATTTGGAATATTTTATTGGTAAATAGAAAAATGAATGAAACAAGTTTAAATTCAGTTTTTAACTTCAGGGCTGCCCAAGATTTGTCATATAAGATAACGGTATCATCAGCAAAACACAGGATTTATCTGGATGTTTCTAAGGGTAGTAAGGTTTTAATATAAATTGAGAAAAACAAGTTCATTATAATAACTTTTCAATATAAATATAAAACCAACAAAATTGAATCAGATCATGTCAAAGAGTATACATTTCTGTATACATTTTCGTAAAAATCTACCCTGCTGACACTAACGTCGCATCTTGCTGCATTATGTATAATGAGAAGCAGCACGTGATATTTAAATTGTGATATACGATGGAAGTGATTGGTACGTACGCATCGCATCATATGCAGATAAAACGTTCCAAACGAGGTCATGAAGTGCAAATAAATTGAATTACCCTCTAACATGCATTCAGAATTCCAAATATAAACGAGAACGTTTATGGCTATTTTAGGCTACCACTCTTCATATTCATCAGCGTGTGTTTGAGAGAATTGAAGAGAATTGTTTTATAAAAGAGAAAAACTAAATTCTACTTGGAAAATATCTAATGCTTAATAAATATATCTTTTCTAGAGGAATCTTTATTACAGTGGTAAAAGAATTATATTGTAACAAGTTTTGGGAAAATATTCCATTGTATATTTTTTAAGAAAATCGGGATGTTTATTCCTAAATGTCAACTAATATTTTCAGAAAGAAATCACATAAACTGTATATGGCACACAAAGTGGAAATAATACAAGGTAGAATTTATTTGCAATCTAGTTGGACAAATGTCTAAGCGGGACATTGTAAAATACAATAGATGAGCCTTAACTGATGGCATTGAAATTTACCTGAAATGATATAAAAACAAAAAAGTAAAATAGAAACAAATTGTCAACAAAATTCTAGTAAGCTGTGCATGTGAAACCGGAGTTTCACAACTACATATTACGAGCCCCGTCCCAGTGAAGTTCGCACACTTCTATTTTGGTTATTTAAAGAATGCCCCGCATTTTTTTTTCTGATATACATAGTAGCTGTTTTTTGTTGTTAGACTGAAGTACTGTCTTTGCATTTATTCCATGTTAAGTTTCATGAAATTCTATCGAATGGTTTCCTCGCGCCGCTCCTTCAATCCCGAAAGAGCGATCCCTGCCTTAGTAAAATTTACAAAAACGTGACATAGAGTAGGAGCAGAAGCAATACCTTATTTTAACTATAAGAAACAGTTACTTTGAAGACCAAAGGAAATCTTGGGGAAAAACTGTGGGGTGTACATTGTTTTAAAATATAAAATATAAATACACAGCGAAATCTAACAACAAAACAACATAACTTATAATATAGAATGTCAGTATTCTACTCTAGCAACAAGAAATAGCTACTTCGAAAAACCAAAAAAATCCAGGGTGAAAATTGCGAGGCGCCGATTAACAGAAATAGAAGTGTGCGAACTTCACTGGGGCGGGGCTCATATATTGGTTGTAGTCGAGGCACATGCCAACAACTACATCAGAACTGCTTAACCAAACTGCTACAACTTATTGAAAGACAACAATGAGCTCACGTTCTGAACTGATTTAGCCATTATGGCAGAATAACACGCCAATCGCTAACGGGAGACTCCATACCTTTTGTACTTTGTAACGGGTACATTTTCCACCAGCATTTAGTATATAGAATTTTGTATTAATTCTGGATAAAAGTCCTAAGTTCGGTCCTGTAGATATCGCTTTATTTAAATATGCAGTTCATCAGGCAAACATTTCCTACAGAAAGCATTTATAGGAAGGGAATGTTTAATATTTGCTATAATGAAATAATGTAGCGTCATATTGATGTCGTTTTTCGTATCTTGCGACCTGGTATTTTAAAAATAATATCAATTTCTTCAAAAAGAAACCTTAAAAAGAAACCATGAGAAACGCTTAGTCAACTCATTGAAATATTCCGGTAAACATTTTGAGTGTATACGATTCGTAAATACACTTTCCTTTGTCTGTTATTTGCGTTTTAAAAATTTTAAGTCAATGCGGCGTAGAAATTCGTGTCGACAGTAGCAGCATTCCACAATTTTAGCGGGAAAGATTGGGTACTATTTTTTACACGTAAGGTCTAAAATCCTATAGTAAGGCAAGTAACAAGCACCCTTGCCGTCTAAAAACAGATGTTGAGACGCGGAGTAGCCTGAATCGAAGTTTATAAAAAAGCTTCGCTCGGTTTTGACCAGACACAAACAGACAGATTTTTGAGACGGGGAGTTTGTGAACAGCACCCTGCAAGCGAACGGTCGATATTATGATTCGACCTGGGTGCGCGGTTATATTATCGATCAATAATGATTGATTGCTTTTAAATTAGTGCCAATGGATTACAGTTCTTTAATCCTATAGAATTGCGAGAAATTCTATTTACCGTTCCGTATAGTTTTACCGATCTTTTGTGACTTGTGAAAGTTTTAAAGTTAAATACATTTCACGTTATAGGAAGAATTATTTAAAGAAATCCTAAATGTAGTGACCGATTCCTGTGCTTTTGTAACATTAAAATTCCTCTTAAAGAATTTGAGTGTAGTTAGTGCAATCAGTGAATTAAAAATAACTGGAAGCTTCAGAACAGTTCCATTAGTTTTTTTTGGGTGAAAATTAATGACGTTATTAAATAAGCACCAATTAAAAATCTTGGTTATTTTTCGTGCTTGACTTTATTGGTTTATGGAAACATATGAGCTGTTATTATCAATTAAATTTGGATCACGTTTTGGTATGCAGAACCTATCTTTCGACGCACACCGAGATTTATCACAATTTCCTCAAATGAAAAGCGAATTTCTAATTTCTACTGGACTTGATGTATGGTATTCTATGAGTTTAATTAAGGAAAATGCAAGGTACTGTAATATTAAGTGGTATTTGTTGTAATTTAAGTATTAAGAATGTCATGGTTATGAATTTTCTTTAGGGAGAGCTCTCCTTGATAGTTAAAAATCTTTAAGCTTTAACTTAATTGCAATTCATTTGTTCTGATACTGTTGAACTGATATAATTTGCCTAATCTCCTTCAGAGATTTGTTTATAAATTTTGTCCAGGAAAAGCTCAGTAAATAAAAAGGTTAATATTTAAATTAATGTGTTTTGAACAATTTTTTTGGGTGATCTAATCGATTCATTTGAAATATTCTGCGATCATGATCAGTCAAGGTAAATTTCTAATATTGATAGTATGTGTTTTGAACAATTTTGCGGTCAATCCTATAAGTTTTCCTGTTTGTTTTCTTTATTAAACAAAACGTTTTTGGTGAATTTTTATTGATTAACTGTTGAACATAATTATAATCCAATAAAATTAGATTGGATTAGTAATAAATATACAAGGTGTGTTTTATTTGTTTATCTTTGTATGTGTATTTTACCCATTCTTTTGTTAATAAATGTTATTATTGCAAAACTGATGGATCTACAAAACGGAACCATATTGGTTATGAAAGCTTAGTTTCATTTCTTCAACAATTGTAAATAAACAAAAATTTTTTGTTTCAACTAAATATTTTATTCATTTTCTTGTTAATGGATTTAGTAAATTTTAATGCTTATTCAAAATAACATCTTTGATTGGTTAATTTATAATTAACTTAATGCATCAGAACCAGATGGCGCCCTTTTTGAGTTTTTAATTGTGTTTAAAACCCTTATCTATTCCTTTTCACAATTTATACAGCTGTGGAACCAATACCTACGACTTGATTAATTAATTTGTAAGAAAGAGTTTAAATCTCAAGCTGAGGCAGACATATGAGTTTTTAGTTACAGTAAGTATGATGTATTTTTATAGCTTTTTATAGCTTTTATAGTTCTTTTTTTGTTGTTTTATAACGGCTGAAAAACCTTTGTTTCACTGGCGCCCAATCGCGGGGCCTAGTTTTGTTGGTGAGTAATTTAGTTAGTTTATTGTCATTTAGCCTGACAGAAAAAAGCTTTGTTTCAACTTTAAACAATATCTTAAACTCTCAGTAAACCTAGTACCATCGAACTTTTCGGAACTACTGAGGTGCAAACTGAGGTATAGTAGCGGCAGGGATTATTTCAAAATATTAAAGAAATCGATGTAAATATTGTCCAACGCAAGGAGGCGTCCGAAGAACAAGGCCCCTGACAAGATGAGGACAAAGGTCCATTATCAATCATATAATAAGCTTTTGAAAAGAATAATAATAATGTCGTTTTGTCATACTAATAATGACAAAGTTGAGTAACTTTGTGTTGAGTAGTTTGCTTTTGAACGTTTTCTATGATTAGATGTCATTGGTAACTAGTCATTGTTAATTGATTTTTCAATCAATAGTTTTTGAATGCTGTGTGAGAGACTCTTCGGTAATTAAATTTACTGCTCTTGTATTACCAACCAGTTAGTTTCGAAGTTGGTCACGAACGTACGAATCGTTTGTACGAAGTATTTGGACTTTTGTATGGTGTATTTTAAACAAAACTTTTTTTTGAATACTGAACTGGTAGGAACTGTCTACTAGCTTAGCAACGCGTCGCGTTAATACGTCTTTATGACCTAGTCGGTAAAACTTAACAACGCCCTTGACCACGGCTCACAGAAAACTTATTCAAAACAAATACAACGCTCTTGATTATTAAATAATTATTCCAAATGATTTGATTTCAAAATGGTTCTTGTTCAGTATACAACGGGTAGCCGCATTTAAGTATGGTCTGGTTAATAGCTATGATATGTATCACTTTGTTTATTATGTGTTCTTAATTAAGATAGCATTCTTCTACTTGGATAAACTAGTCAATAAGTTAATCCTCTCAACCCATATTTCGATTTAAATATATAAGTCTTTAATGTTTTACAACTTTTTGAACATTATATTCAACATCCTTATGTTCATATGTATTTGAATGACGTAAATGATATCTTTTTTGTCATTCAAATAAACTAGCGAACACCGCCGGTACTTCGAACCTTTACAAATTAAATTCATTTAATTAATATAATAATAATGTGGGTACGAACAAACCTTGAAATTGTTTTCATAGCAAAACGAATCTGCTTTTATATCAGGTTTTTTCTTCGCTTGAAATAACAATTTGCACCGCGTAATGGCGCTAGCTATTAGGACCACTCTGTAGGATATAAACCCTCGTGAACAAGCTCGTTATATTCTATATGGATGGCATAAAAGTTAAATAAAAAGCATTGCAGCCCATACCACTGATTCCATTGAAAATCCAAGATTAGTTAGGTCAGGTAGTTTTGAAGAGAGATTTGGATTCAATGTTTGGATGGGGATCATGGAGACTCGAATTATTGGTCCAATAATATTTGAGGGGCTACTGAATGGAGTGCTATTTAGAATATTTTCAATACGACATTGAAGATGTTATCGATACTTTTCCCCTTAGTTCACTGGCAGCAGGTTTCTTCCAACAAGACGGTGCCTCGGCATACAGTTCACATTTGGCTATAATCTACATCAAAGATTTGGTAAAAGGTGGAATGGAACAAATGGTCCTGTTAGGGGGCCTGCAAGATCACCTGACTTAACCTTGATTTCTTTCTGTGGGGGCATTTAAAGGACCGAGTGTACGTAACACCACCAAGAACACGTGAAGATTGGCCATAAACAATATAACTCCTGCACATTTGGAAAATGTTATGAGGGAAACAATTGAAAGAGTTACCTTATGTAAAGATCATAACGGATACCATTTTGAACGATTTTTATAAACTGTCTAGTTTTGTTGAATTAGCATCTTTGTTTTCTTGAGTTATTTATTATTGCTACTACTAGTGTACCTAAACTTCTGTATCTTTCTTTATTGCAATAATAAATGGTTCTTTGAGTACAATATTCAATTAAGTATTTTGCAATAAATCAATTTTCTTAATGTAACCACTTGATTCCATTTAAAAATCATTGCTTACTTGAAGAAATAAACTTTGCATGGCCTACTTGTCAGATAATTTTTAGGGCATTTTCTTCAGGAATTTTCTTATGTAAGGCCGTATGTAAATTACACAGTTGAAAAGGGGACCTTTTCTGGGGGAGTACCTATCACACGGTATACTATCTATTTATACGTAATTAACTTTTATTTGTTGTTAACAAAATAAATAAATAAGTTTTTTATGTCATTTTTGTACTCGTTGAATCTGCACTGTAATATTTGAAAGGTCTAACCAACATAACAAAAATTACAATTGTTACAGGAAATTTTGTAAATAAATTGAAATTGTTGATAATTGGGTATTGTATCATTTAATTTTTAACGCAGTTGTTTAATGACTACAATGTTCTTTTTAGTAAATGTACATTTGTATTTTATAGTATAGGTAGACTGTTAATGTTGGCTGTTATAATACTAAAAAATTGTTAGGAGTAATTATGACTGACTGTTACGCAGTACTGTAATACAACTTATAAGTGGATAAAAAATGTCATCATCAGTAGAGAGTTTTGGTTTTAACATTCTTTATTATCAGTGTGATTTATAACACTGTAAGCATAGGCGCCCGCAGAAATTTGTCCAGGGGGAGCAAACCTAGAATGAACGGCATGCTAGAGGGGGCAAGCATAGAATAATTGACATGCTAGGGGGAGCAAGCCTAGAAAAAACGTCATATTATACAAAATTTCCAATAAAACTCAAATTGTTCAACTCCCACGGGGGGGGGAGTGCCCCTCCTTGCCCCCCTCCTTCCGGGCACCTATGACTGTAAGCATGATTGTTATTTGAGAAAGATTTTCAAGAACTCATTACAAAGAAAAAGGTTGTGTTTGATGAACAAATATGATTGTTAAATGTCAGTGTTATAAGTCTTAAATAAAAATTTAACTCTCACTAAATACCAAAGGATGAAATGATTGTCGCAAATTAAAATGCATTTTGTAAATTGCATAAAATGATTTAGATCTAATCTTAATTTTAGGACATAACACATTTGCATTTCAAAAAGAACTACTTCATTAATAACTTCTACCACACCTTGTACGATGTACGAAGACAGTAGAGTCAATAACGGTGGGCAATTTTTCAACCTTTCCAGTCAAATTATCATTTAATGCTATAACAAAATGCATGTAGGTATAGTTTTTAGAAATTAAAATCAATGGTTTTGCATTATTTATTCAGCCTTGCACAACAGTCAACTTTAGGTTGCTCTCTATTATCTCTTGCAGAAGTATGTGCATGCATAATAACAATAATAATTAAGAATAAAATAGTGTGGTAACTACTACTTATCCATTTTTTTTCTAGGGGTCACTTTTAAAAGAGTGTTGCTTGTAAATGATTGTATCAAATTAAACAATTTTAAAATGTAAAATCGTCAATTTATTTCTACATTACAACAATAATATAAATTATGTAATTAGGAGATCAAGCGATACTTTAATTATTTTCTCGGAAAGTATATGTCACATATCTATGAAATATTTGTACGTGTTAGAAAGAGACCGTGTGGTTCATATGCTATTAATATTTAGGACAAAGAACGTTTTATTTAAAAGTTATAAGAAAAAATAGCGAACCATGTTTTCTTGTTTATTATTAGCGATGTCGTCAATCTTTTCCACTAATACTACATTTTTCATATATTTATTATATTTTTAATAATGTTCTTTGTTATACATTCATTTTCGACATCATCCCATGTTTTACTGTTATATTGTAATAGAGCAGTGCACCTTTAAGTTTATTTTTTCTAAAGATCAGCTGAAGCTTGTCATTATATTTTTGATCTCTGTGCCGTAAAGTTCTATCATATCCTCGTTTACCCGTTTGATTCTTTTGATAATATTCATGGATGCATGCAAATGAATGGTGGTCATTTCGAACATTTACTCTAAAAATTTTTTGTTCGTTCTGTTTTTACGTTTTTGTTTTGTCCTGAGTGTTTTTCTGTGTTCGTTATTTTGCGAGGCTTTGTAATTACTGTACTTGTTAACTAGTATTCGTATAATTTCTTAATTATTATAATAGTATATTAAAGAACAAGTTTTATAAGGGTTGATTTGGCGCACGAATCCCAAGTTAGAAAACGAGCCGCAGGTGAGTTTTTCTATGGGATGAGTGCGCCAAGGCCCTTATAAAACGAGTATTTTATGCTATTTTTTCTAATTTGCGCCCCCTTTTTTGTTATTTTAATACAAAAAAAATATTTTGGTCGTCTAGAGAATTTTGTGTTAGTTGGTAACAGTTGGTAACACTCGGCGCCCACTTGAGTTTTTGAATCATTTGTCATCATCCGTCACTTCAAATAAATTAGTTATTACTGTTGTTACTTTATTAGTGTTAATACAAATAAATAAAATATGAGCGAAGACAACTTAATTTGCACCGAAATTCGCGAAAAAAGCAAAGATGATTAAATCGATGATACGTGTCTTGTTTATGGTACCATAAAATTACAAACATGAATTGGACTTACTGATTTGTCCAAGCAGATTTGATGTAGGTACGAGACTTGTTTATGTTACTAATTAGGAATATCCAAAACCTAACCTTCTTTCCTAGTAAAAATAGACCATAACTTCAAGTGAAATTTCATGTAAGTAACAATCAACAAACAGCGAACCAATTCAACGATATTAATTAAAAATTTATCGGAGGTTGACAATTTTGACAGATACTTGCAGTTTGAAGTTGTCACATTCCACGCATTACCCATCCAACCCTTAAAAACTAAATAACCCTATAATTCATTAAAGTACAGTGTACTTTTATAGATAGTCATAAACGACTCCTACTGATAGACGTTAATAAACGTATTACAAACGAAAATTAGAAAAATACATTTGAGCTCTTAAAGTTCCATATTTACACAACATATTTCTAATGAAAATACAAATTTAAGTTTGTATTCAATCTTTACGGTAAAAACTATTGTACACGTTTGAGCAATTGGTCGTTAATATTTAATATAACTTATCAATAGAATAGCATCACTTTTTGGAAACAAAGAAGACCTACCAATCATGCCATATAACTAGTGAATTATGATGTTATGCTTGATTGTACTTAAACTGAATAAATTACTTTTGTTTAAGTTGCTGTGCAATGTTTTTGTACTTGTTGCATAATATACATTATTAATCCCTATACCTAATTACATAAATTTGATAAACAATGAATTTATAAACTACTATCCTATATACTACTTCCGCGATTTATTATTTTAGAATGCATGTACATTATAAACAATGAGAAAAAGAGATCCAACAAATTTAAAAGAGAATATCAGATATATCAACTTGTTGGAACTGCATTCCTTAACAGATGGGGTTTATGATGTCAGCTGTTATGGTTTGTTTATTTTATGTCGAATGCCGAAAGATGCTGCATAGCCAGAAGTTGACTTTGGTGTATCACTTTATTGTTACTTTATTTTGTATTTGAGCACGTTCAGCTTTAAATTAAATTCTTGAAACTAAACAAAATGTTAAAATTTTTAACTTTTTTCTTGATTAATATCTCGAGACTCATCCTTTAAAGGTTTACAGCTTTCATGGTTACACCCTGTATGTAAAGATTGTAATAATATAGTATATTCGTTTGAAAAATCTGTAGATGTTCCACAATGCAAAATAATTTATGTAAGCAACAATAAATAGTAAATAGAAAAAATATTATTCATTACTGATGAGATTTATGTACAAGTAGAACGTAATAAAATAACATCGTTTCATATAAATAGTGGCAGGAGGAAATCAACCATTATGGTATTTCATATATCTCACTCTAATTTGGACTAATTCAAATTTGTTCTAATTCTAATTTTCCAGATGTATTATACCTATTGCATGTGTAGATGGATATAAATTCCGAGTTCCGAATGTACAACAAATTATTTTTTTTATTGGAAATTAGCAAATGTAAGAAAACATTAAACACACAATAACGAAGATGAAGCTGTCCTTTTTATAATTCTATATAATTTTAATGTCAATAATATGTTTCAAAATAACAAAAATATAAGGTGATGATAGCTTGTAATATTTCGCACATATGGTATGAAAAATATACATCTAAACGTTTTTAAAAATTAAATTTAAAAATAACTAAGAATAAGAAGGTACGACTGCTACAGCACTATAAGGATAGGGTGAATTTAGATTAATATTAATAACTTCTTTTTATTCTTGTCCCCCTAGCTTTCTTACTATCAGCTCGAAAACTCAGAACTCGCTAGAAAAAAAAAGGATAATAGTAGTGCATTATACATTATTTAATGTATAATGAACCTTAAAGTAAACGAATCAGGTTCAATAAACTATAATTCATGATAATACAACAAAATTTCTATAAATAATATATAGACATAGCGATAACAATAGATTTACTGAAAAACAATAACAATAGATTCAATAAAAAAAGAAATAAAGGTATGTTTATATATCTCACCGTACGTCAACATTCATTATTGATTAAACCCACTAAAACAGTGTTTATTGGATTGAAATAAAAGTGATAATATTATTTCCTTTGTTTATTTATTTATCTACAATCATTTGTGCGTACTCAGCGCTGCATATAGTTTTTCTTATTTTGTATCATATTTTATGATACACCAAATAGTTTTAGATTGAATAGAATAAAATAGTTTTACCATATTTAAAATGTTGCCGATCCTGTTGTGCCGATTCGATAACTATTTCATTTTATCTATGTACTTTTTAATCTGTGATACTAATTGCCAAAGTTAAATAGAAACACACAGGAAGTGTAAAGATGAGCGTAAAGCTACAACCGTATACATCACAGTTGCTTAGCCTACTTTAATGTATGTCAGGCAGCTTTGGTACATCCGTGCCAAATTGGTTTAAAGTTATTCCTTCTATTAGTGTATGAATTCTCTCCTCATTTCCTCCTTTGCAGAATTCATTACCAGTTTAACATATCGTGGAATATAGACGTGCTGATAATTCTTATCTATTGTTCTATTACTGTACAGCATCTTCGGCAATTAAAATCTACTGGAGTCACACACAAATAATGTTTCAGGATATAGGACAATTAAATTAAAAAAAGTTTATTGAACAAATTTTCTTATCAAGACACCTAGTAAAATATCATGAATACCGCAAGTGTTTGTTTTCTTGCCTGTAGATAGTACCCACATACATAAGTTCATTTAGTAGGAGGAATAGAATTTGAGACTGAGACTTGAGACAAACTATATATTAACCCTTTTTCATGCACATAACTATAATATGAAAAAATCTTTAAAATGGCAAAAAGTTTTTATAAGTGCCAGAAGCAACGAAATATGATATAAGGAGGCATTGAACGGTTTTATTGCATTCAAAACCAACCTGACATAGAATTCGAAGCACAACCTTTCGGAATAAAAATATCGTGGGAAAATATTTTGGTACCTAATTAGTTATATATCTTATATCTTTAAGACAAAAAGGTGCTGAGAGCTTTTAAGATGTTGTTTCACACAGGTCTATTGTTAATGACATGTATGTATAGGATAACGATAATAAAGGAAGTACTAGTATCTGATTATATTTACTATTTAGACAGTAGGTGTTTAATTACTTTAAATTGATTATAATCAATGGCAATTAATTACAATTGAAATATTTATTGTGTAAATAATATTTTACATTGTGTAAATCGTTTAACCTTTGAAGATTAATAAATACTTTATAAGTTTAGAGTAATTAAAAAGAATGAACTATAATTTATATTGTAAAGTAAACATTAAAATTCCAGGAATTATTTTGTAGAATTGTTCTTTAATTATAGAATTATAATTTTGTAGTATGTATTTAGAATTTTAAAATATCTTACGCCTAACTGTTAACTTTGTTTTATGATATTTATCAATTTTATAAAATATTTTAAAGTGTGGATGTTATAAAATTGGTTTCAAAACTTTTAAAGGTGTTCTATAAAGTTTAATAGGAGATGTTAACTGACATTGTGTTTTGGCTGTCACGAACTAATAAATTAAAACGGAACGCTCTAATTGCTCTAATAAGATTCAATATTATCTCACAGGATAATAAATATTACTCAGACGTAATAAAGGAAATAAAAATACTTACTAGGTACTATAAAACTATTAAAGGAGATTTTTAATTACAGACCCAATAAATGCTTAAACTGTCATTCATGGTATTTGTTATTTGTCCAATATTTTAGTAATTGTATAGTTATTTTTACTATTTATTGGAACTATGTAGTTCCATTACTTCTAAGTAGCTTTTAAAGTATGTGGGACGGGATTGCCACTTTATAATTACTTTAAAGTTGTTGCAACTTCAAAGTGGTTTTATGATTGTCACAGTAACTTGCCCGAAACTACTTTAAAGTTTTTAAAACTTTAAAGTGGTACTGCAAGTACTTAAAGTAACGGAACCTTACAGTAATATTGAAAGTAAATCTTACGTTTTTGCTACCAAGGAAAATCACCGAAGAGTGATTTTTACTACTTGTTTCGCATCAAGATTTCTACAAGCTTCCAGTTACTATTAATGATTACTATTAAAATTACAATGAAGTGACAGTAACTTTTATACTAAATTTTTCCCATGTTTGTAACCAAGACAGGTATTTGCATCCAACTTCAACATTTCTCGGTCTGAAAATTTTAAATGTTGGGGCCAATGCAAAATATTATTTTGTTCCCATTTATAGGAAACCATGATGGAGCGAGTATATTGCCCCGTTTTCTTTGGTTCCACAACCTTAAAATATGTCATATCTAATTTTCATGTAGCAGTATAAAAAGTATAATGTTCATGGATAAATGCGAAGTTAAACTTAAACGTTAAACTTTGCAGCGACATTAGGAACTAGAAAGTAGCTACGGAAACGTTGACGTCGTTTGATAGGAAGAGTCACTTGAAAGTAGAATTTATTTAATTCTCGTTACTGGTAATCAAGTCACACAAACTTTAGACACTACTATACTTAGAATACTACTTTAAGGTAATTTTTCGAAAACTACTCCATATTTACTTGTAAAATGTTGGAGCTTATTAGTCAATTTCCAATTTGTTTTATAACAAATTACTCGTATTTATAACAATTATTGTTTAATAACAATTATTTGTTAAAACACATTTTACTATAAACTTCAATAAAAATAACAAATTAATGCTAAATTGTTCCTTAGGAATAATATAAAAATGGTTTCTATTATGTGTATCAACTTATAAATATTTTTGTCATATTTTATTAAATAAATTTTTTTATTAAACAATATATTTAAATAAGGCGCGTTGTTATTTCTCGATCTATCATCTTCACATTTAACAGAAAAGTTGCAATAGATTATAATTCTGTTATACTGGAGTCACAACATAATCAAAACATTTCATCTCTCTGTGTATTATTATGTACTTATTACAAATAAATTAGTAATCCATTTTGTGACACGATTGCAGCGTTAACACAGAAAATGATAGTAGCATATTTTTTAAGTTGCAAGAGAAAGAGAGAGCGACGGCACGACACGATGTATCAAAGAGAAATGAAGTTCCACGAAAGTAGCAATTACTACGCTTCCACGTTTCCGCTACGTAGCCTCGACGTAACCTGCTACCCAAAAATTGCTTCCCATTTTGGTCCCAGACACGTAATAAAACCGTAGCAATTACGTGCTTAATGACTAGTGACCAAAACTTTTTAATTTCACTGGTAGTTGCTAGTACGTAGCGATGACTAAAAATGCTGCTTGGTTATCCATTATTATGGGTATCCAAAAAGTATAATTTCAGTAATAATAATAGCTGCCATAATTCCGAAGCGGAATCATCGGCTCTTTAGATTCATTTTGGATTTCATTTTCATTCGTTTTGTTTCCTTTATAACTTCTTATGTGACTTGGCTTTTGTTACAATTTCTCTCCACTCTTTTCTGTTTTTGACTTTCTCGCTCCAGCTCCTCCCTTCCATCTTTTCCAGATCTTCTATCACCTCATCTTTCCATCTAAGTATTTCTTGGTTTTCCTCTTGGTCTTGTAAGTTCTAATTTCCATTCTGTTATTGTTTTGATCATTCTTTTCGCTTCTGTTCGCATTATATGTCTCCACCATCTTGTTCTTTGTGATTTTATTTCCCTTACTACACCTTTTCCTTCTATCTCATAATTCATTTTTCTTCTGTATGCGTTTTCGTTGATTTTCTTCTCATTATTTTCCTTTCAAAGATTCTAAGTTGTTCTTCATCTTTTTTGTTAGTCGTATTGTCTCAGCTGCATACACTACTGTAGATCTTATCATGGTCCTGTATACTGTTAATTTTATTTTTTTATTAACCTTTTTGTCTCTTATTATTGCTTTGTATATATTGTATACTTTGTATCCATTTTGTACTCTTGTCCTTAGCTCCTGCTTCTTATCATTTTTATTATTTATTTCTACTACCAGATATCTGAACTATTTCACTTGTTTGAATTTATAGTTTTCTACCTTCAGCTCTTTTCACTGTTCATCTCTGCCTCTTGTGCATTGCATGTACTTTGTCTGAGCTTCATTTATTGTGAGACCTCTCATCTTGGTTCTATATCAATTATCTCCACAGTTTCCCTTTGTTGAGTTTTGCTTCTTGCTATGATGACTAGATCAGCTCCGTATGTTAGTATTTGCATTTATTTATTCTTGATAGTTCCTTCATACTTTTTCTATGCATTCTAACGCAATGTTTGCCGTTTTTCATTTTGTTTATGGTTTGTTTCACTTCCTCATATTTCGGTTATTCTATTCTTTCTTCCTAATTCTCATCTTGCATTTCATCTTGATCGTTTTTATCCTCGTCTTCATTGTATAAGAGTTCTTGGAAATGTTTCCTCCATATTTAGTTATTTCATATCATTCGGTAATGTCCCTTGATTGTTTTTTATGCCTCTTTGCTTAATGTTGCTTCTTCTTCTTTTCTGTATTTTAATGTTTTTATACATTTCTCTGGTGTTATTTGTTTGTCTATTATTTTTTATTTTTTCCATTATCTGGTATATCCAGTTCCTTTTTTCTTCTTACATACCTTATCAGCTATTTTTTTCTTTCTATTGTAAATTTCTTTATCTTCTTCATTTCCCGATCTTAGTCATTTGGTTCTTACTTTTCTATTTGTATTTTTATCTTTCTCGCGTTCTTCATTGTATCATTCCCTATTCCTTTGCTTTTGTTTGTATCGTATTACTTTTTGTGCAGCCTTTTGAATACAAACAACATGGTTTATACTTCCTCACTCTGAATATATGCTTGCAACCATTTTCAAAGTTCGTTGGTGTAATTCTTTTTTCTTCAGTCTATTTATGTCTAATCTCTTCCTTTTCTAGTTTTTCTACTGTTCATCACTTCTCTTGTTTTTTATTCTCTGTGCGGTTGCTTATCTTCTGTTTGAATTTTTGTCACTTCTAATATATAATAGTAGAGTAAATCTGAAAGCGGATTTTGTTGTCCGTGGTACATTGAAAGGTAAAAAGATATCGAGTACGTTATCGGATGCTATTTAGGGTGTATGTCAATCCCCTAAATTCGTCTGGCGATATCGGTGTCCAACAGTTCGAGATTTTACAACCCAACGCTTTTTGAAATTTTGAAATTGGCTCTGTTTCTTCTTTTATAAATTTTAAGAAATTTAAATGTATGTAATAGTTCATCGTCTGTTATGGAATAACTTGAATAACGTGTTAAGGTTAATGTCGTATTTATAAAAACAGTAAGAATTTTATAATTTTTTCAACAAATTGTTAAATCACCTACATTTGTAACTCCAATATTGTGCTAATAGTTGTATGTACTTACGAACCTGGTAAGAGCAGTGCGTTAGAATGAGACGGGTGAAATAGAGATAGAACGATCGCTGCTCAGCGGTAATTTATACATTGTCGGAATAAATTGGTCATATCTTCGTTACTGTCTAGCCAATTTCAAAGTTTCAAAAAGCGTTGGATTGTAAAATCTCGAACTAACAACAATTATTTTTTGAACTTTTTTGATATCTCGTGTCGTCCAAAAGTTATCACGATATAAACATCTATCTATGTTTGCAGAAATAGAAATACGCATAATAAGGGAGTTAGAAGCTAATCTAGTGAGTATCCTTCCGTTTATCTAATGATAATTCTTCAGTGAAACTTAGCTCAACTTGCTTAATACTTTAGAGATCGTATTTATTTTAATATAGCCGGATAGCAAATAAAGTATTCTAGATTTGCTGTTTTTTCAGTTCCCCCCCCCGGGGGGGTGTTGGACACCGATATCGCCAAACGAATTTAAGGGATTGATATACACCCTAAATAGCATCCGATAACGTACTCGATACCTTTTTACCTTTCAATGTACTACGGACTTGATTTCTAGATGGGTTTTTTAAGTTTGCGAACTCTACTACAATCAGAATCCATATTTGCACCTCTATACAACCTCACATGTTGACTGTAGGATGCTTTACCCTTCGAAACCAATACATGGTCAATTTGGTTTCCGCCATTTTCCCTTGTATTATCCTTGTTTCTGATATGTTTAAATCTTGTGCTGCTTATTATTAAGTTTGCTGTTGCTGAATAGTTACATAATCAATTATTGTATTAAAATTACCGTTTACAATAAGGATATCGTGTTTCTTCACTTCTTCTGTTGTTTTCTCCAACTCTTCTTTTTCTTTTTCATTTGCTACATTGGTTGGGTAATACACGTTGATAATGACATTAACTATGTTACTTGGTTTTTCTTTTGTCCTTATATATATTGTAGATGTATTAATTTCAGTAATACCGTGCAAAAATAACATTTCTAGTTGACCAATCTTAAATAGCATAAACCAGAAAACGAAAAATATATTTTTTCAACCCATTAAATCAGTGTGAATGATAACCATAAAAATTTGAATGAGAAAAAGTTAGTTAATACCGTTAATGTTAGAATCTCCTACCCAAAAAATAAAATTTAATAAAAGACAGAAAGTCTCAGATAACTACATGATATAAATATCAGGATTGCAAACTACAGGAAATTATTAATTATAGATTATTATTAATTAAATTATTTTTCTTGACGGCTACTCTTCGTTCTCATTTGATAATGATACAATAGCTTAGAGGTCCAATAGACATACCCCATAACACGCGATATGTGAACGTTTCGTATTACGCTTTAAAACCTCGTTTCGTGCGTATACCAGATGGACAATCAAATTCGGTACTAATGACTTCACGTTTTGTGCGCGCATCTGGAATTTACCTGCTGACCTTGAATACTTTTTAAAATAAGATTTCTACATACAAACTGTTGATTTTCTGCTAAATATTTTATCTACTTTACACGCTAAACAAAAAAAATCTCACGTATTAATTAAGACTAAATAAATAGTTTTTCTAATAATTTTATAAGCAATCATGGGGTTCTTTAAACCAGTTCGACTGTTTGATCATTATATGGCTTTTTAAATTAAATATTTTAGATACTTTTAGATCCTAATTAATAAAGGGGAAATAATAATAGATAAGTACATATAAATAAGAAATTTATTAGATATTAAGAAAAAAGATGTATAATATATAGTTATATAAATACGCAAACAGCTTTAACAGTTATGACAATTTACAAAACAACCCCATCGAGACTTAAAAGAATGTACAAGGCTTTTCGGTATTAATGTTTCTATAAATTCTGTATATTATGTATTCTTGTTTCATATCCCAAATTTAATTTTGTTATGGTTTTCAAGGAAATTGCAGGTAATATTAGCGGTATATAACAAAGTAGGTATTACAGTCTCTCTAAAACGAAATTCTTTGAAAAGAATACATTCAAATACGATAGCACTTAGAATATTAGACGATGTACAAGAATGTTTTTCCTAGTACCTAAATATTTCCATGATTTTATTAAAAAATAATTTTAAATCTAACGTGATTTTTTTTTAATTTTGCCTTCTCTTAGTTAACATATTTAACTTATTACATACAAATTTTCTGTAGTTACACACAACGTAGTGCTATAATACAGCTATAGCTTACTAATTGTAAGTATGTGAAACCACAAATGATTTCCTTGGTCGGCTTTTATTTATTGATGAATATCTTTGCTTGTATGAATTTAAGAAACAACTGTTAAATACGCCACTGTGTATGGTATCCAATGTGTAAAACGCACAAGGAAATATATTTTGTTTACCGTGGGCGAGACGTAGCTCCATGTATGCATTATTAGCGTGCTAAAATCCCTCTCTTTTTACCGACAGCAAAAACGAGACGCCGTAGTCTTTACGTTGTTTTGCAAATATCTTCTCTTTTATTATACCTATGATAAAAACAAATGCGCAATTGCGTTCCAGAAAATCAACGCTAAACGTTTATTCAAGTATTTTTTTCAAAATATGTACTAGATTTGAAAATATTAAATGTTAAATATAATTTTGCTAAACCTTAAGTGCTGTTTCCAGAAAATTGACTTTTAAAGCATCAGGAGTTTCCGTAAGAAACAAGTTATTTTTTTGACGATAAATAATTTCTGCTTAACATAGGGTAACTACAATACGAGCTAGATGGAAGTTTTTACAAGGTGTGCCCAAGAGAATGGACGATTTCAGCCTAATAAAACTCTACTAATAGGATCAGGTAAACATGTGCAGGTAAATAACGCACGAAATAAGGTGTCATAAACGCCATCATTTTAATTTCACACGAAACGAGAAAGGTTTAGGTAGATTTTCGTCGGAGGACGAATGTTAATTAATGTTAGGACTAAATACTTTTACATAAAAGATACTTTACTCGCTTCTAAATACCCAACATCTTTAAAGAAGCTAAACTAAAACAAATTATAGTAATTAATCTCTCAGAAATCAAACCAAAAAATATTTCGTTGTCTGACCAACTAAAATTAACCACTTTATTTTATATTATTGATAACTATCTATAACGCAAACAAACTACTGATCGGTGCTGTTTATTGTGACAGGGGTTAATTAAATTGTATACGTGATAATTGCGCTTTCAGATATTTGCAATCTGATATCACTCGAATTAAATACTATGCTGGTACAACTAGCTTATATCACCCTCTGGGTTAAGGGACGATCAGACAACTGGGGCGAACTAAATAGTTTTCAATTAATAATTCATTGCTAGTTAATGACCGTGAAGAACCTTACTTTTAAAGAAATACGACATAAGCCTGAAAATAATTATTTCGGGTTGTTATTAGTTGACAATAATATAATTAATTAATTCATTTAGTTTTGGGCAAGGAATCGGAGGTGCGGATTGTTATGCTTGGTCTTACACTTTTGTTTTACAATCCTAAAAGGCATACTTTTGAATTTTGTTCCACATGAAATATACCAAATGAATGTGATTATGCGATATACCGTTCGACCGAACTTAATTCGAGTACCCAAAATATATCCGCGTACCACACAGTCCCCGTTTTAAAAAAATAATTAATTTTGTAATTTGGCTCAGAATTGTTCAAAATATTAGGTCATTCCTGCGTTGGCCAACGTGTTTCACACCCGAAGATTATTCTGCACTTATTTGGGTTAACCCTCAACGACCACCGATCTGTTACTTTAAAAATTCATTTTTTCTTACAAAATCGTGCAATTTAGGTACATTTGGGATCAAAATGAGTAATATCAATAAATTTATCAAGAAATACTGCAAAACTATTGTTACCTCAACGCCAAAAGTGTCCCTCAACCACCCCTGAACAAAATGATTAATAACTTTATGTAATGATTAATAATAATGGTTAATGATTAATTAATAAACTGTCAAATGCTTTTTCTGCTACTCCTCACTAATGGTATATAATTCGCAAAAGAGTTGATTATACACTTTTTGGATTTTGATGTCTTTAATTTTCAAAAAAGTTATACTATAAAGAATTCAATAAAGTTAAAATATGATTAATAAAAATTAAATAGATCTCTCTTTTATTATTAAAATTTACTCTATCCTTTTTTAATTAAATAAAGAATTATGTACAATGAACCCATGTAACTAAAATGTCACTACAATACATTGACCGCCTATCAATAGCATCACTTTCTTGACGCTTTTAGCGAGGTGTGAAGAAATCGTATTATCTGGTTCCTATTGTTTTTGTGCTTTAATGGTTGTAACTAAGTGTTTTGGTACAGTTCTAGTACAATTGTTATGGCTAACAAAGTTTGACTTCTGTATGCAGTGGTAAGTACAAATCTCTGTTTTTAAGTACAATTTTCTAATGTCGCAGATGTGTGCTTCTTTAAATAAAAGTTCGGGCGGATATCTAGAAGGTTTTGATAACATGATCTTTAAGATTTGTTTCTGTGCAATTTCCAGAGGCTTTAGCGTGGTGTCAAGAACTCCCCCCATCCAATTGTACCATAATGTATAACTGATTGGACGAGAGAATCATAAATTATTTTTAAATTTCGAAAATCCAAATACTGCCTAATTTGTTTGAATAGATAGAAAAGTTTTCGAATTTTTTCTGTTGCTTTGGTAATTTGTGTGTTCCACGTCATCCATCCTACTAGTTCTATATGTAAATTGGCTCTATTTATTTTTAATTTTTTAAACTCAGGAAAGTTATTGTTATATGAGACAAGTGGTAAAATTTTAGTTTTATCTAAGTTCAACGTAAGAAGATTCATTTTAAGCCATTACATTATTTTTGACATTTCAAAACTTTTATTTTATCATAGACTTCCCCCAAAGATCTTTTCGTTAACATATAAAACAACAGTATCTCTGTAAAATACATATCTCCCTCTACGTCTATTTTGAATAGATACTTTATATAAATTAGGAATAATACAGGGCCTAACACGCTTCCCTGAGGTACACCATAACCACATTTTTCCATATCGCTACAAACATCTGCCATTTTTATACATTGTTGTATATTTTCGAAGTATGATCTAAAGAGATTTGTTTCCTATACCCCTTATCCCCATTTTATTTAATTTGTGCAGTAAAATTTCATGACTAATTGTATCGAATGCTTTAGCTAGGTCTAAATAACTGTCGCTGAATATTTTGATGTATTAAGGTTTTTTATATATTTTTGGTGTTAATAGTTCTATAACATTTTGTATACTCATACGTACCCGAAATCCAAATGCTAATAAGTTATTTTTCCAAATAGTATATTAATATTTTCTTTATTACTTTTTCTATAATTTTTGGAACATTAGATAATAACAATATTGGACGATAGTTCTTTATTTGATCTTGTTGTCCACCTTTGTGAATAGGAACAACTATTGCTTGTTGTAGAATACTTGAGAATATACCAGAATTTAGAATTATGTTACATATGTGAAATAACGGGTCTGCTATAGCTTTTAAATTTTTAGAAGTTAAGTTGTCGAACCCAGATGCATAAAAGTTGTCAAGGGAATCACCCAGCCAGCACACTGACGTTATAATGTCACCGTTTTCTCGGCAGTAACGACGTCAAATTGTTGTAAAACTGACATGATTATGTCACAGCCCAAAGACGTCAATATAAGACGTCATTAAAACGTCCTATACTAGAACTAAGAGAGCAATTATAAATAAATAGTTGAATATAGGAAATAACATTTATTATATACTACAGTCAAAACATCTCTATACTGTGACCACCTGCTTAATATGACCAGTATTCCTTGGCCCCTGCTAAAATAAAATCTTTTTAATGAAACTTGTACGTATTGTATTGTACGTCCAAAAGACGCGTACGTACGTCCCATTATATGACGTCTTATGGACATAATTTATTAGTCTTATGACGTCGTCGACCAATAATGACTTAAAAATAACGTCATTATAACCTCAGTTTGCTGGCTGGGCAATAATTTAAACTATATTCCTAAAAAAAATCCTAATCGCTGCGACGCCCTTGCCGAAATTTCGATTTAGGCGGAAGAGTTGTTTAGGGCCACAACTTTTGGTTTACACATGGTGAAGAATTTCTTTATGACAAATATAAAAGAGAAGCAGATCAGCGTGTAAAGGTTTGTGATCCTCTCCTGTCCGTGATTTCACGACAAGTTCTTTTTAACAAGATTTGAAAGTAGTTTTGAACTTATAAAGTTCAATAGCGAATTTCACTTATAAAGTCTAATAAATATACTTTAATGTGACCACGATTAGGTAAGTATTAGTTTGTGGTTTGTTTCTTTTTGGGTAAGCAATTGGAGTGGCGGATCATTCATTGTATGTCATGGCGCCGATTTCTATGACAATTTAAAATTTAGCCTACTCTGGAGGAATTCCATCTCCAGCAGGATCTTTATCGTGCCAAACATAGCATTGATACAGAGGCTACGGTTTGTCCGATTATTTTACTACATTGATAAAAAAATACATTCTATGTGTTTTATTTATTGAAGTACTAATCCTATATTATGAAAATGTAGGACCATTTCTTGTGTAGCGCGTATAGTATTAAAAAAATTGAACGAGAGTCATAGTTCGGGTATTATATTTCGAGTTTGGGTCTCATTGTGCAGATACCTTTTGCAGGTCTAGTTTATCTGTTTACTGGTCATCTTCTTGCATCTTATTTTAGTATAAACTTGATATGTTTATGTGAAGATATATTCTGGCGGTCATTAACTTTCTTTGTAATAGGTTTTAAACTTAACGCATGTCATTTCCTTTATGAACCTATAATAGCAATTTTATTGGATTTACCCACACATTGCTGTATGTAAACGTTCTATTCTATTGTAAAGTAGTTCAACGCAACCAAATTTAAAATTGGGAGTTATTATACTTTTTTCGCAAATTGTAAGAATATTCAAAAAAGAACAGGAAGAATTATTAAAACACCCCGAAGGAATAAATTATATGAAATCCCTACAAGGATAATACAAAATCTGGTTGGAGGGAAAGGCAAAACAACAATGCCTGTAAAAGACAAAACAAGGCAACATGGCCTGGGTATTTCAAGGAAATTTGCACAATACATAAGAAAAATGAGGATAACTTCTATGAAAAAAAAGAGACAGTATAAGAATTGAATTTAAATTTGAACGAAATTCCAAAAGAAGAATTGTAGATGGCGACGATTAAGTGACTGAAATATAATAAGGTAGCGGGGTTGGATGGAAAACTAAGCAAGACGGGTGCAAAAAGTAGTATTAAAATATTACATAGCCTACTAAACTAACTAGCTGCAACTATATTGGAAGAATAATGCCCATAAAACGGCCAGAAGGATTAATTATAGTTATCGAAGAATGAAAATGCAAAAATATGTGACAACTAGAGGGATAATTAACAAGAAATCCACACCGGAAAAATGTAAGTATAATAAATTCCACGTATAACAGAGAAATAACATTACAAACAAATAATATCTACAGAATGCAGAAATATTCACATACAAGGTGGAATTTGCAAAGCACGAAATGCATTTAACACACCACGGAAGGTATTTAACGAGCTATCGAAAATGTTAAATTAAGAATTTGCAATGCAAATATAGTGTGCTGTTATAGGAATCAGAGGCAAACTAAAATGTAAAATATTTAACCGTTTATGCATAAATCTCTAAGATGAATCTTAGAAATTTGTTGGCCAATTCGGATTCCAAACACTGAACCGTGGAAAAGAATTAACCAAAAACCGGTGAAGATGATCATAAAACGTAGGAAATGATAGAGCAGTCATACTTTAAGATAACCTATTTTCGACTTAACCACTCAAGCGTTAACAAAGAACATGGAACGCAAAGATCAACCTGGAACCAAGTGAAAGACGTACAAAAAAATAAAGCGCTGTGAAACAATTTGCTAAATTACTGTGTAACGAAAGAAACTAATCAACTGTCAACTCACGTGTTAAAATAAAATGAGTGTAGTAAAGTGGAAATCGTGTGAGAATGATAACCTTTTGTATTACTTATAACTGCCAATGAAACCTGGACGCCCTATGCTCTCTGAAGGACCATAGAGCAACGAAGAAGAAAAATATCTTGATTACATTTATTATACAGGGTGTCAATTGTAGTGGACATTTGACCGGTGGAAGTTATTTGAATATGATATACAAAATACACCACCACTTGTAACGTGTTAAAATACTCGATTCAATTTTAATGCAATTGAAAATGCATTTATTGCAAATAATCTTAGGACGGCCCTGTACAACTCAGCATATCTTCGTTGAGTTAAATTTCCAGATTTTATTTCAAATCAAATGGTGTTTCTCGTTAATATCAAAGGTCATCCAAGAAATTTCACGCAGATGAAAATGTTTTTAGAATAAAATACAGAAATAAAATTGCCGTTTTAACAAAGGAATATGTCTAAAAGTGCATTTAAATCAAATTTATGTATCCGCTATGTGCCTATTTATTGTTTGTTAAACTGAATTCTTCGAAAAGTACAGATAAAGGTATGTCTAGTCTTTTTTGTAGACCTCCAGTGAGAAGTTCATCGTTTCTCAATAAATAAGATCCAAAATATTCTAGAAAGAATTTATGTGAGTGGCTTAAAATGTGTCAGTGTAGTTTTTGATAGGATGGTTATGTTCCTTCGCTTAAAATTATTAGCTGAAAGCTATTTTTGCATCCCCAAAAATCAAATCAGTCTGATATAGTCGAAAAGTAGAGAAGTGACGGACGGGTCACGTAAAAGACTTCGCGGCTAAGGGCGGCGGTTCGCCGCCAAGAAGTTCCCGAAAGAATTTTATGTTTGTGTTCCCAAAATTACAGTTTTAAGTATAAAATAAAGTTACAGTGTGAAAAGTACGAATTAGTTGTTGTCGATATCGTGTGGTGTTTTTGTTCCGTTTCCGACCAGAAATTTAAAAGCTTAAAATTAAAGCTTAATATTTTGTTTTAGTAACGACAAGATTAATCCAGCGTGCCGTTAGTTTATGCGTTATGAAATGAATTTAATAATTCAGTGAATTTTAAAGATAACCCAACTATATTTTTGTTCCATATAATATCGCTAATATTGGGAATTGTAAATTTGTGCTGCATTAAAAATATTAATGAAACCATTTGAGAAATAAATTTGTGTCAACGGGGTAACTTTTTAAAGGATGCACGTTTCCTTGGAAATTGTATGGTTTAATTTTTTATTTATTAAAGGATATTGCTAACTTAAGTTCACATAATTACCATAAACTTCAGTTAATAAACAATTATTATAACTTCAACATCGATAACAATAGTTCAGAGTTCTGCATCTATAATTTGTGAGGTACTGTGTACGTAGTGTTAAGTGAGTTTAAGGGGATTATTGTGTAAGTGATATTGGTGAAATTTATAGGATTGTAAGGTTCTACCGATTTATCAAGAATTAACGGATAAACTGTACAATAGAAGTAAGTTTTGTGTTTAAATTTTATGTGTGCCATTCCTATGAAAACTTTTTGTTAACTATATAACCATTTTCTTCTCAATAAGAATTCTTATTAGAACACTATTACGATTGTTCTTATTACTGTCATTTGAGACAAAAGGTTACCTTATCTACGAATAAATGAGTATTTAAATTAACTTTTATTGGGATAGTATTAGACCAATCATTAATTGAAGTTATTCTAACCTGCTTTAACGTCAATAGAACTAATGGTGATTAGTTTTTTTTATTAATTTTAATCAATATAATCTGGATTATTTTTTATTCGGGGGTTCAGACCAGAATTGCCCATATTCCTTCTTATTTCAACAAACCTTATTTTTGTTTACAATCTATAAGCTATGGAGACCAGTACCTACGCCTGAATGATAATTTGTCAACAAAAAAGAGATCGTTAGCCGGTGCATTACAGTACAGTAAGTTTCGAATGTTACACACTGGTTGTACATGAATTTGATAATCAAGTAGATAAATATGGAAATCGAACAATCAATGAAGAACTTTTCCATTTCAGATTTCCTTTTGCAAGTGTCTGTAGTAGGAAGTTTGAACATCAACTCTATTTTTGTAGAGATAATAGCGTAAGTCAATTTAAAAACATTTTATAATTTGAATTTACGTTAATTAAGTTGCTTGTTCTTAATCTTCCTTTGTAATATTATAAGACTTTGAAATAAACACATTTTTTTGGTACTATTGAATTCCATTTTCAAGGGCTTTTCAATGAGGTATCACAAAAGGGTGGTGCCATTTAAATTCCTAAGTAGGGGTTATTTGAGAATATCACACTATCGCCTATTTACATTCCCCTTGTAAGCTCTCCAAGCGGTTTTACTATTAGCTAAGTACTGAAGGATATGATTATATGTGACACATAGAAAATTGGAATAAAATATATATACTTTTTTAAGAGAGTAAAATAGATAATACATATCATGGACAATATATTGAATTCATTTGCAGGATAACTATCTGTAGTTTTTTGTTGAAATTATTGTTGACTGATAGACAAAGCAATACAAGATTGTTAACAAGTTTAGTTTCTGTTTTTATCAGAATTAATATGGTTTTTATCATACTAATATGATTCTCCTGAACTCCTTCAGCGCTAAAAATATTAATTAATAGTTACCAGTTTTCCTTATTTATTAAAAAATTCTAAAGCATATTTTATCAATGTTATCGTTTTTATCTGTTCCATTATTTATTTATAACAATAAATAAATTTTATGTAGTAACTAATAATAAAATATAAAAAATAATAATCAATTTTACTGTAAGCAATAAGCTAATAACTTTTAAGGGGATATGTACAGTATAGTATAGGTACAACCAAGTGGGAGAAAACAATAAAATGCGTTATTAAATTATTTCCAATTACGACTTATAAGCAATAACATATTTTTAAGCAATTTAGACTATAAATCACAGAAACAATTAACAATTACAGCAGATATTTACCTTAATTTAGGTCATCCTGCAGCATAAACACACTGCACAATATTTTCTTCTCATTTTGAAAAATTTAAATTCTATTTTATAATGAAATTGATAAATGTTACTGAATAATCCTGAATTTTGTTTTTCTTATTCGCAAGTGTCCTTCATGATGTATAATAAGTAATAACTCTTTTGTTTATTTATTTGATAAAGGACATAAATTTATATAATATTGTATCTTTTACGAATGCATGAAACGTGTGTAATCCTTATCACTAAACTCCAGAAAATTGTTTTTGATTTTGGCTCGAAAATAAGTAAATAGGAAGTTGTTAATGAATAAGCGGCGTAATGAGTGGTTTTATTTTTAATATATTGACAATAGTTAATTAATTAATGGTTGTAGACACGCGTATTTTGTAGTCTAAATACTTTAGAGAGATATACCCGACCTACTTCAGAAGTATTTAATTAAAATACAATTGATAATATTACTACTATTCGATTACTACATAATATTTGCAGTATCATCAAAAAAATACTTTAAGATTCTTCAGAAGTGAAGAAGTATTCTATGTTATTAGTATATGCCGCAAAGGCTCAATTGCCAACTGATTAAATTGTAACATAAAAAGTATAATCAAATTGTAGCATTGTTTATTAACATAAAAATAAGTCAAGTGAGCATGAATAATTTTCTTAGTTTTTATGCTGATGTCTTAAGTGAAGGAGGAATCTAGTTGCTTGATGCTAGTCGATCGGAAACTTCTGATCAATTTATTGATTAGCTAGATTCTCACCAAAGGCTGTTCATACAGCGATTACATATAATGTATAATTGTATCTGATATAGACTTGGATTATATACTATCTATAGATGTAGACTTGGAGCAAGTGCAATGTTCGAGCTTGCTAATGTAGCACACCTCGAAGTGCTAAACTGTCGAAAACTTATTCAAGGAAAGCTGTTGGTTACATTTCGGTTTAGATTACTTTAGATGATAATAACATTTCTACTTAATTTCTATTACTACATCAATTATAGTTACTCACAAACAGGAGTTTTATAATATTTGGTTTCAGAATTCAGGATAATTTTTATTTACTTAGTGTCACTTATAAATACAACAGAAAAAGAAATAATACTACATAAAGATCAGGTTTATTCATTGAGGTTATTTGAACTTTTAAGTCATTATAACTAAAAAAAATCTATAACAACATTTAGACGTCGTTGCCATATAAATAAAAATACTTTTAAAGCGACCTTAAAAAAACGATGTTTATTTTGGTATTCCTTCTAATAATAAGTTACAATATAGATACATTTATTGCTATAATATTACAATGTTACAAAAGGTACATACATTTAAAAGTATTACTAAATTAACGCGAAATTATACATACACTGAATATTACATACATATCACTGGAAAATACTGAGAAGATTCAATATTTCAGTCCTAGAAAATAAATCTAGGACACATTAAATACGTGTATAGCATAAAAATTGGCGAAATTTACTTAATTTAAACAATTAAATACTTTCACTATTAAATTAACTACGTTTATATAATTTATTACATTTTTATTTAATCTTTAACATCTTCATATGATGCATCGGCGATTCCAGAGAATAAATCGCTTTTAATATTTCTAGGCAACCTGGATTTTAATTTTTCTATTAAGTCCGTATCACTGGAGGTACTATGTGATGTTTTTGAAATTTCCATTTTTTCTAATGCATCTAACACTTTACTTGTAAGGATTCGTAATCGTTTACATGACTTTTGCCTCGTTTCATAATAACATGAACGCGGTACATTGGATTTTGGGCGTAACAATGAAGCTGATCCAAAAACCTCCATGAAATATTCTACAGGGACTGGTACAAATATCGGTACTGGATTTAAAATTTGACTATTATTTTTTTGAAGAATAAACTTCAACAAAGGATATTTCGTAGATAGGAGATTTATACAGCGCGACTCTTCTTCGTCGTTAGATTCTAGCTTTGGTCGATTTAACCTGTTATGCTTTTTCCGATTAGGTACTGTTATTTTTAAAGTAACAACTTTGGAACCTTCAGTAGTAGCATCAGTCACTTCGGTAGTTTCTTTAGTACTTTCAGTAGTTTCTCTAGTACTTTCGGTAATCTCTTTAGTAGTTTCAGTAGTCTCTTTAGTAGTTTCTGTAGTCTCTTTAGTGGTTTCAGTAATCTGTTTTGTACTTACAGTAATATCTTTAGTACTTACAGTCTCTTCTTCAGTTGTGTCGGTATATCTCATGGACTCATCTAACTCGAGAGATACATTATTATGGTTCCCATTTGCACTCGGCAGATGTTTTTCTGACAATGTTAACTCGATATCCACCATAGCTATATTCTTTTCTCTATCTGTTTTATTTTGTTTAGGTTCAGTAAATTGTTCGACTTCAGTTACAGAAGCAATTTCTGTCACATTTTTATTGGCAGAAGTTGGATTATCATTTTCCACATGATAATTTTCTACAATTTTTGCTTTTCTAAGTGTATGCGTAATATTTTCAGGTTTTTGGTGTTCTTTTTCTTTCAAAACCACTGAAACATGAGCGTTGACGTGTGTTAAGGGAGTTTCTGTAGGAACATCAGTATAATGTGTTATGAAAGTTGTATCGCTAACGCCAACAGGACTCTCTGTGGTATATACATCTTTATCTATTAAACTTTCCGTTGTTACCACAGGTAATGTCACTGTTGTTGGTGTTTTTCTGTGAGTAGTTACTTTAATTCTGTTTACTTTATTGTTCTTAACTTTAGTAGAATGGATGTCCTCTATAAATGTAGACTCGTCCTCTTCCGAACTTGGAGATGTGTAGTGTATTAATTTAATTTTGTGTGCTCTTGAACGAGGAGATTTTCTTTGTGCTATAGTAGAAGTGTGTAGAACAGGTAAAACATCATCGCCTGATTCAAATTCAGTTGAAAACCTTGATCTGTCTTCAGAAGGCGATCCATTCTCCTCGTCATGGTTAGATAACCACATCTCGATGTCTTCAGGAGTATTGACCTTCAACGACTCGCCAGCGACTGAATAATATTCAGTACGTGAACTTTTCTTCGGTTGTTTTTTTTTCGGTCGTTTATCTTTTTCTTTTCTTGAAGAATGTATCGGAAGATTTATTTCTTCTACTTCATCTTCTTCATCACTTGGGGGAGTATTTTTCTTTAACTGGTCATACAAGTCATACAATTCTTCTAAAACTGCTTCTTTAGATGATTCTTTTGGTTCCCGTGAATTTAATAAGGACTCGATAAAAGCTGCCGCGGCAAGACATGGAGCTGTTTCTTTATTATTAGTACGTTTATGTTTAGGTTCTACAAGTTCTAATTCGATAACTGTTTTTGGTTCTTCTTCAATTAGATCCTCAAATGTGGTAGTGGGCAGAGCACCCCTAGATTCTCTTTCATGTTCTAGGATATAATCATCAACTGCTCTTATACTTGGTTCGATTTCTTTTGATTTCACTTTCTGGTCTTCTAAGTTGACACAATCGGGGCATGGTTGATTGTGAATTGCAGCATGTGACGAATGATTATGTGATGTATGATTAATAGAATCTCGATGTAAATTGGGTGATTTCAATGAAGTAATTGGAATATGTGCGGCATTCTATAAGAAAAACAGAATTAATGGTTTTAAGATATTGTTCTATAATAAAACTTTACTTTTATTTAAGTATTAACTGTGTTAATGTTAACTGTAATTTTCTAAATCTATAATGAGTCACTAAAATCAATACAGCAAAGACTTTAAGGCAAGATGGCTGGTATCCATAGTTTCTGCTGATTTGTGATTTACTTAAAAATAGTTTCAATTAAGTTTAAAGAAAGAAGGCGAATTTAATAATCGAGAACATTAATTTATTAAAATCTTAATCTTTTTACAATAAAACCCAATTAAAACTATTTTTATATAAGACTTCGCTATTCTCCTTTAACTCGGTTTAATTTCACTATGAATACCGTGTTACTAGAAGCTAAAATCAATTTTACTTCTTCGGCGTGATTACTGTTAACAGGCACCTAATATTTGACAAATTTAAATAGCTGGCAGCAAAATTACGTCACATGAATTATTATTATTATTTGCTAGAGTTGAATGAATTGTAGGCACAAAAATTATTCAAAATAAAGTAAATTTTTTATTATTAAACTTTTAGCTTTTTTTAAAGTGAATGATTTCTTCGCGGTACATCTTCATAAAACTCAAATGGCTTTCACTAGAAAATTTAAAAATGGACACTTTTAGCAACAATATTTATAAAAAATTACGAGCTGTTTTAAAGCTGCAGTTTGAGTAACATTCTGATTATGCAGATTAAGAAATATCTAGAAAATTCAGTTTTTCTGTTCTAGTACCAAATTGCAATTTGAAGGTGTCACAGAAAAATTTGGAAAATATTTCGATTGTACCAACATTTTCTTATCCGAATTTGTAGAATTTTAAATTTTAACTGTTTTTATACTCGTATAAAAAATTGCTTTTAATTAGCCCATCACATTCAACTATCTCACAGATTTAATGAATTGAAACTATAAATTATAATATCCACTAATATAAATATATTTTTCTTACTTACCGTTTTGACAACAAGAAGTAAAACAGAACAAGCACTGATAAAGAAATGCATACTATGTATTGAAAAGAAATCGACAGGAGCTCATTAATTTAAACAATAAATAATTTAAAGTGTAGTCTTGCACTGATCAATAAATAATAAACGACGGCTTTAAATATATTCTTGTTATTGTTAATTGATAATTTCCCACCACTCCCCGTTATCGCAACAAGGAACAGCGATCTTATTAATTTATAAATTGATGATGATTGAATAGGTAATTTTTAAATTATTATATGCGAATTGAAATTGAAAAATTTGTAGTGATGTCCTACGCTATAAATAATTTTTAAGTTAGTTTTAAAACAATTGGTGGTTAATACATTTGAAATTCAGTAGTGTTTGTATCATTTTATAATAATAACATTAAATGTGTATAAGTAGTAAACATTTTTTTATTTGGTTTTATGGTTTGGTATGGAATTTTTGGAATTAGTATGCAACGTTAGAACCTCTTAAAGGAGATATTACTACATTGTGATTATTTAGTGACACCCACGACGTATATAAAATAGGTAACCTTACAAAGCGATTTTAGCATACTTCAGTGCTGAACAAGAGCTCATCGAAAGTCCTTTAAAGAAAAAGAAGTTACCAGTGATCGTGGGCGTATACAAATTCACCTGTTCTGAAATGTCTTATTTTTCTAAATCTTGTTCCATTTGAATCTATAATTCGTGTTTATCAAATACAAATTTTATTTTGCAAAAACATGCCAATAACGGTGTTCTAGTTTATGAAATATATAAATAGACATGAAAAATGTGTGGGATATACAAGCACTGACATCTCTAAGCAGTTTATTCACTGTTCATTTATATGCCTAACAATTAAAAAAAATGTGAAAATGCTAACTTAAGAATTTCTCTTGGTTTTTGAAAATGTAACTTTTAGTATAAACATTTAATTAAAAATATATAGGATTAAAATGTATTGAAAGCGTGGGAATATCGACTTAAATAAATATACTTTATTTAAATTAATACGAAACCCCTAAATAAAATCAACCTTGTTTTAAAGGAAAATGGTTTTTAATATCCCTTACACTCCATGACCTTTATTCATGCCTTCGTCAGGCGAGATTAGGGCTAGTTAATTTCTTGGACACATTTATGATGCCACGAGTTGGTTAATTTTGTTGTAATTGAGCAAGGGTAGCTAAAAAGTCTGAATAGGAATCGGATACCAAAACTCCAAGGAGATTGTCTGGAAAATAACAATTTTCAAACTTTCAGGGTAATATTCAGGTATATAAATTAGGGTCAGCAGATAGAAATTTCGAAAAACTAACAACAGGCTTTTCTTTAATAGTGTTAAAGATCCTCGAACACCGTTTTTAGTGTCATTGAACAAACTTTATTGGTTGATTCTTTTATAATTTTCTAGGTTCAAGGTTTTTCACATACTCGGTTGGAAGAAACTTCATGACAAAACATCAACCTTCTAGAAGACCGGAAAACAGAAAACACCCCTGGAACAAATAGACAGACAGACACGGCATAGATTTATATTTTTGCATGTTTAATTTTGTTATAATTGACCACACACCCCCTCCCTATCATATCAAATTTTGTGGAGATTAACCGAAGAATTACAATTTTCTTTTAGCTACCATTCAAGTACTCGTTTAGCTCTATTAAAATTCCCGGAATGTCGATTTGTTGGCCCTTGGTATTTTAAAGGCCATAAGTTCTTTTTGAATTCTTTAGGATTAGGATTTTCACATTGTTGGGCGCCCAAAAAACTTCATGGCAAATTTATCCTTCTGGGTCACCGAAGAACGCAAAAACCATTGCAACAAACAGGCAGCCAACGACGTGGATTTTACGTTTTGTAATTGTAATATTGCTGTAATTGATCACGGATCCATCGATAAATACCGAAGGTAACCGATAAGAATCTCGAAAAACTAACAACAGGATGGTTCTTATATAGTACTATTAAAAACTCGGGAATATTGATTTTCGACACAATTGAACATACTTTATTTTTGAGCCCAGTGAAATAGGAAAGGGGCCTTTCCAGGGCCGTAGGTTCGTTCCTGTTTTGAATTTTCTAGGTTTATTTTTCTCATCGTTTCGGGCGCCTAGGAAACTTTTGTCAAATTTCAATTTTCTAGTTCATCGGAAAATACAAAAGAAACATCTAGAATGTAACGGTACATTTTCCACCGGCATTCAGTACGTAAAATTTTACATTTATACTTATGCTGTAGACCTGAGATAACGGGGTGTTGCCTTTTGGTACCCTAAGCCGCACCTCGCTTTACACTATTTTGTGTGCGTACTAGAATTTTGCTATAGATTATGATGTTGGTGGGTGTTTCTGAGTTTGTGTAGTGTCGATTTGTTTTCTTAGTACATGACCCCGTTGGTGCGTCTGGCTTCTCCAACACCTTCGGTTTTTGTTTGAATGTTCGGTGAGGACATTTGTTTTAGGGTGGCTTCCTTTCAGCTCTATTCGGCGTTCCTTACTTTTAGTCCTTTCTATTTTCCTAGTCGAATAGTCCCTTTCCTCTCCTCTCTCCTTTTTGAATGTTTCGACACTTATGGTCTAGCAGATTTGGGCGTGCCTTAGTTTCGATATTAGTATGGTATCTTCGTATGCTTTCTGGCATTTTGTCAGCTTCAAGTATAAAAGAAGACGGGCTTCTTAGCTTTTCTTTTTTTATCGTTTTTTTCATTTTTATTGACGAGTGGGCGAGTGTAACGGTACATTTTCCACCGGCATTCAGTACGTAAAATTTTACATTTATACTTATTAAAAAGCCGAAGTTCGGTCCTGTAAGATTGCGCTTTATTCGAAATAGAATCTTGTCATGTAAATATTTCCTACAAAAATATTTTTAGAAAGGATTGTTTTATATTTGATACAATTAAAGAACGCAGCGTCATAAAAAACGATGTCTTTTAGTATTTTGTTTGCTTATGTTTTGGTACAATATCAATTACTTCGTGATAGACCTTGATAAAAACTGTGGGAAGTGTTTGGTCAAATTATTTTATAAAATATTTCTGTTAATATTTCAAGAATGCTTAGATTTGGGATCAAATTCTCTTTGTTCAAAAGGTGACTTTGGTACATGTGTCCGAGATTTGAAACGGGCTGGCGCGTAGCAATTTCGGCTAGACGCCAGATGGGTGTTATTTTGTACCAGTTTGCGCGCAATTTCTTCAAGTACTACTTTTCATTCCTTTAGGTCGAAACGTCTGTAGAATGTTAGCTAAAAAACTTTTTTACGGCCGAATAAGACGCATTATTTCGCGGGTGATCAGGGTCACCGAGGCTGGCCTCCTTCGCGCCTCGACAGATTAGCGTGAAGACTTGCTTCCCGGTTGCGCTTCAAGCTAGACCACCTCGGTCAGATCTCGCTATGAAGGTCGATATTAGAAAAAGATTTCTGATCTAGCCCTGACAGCAAGCGGTCGATCGCGGTCGATATTACAAAATGCCGTTTCGTTTTAGTAATATAGAATTTAAAAGAAAATTCTAAATACAGTTTTCGTATAGTTTAATAGACTGCCGGGTCTCGGGTACCGGTGCAGTCAAATAAAATCTACAATTAATAATTATATCGTTTAATTAAGTGTGCGGATATTAATCAATAATTTGTGGTTAATAAAAATTACAGTTATTCCGTTAAACATTTTTCCTGACGTTTGTGCTTTGGAAGATTGGGAAATCTAGCTTTCCCTATTACAGTGTAACAATGTTACTATAGTCTACAGTACCGTATTCTCGTTTTAAACAATTATCGTACCGAAATAATTTAACATTTACAGACACTCTCTCTGTGATCGAAATCTCGATTAATAAATAACTCGTGCTGTGTGCCTTCTAAATCCAGTTCAGATTTAAAGAAAATGTGGTGCATTTTTGTAATTGTGTTCTTGTGGAAAAAACCTTTGTTGCATTGGCTCTGCCAACGTGTGGCTCGGAAAATTGTTTTTGCAATTTTAAAGTTTTGGATAATGGTTTAAAATTTCAGGTGATTTTGTATTATGTATTCAGATAAAGATTCTTTTTGGAATCAACAATATTATTGTCAGATTTTTGTGAGGAAACTGGAAAGTTTAAATATAGTCATGTGGTTTGTTGTTAAATCATGCAATGAGTTAAAATTCAAAACATTGGTAGTTCAGATTACAGAATTATTTTAATTACCGATAAAGTTTTTGAGGATTTGGCGAACTATTTAAAATTTTGTATGATACAGTTTAGTATAGGCTTTTGTATTTAGACGGCATTTATGTTAACCGTCGGAAGGCGTTCTTCTTTGAGATCTATTTATAGCTACCGTCGGATAGTTTCGTACCGTAATGTTTTTTGTTGAAGGCAACCGAGTAAAGTTAATTACAGTATGTTATCGATTGAAAATATGGTAGGAGTTTTTCAGATAAAACTTGTGATATTTGAAAATTTAACATATCGTATCGTATCGTACCGTTTGTTTGAATTTAGCAATTTCGTTTAGTTAAAAAGAATGACAACGATTTCAGAATTAATTTTGATATCATTAGGATATTTCAGATTATCGATTAATGGCTTTGAGATTTTTTTTCGAGTTATAGATTTCACGTTTTCTGTAGTTAGAAAATCATTGTGAGTTTTTTCGAATTAATAAGAAATTTTCTTTGTTAAAATTTACAGTTGTGTAGAGTTTCAGCTTTGGTTGAAAGTTTTAGTAGATACCGATAATAATTAAAGGTTATTTAAATTATAGAAAGTTTGAAGTACAGGGAGTTTCTTCCTCTTTTATGAATAAAATTTTGATGTTTAAAATTTTTTTGTGATATCATTTGGTAGGATCGTTGGTTCGTGTTTCTGAAATTATGCTTCGTTACTAGTAAACAATAATTAATGGAGAAAAATTATTTTAGAATTTGAAAAAATATTACAGCTGAGTTTATTAGAAATTATTGAGTGTTTGGTTCGTCTGAAAATTTTTTCTTGATGTGTAAAGACTCTCCCTGCTTAAATTAGGTTACAGATATGTTAGACAAAATTTTTTTGGTTTTGCGTTTTCGATTTTTAGTAATTTGATTACGATTATGACTAGTAGTGATTTAAATTTTTTTAGGGTTTTAGTAATGTGTTTTACTTTTGGATGAGTAAATTTAAAAAATTTCTTTAAATATTTTATGATGACAATCCAACTCGACAATTTTTAACCAATCAAATTACAGAATTTTTCAAATTGGGACCAATGAAATTAGTTTTATAGTGAAAAAACCACTAGTGGTTTTTTCACTAAGAAAAAACCACTTGTCAAAATGAAATGTCAAATTTAATTAAATTAATATTAACTACACACGCTAAATAAAAATTTGCTCGATGGATTGTCAAGCCGAATACAACTCGTGGTTTAATTTTTTCTTGCAAAATTGATCGTTTAAGACATTCGTAGCTTTTGCTTTTGGAAAATTACACTCGTCTCCTGCGTCGACTCGTGTAATTTTCGTTGCAAAGCTACTCATATCTGAAACGACAAATTTTGTCGGAAAAAATCAGACCACTTGTGATATTATATATGACTATTCAACTCACATGTCATTTATTAAAAATTGATCAATTAAAATGCAGCATTTGATATTTTTAATCCAATGAAAATGAATTGTATCGACAATTCTTACTAGTGAAAATTGTCGACAATCTTCACTAGTGATAACAATCGACAATTTTAATAAAACACAAATATTTAACAACATTTATTTTTGAGTATTGAACGTACAATTATTAAATGTAACATTGTTACATTTATGAAAAACAATTTGATTTTTTAAAGCGTGTTCGTTGAATAGTCTCTCGAATACCATAAGTAGTCAAAGTTAAGTAGACTATTTTTGTGGTGCTTAATACTCATGTCTATCATGCTTGCGAATACCACTCGTTCTGCGCACTCGTGGTATTTAAATGCAAGCATGATAGACATTCGTGAAACCACCACAAAAATAGTCGACATAACTTTGACTACTAATGGTATTATAAGTGATGATATTTTTCAAAATATTTTTGGCTACTTGTGGTCTGGTTTTGGCGAAGCATGCTCATGTGCGATTTTTAGGTCGACCTTGAATGTTGTTGTATGCGTATACTTTGATGAGTGGACGATCCTGAAAGTTGGTATATGAATTCTTTTGTGTGAGATGTTTGAGGAGCTGATTTGCCATGGCTAGCAGAAAAATTAAATATTTACAGTATAAAATTCCTTTTTGGGACATCTTCTATTTTTGAATTTAAATTCTTTTATGCTTATTATGAAATAAGTTTTATCTTTAAATAATTTTAATTAATCCCTTTTGTGGCGTTAATTCTTTCATTGTTCTGACAGGTACTGTTGAATTTCTTTCATTCTTTTAGTTGTGGGAGTTACATATTACAATGATAGCGTGATTTGTTGCGTGCCCTCTTCTTTTGAGTGATTGAATATCTTCGTGGAATTTTTGTGTGAAAGTGTGATTGAGTGAAGCGTGTACAGGGGATATTCTTTTATCCCTTGGGTGTTTCTTGGTAGGTTGGTCGGAACTCACGCAGGGTGTAAGACAATTTTCTCGATTGTGTCTAGTACATTTACCGATTTTGACAGTTCTGTCTATTCAGAAATTTGTGTAAAGTTATTATTTCATTTTGAATATTCAGAAAACATAATAATCTGTTGGGATTTTGAGTCCTTGTGTATTTTAAGTTCGTTGAACTTCCATGAGCTTTTTCTAAAAGCTAAATTATAAATCTGTTTGAGATCTATTAGGTCTTGTGGTTTTGAACCATTTTGAAGTTAGATGTGTGTTGGGTTTTGGTGATGTCGTTCAGTTTTTATTTGTACCGTTGGCATCCATCATTTACCGGTTTATGTATCGTTAGTGATACAGTTTGCAGTACAGATTTGTATCGTACTGCGTTTTTGGGCGACCTGTTTGGTCCCTTTACAGTATCGTTTTGCAGTACAGTTGTGTACCGTACTGCTCTTTGGGAGACAGTTTCTGTCCCTTTACCGTACCGTTGGCAAGTGCCATATACCGTTCCGTGCCGTTCAGGCAATATCGTACCGTACCGTTTTGCAGTGCCGTTTTGTACTGAGTTTTTGGAGATAATTTGAGTCTCTTTACCGTATCGCTTTGCAGTATCGTTGCGTTTTGGAGGCATTATGGTCTCTTTCCCGTACCGTTTGGTGATTTTGATCACCGCAGTTATCGTTTTGCTTTTTGAAGTATAGGGTGCTTCGCATGTACCGTTCAGTATTGTTAGTTTGTTGTGACAATCCAGTATGAGTGTTCCTGTGTTGGAATTTGTATGACACTTGATAATTTGAAAAGGTCTCAGTGACCTTATGGTGTTCAGTTTCAGTGCGTATTGGAGAACTGCGTGGTGGTATAATTCGGCCATTCACAAAGTCCTTTTGAGATGTTAATATTTGACCTAGGGTCTGCGAATTTTGAGGAGTTTTGTGTTCAGATTTGGTTATCGTATCGAGTTTTGAGGTCGTGTTCTTTTCACAACAAGCCTTCGGGTTTTGACTTCTTTTGATAGACTTTGTCTATTATAGCGCGGTGGGATGCGCTCTAGAAATTCCTTCACCGATGACGGGTTCCGGTAAGAGTCCGGTAAAGCATTTGTAGACCATTTTCTACCATCTTTTGACCACTTTCCCCTAAGGACTTCTGGTCCTTCGAGTCACTTTGTTGACTAATCAAATTTGTACGTTTCTTTTATGAAATATTCTCTCCCCTTTGAGAAATTTATATTTCTCCAACCTTCTGTCTTAGACTTTGTCTATTATAGCGCGGTGGGATGCGCTCTAGAAATTCCTTCACCGATGTCGGGTTCCAGTAAAAGTCTGGTAAAGCTGAGTTCTTTCCTTTCCATCCTTCGACTATCTCCTCTGTGGAGTTTCTGTCCTAGCGGTCTATGTAAATCAATCAATCTGTTGGTTCTTTCGGGAATCGTCCCTTATGAGATCCTTTGCTTTGTGCAGTTTTAGTATACCTTCGATCTATCCTTATAGATCACCTTATTCAGTGTGTCCTTTTCAGGGCAATCTCATTCCATTTTGGAGTTATCATTCTTTTTGTGGGATATTGACCCACTGCCGTATCTTTTTATGGGGTTTTAGTTTGTTACAGTTGTCTGTGGCTACTTGCGTTTTGGTGTGCGTTGTGTACCAGTTTACCGTCGTTCTAGTGAACGAATTAGTAGTTTTGGAAAATGTTCTTTTTAGAACAATGTATTATGCTTCTTTTTCGGTTTCTGCTTGGCTTTTAACACCTTGTCCAAAAAAATAACTTTTCGTTGTTTGTGGTGTGAGCTTCTTTTGTCCGGTGACATAATGTTTTGGTAAGGCTTATACAATTTTAAGTCAGTTTATTATGAAAAGGTTTGTTAACCTTGAATCATCTACTTTGTAGTTATAGTTGGTGAGCTCTATAAAAAGGTTTATTGACCTTAAGTTATATAGTCAATCGTTGCAGTTAACAAACTTCAGTTAATATGAATAGGTTTATTAACCTTATGTTTTACAGTCGATAGTTGCAGTTAATGAATTTCATTTAATATGGAAGGGTTCTAGTAACTCTCAGATACTCAGTTGTTAGCTACGACCTAATATATTTTGGAGATTATTTGAAAAGGTTCTAGTAACCTTCAATCGTCCAATCGATAGTTAAAATTTAACATACTCCCTTTTGTAAATATAATAAGGGTTTATTAACCTTTACAGTATAGCTTTGACTAGGTTTAAACAACCTGGGAGATTTAACGAGGTTTTATCAACCTTAAGTTATTTATTTAGGGAAAGGTTCATTAACCTTAAACTATCTATTTTGTAGTGATTCAATTTGGAGAGGTTTATTAAACTTATTTACCTACTTGTAATTATCTAACTCAAAAGAGGTTTATTGACCTTAACTTATCTACTTGCAATTATTTAATTCGGAGGAGGTTTATTAACCTTCATTCCTTTATCTTGTAGTTATTGTGTTATATGAAAAGGTTTATTAACCTTAACTCCTTTAACTTGCAATATAGTTATTAACTAATACATTTTGGGGACAATTTGTGGGGGGTTTAGTAACCTTCAGTCACCCAATTGGCAATTTAACTTGATGATTTGCCATCTTGTAATCGCTATGGGGTTTATTAACCTTCTTATTATAGACTCGTTTGGGTCTATCTACCTTTAAAGTTTTATTGAGGTTTCCATACAACCTTGGGTGTGTAATTTGGAGAGGTTTTATTAACCTTATACAGTTTTATGCTAATCTTGGTTTAATGTATTTTACAGTCCCGTACCGTATAGTTAGGAAGTTTTTTGTTCAGGTATTGATCTTGAATTTTATTTTTGGTATATCGTTTCGAATATACTTATCTCGTATAGGCATCCCGAGTGAATGAAGTGATGAATGGGTAGTGTTAACTACTTTTTAGTTTAATGACGTTCTTTAGGTGGCGGCTAGTGCTTTGCTTTGGTAGTGGTTGGGCTTGAACCTTTCCTGACGGTAGAATGAGGTCCTAACGCTGGTGGGTGTTTGTAGGGGATTGGTTCTTGTTCTGGCTTCTGCTGAAGTGGAGTACTATCTGTGTAGGTTTCCTTTCTTTCCGTTTTTGTTTACTATTCTTTTATTTCTTTCTCTTCTTTCCTTCTTCTCGATCAGTGAAGGCGCAGTTAGTGCCATATCGGACTGCTGTAGACCTGAGATCACGGGGTGTTGCCTTTTGGTACCCTAAGCCGCACCTCGCTTTACACTCTCTTGTGTGCGTACTAGAATTTTGCTATAGATTATGATGTTGGTGGGTGTTTCTGAGTTTGTGTAGTGTCGATTTGTTTTCTTAGTACATGACTATTAGAGTCCCCGTTGGTGCGTCTGGCTTCTCCAACACCTTCGGTTTTTGTTTGAATGTTCGGCGAGGACATTTGTTTTAGGGTGGCTTCCTTTCAGCTCTATTCGGCGTTCCTTACTTTTAGTCCTTTCTATCTTCCTAGTCGAATAGTCCCTTTCCTTTCCTCTCTCCTTTTTGAATGTTTAGACACTTATAGTCTAGCAGATTTGGGCGTGCCTTAATTTCGATATTAGTATGGTATCTTCGTATGCTTTCTGGCATTTTGTCAGCTTCAAGTATAAAAGAAGACGGGTTTCTTAGCTTTTCTTTTTTTATCGTTTTTTTTATTTTTATTGACGAGTGGGCGAGTGTAACGGTACATTTTCCACTGGCATTCAGTACGTAAAATTTTACATTTATACTTATTAAAAATCCGAAGTTCGGTCCTGTAAGATTGCGCTTTATTCGAAATAGAATCTTGTCATGTAAATATTTCCTACAAAAATATTTTTAGAAAGGATTGTTTTATATTTGATACAATTAAAGAACGCAGCGTCATAAAAAACGATGTCTTTTAGTATTTTGTTTGCTTATGTTTTGGTATAATATCAATTACTTCGTGAGAGACCTTGATAAAAACTGTGGGAAGTGTTTGGTCAAATTATTTTATAAAATATTTCTGTTAATATTTCAAGAATGCTTAGATTTGGGATCAAATTCTCTTTGTTCAAAAGGTGACTTTGGTACATGTGTCCGAGATTTGAAACGGGCTGGCGCGTAGCAATTTCGGCTAGACGCCAGATGGGTGTTATTTTGTACCAGTTTGCGCGTAATTTTTTCAAGTACTACTTTTCATTCCTTTAGGTCGAAACTTCTGTAGAATGTTAGCTAAAAATCTTTTTTACGGCCGAATAAGACGCATTATTTCGCGGGTGATCAGGGTCACCGAGGCTGGCCTCCTTCGCGCCTCGACAGATTAGCGTGAAGACTTGCTTCCCGTTTCTGATCTAGCCCTGACAGCAAGCGGTCGATATTACAAAATGCCGTTTCGTTTTAGTAATATAGAATTTAAAAGAAAATTCTAAATACAGTTTTCGTATAGTTTAATAGACTGCCGAGTCTCGGGTACCGGTGCAGTCAAATAAAATCTACAATTAATAATTATATCGTTTAATTAAGTGTGCGGATATTAATCAATAATTTGTGGTTAATAAAAATTACAGTTATTCCGTTAAACATTTTTCCAGACGTTTGTGCTTTGGAAGATTGGGAAATCTAGCTTTCCCTATTACAGTGTAACAATGTTACTATAGTCTACAGTACCGTATTCTCGTTTTAAACAATTATCGTACCGAAATAAGTTAACATTTACAGACACTCTCTCTCTGTGATCGAAATCTCGATTAATAAATAACTCGTGCTATGTGCCTTCTAAATCCAGTTCAGATTTAAAGAAAATGTGTGTTGTTTTATTGAAAACAATGAACTTTGTAATGGTTATCAAAACTATTAGCCAAATTTTATGGGACTTTTACGGTTGCATTTAGTTATTGCAGTTTGGGGTGAATTCGTAAATTATGATTCACCATATCCAGATTCTACGAGGGTTATTCCCTTGCATCTTTAATTTATGAATGAAAAATCAAGATTTTCCAGTTTCCATTTGCAGTGACGCTGCCGTAAAATTTTGTGCAGTTTATCGATGATTTTGGTTTGTGATTTACCGTAAACAAAAGGTATTGTGACTATTGTTCTTTTAGTGTTGATCATTTATGTAAATTTTGTTTGAACTTTGTAGTAATTTTTTATAGTTGTTTCTCATTTAATCGAAATTCAATATAATTTTTTTTATGTATTAAACTTTATTATCAACAGAGCTCTTAGGCAGGGACTTATTATTTAAATTCTTGCATGTAATATTTGTAATCTTTTTATATTTTTTATCTTGGTGTTTTTTAAAATAAATATAATTTTAAAGTTAATTAAAATCTGTAAGACAGAACCATTTAATTATGAAAGCTTTCATTTACATTTTCATTAATCAAAATTATTGACTTTGTTGAAATTACTTTTTGTACTAAATTCTTATCGGTCTGAATTCATTTTCTGATTAGTGTTTTCAGACAGATTTATTAGGCTTATCTAATATCTTCGATCAGTTTAATTATCATTAATTAAGCTTCATAATCAGATGGCGCCCTTCTTGTGTATATTTTGTGTTTTTTAAGACCTTTATCCATTACTTTATAAATTAGACAACTGCAGAACCAATACCTACGACCTGAACTTAAAATTTGTAAGATAAAGCTAAATCTCAAGTTGTGGTATTCTTGAGCATCATTTAAAGTAAGTATTATGTTTATTGATTTTTTATCGATTTTGTAGGTTATTTAGTCGTGTAGAAAAAGTAGTGTTTCATTGTCGCCCAATCGCGGGGCATTTTTATAATTGTGTTCTTGTGGAAAAAACCTTTGTTTCAAGAAGGGCAGACAAACCGACACATCTTGGATTTTATTTATGTAGATACTGTATAGACAGGCGCGAATCCACGGGGGGTGGGATATGGGGGAAATTCCCCCCTCCAATTTTTAATCTATATACTTTAGTATTATAGTTAAATAAATTTTTAATAAAAAAGTAGTTAATGTTTATTAAATGTTGTGCAATATATAATATTTATAAATAAATATACATAGGACAAAAACAAACAATGTTTGTTAAATTTATTTATTTAACCCTCATGTGCACAGTCGAGTTTTATACCTATTGTGCACAGTAAGGGTACCCGGGTACTTACATAGGGTTTAAATGGGAAAACCAGTATTTGCTTGATTTTTTGCAAAGTTGTGTTTACATATGTATTTCGCATGCATATTTACTCTAAGTTACTTTATAAAATGCATTTCCAAATTGATATTTGACTATGTAATTACACATTATCCTGAAGAATGCCTATAATGCAGCTAATTGTAGGAATTTTTGTCTGTAAATTATCGTTAATGATTTACCAACTTTCTAAGCCGTAAATAAATAATTTTGTAAAAGTTTAAAAGTACCTAATTATGATTTCTGATAATCAATTTGTTATTACCGTTCGGGATAATGGGTATTTTGTCTAAAGTGAAAATATAACACATTAGCGTTAATGACAGTTTGGGATAATAGGTATTTTTTGGGGATTATAGATTTTTTTATTATTTTGGCCACAAGCAATGTTTTTCAATATGTTAGACGTAGCTGTCCTAGCAGCTTATATAATTTATTTCGAAAACAACCCTACAACACGCAAGTTATCGCACAGCATGCGAAATTTTCTTGAGGATCTGGGAAAACAATTATACATGCCTGAAATTGAAACGCGTTCAAAAACGAGCAAGTTTTTGAAACATTTTGCCAATAAATCTTGAATAGAGGCTATACTAGGCCATCCTGTTATGCTTCCTCCACAGTCCTCGACAGAGCCACCACCAAAGGATGCTTCTGGACGCAGTAAACATGCTGGCAGCTGTTTTGTTTGTAGATCAACATCGTCATTTCAAAGGAAGACCAGAAAATGTTGCGAAATATGTAAACGACCGATTTGTAACGAACATTGTGTAACAATAACGAAATGTGTCATTGTAATTTGTAAATCGTGCTTATATGTAATAAAATATTTTTTTTGAGCAATAAATTTTTTTATATCACTTTTTTTCTTGTTTTGCGACTAGTTACCTTATTTACAGATAATACTCTTATATATACATGCATAAAAATAGGTTAAACCTATAGAAAATGTTTATAGGTACCACGGTACCTAGACTGTGCGTTTAAGGGGTAAACTTTTATTTTATGCAAAAACCCAATTTTTTATTGAGTTGTATCATTGTGTAATCAACATGAGAGGGATTGAATTAGGCTAAACAGAAGTTTAAACAAAGTAGCTCGTCGAAAAGTTATAAAAAATAGGACTTGAAAATGCGAAAGGTACCCGGGTACCTTACTGTGCACATTAAGGTTAAAACAATTATATTTTCAAAAATTTCCCCCCCCCAAAATAATTCTCTGGATCCGCCCCTGGTATAGAAAATGGAAAAACTTATATGCTACTAAAGCTAACTAAAAAGTACAATACAGAAGAAACAGTTACACTTGCAATTTACGTTGTCCAGCGATGGCGGATCAACTAATCTTCCATTACATGAAGCTTCCAGCATTGAGAACGTTCCTGATAAGTTGCAGGTCTTTGGTGCCTCGGAAGTTAAGGGTGATTTGGATATACCTGGGCCTAGCAATCCAAAACGGAGAAAATGAAAACAACAGGTTTTCACTTCAAAACTCATTGCAACTTTCTTTAGATGCATGCAAAATTGGTGATCGCGATGCTGTTCGTATTACTATGTTGTCGTCTGCTGTTGTCAGCAGAGGGTTGAGGACATGGTCCAAACGAGTTAATAATGAATAGATCTTCTCTTTGACGATTTCGTCATTATTTTCGTGCATTGTTTAAAAAACAATGGTATAAGACAACCAGTTGCTTTTTGGTGTTATTAACTTAATAATTGCAAAGGAAATATGCGGCATGCAACTTCACGCCTTACGTGCAAATGTGAAACGGAATGATTAATTCTGTCGAACTTAATGCACTGCCAGCAAACGCTGATTTTTACTTCACGATAATGTTTGAATGTCTTTTTGCGCAGAGTAAATAAATCGGAGCTATAGGCGTACATTTTGCCAATGTTTGAATTTTTGAACAATCGTCGCGATGCTGGTGTATTGGTCAAGTCGTAGTAATCTCTTAAGTGGACACTTTCTATAACCGGACATAGTCGTAGTTTTTTTATACGGACGTCTCCAACAAACGGACTAAAAGTATGGCACTATCGGTGTCCGCTTATTTATGGGAGTTTTCACTGTATTATTATTGTTTCCTATTTTTCCGAATTAGTACATATGTATTTATAATATACAGTTTTTTTTTATATTTTAATATGCTTAGTTGTAATTTGTAAGTTTATATGCTTTAGTAAATAGCCTAAACAATTGAATAGTTCATACACAAAACATTGATCACTTTTATTTTTTGTTTTTTCCTTATAAGTAATTTCCTTTTTCCTATAATAATTAGAATATTACATTAGAACAATATCTAATAATCAATGGAATTGGAAAAATGGAAAAAAATTTTTTTTGGCAAAGTTCAAGTTTTTTCATAAACAAAGCCGTTGTTCTTCCCATTTTCCGATCTATTCCACATTTGGAGAAAATTAACTTTTCAGTAAGTAGAATAGATTGCAGGGGTCGCGTGAATCTAATTTTGAAAAAATAAAACGTCAAGAGTAACTAAGGTCCACCCTAATGTGTACGTGCCTATTATAACCCTATGTTGTCGCTAACGCGCGTTAAAAAACGCTCCATGTGTACAGCGTCTTATTCATTACGCGCAATCAAATAACTGTAATCTGAAACTCGGCAATTACGTTTTTCTTTCCCCGTTGTGGAAATTACCGAACTTTTATGTACTATTCAATACTGGATTAGGGTTGTTCAATAAAAACTTTGAAAAAACTAGCAACGGAGTTGTGTTTAACAGTGTTATAAACTTAGTTTTTTGGTCCATAAGAATAGCATGGACCTTCTTAAGGTCACAAGCTCCGTTCCTGTCTGAATTTTCAAGGTTAGCTTTTCACATCATTCTTGTATGCCCAGGAAACTCCATGCTAAATTTCAATTTTCTAGGTCACCGAGAAGTACGAAAAAACTTCTGAAAAAACAGACGCCGAACAGACACGTTTTGTATTTTATCGGAGCCGGACATTTCGGCACGAGGCATTTCGGAGCGGACCACTTCGGCGAGGGGACACTTCGACACGGGGGACTTCGGCGCCGCCCACTTAGGAGCACGGACACTTCGGCGCGGAAAACAGTTACAGGCAATAAATACAGTATAATCGATGAAATAAAGTATTCGATAAATACGGTATGATCAATCAAAGAAATCAATATTTGCCAATTAACACCAATTAATAACAAGCTCGTACGTACTGCCAGAGGGCTTATTAATTATTCCGTGAGTATTCTTTATTATTAGTGCTGTTTAATTAGCTAGTGGACATTATTTGGCATCTGAAAATGAATGTCGCCAAAGGACAGTGGTTGCTTTTCAGGAAACAGGGTCGACCTGCTCTATTGCAAAAAGATTATTATGTACATATTTGCCGATGAATTTTGATTTTAATATTTTAGTAGTTTCGAAAAATTAATTTTTGTTAAGTTGTTGCGCAAAAATGTTAGTATTAATAACTTTTAAAAATCAAAAATTGTAACGGTATATATTTATTAGTCTTGAATAAATGTAGTTTTGTCTACATTTTTACTAAAAAATCTGAATTCCGGTCCTGCAAATTTGCGTTCTTCTTGTAACATGAATTCATGTTAGTATTTGGTACAAATAAAACTATAAAAATTATTTTAAAAGATTGCGTTTCAAATTCTCATAGAATTGTAAGGACATTTGGGTAATAAATTATTTCTTTCTGCGTCTTATTTACTCACGTATGCGCTAGTTAAAATGACTTCGTTGTTAAAACATTGAAAGCTTATAAACACAGCAAAATTTATATAGTTCTCGGCGATATTGCAGTTCTGCGTTCCGTGAAAATATTATAAAAAATCTCCTTTATCTAATAAATGATGCTTGCTACGTGTTAAAAATCCCTTTCGGTTATTTACATCTGCGCCTAAAAACATGATACGTCTGCAAAACTTATTTAAAATAACATTGGTTTCTATTTTCTCCTTTGTGAAAACAAAACTGCGTAATTTCTAGACTTTTAGGGTCAAAATCTAGTATTGAAATTAAGAAAACTTCCCTTATTAACCACACGTGGACTGTATAGTCCTGATTCGTTTAGGCCAAACCACGCGACTCTTTGATTGGTGTATGCAGAACTGCACCCTCCAAAATATTCCGTATATAATAAAATAATCTTGGGTTTTTAAAAGAGAGACTCACTTCAGTTTTAGTTTCGATACAGTATAGTTGATAGAGACGTCCTGACCATTTCGCTAACGGCCGGGGTCGGATTCCCGTGCCTAGTGCCTATTGGAAATTTGCAGTTAATAACAATGCCGTTGTGTAATAAGTTTTCCGGACGTTAATTAAAAATTTGTGGTTAACAAAAGTACCGTTGTGCAGTTAAATATTTTCCGGATGTTTGTGTTTCTAAAGTACGGGAAATCTAGTTTTTCCTATTAAAAGTGTAATAGCTTTAATACAGTTTAGATGGAAATAAATATCGTATCGTATATCGATAAAAATAGTTCTCGTACCGAAATACCGATAAAAAAATCAATAACTACAGACTTTATCTTCAGTGATCGGAATCTCGGATCAGTAATGAAATCCGAGTTATGTGCTTTATAAATTCAGTTCGGATCTAAATAATAAATGGATTGTTTTAAGAAAAATAACAAACATTTGCCGATGGTTCTTAAAATTAATTTAATAGCCAAATCTTATTGAAGTTTTATGGTTGCATTTAGTCACTTTATTTTGGGTGAATCTGTGAATAATAGTTCACCTCATACAGGCATTACGAGGGTTAATTCATTGCATACTTGAATAATGTGAAAGCAGAAATCTACGAACATTCCAGTTTCCATTTGTCCAGCAGTAATTATTTTGGTTTGTGCAAGAGTCATTTTTGTGCAATTTAGCGTTAATTTGGTTTGCGGATTACCGACAACTACAGGTACTGTGAATTATGATTTTTTTAATGTTAAAGATTTATGTGAATTTCTTTGGATCTTTGTAATATTTCTATGGTCTGTTTCTTGGTTTACACGCAATTTGTATACAATTTTTATTCATTAATAAATTTTAATAGTCAAGAGCTTACGTAGGAAATTATTACATTATTAACTTTTGAGTTCAAAATTTGTAATTTTTTATATATTTTTTTCTTCTTTGTGTTTTCTAAAATAAATATGATTTTAAAGTTAATTAAAACCAGTAAGACTGAACCATATAATTATGAAAGTTTTTATTCATATCATCATTAAACTAAAGTTTGACTTTGTTGAAATTAACTAATATTTTGCACTAAATTGATATCGGTCTGATTTCATTTTCTGATTAGTGATTTCAGACAGATTTATTAGATTTATTAGATTTATTTGATCTATTTAATTATTGTTATCAAGCTTCATAATCATATGGCGCCCTTCTAGTGTATGTTATTGTGTTTTGAAACCTTTAACCATCCCTTAATAATTAGACAACTGCAGAACCAATACCTACGACCTGAAATTTAAATTTGCAAGAAAGAGCTAAATCTCAAGCCGGCAACTTTAAGCATTTTATATACAGTAAGTATCGTATTTTGTGTTCTAAATTAGTTTAAGTAATGTGAACTTTTCGTTTGAAAGTTTAAGCTTTGTTTACTTTATCGTACAGAAAAACAAGCGTTTCAAAATTTTATAAAATCAATAAATTAAGGATCAGGTTACTACCATTAAATGACAGGAAAATTCATATTAACATTGAATATTGTATTTACCACTGATAAATGCGTGTCTCGCTTCACGAATTTTGTCTCAGTAGGTAACACTTATAATTTGATACTCTTAGTGTTTATAGTCCAGTGCTTAAGAAAGACAAAAAGCACTGAAATAACGCAATCCAAGCAAAATTCTTGAATTAAGGTACATAAAAATAAAAATGTGACACTGCTAACAGGGTAGCTTGTCCAAAAAAATTAGTTTAATGGTTTAAAAAAATGTTTTTTTTAGTATCTCCGAAAGCTTTACCCTAATTTGCTGCGGGAAAATGTACATGCACCGAACTGCCTTTCGTCGAAGTGTGCCTGCGCCCAAATGTCCCGGCGCTGAAGTGTGCCTGCGCGGAAGTGTTCCTGCGACGAACTGTTCCGCGCCAAACAGTCCTTGCGCCTAAATGAACGCGCTGAGATGGCCGCGCCTAAACGACCTCGCCCAAATGTCCTAGATCGGGATTTTATATATCTACATAACTGTTAACTTTAAAATTGTCAAAAGATATTTACAAAGTATATAAGTTTAAATAAATTACAAGTTTGTTTTTTAATTTTAATAAGCTCTCCTGCGAATAATGAATCTTCCAAAAGGGATATTTTTGTGGCTCAATAAGAACACATTATTTAAATTTACAAGCGCCCTTACAGCTAAGGAGTCGTCGATTTTGGTATTTTGGTTCACCAACCATCAATTGGTTGAGGGATAGAGCGATCGCTTTTCAATCGTTAATCTTGAACCCGGTTCCCACCGGCAGTACTTTTGTTATTCTTATTTGTAGTAAAAGGACCCCTTCGTTTATTATTATTAAACTTTGTTTAGTATAAATCTAATTCAATAAAATTAGTATTTATTTATTTATTTCTGTGTTAGTGTTTTTAATTGAGAAGTTGTAGTTTAAGAAAATAATAAATAAACAAGCGCGAAGGGACCAACATCTAGCTGTACACAAAGATATATTTTTACTATCATCATCAAAAAACATCATCATTTGTTGTTATGCGGTGCGCTATAATTTAGAAATGTCGAGACCAGTATTTTCTTATATTGGCTCTACCTTTGCTGATATCGGTCATCCCTCAGCTGTAAGCTCCCCTAGTTAGCTTCGTACAGTCTAGACTCTAGAAAATGTATCTTTCAGATACATCGCCCAAACTAGCATCTGGCTTTTATACGTTGTAAAAACTAGGTAAAATTCCTCATTACAGTTATATAGAAACTTAGAAATAACAGAGTGTGTAAAAATACACAAAATTAAAATCACATTTAAGTATAATACAAATGTTTATATTATAGTAACATTGCTTTATTGGCGTTTGTTGTTTATCTGTTCTCCCTTATTGGCCACGAACACTAATTTTTATTTTGACTCATTTTCTCGCATTTTTGCCTCCAAGTGTGGACCGCTATTCTAAATATCTTATATAATGTTTTTGTCCAAAAAGTCACCACAAATATCTTTGACATTTTTTGTAGTGTGTCTCATTTGACACTTGCTGTCAAGGTATACGTGAACACCCTCATTCACTTTTAATCAGGTTGCAGTTCTCCACGTTTCATGTACGTTTAATTAATAAATTGTTAGTCTTGCTATCGTTATTATAAATTACTACCATTAACAAATTTAATAAGGGCAAACTATGTTATTTCATAACTCTTAGTAGTTTGTGCAACAAAGAGTGAATATGATGCCTATATCGCACGACGCCGAAGGCGGAGTGCCTCAGTCGTTCCAGGGCGATATGGCCATTCCACTAAAGTTGAACAGTATCTTTTTTCTTCGACTAACCAAAACAATTAAAAACTTAACTCATTGAGAAATCGAATATAGGGATTAACATATGCTTTTATCTATGCTAAAATATGGTATGTAAAATTCCCCGTAATTTTACAATTTTTAAGAGAATTATTAAAACTTGCTGAAATTTAATATTTTCGAAGAGAATATTAATATTTTAAATTGTTTTATAAAAAAATTAAAAAAGGAATGTTTCTCCTAGCTGGAATCGAACCTGGTCGTTTAATTCATTTTACATATACCTTGCTTCTACGACTGATCTACCAAACCACATCACCGAATGCGTCCACAATACTTATTATAAAAGTTGATTGTACTTATTTAAATGATTTAATATTTAGGTATTTTTAATAATATATACGAGGATATCTTTTTCTTTCTCTGTTGATCTATACTAAGTATATATTCAGGAAGTGCTAATTGTCGACTTTAATGAAATTTAATACGTACAGATGACATTCCAAGGTATGATGATTGATATATTGAGGTGAACTGTACTACCCTATATTAACTTTCCATGGAAGTTCATTAAGAAATCAACCAACACTGCAAGACAATCGCTGAGATTGGAATTTCCTAAGTTACATCTCTGTATTTTAGAAGAGTTTATAGGAAAGTTAATAGAAGGATAACAGCTTCTCTCAGTATTTCATATATTTACTTTGGGATTAGTTACTGAACTACAATTCACGACCAGGAATAGCAATAAAAGCGAGTGATCAGAACGTGCTTTTGTGGTTTCTATTAGTTCGACAATATAAGGTGGCAATTCCACCAAGCTCGTTTCACTGTTTTGCTTGAACAAGTGGTAAAACTTTTCATAATGATTACCTGTTTCTTTTTTTAATTCAGAGAAAACATACTTTGATTTTTTTAAATAATTAACTGTAAAATAGTACATTGAAGGACAGCCAGGCGAGTACGAGTGTGAGTAAGAGTTCTACACTTGAGCATTGTAAGTACGTGTTTTTCATACTATTTTCCCTATTATGTTTAAATTTACTTTTATTTACTGTTATTTTTTTGTAAAAGTTTTAAATGCAAAATTGGTAATGCTGACATATTCAATACTCATTTGTTCGATTGAAATTCATTTTTATGACATCACATATAAAACTGTCACTAAAAACAAAGTATTGCAAAGTTGAACTTTGTGACACAAAATTGAATTTGTAAACGCATAATAATGCATCTTTTATTATAACATACTAAATCATTAGTGTGTATATACCATTAGTGTTGTCATCACCACTTCTCATAAAGATAGTGCTTTGTATATACAGAGTGTCCAGTCTAACTGTCGTCTACACTCAATCATTCGGACAAGCTTCTGGTCATATCAATGAAATTCAAAGTACTTTATATAGTTAGACCTCTAGTTTGAAAAATCAGTATTTTAGAACATGTCAACTTTTGTTTTTCATATGGTGCCCAACGTGGGTTTTTACGCAGAGCGATGGCTTTTCGAATAAGCTCTTCAACGATATGCAACTTGTACAGAAAATATTTTGTTTTAGTAGAGTTATTTAGAAAAAACTCTAAAACCTAAAACTGTATAGATTTTTATGAACATACTGTACCTACTATTTGTTGTAAAACAAGAAAACTTACATAATAAAGTCTAAAAGTATGCTTCAATTGCGAAGTAGCCTAACACAAAACAAGAATACACATTTTAACGACGAAACAAAACACAGAAATTAGACAAATTGTTCAATATGTCCCCCATTCTGGTCGATACATTTTTGGGATCTTTTAAGAACAGATCTGCAAACTCGAACCGACAGCTTGTTTCTATTTATTGAACGCAAAACGTCTCTGACACAATCTTCTAACATCTTTACATTTTCCGGCGGTACAAAAGCGTGCACCTCAGACTTAGTACTGTACCTGTACCTACTGTTTTGGTTACCTACTGTATCGTTGTTTTACTGAAATACCTACAGTTTGACAATTAATTCATACATAAATACATTTGTACCGACGGAAAACGTAGAGATGTTAGAAGATCGTGTCAGAGACGTTTTGCGTTCAAATGCATGTCTTTATTTAGAAAAATCCCGATGACGTTCATGTGCTGTACTAGCACAAGTTCTAAAATGGATTCTTATCCTGCTTTCGTAAACTAAAAGTAGATATACAACGTGACAGAATCCGTTACTTGGTTCTAGCTCCGTTACTACGCAGTTTAGACTTGTGGTTCCTTTATACTTCTTTATTCAAAATCACACTTGCTGTTGATTTTTCTACTTAAAACCCAATGGTCTTATTTAAAAGATCACTACGACATCATGCGCGGTACCAGCGTATGCTTAACAATGGATGCTTAACAATACTAATCTCGTAAACTAGAGTTGAAATATGAAAAGCTCTTTTAATTACAGTGCTACGTCCAGAACCTTATCCGAATGATTAAATGTTTTACGCTGTTAAACGGGACAGAACCCGTTAGTTGGTTTTTGATCCGTTATTATGCGTTTAGACCACCATAGTGCTTTTTTATTTAGTATCACAACTACTATCGATTACCATAATTAAAACATAATAATTCAATTTTAAAGAATCATACGCCATGTGCGGTACCATGTTCTAAAATGAGTTCTAATACTGATTTCGTATCCTAGAGTTTGAAGTATACAAAAGTCTTTAATTCCATTGCTATTGCTAGAAGATTGTCTGAATGATTGAGTGTAGATTGTTAAGCAGGACAATGTTTATCATTATATTTAAAAATACATAACATGTGGAGTATGATTAAGATCAGGAATTGATCTGACCTAAAGGCTATGCCTTTTTGTGTCAAATATATTTTTTGGAAATTTTACCTAATTACGAGGGTGGTTTGATAAGTCAGTGACTTTTTGAATAAAAGATATTTATTTCGGCAAATAAGCGTTTTATTTCTCAATATAGTATCCTTTTAGCTCGATACATTTAGTCCAGCGTTATTCAAATTTTTTTATTCCTTCCAAATAATAGGTTTTCTCAAGGCCCTAAAAATAGGCGTTTGTTTCAGTAATGACCTCTTCATTCGACCCAAATCTCTTATCGTCCAGCCATTTCTTCATGGTTTGGAAACAGGAAATAGCCACAGGGGGCTAAAACTGGAGAATATTCTGGATGGGGTAGCAGTTCATAGCCCAATTTATGGATTTTTGCCATGGTGATTACACACGTGTGCACTCGTGCATTGTCTTGATGGAACAGCACTTTTTTCTTTGCCAAATGCGGTCATTTCTGCTTCAAATCAATATCGAATTTGTCTAAAAGCTCTGAATAATATTTGCCGGTGATCGTTTTACCTTTTTCAAGGTAATCGATGTGAATGACACAGCGTGCAACCCAAAAAACTGTGGCCATGACCTTGTTGACCGACAGACGCACCTTGGCCTTCTTTGGTGCACGTTCACCCGAAGAAATCCACTGTCTTGATTGTTCCTTGGTCTATCGTGTAGTGTGATGGATCCATGTTTCGTCTACGGTAACGAAATGCCGTAAAAACTCGTTCGGATTGCGGCTGAACATCGCCAAACACTCCTTTGAAGTGGTCAAACGGTTGCGCTTATGGTCGAGTGTGAGCAATCGCGGCACCCATCGCGCGGATAGCTTTTTCATGTGCAATTATTCATGTAAAATGTGATGTACCCGCTCAGTCGAGATGCCTACAGGTTCAGCCACCTCACGCACTTTCATTCTCCGATCGTCCAATATCATTCCATGGATTTTATCGACGATTTCTGGCGTGACGATCTCTTTTAGGCGACCTGAACGTTCGGCGTCACTTGTGCTGGTACGACCACAACGGAACTCAGTAAACCACTTCTTAACCATTGAGATTGATGGTGCAGTGAGTCCCCATAGTATTTATCAAGCTTTTCCTTGGTTTCGGTGATGTTTTTTTACGCAAAAGGTAATGCTTAATCAGCACACGAAATCCACTTTTTTCCATTTTCGTTCAAATTCACGAGGTTGTTTGCTTTCAATGGCTGTCAAACACAAACTAAATGGGACAGCCTTCTCAAAATGTTACAGTAGTTTATTAATTATATCACTACCCTTGTAGTTATTTATGTAGGCTGCGGTGCTTATACCAAAGATATTGTTTAGACCTCAGTTACACATATTGTATACCTGCATAATAGAATTTGAATTAAATAGGCGTATCATACTTGTGCCAGTTTGTATCAGGTTTGTTAAAATACCGCTTTTCAAGACGCACTATGGGGATCTCGGTTATTTGAAGAAATACAAAAACGTTTAAATTAGAAAAGAAGTTGTTTAATCTTGGACCCAATAGTTTACCGCAAACGAAGTTTGTTTGTCGTTCTTCGTCTTTAAGCTATTTCCAAAAAACAGAAAATGTTAAATTTCTTCTGCGGCTCCGGACTTTCTCAAATTCAATATTATCAAATTTCTGTAAAAACATTCTTGAAACACTTTTTTCTATTTACGATGAGGTAAATGAGTTGATACATACACAACATCAATACTATTTACGTAACAAGATAATAAATTTTGTAACATGTTGTCCTTTCTTAGTTATTTAAAATCATCACTGCATTCTTATTAACTTACTGATAGTAGACAGTAAACAGTAATATGATGGTTGAAATAAATGCATTTATTTGAAATAAATGTAAAGGCATTTTTAGAAAAGCGAGCATATTTTTATTTTATAGAATAAACTAAATCTATTACGAATGGAATATAAAGTGATGACTGAATTCAGAAAAACAAATGCTATCGAAATATGTAAAATATGGCGTCCATATAAGAAAATAAATTGGTAATGATATGTCGTAGCTAAAAGGTTGTAAAAATCTACGTATGCAAAGAAAAAGTATCAGAAGTTAATGTTTTTATAGAAATTTGATAATATTAAATAGAAGAGAGATAAATGAATTTGGTATTTTTGTATCTCTTCAAATCGGCGAGATCCTATAGCGACCCTCGAAAAACGGACACTCTGTATAATCCGGTTTATTGCAGACAAGTAGTTTGAATCTACACTGCTCCTTATAGGGACTAATAATATACCTTATTAGAGGTACTTAACTAGTGTTGGAAAATGCGCGAGCATTTATTTTTAGAGAATATTTACGGGTCACAAACGAGAATAAACCCTCAAAAGTGAGCAGGACTGGAGAATATACCTTTAACTTGCAAAGATATATCCAAAATAAGGATAATTTTAAAAGTTTTTGAAATATTCTCAAAATGCTGAAAATGCTCGAATGTTCTCCAATTGCCCTCTTCTCATTTATAATGCTAGTTGTAGTTAATTTGACTGTTGGAAGGTAACGTGTTGAAAAGTAATGTAATATTAGAAAATTGAAAAATATGAAACTCGTTGAGCCGTATTCACATCTCACTATTAAGTTAATAACGTGTTTAATTACCATGGTAACCAATTATAATCTTTTTCCACCTATTAGAACGAGATAAAGCTATCTATATTTTTTTATTGACTTTAATTAGAACTTTAGTTAGAGACACCTTGAATCATAGCAAGTGAATACGTCCCATTATACAGGGTGTTTTGTAAAAGATGCCTTTCCCGTTAAAGGACAATAGAGAAACATGTGTAGAGTAACATCTTACTAACAATTTCCTGAAATGCCCCTTTGAAATGACAACCCCCCTTATAAAAATTATAGGCACGCCACTGCAACATAGTAGATAAAATGTATGAAAAGAAAATTGTGTCTACTAGTACATACTTTTAAAGGTCGTGGACAAAAGAACCATAAACTAACCCAAGCAGGTAGCGGGATAAATATAAATTCTCCGAAAAGTAATCAACACCAAATAGCAGTACGTGCTTTTAAAACGTTTTTAACTAAATAATAACACTCATTTTGAACATCTGTAATAACTGTTACTGACTCAGGTCTTTGAGAATTGTAACTGCAGTATGCAGTTTGTCGTCAACTTTCTTTGTGTTAGGTGGTGGTAAACTTGAGTTTCGATTAATACACGTTTTAAATTAATAACTTGCATTAGGTAGTGTTAAGTTTTTGTTTTAGTGATAAGTAGTTTATTTAAGTGTATTTAGTTACTGTTTAAATTATGGCAGAACCCTATACACCTGCTGAATGAATGGACGGAACTTATTATTTTATACGGCGAATGTCATCGCAATGGTGCTGCCACCGCCAGAGAGTATGCCCTTCGGTTTCCTAACCGCCGTCATCCAAATGCACTACGATCGTACAAGCTATAGAGAGAATGTTCGATACAGGATCGGTTATGCCAAGAGCTGGTGGGAGAGGACGCAATCCACACTACGGAGATGTCGCGGAGGAAGAAAAGATTCTAGAGTTAGTTGAAGAGGATCCCACTCTTAGCGTGCGTACCTTGGCAGCACAAACTGATATACCTTCTACTCGCGTTTGGCGTATTTTAAAAGAAAATTCCCTACACCCATATCATTTTCAAAAAGTACACTCATTAGAACCTGCAGATCATATCCCGCGAGTGCAATTTTGCCAATGGCTATTGGAACGCAATCAGGAAACTCCTGAATTTGCACAAAATGTACTGCGGACAGACGAATGCTGTTTTACTCGCGCGGGAATTTTCAATTCACACAATAGCCACATTTGGGCTGACGAAAATCCTCTTGCTGTCCGAAGACATTATTTCCAGAGGCGTTTCTCGGTAAATGTGTGGGCGGGTATTTATCAGAACCGTTTAATAGGACCTTTTATTTTGCCCCAACGCTTAACCGGTGATTGGTAGCTACACTTTCTGGACAATGCAGTGTTCGACGGACTTCCACTAGCTGAATTGCCCAGGCTTTTACGGGAGTTTTTGAATAACGAATACCCTAACCGGTGGATAGGACGTGGAGGACCCATCGCCTGGCCTGCCAGATCATCGAACTAGACTCCCTTCGATTTTTGTATTTGGGGATATTTTAAAACATTAGTGTACAGGACCGAAGTGGATACCGAGGAAGAGCTACGCGCACGCATTGAAATTGCCGCAGAACAAATTCGTGCAAATGCCGACATGTTTGTTAACATAAACGAATCTATCATACGTCGTGCGCGAGTGTGTGTGCAGACTAACGGCGACCTATTTGAACACATGTTATAAAGATTGTTTGCATTTAAACGGTAAGTTTTACCTTTTTGTTAAAATCACAGTTGTAAAATAAAAAGCAGGCAATGGAATTTACATCACAATTATGTCAATGAACGTATGTTAGATTTTATTTACTGACCTTAATAAATGATCAAGTCATCAAGGTAGTGAGTCACCCGGCAACTGCTGCTGAAATTCAATTCTGTTGTTTCTGTAAATTGATACGTACGTAGCGGAGGTCAGTTTTTAATTTAGTAGTGCAGATGTGAGATCATTGTTTGCTTTATCAGTAATTCCTAGTTAAAATCTTACAAACAATTCATTTAATTTTTAATTTTTATTTTATGAGTTTTGGGGTCTCTATATGGTCACCTTTCACCCTCTTAAAACATTGCATGTTTTTCCGGAACACCCTGTATTTAGATTAGACCGGACAGTTCGTCTATCGCGGACACTACGCCGACCCTTGAAATAAATTTTGCTACTAGACACTTTGCCGAGCACTGACCGCGGATGCGGTCGGCGTAGTGTTCACGGTCGGCAAAGTGTCCGAAACCGCCAGTTGGCGTAGTGTCCACGCACGGTGTCCAGTGTCTCAAAAGTGTGCACAAGTAGACAATTTAAGAACTTTACAAACATTTGTCACTTTTTGTTTAAACAAAATGTAAAAAAAATAAATATAAAGTTCATATATACGTACTAGAACAAAAAACAGAAGAGTTGCTACCGGGCGGTAATCTTAATTTTTTTGTCAATCTTTTCAAAGACATAAATTGCGGAAATTGCGGAGTATGCTTATAAAAGTGTCACACCTGACGCAGAGCTTTATTTTCGATTTTTAATGTTTTTGTTTATGCTCGTTTGTGACGTTTGTGCTGTATTACTCTGAAAGTTCTCGAGAATTATGCTGAGAACGTTTGCAAACGTGCTTAATTATGTTCCCGTCAGCTGCGAGTACCGCATGTACATTTTGGGTGGGGATGCGGCTAAGATCGTTTAGTTGCGGTTTTATTCTCGATTTTTAATGTTCTTGTTTATGCTTGTTTGTGGTGTATTATTCTGAAAGTTCACGAGAATTATTACGAGAACGTTCGCGAACGTGCTTGATTATGCTCCCCAAGAGAACATTCTTTTGTTACGGTTTTATCATGCGCGAACGTTCGCGAAGTTCTCATCAGCATTTGCAGAATGTTCTTTCATTTACAACACTAGCCTTAACTAATTCGGCTTTCGACAATTATTCATTTAATTATCAAGATATTATAAAGCTATGATGTTACTGGTATGATGTTCTTATAAAGAATTAATGTTCGAAGTAATTCGATGCAAGTAAATAAATAAATAGAAAATGTACTAAGATGTTTTTCGATGTTTTGTTTTCTTAAATGCAATTAAATAGTTTGTGGTTTTTACACGCTTTTTACGACATACTAAAATCAAAGTTGTCGGTTTTTTATTTAAGGAAAGGAGAAATATAAAGGATTTCCTGGAATTAGTAAAGAAGTGCAGATACATACCTGTCGATGGAGATTGCCATAAGAGAAAAAACCGATGCACAAATAGACAAAACAGCTATAAATTGAGATATTTTGCAGTACAGTCTTCCAAATGGCCAGTGAGAATTCAGCATATATACGTAGTTGAACGTAACGTTCAAAGTAGAAACCATGGTATCCGCCACTGAGAGGTTTACTGAAACAAATTAACTGCTGTTACAATTTCGAATAATCCTGCTAATCATAGGGATAGACGCGGTATAAATTACACTTGGGGATTTCAAACGAATGAGAGTCAACATTTGCATTTCAAACTGTAAAAGGAACTTTATAAGAATATTTTTAAATTTAAAAAGCACTTAATAATTTTCAGAACTCAGAACTGAAAATGTAAATAGAATTATATTCGATCTTAAAAATAAATAAATAAATGTCCTATATTAATTACGGAAAAGTTTTTATGATTTATCATTTCTTGAAAGTCAATTTATGAAACCATGTTTGTGTTCCTAACGAAAGTTTGAAGAAAAACTTTTTCTTTTCGTTTCAAACAATAAAAATTTACTTATATCAAACTCTAACTTTACGAAGTTTGATTCGTTTGGTCCGAGATGAGTTCCTGAAATGTTTACTTTGTTGAGTCAATTGTGAAATATAACTCGATTGTCTTTCATAAATATTCTTCATATCTTTCGAATAACATTTACTTGTCTAATAAAAACTAAGAATTAATAAAAATGTTTTTTAAATCACTACTTATCCAAAAAGATTACTTACTAAAGCTTTATAAACTGAATTATAAGTGGATAGTTAATTTTCATAAAGGTATATTTTATAAAAATGTTTTAATTTCAATAAGTACATCAATTATTACCACTTCTTGGATAAACAGTCCTTGTGGGACTATACTTTCTCCAGGGTTTCCTTTCTCCGAATTGGCCGTTAGCTTTTCCTTACGATGTCAACTGTCTAATTAATGAAGTGTGCAATTCTCCGTTAAGCAATAATATGTTGCTGTTTTTTAAATGTCATCATTTAATTTTTCTTTGCGTTTTCCTTGCTAAATAAGATGTGTACATTGCTCCGACTAATTTACGTTTTGTAACGTTACGTTTTTTTTAACTTTATTAATATCATTTTGTATGTATAATAAATAAAAAACCCTTGGTGCGGTCCTGCATATTATTGTATATTTCTTCTTGATTTAAAATTATGTTGGTATTCTGTATACATAAAAGTCCTACTAAATATCAAAAGTCATTTTCAAACAAAAATATTCCCAAATTAATAAAATTTCTTTCTAGAAAAATGTACAGACTTCATTTTAAAATAAAGGTACCGTCTTTGCACGTGTTAGCATCTACCATTTCATGTTCCGATGGACAACAGGAATTGTTCTTGTGGAATAGAATATTCTCGAACAAAAATGTTTTCAATATTGTATTTATATAGGCTGAAAAAGATTATTCTCCTTATCAAAGGTTTTCACGTCAGAAATCCATTAAGGCTTCTAATTTATAGCTTCAGTAAATGGTAGTTGAACACTTGTTTAAATACCGACAAATAATATTCTCCAAAACAGGATGTCTAGATTGAACCTGTGCGTGATATTGAATTATCTCGACGACGCAGATTTTAACATGGGAAAGGTTTGGTAGACTGAAAGAATGTGTTCTAGAAGAAGAAGATCACTCCCTTAGAAATTCGGATCTTTTTGTTTAGTTGAATTTTCAATTCAGTCGGGCAGTGAGTTTCGTACCCTAATGTAGCGTCCGTTCGGACAGTGGGTGTTCTACTACAAGTTAGCGGGCTTGTCCCAGTATTTTGTTTTTCGTGTTATTATCGAGTAAGATTATTCCGCAACTACAGTTTCAGTTGAAGTTTTCTAGTTAGTTCAGTCGAGTTTTAGTAAAAGCAGTCCACAATAAATACTTAAAGAGTGCGGAGCTCTGAATTATTACCGTATACGTACAGGGGTTCTCGGCACTTCCCAAAAATTCAGTAACGTGAGTTGTTGTGAATAGTATAGATATTTAAGTGATTAAATTAGAATCGTTATGATAATTACCGTAAAAAAACTCTAATAATTAGTTCCGTACGATTTATAGATACACAATTAAAGTGCAGCAAGTATTTTGTTACCGTATTCCAGTTTTCTGAATAACTTTTTCCGATAATAATACAGTTCTCGCAACGAAAAATTATAGTTATCGATCTAAACGTAAGGTAAACCAAATTTATACTGGATCTTGTTTTAAATTAATTTATAAACGGAAGTTTTTAAAATTAAATAACTTCTAAACGGCACATTTTAGTGTGGTGCTATTTATAATAAAGAAAAACATTTTCATAGTTGACAATGGAATTTAAATGGTTGTTCCGGTTACTCAAAAGGGAATTTTATAGACTAATAGTTCTATAGAAAAACAATTATTGCGAACTTTAGTCCTTTGGTCTGGAGTGGAAAGTGGTGCCAGCAGCAGGGTGTTTTCCAGGTTCTCCAATTATTTCAGTTTGTTCCTTTAGTGTAGTTAGTGATTACTAAAGGTCTTTTTTTGTGTTAACTACTTTGTGGGATGGTTTCAAATCAACCTATTCGAGCTAGGTATTGCGATTAATGGATATTTTTGTGAACTTGAAGTTGTACGAAAATCTATGTACTGTATTATTATTTATGTACTAATTTTATTGATTATTGATTTGCAGTATAATTTTCCCCGTCGCTAAAAATCTTACGTTGGGTATATTTTTATTAAATCTACAACTATGTTTTAATTGATAACTTCTCATTTTATATTTTTATTGTTAAATAAACATATTTTTGAATCTAATCATACTGAATAATATTGGACCATATATTTATGAAAGTCGTTAAATATATTTCACCCCCAGTTGGTGGGCTCTTTCTCTACTCCCCAACACTTCTGCACCAGATGGTAGGTTCTGTAGGAAGGTTGGGCAGCAGCAGCTTCCGGACAAGGAACTTTTTGGAAAAAAATGATCAATCTTTGAAGTACTGTATCTCGGGACCTAATGGACCTACTGAGCTCCGGTTGCACGCAAATTTTAGCAAATTTTGTTTACTTTAAAAGTGGACAGGGTGACTTTTTTCGAATGATGCACCTTTTAGAAGTTATAAGCCAAAAAATGAAAAAAAATCCGAAAATTTCAAGGTTTTTCGAGCATCACGGAGTTAGCACAGGTCTTTCGAAGCTGCAAACTTAGTTTTACACTATTGTTATCTATACTAACAACATCCAAAAAAACCAGAACAGTGCAATTTTTTGCGACCTACGATGTTTTAAATTCTATTATTTGGACTTAATAATAATTGCTACAACACATAACCTGCTAACCAGGCCCCTGAAGCTATATGCTTGTGCGGGAGGGAGGGGGCGATTATTATTACGTAGGCTCTACGTGCGGCTGCAGCCGACTTGCAGATGAAGCGGCGCAAATCACGCATTTGTGTCACAGCTAAGGAAAACTGCCGGAACCGAGAGTCGACCTTGGGCCGCTTGGGTGGAAGTTCAGCACGCTAGACATTACACTACCAAGGCTGTATATTACACTACCAAGGCTGTATTAATTTTCTTTACATCACTTTCTGAACGCAATTGAGTTGTCAGTATAACTCACTGAAAATAAAGATTTAGTTATCAGTGTTTAATAGTTTTAAGAAAACTGTTGTATTTAAATGTTTCCAGAAATTGTAGAATGCTCTACACGTGTTTCGGTTTGTTAGACCATCTTCATAGAGCTGCTGGTAAGCTTCTAAATTTGAAACTAACGTACCCGACTAAAGTTGCCACCGACCCAAAGGGCTCGGTGGCAACTTTAGTTTTATTAAAATTACTAAAATAATCCCAACCGTCGGTACTGAATCTTTGTAGATATGATCGATTACATGTTGCAAATGTTACCTACTATGCAGAATGGATGACATAGTATGTGATCTTATATGCGGCAGTGGATAAAATACACTTCTTAGAAAAATAGATCAGACGTGAGGATTCAGCAGGAACGTACAAATAAATCCAAATTTAAAAACAGTACATACCTTCTTTAGGAATCCGTATTTTACTGATCTGGTTAAGCAACTTAAACACATAACAACAACTGAATATCCATTCGCCAATGTCTTGACATTGTCAGACATTCGACAAATAAGTAAATCACTTTCAACGAAATAGTTGGGGAAAATTAAGCACTAAAAAAAGTAAGAAAGTTGCAAAAACCCGAACTACACGGTCACTGGTAGGTTTTTCAGTAACGTTCACTCGTTTTTTTGCAGGATGTACATATTAAATATATAGATAATTAATGATGTATGATGGTTATAGATTATTTTATTAAACTTAGTTGTTTACTCCAAGAATTATGCATTCAAATATAGTTCAGTCAGTTCAGCATAAACTTTTAGTATGAAAGTCGCTTAGTAAATTCCATGCACATCCATCTATGTCTTTTAAGTATGCCCTTAAAAACTATTAAGTATTAAAGAACTGGACAAGCAAAGCTTACGGCATAATGTGATAAAATTATTGTTTGCATGAGCGGGCGTAAAAATTTAATTGAAAACGTGATTAGTGCGCGTAAACTAGCACTTTCAGCACGTTAGGGTCAATTTTTGATCATAGGGCTGAAATATAAAGAATAAAAATGCCAAAAAACATTATGTAATTTTTTTCTTTTGTTTACGCTTAATTGCCATGATTACACACATAAATTACCATCTCGATGTAGATATAATAGTTATGGGACATAAAATTTTTAATTTCATGAAATATTAATCATCGTATTCAATCGCTCATGAAAAAAAATTTGTACATAAATATTTCTGTCGCGAATTGCTTTTTAAGCCCTCGCTGCGCTTGGAACAGTAATATTTCCATTTAAGTCTTAAAAAACCTAGGTCGCGTCCTTGATATGTAATATTTTCTTCAAACGTCAGCAAAACACATTTGCGTCTCTCATACAAACCTAAAGATTTCAGCAGCCGGCCGTCGGCGATAGTAAAAGTACTTTTTCCGTTACCAGCAGTTTTCAATCAAATTCTCCATTTTGGCAAAAGTAGAACCATAGTTAGTATATAAATATAAATAGTAAAAATAAATCGATTCAATGAGGAGAAACTCGAGCCTCTCATGCCACTGGGAAAATTCCGAAATTCTCACAGTGACGTAACTGAAAATTCGCCTCACCGTTTTTATTTATTTTCCCTTATCATTCTTAACGCCTTACCTATATAGTTGTGCTGAGATTTATTAGTTTTCGTGATAATCCATTAGCATAAGAAAGTCAATTCAATTTATTGGCTTGTTAAATATAAAAATATAAAAAATTGTGAGCCGTTGCTAAGAGTGTGAAGTGAAAAACCTAGGCAGTATAAGCTTGCTAGATAATTGCCGAAATTCTTTAGTCGACAATGAAGAAACTGTGTAAAAGGAATGTATACATTAAGAGCTGAATTGTTGTAAAGATATCTCATATATTGTTGCCAATATAATTTAAAAAAATCACCAAAAGTACAAATACCCATATAGTCGAGTCAGTAGGTGTTTTTACTTAACATTAAGTGAGGTAGTTTGGAAAAGTGCTAGAGATGGGTGTTTCAAGGTCCAGAATATGGATCAAAAAATGCCACTATTCGCTTACAGTCATTTCTTTGAAGCGCTTAAAGGACTTTACAACGATGAATTAATTACGACCAAGGATTTACGCACTCAGTAACTCTAAGAACCGTAGAATGAAGACGAAACTACTATATTTAGCTTTTGCGTTCAACATTCAAAACGCAATTATATAATAATTAAGACTGATTCCGACGTGAAGCTCTATAAGATTTTCCATTTAATAAAGGGAGTTGGTATGATCTACTGAAAAAATGAACGAACGGCGTGTAACTACACCCTGCCATTCGGTTAAGCCTTTCTTTTGCCGTAAATATTTTTTTTCAGATTCTTCAGGCCTTCCCTTGCATGCATTCTCAGGAGTTCTTTGAAATCTGTCATCCGCTTCCTGTTTTGCAGCAGACCTGGGAAGTGACACGTACTATAAGTTTTAAAGATTTTAGTTCAAAGTCTTCCTTAGGCGCTTTTTGAATCTTCATCTTCACCTAAATGACCAACATCTTTGTTCGTCAGATTTCAACATTCTTTCTCGTAGTGCTTTGAGTACTTGTAGCACAAAGTATTGGCAAATGCTTGGGGCAATATAGAACCTATATTGCATAATTGAGGCAATATTAGTATGAGTTAACCAATATTGGGTTTTGAAAATATGTTTTAACAATATTGTAATAATAATGGCGGAATATTTAAATGCAATATCGCGTTTTAGTATAAAAAATCAATATTGGAGGATCATTTAATGTAGAAAGCCACCTAACCCTTACAACTCGAATTACATAATTTAAGCATGATTTGATAAATTCAATGTTGCTCTTTCAATTGATACCCGAAAAAGGCATTTCATCACGTACGTACCAAGAAAACGATTAACAAAGTTGCAGTCAAATCCACTGATGTATATGGGTTTACACAGTATGCCCAAGAACAGCTTGAAAGTTTTATATTTAAACAACTCACCATGTATGCAAAAACTATGTAACAATAGCTTAAAAATTGAATTTTATATTGATGTTGAAAAAACTGCAGTTTACCTCTTAGTTATTGAGATATGTCGATTATAAAATTGTATTCCAGCTGTAACCGAATACGCTTTTGCCATAACAATTATTATTTACAACAATGGATACTATGGAAACCGAACTCTTCGAGTAAATGTGCCGACCACGTCGGATAATGATGGAATGTTTACATTTACTTAATTTATTTAAGTTTTAATGAAAGAAAGTAATTTTGCGTGTGTAAAAGATATTACATGTGAGTACAGAATTTGATTAATAATATAAATTACAATTAAATAATAAATAAATGTAAATAATAAGAGGAATTTGGAGAATTAAAATATCACTTTAAAAGATACGTTTATCGCTTTGAAAGGTCATCTTGAGCGTTATACTTTATGCTTTCGGAAGATAGGCATTAAACGAAGTTGCTGTATAAGAAGAAGCATAACAGCAAAACCAAGAATCTAGGAGTTACATATATTATAGAAAATGTCCTTCTGTAGTGCATGCAAAAAATCGTGTACTGAATTGGAATCTATTGTATGTGATATATGTCGTAAACCGATTCATATCAACTGTGCTGCGCTTTCAAAAGGAGAAGTCGATTGCTTAAGATCTAAACGTAGAAAGATTAATTTTTATTGCGATAAATATGATATTGTCTCAACCATCAATGATTTAAAAGGTGAAATCGCAAGTTTAAAGAAAGATATCGATGAGCTAAAAGGCAAATGTAACAATGAAGGTACTTCGGAATCAGACAAGAAACAACTGTTACCGCAAGAAGAACTCATATCTGAATTAGAGGACAGACAATCGCGGTCAAATAATCTCATCTTATTCAATTTTCCTGAATCTAGTCAAGATACACCAGAGCTGCGTAAAGAAGATGACTTAACTCGCTGCCATCAGATTTTGTTGTCTAATGTTCCTGTTAATGAGAAAATAGAAGTTTTGTCATGCAATCGTTTAGGTAAAATCAAAGAGAGTGGAATACGAATTGTCAAAATAACATTTGCTACAGCACATCAAGCAGTGAAGGTTTTAAAATCGTATAAACTAACAGACAGACAATATTTGAATAGAGACCTAACAGCATATCAGCGTCATCTTAGTTATTTAGTAAGAAATGAATTTAAAGAGCGGAGAAATAAAGGGGAAACAAACCTACTTCTAAAATATCAAAACGGTATACCTAAAATTATTGTAAGAAATGAACAAACCTTAACACAAAAAAACTAATGAATATCCAACAGAACATTTATCCTAAGTGTAATGATACTAATTTGTCTATTTTTTACCAAAATGTAAGAGGCTTAAACACTAAGGTTGATGTTTTCTATCCTAATGTATGTGCTGCCGATTTTAGTGTCATCATTTTAAGCGAAACATGGTTACGTCATGATGTACTGTCTAGCGAATATTTAGATGGTAGTTTTAATGTTTACAGAATTGATAGTATGAATAGAGGTCGTGGATTGTTGATTGCTGTTAAATCAAATATTTATTCTGAAGAACTGTCACTCGTATCTCCGTTGCCAAACATTGATATTCTTGGTATAAAAGTGGGTGACAGAGATTATCATTTTAACATCATTGCGTTATATATATCTCCTTCAGCCACCGTCGAAGATTATAATGAAATATTTCGTTACATTGAAAGTTGTTGTTCACTGGAAAATAACACTTTAATTGTTGGGGATTACAATATTCCTCAAAATGCCAATCAGTTTATTGACAACATTGGTATAAGACTATCTGGAACATCCATTCCGCTAAATGATTTTGTTAATTACAATGACCTTAAACAACATAATACAGTACGTAACACCTACAATAGGCTTTTAGATCTGGTGTTTTCCACAAAAGATATAAAATATAAAATCCAAATTAATCATTGTGATAGTCCATTGGTACCAGAAGATAATCATCATCCCTCATTATCTCTAACTGTACAAATAACTAATGATTGTAAGGATAACATTTATGGAAATTTCCGGCCCACAAATGCGGTACTCAAGTATAACTTTCGTAGAGCTGATTTACTAGGCTTGTATAATGGACTATTGGAGACAAACTGGAATGGACTGTTTTCCATTAAATCTGTAAATGAGTCTTGCCAATATTTCTATAAGATCTTATATGGCCTTTTGAATGCGTATGTCCCAAAAACAAAAGTAGGTAAAGCAAATTTTCCCACCTGGTTTACTAAAAGTATAAGAAACAAAATTAAATTTAAAAATTCTTTATGGAAAAAATACAAAAGAACGAAATTAAATGTTTATCTACATAGAACAAATGCGTTACGAAAGGAAATTAAAATCGACATCAAAAAAGAATATTTAAATTTCGTAAAGTCAGCTGAAGATAGTCTTCAAAAGGAGCCAACAAAATTTTGGTCTTTCATAAATACTAAAAAGAACATATCCAGCGTTCCTGCAAGGATGTTGCATGATAATTCTAACCTTAATTCAGCACAAGATATTGTTGAAAGTTTTGCTTCCTTTTTTAGCAGTGTGTATATCAATACTTCTACTGATAACGGTTCAGAAAATGTTACAAATTATGTTAACGGTAGAGTGCTACATAAATTTTTGATAACAGAGAGTGATATTCTAGTGGCTGTGAAAAACTTAAGAATAACTTTACAATGGGATCAGATGAGATTCCCTCGTTTTTTGTGAAAGATTGTGTGGGTGTCTTTGCGGGACCATTATGTTACATCTTTAATCTGATTTTGGAAACTAGCACTTTTCCGGATATTTGGAAAATAGCCAGAGTGACTCCGGTGTTTAAATCTGGGGATAGAAATAATATCATTAATTATAGGCCAATAGCAATTCTGCCAAATTTCGGTAAAGTTTTTGAGTCAATTCTAGCGAATACATTGTACAGCCATATCTCCTTATCTATCAGTGAAAACCAGCACGGCTTCATGCGCAAAAAATCTACAGTAACAAATTTATGTGAATTCACGCAATTTATTTTTAATGAATTTGAACATGCGCATCAAGTGGATGCTGTGTATACTGATTTGTCCAAAGTGTTCGATGTAGTTAACCATAGAATATTATTAGATAAATTAAATTCATTTGGTTTATGTGATGATCTTATCAAATTATTTCGATCATTATTAACAGGCAGATATCAGTATGTAGAGTATAGAGGATGCCAATCAACTAAGTTCTTAACATCTAGTGGAGTTACGCAGGGCTCCAATCTAGGGCCAGTGCTGTTCATTATGTTTTTCAATGATGCTCTTAGTCTTTTTAAATGTCATGCTTATGCGTATGCTGATGATTTGAAAATTATTAATTCTATTTCTTCTGCACAAGATTGTATCAATCTGCAAGATGATATTAACCGTTTCATTGATTGGTGTAGTAAAAACGAGATAAAAGTAAATGTGAATAAATGTAAGGTCATAACTTTCAGTAGAAAAAAGAACAATATTACATATAATTACACTATCAACGATATCATAATAGACAGATTGCATCAAATAAAAGATCTGGGAATTGTGTTAGATCAGACTTTATCTTTTGTACCTCATATACAGCAAACTTGTACACATGCAATGCGAACGTTAGGGTTTATAAAGCGAAATACAAAGGCTTTTAGGAACGTACACTCGTTACTATCCTTATACTATGCACTTGTAAGGTCTAAATTAGAGTATGGTTGTGTGGTATGGTATCCGTATTACGCGAATCATATCCTAACAATTGAAAGAGTTCAAAAGAAATTTTGCCAGTACGTGTATTTCGTTGAATACGGGACCTACCCGTCACCGCACAACCACGCTTATGAGCTGTATGACCGCTATCAAATGCATTCTCTACATATTCGTAGAAAAGTCGGATGTCTTTTGTTTATGTTTAAACTAATACACGGATTAATTGAATGTGATTTGCTCAAAGAAATACAACTACGTGTTCCGAGACACCACGGTAGATATAATTTAACTTTTTCGTTACCCCAGTCTCACACAAATTATCATTTTTACTCGCCATTAAGTAACATTTGCAGAAATCATAATGAAATATGTAGAAATGTAGATATATTTGTAAATAGTATTAAAATATTCGAAAACGCTTGTCTGAGCACTATGTCAAATACTATGGGGTCATCTATTTCGTAATTAGTTTTAGTTCTACTGTTTTCTGCTTGGTTAAATACTTGCTCGTCTTATTATTTGTAATTATAGAAGTAATTATTTATGTATGCATGCTAAAGTTAAAATTTGTATTATTGTTTTATGTATGTATGTCCTGTATGGACCTTACGTCTGTTGGATGCTAAATAAATAAATAAATAAATAAATAAATAAATAAATAAATAAATAGATCTAAAATACCGAACGTGGCTATGATCATGATAGTGGATACATGTACGATGTTGTCATTTTTAATTTGTTTTCTGATATAAAGTGACAATTTCTTTGTGTCTACACAACAAAAAAATAATTTTTTAAAATTTTCTATATAGGCCAGTAAAATTAGAACCGATTTGGACCGTTGCACTGTGGGGCCGAAGCGTCGAAACTTGCGACATAAATACGTAACTCGTAAGATCATCACCATTTTCAAGATCTTTATTATTTATGTGGTTAATAATTAACTATTACTGCAATAAAAATCAGATGGGCACTAAAATTTTATGTAATTATTATATATTTATATTGATACCTGCTTTAAACGTGCTTTAAAAATTTGAATATTTCTCTAATTGGAGCATATTTATGGACATATGTATAGATTTTCTTGCATTACGATATTAGATGGTCTTTACTCATTGCTTACAGTATTTATTTTGTTTAGTTTATTAATTGTGTACATAAATATTTAATGAAATTATTTATCTGGTAACAAGATGAGTAATTACGTTACTTGAATATTTTGGTGATAATAAGCCGTTATCAGCTTATTTTATTTTAAAAATTTTAGATAGTTGCAAAGCGATCTCTATGAACGAAAAGAACAAACCTTTGTACATATAAAATTGAAAATAAACTGAAAAAAGGTATATGGGTCCACACAGAAATGCTTCATTCTTATAGTACCTACCTACTACTTAAGAAGATTGAAAGTATCGTTTTACTTAGATTTTCAAACACTTTCAGGAAGGTTCAAACAATAGAAGATATTTTTTTGAAATATGTACAGAACAAATACATACTATATCTAATAGTTAAAACTATTTTAGTCTCCGAATAATAACTTTAAACTGATGAAAATGTTCTCCATAGAGTCAATCCCCAGTATAATTAACTAACAAAACATATCGCTAACACTAACCCTATAAACTAATGTCAAATTTCTCTGTCATCATTGGCGTATTCTGTTTGAATTTTTCATCAAAAACCGAAATTTAAAGTTTCAACATATATTATCAAAGTTAAAAAAATGATAAAGTAACTAATCCCATAGAAACTTTTCATCTTAATTTCTATCTTCTTCTTCATCTTCCTTTTGTAAACCATCATCTTCATCAGAACTCGTTTCCTTGATCCCATATTTGGTTATTTCAACAATTTCTGGATATCGTCATTCGTATCACGAATTGTTTTCTTTCGAGGAATTGGTCGTAAGTCTGTGCAGACTAGATCCGAAGATACAGTATCAGAAGAGTACATTATGTATCAAGTCTCTGATGGTTACCGTTCTAATAATTTTCAGTGAATGTTTTTCACGAAAAGCTCTAGCATCTTTAAATCCAGCATCTAGTGTTTCTTCTGATAATAAGCTCAAGGGAAGGGTAGCATTTCGAGCAATATCTGCAGAAGATCTGTGAGAAGAAGATGAAGACTCTCTTCATTATCTGGCAAAAAAACATTTCAACTAACCGCTTGGAGTATTTTTCTAAAAACCTTAGTTTTATATAGTGGCATTCTTTGTATGTACTTTTGTTTAACGAAATTCAAAAAGGTATAAGTGATATTTTTAAGATCTTTTAATATTTTTCCATCAGATACTCCTTGGTATTCAACTTTTGAAAGGGTAGAATTGTATACAGACTTTATTAGTGTTTTGTCTCTTCGTTCTCCTTTAAATGAAATCAACTCCACTGATTCCCTTCTGGTCACCATTTCGTACATCTGCATAGAAAAAACTCCAAAAAGTGGAAAAAGGTGGAAATAATATTTTCATGACATGAAAGAACAAACATTAGGCTATCGTTTAATACAGGTAGCAAACGTGAACTATTGTAGACTTTTTTTGTATCTCAAAATGAAAATGATTTTTATAAAATTTTAAATGAACATAAAAAATTAGTCAATTTGTCTATTGATATTAATTCTAATTTTATAAAAACCGGCAACTTATTATAGAGAGATGTAAAATACTTACCAATATATATTTTGCTTAATATGTATAAACTTAGAACTAAAATTGCAACACTAAAAACGGCGTTTAATTCGAACCCACTTCACACCTTTAGCAAGTTCTAATTTCAACGTCTAACTGTACACAAAATAATAAACCCCTACAGATGTGACCAATATTACCAAGTACTACAATTATAGTACTTCTAAGAAAAAACATAAAAGTGGGTAAGTATTAAAGTTCATTTTTCTCATTTTTGTCGCAAGTAGATGCATCGGCCCCATAGTGCGTTGGTGGAAATAAATGTTGGAAAGCGGGAGATCGTTTCGATCCCTTCATTTGACGTCAAATATAAGTATCCTAGGTTTGCACGGTCCCTCGACGCGAGCTTACCTGAGGGCATCAAAAGAACCACGCAATCTTCGGACCTTTTTTAGGTGGTTCAGTGGATGGTCGAAGTCGACGGTCGAAAAACGACAATTTTACAAATTTTCGATTTTCCGTCTGACCGGACGCCCAGAGGCTTTCCTTATAAAAAACCCGTGGACTCATTCTGATTGTTAATATAAATCGAGAAATACCTAAGCTTTGATATTACAGAGGTTGTCGGATTAAATTAATGGTCATTTTTTTGTCATCACCCATCATAGCAATTAGTATCAATCTACATGAAGTGGTCCAGTAATGGTCGCTCGATCATTTCGAAAATCGATAATTTTTTGTGTGTTAACACCTCTAAGCATTGGTAGATCAAAACCACTGTTATTTTATTTTTATTCCATTTGATTGAAATATGGCAGCCATATTTGTTTCGTGGTGCACGTTTCATGCAGTTTTTTGATGTAAACGTAAATCTTGATATAACGTATCAAAACGAGATTTTTAAAGTCCATATATACCAAAATTAAATAGTAAAATTCCAGATTTAAAATATTTTATACATAAACTACCTCTAACCGTGTACGTTTAAATAGAAAATCAGCCTTAAGACTCAAGTCATCTTTATCTGGATATATTAAATATGCCCCCATAAAAAGCGGAAATTTTGTAAAAACGTTAGTCTTCAGGATTAAATCACACCCATAAGTAAGCGTCCTACAAAAATTATGTTTGGATAAATATTCTAACAATATTGGCGCATTACTGCCACAATAACTATAGTATTTTTTTAAAATATTATATAAAAATATTAAACGATTATTCAAATATAACATCGCATATATATTTACAGTAAATATTCTAGCAATATTGTTGTATATATTTATTTTTAAATTATTGAACCAATATTGGCGCATTACTGTTAGAATATCTGCACCATTTTTCTTTTAAATATCATGAAGCAATATCAAACAATTATTTAAATACAACATCGCATACATATTTACAGTAAATACTCTAACAATATTATTTTATAGTATTTATAAGTTATAACATTTCTTTGCATTTATTTAATTCTAATTTTCCCAGTAAAACGAATTAAATTCTATCGAAGACAATAACCCCGAACACAAAACCCATAAAATCAAAACCTCGGTAGTGTGTAACTGTCCAAAAGTTATTGAAACTCACTTCAATAACTACATCAAATTTCTAAGTCCGTATGAATTGAAAATTTATGTCAATTGGAAATTGTAATAAGGATTGTAGGAATCATGAAATTTTAAATAAAGAACAATTAAAACGAGCGTTTAGGGAAGAGAGGTCAAAAATAACATCAGAATATTGTCAAGCATTAGTGAAAACAATGCCTAATAGGTTAAAAGATGTTATAATTAGCATTGGTATTAATGTTTTTAGAGTTAGTTTTAATAATTTTTTATTTTTACTGTTTTACTGGGTGTAAAAATGTGTATGACTATTGCGTTGTATTTGAACAAAACCAAAAATAAATAATACATCTTTGTAAACGAAAAGGAAACATATCGTTACGTTTCGTACCCCTGAGCTAAAAGGAGGAGGAAAAACTAAATTTCTAAGAACTCGGTTATTTATGGTGGATGTTACAGGTCAAGAATTCGCAGTTTTAGAATTTCACATGTTTTAGAATGCAACTTAACAAGTTCAAAATAAGTTAGTGTGTGAGCGTACGACTTCATTATTTTGTTTAATAAATAAATTCGTAAGTGTTAACTTTTATGTGATGATGATTCATGTGATATTTAATTCAATTTATTCATCTTATGTGATGATTGAACACTGGCGGCTGCGTACATTTTTCAGTGTTGAGCCGGTAGGCCAGTTCCAATGCCGTTATTTTGTGTGACACCATTATTGTTTTTAGTGCGCTGTTATATGCATGTAGATAAGTTTACGCACAGACATAAAAGGGTAGTTAGTGCATCGGTCAATACAGACGTGGTCTCATGCTATTTATCTTTTATTACAAGAACGAACCAGTCAACCAGTTTTGGTGTGAATAGCCATCCTCCCTTTATTAAAAGTATTTTAAGATTATTGTTTTTTCAGGTTAAATATTTTATTTTGTTTATAATTTCATTTAAATAAGTTTCCGTTGCTTCTTTTATTGTTTATTTTTAAAACTTAATATTTAATTTTTGGAATAAACTTATGTATTTACTTGTGTATGTACTTAGTTAGTTTTTAATTTTAATTTTGTCTATGTATTAAAAATAAATATGGTTTAATTAACTCCTCGTTTTCTATTTATATTACCTTTATTCTTATTGTTTTCCAATACATGATTATTAGGAATGTTTTACGTGGGGCACCTGTTACAACTTATCCCCACGTTCCTTCCAGGAGGAAGTAATTGAGGTACGCTCAATCAGCGAGCAATTGCTTCCAGTTGACTATCCACCCCCTACTAGCTCACAAGTACCTCGTCCAGCATTAGAACTATTCCCTAACCTAGGTGAGGTACATCGGAACCCTCTAGAGTGTTCTTTCACCAAGCCTTAGTTGGGGCCACTGCCCAATCGAATCCAACCTCAAATGTGGATGGACTTGGTTTTTAAGCGGTCTTGCCACCCCGATCTCCCAGCTATAGGCCTGGTGTGCCCCTGACAGAGCTTCGTTTCGAGGATACTTTGTAGGGCCTATCAAAGTAGCATCCCGGTGTGTACACGTGCTTTAAGTGTAGGTCGCTATACGATTTCTGAGAATCCGACGACTGGAACTGCACAGCCATTGCTGGACCCCATACTGTCACCTCCAAAATGCTACCTAGTGGCTTGCAGTTTCTCATAGGTCAACGAGCGAACTCCCTGTCCGAGATAAACCTCACTTGAATCTCCTCCATTCGTCTAGGTCAGACAAGTTTGTCTGTATGTTTTACGTGGGGTTCCTATATCAACATACCCCACGTTCCTTCCAGAAGGAAGTGATTGGGATACACCCAATCAACGCGCGAATTGCATAGCAATTGCTCTCAGTAACTTACTGGTCGGAGCGAGGTTGCCTATCCACCCTCTACTAGCTATCCAGGCTAGTACCGGAGCGGTTGACTTAACACGAGCTTACCGGCCGGCACCCTCCCCGTCCTCTTTCATACGGGGTCAAGTACCTCGTCTAGCAATAGGACTATTCCCCCAATTTAACTCAGTTGAATAGAGAGAGCCCTCCAGTCCTCTTTCATACCTTCATAAGCTCCTCCCCGAGACGGGTTGGGGCCACTGCCCGATCGAATCCAACCTCAATTGTGGCGGGACTTGGTTTTTTATGGTTTTGTCACCCCGATCTACCAATACATAGGCTTGGTGGGCCCTCGACAGAGCTTCGTTCGTAAGTCTACACGTTATAGACTCCCAGTGTGTACCCGTTAAGGTGAAGTTGTCTTGATTGTGAGAGGCTATGTATTCGCTTCAACTCTCCTTAAGTGTTATGGCTTTCAAAGCTTCTCCCAATCACTGTACCCGGCTGCAGTCCGGATCATAGGGTGGTCGGGATAGCTCCTAAGTACATTTACCTGGCGGCATGCAGTTTCGCATATGCCAAAAGCGGGATAAACCTCACTTCGCTTCTCCTCACTTAAGATTCAGTCAAACAGCGGGTTCCTTTGGTGACCATAAATGACCTCGGTCAAACAGCGGGTTCCGTCGGTGACCATAAATGACCTTATTCAAGGCGAGATTCAAATGCGCCCACACCGGTCTCATATACCAGGGCTCACCCTGATCGGTATGAGTAACCGTCGAGAATTCTCACGAATTTCTCTACCACACACTTGACCTGACAGCTTCATCCATTGCCCAGTTTCCAAGGAAACAAGGAAAACAGACAGTTTTATGGGTGAACGTCGTGTGGTCTCCCGAACACCCAATCTAGGTCAGACAGCGGGATACTTAGCTCCATAAAAGACCCTGGCGTCAGGTGAGATTCAATTCACCCACACCGGATCCTCTTGTTAGCAGAGCTCCCTACGCAACGTTTTAGAGTCATCGTTTAGGAACACTTTGGTGAAACGTGAAACGAAACACCTAGGTATAACTCTACCATACATTTCCTTCTGATCGCTTCATCCGTTACCGAGACAAGCCTGGGATTGGGTAGTAAACGACCAGTTGTAAGGATGAACGCCGTGTGGTCTGACCACAAGCTAGTCTCGGATCCTAGTGCTTCCCGACACCTCTAACGACTGCCTCCCTCTGTCTTCGGGTTAGTCTCGAATACTACGGAAGTCCGACATCTCCAGCGATTGCTTGTCCGTTCACCTTGTAGTTTTCCAATACAGTGACAACATTATAAAGCAATGCTGTCACTGTAGTTTTCCAATACATGATTATCATGAATGTTTTACGTGGGGTTTCCGTGTTAACATACCCCCACGTTCCTTCCATGGGGAGGAAGTAATTGAGATACGCTCAATCAACGCGTAAGTTCATAGCAATTGCTCGCAGTTACTCACTGGCTGGAACGAGGTTGCCTATTCACCCTCTACTAGCTAACCAGGTTAGTACCGGAGCGTTTAACACGTGCTCACCCGCCAGTACCCTCCCGTCCTCTTTCATACGGGGCCAAGTGCCTCGTCCAGCATTAGGACTATTCTGCCAACCTAGGTCAGTACATCGGAACCCTGAAGTTCCTTCACCGAGCCAGAGTTGGGGCCACTGCCCGATCGAATCCAACCTCAAGTGTGGCGGGATTTGGTTTTTAAATGGTTTTGCCACCCCGATCTCCCAGTTATAGGACTGGTGTGCCCCCGACAGAGCTTCGTTTCGAGGCTACTTTATAGCCGTTAAGGTGAAGTTGTCTTGAACGTGAGAGGCTATGTATCTTCGCATTAATGTCCTTTAAGTGCAGGTATCTAGACGATTTCTGGGAATCCGACGGCTGTAACTGACAGCATTTACCGGACCCCATACTGTCACCTCCGAAACACTACCTGGTGGCTTGCAGTTTCTCATAGGTCAGCGAGCGAACACCCTGACTGAGATAAAGCTCACTTAAATCTCCTCCATTCGTCTAGGTCAGACATGATTTACATGAATGTTTTACGTGGGGTTCCCGTGATAACACACCACCACGTTCTTTCCAAAGGAGGAAGTAATGGAGATACGCTCAATCACCGCGCAATTGGACAGCAATTGCTCCCAGTTGCTCACTGGTCGGAGCGAGGTTGCCTATCCACCCTCTACTAGCTAACCAGGTTAGTACCGGAGCGATTGACTTAAAACGCGTGTTCACACGCCGGCACCCTCCCGTCCTCTTTCATACGGGGCTAAGTACCTCGTCCAGCAATAGGACTATTCCCCCAACTTAGATCAGTTCAGTACATCCGAGCTAGAGTTGGGGCCACTGCAGGATCAAATCCAACCTCAAGTGTGACGGAACTTGGTTTTTAAATGGGTTTGCCATCCCGATCTCCCAGTTATGGGCCTGGTATGCCCCCGACAGGGCTTCGTTTCGAGGCTACTTTGTAGGGCTCATCAAGATAGCGTCCCGGTGTGTACCCGTTAAGGTTGTCTTGAACGTGAGAGGCTACGTATCTTCGCATCAACGTCCTTTAAGTGTAGGTCTCTAGACGATTTCTGGGAATCCGACGCTGGAACTGACGGCATATGCCAGACCCCCGTACTGTCACCTCCGAAACGCTGCCTGGTGGCTTGCAGTTTCTCATGGGTTAGCAAGCGAACTCCGTAACCGAGATAAACCTCACTTAAATATCCTCCATTCGTCTAGGCCAGACAGCGGGATACTTAGCTATATAAAAGGCCCTACGTCAGGTAAGATTTAATCTACCCACACCGGACCCTCTTGTTAGCAGAGCTCCCTCCTCAACGTTTTAGGGTCATCGTCGAGAAACACTCCGGTGAAACGTAAACGAAACACCTCGACATAACTCTACCACACATTTCATTCTGGTCGTCATCTGTTACCCAGACAAGCCTGGGATTGGATAGACAACGACTACTTCTCAGGGTGAACGCCGTGTGGCCTGCCCACAAGCTAGTCTCGAATCCTAGTGCTTCCCGACACCTATAACGACTGCCCTCCCTCCGTCATCGGGCTAGTCTCGGATAGGTACTACGGAAGTCCGACATCTCCAGCGACTGTTTGTCCTTTCACCCTGAATTTTCCAATACATTGATTGATTGTTATGATTGTTTTACGTGGTGTACCCGTGTGAACATACCCCCACGTTCCCTTCCAGAAGGGAGTGGTTGGGATACGCCCAATCAGCGCGCAAGTTGCATAACCGGCAGTACAGCAATTGCTACCAGATCAGCTCATTGGTCGGAGCGAGGTTGCCTATCCACCCTCTACTAGCTATCGCAGGCATAGTGCCGGAGCAATTGACTTAACACGTTGCTCACCCTCCGGTACCGAAGTACCTCGTCCAGCAATAGGACTAATCCCCAGCTTCACGCTATTATTAAGTGGGACCACTGCCCGATCGAATTCAACCTGAACTGTGGTGGGACTTGGTTTTTTAATGGTTTTGCCACCCCGATCTACCAATTATAGGCTTGGTGGGCCTTTTCCAATTTTCCAATACATCGAATGTCATGGTTGTTTTACGTGGGGTACCTGTATGAACTTACCCCCACGTTCCCTTCCAGAAGGAAGTGATTGGGTTACGCCCAATCAGCGCGCAAGTTGCATAACCGGCAGTACAACAATTGCTACCAGATCAGCTCACTGGTCGGAGCGAGGTTGCCTATCCACCCTCTACTAGCTAACTCAGGACTAGTGCCGGAGCAATTGACTTAACACGTTGCTCACCCGCCGGTACCGTAGTACCTCGTCCAGCAATAGGACTATTCCCAGCTATGCGCTATTGCAAAGTGGGACCACCGCCCGATCGAATCCAACCTCAATTGTGGCGGGACTTGGTTTTTTAATGGTTTTGCCACCCCGATCTACCAATTTTAGGCTTGGTGGGCCTTAGGGTGGGTGGAAAAACTTTCCAATACAGTGACAACATTATAAAACAATATTTACAATCAATATTGCGTCAACATAGCATACTATTATTGAGCAATGTTTAATAACCACATTGAACCAATAAAGTAGAGTATTATTGAACAATATTTAAAATTAACATTGCACCAATACAGGATACTATTATTGAGCAAAGTTTCAAACCCATGTTGGACCAATAAAGTATAATATCATTGAGGAATATTTAAAATTAATATTCTACCAATAAAGCAGAATGTTCACATTTCTATATTGGGTCAATATTTGTTAGAAACATTGTACCACTATTGCCGCAACGTCTAGCCAATATTGCAGCAATATTTTGTGCTGCTTGGGTGCGGTGTACATTTACTCCTTGGTCTGCCTCTACGCTTACAATCATCCATTGCTCCAGTGTCCTTGTATTTTTTAATTACATATATCATATACAGTTTCCCTTCCAACGCCTGTGTTCTTTAGCAGCCAAATGGTTTCGCAAGGCTCATATCATATGCAACTGCAAAAATGCATGTCAATCTTACGTCTTGAAAGACATTTTCATGGAAAATAAAACTGAACGAATTTTCAATTGCGAATAACAATACAAACAAAAGATGATTCTAGAAAACAAAACTGCAGTTGCATCACACGCCGTCGTTTAGTCAGTTGTCTAAACTTTGTGAGGAAATTTATTAGCACATTAGGTTTATCTATATACGGTGTATTGACGGTATTATATTGTGGATGGCTCTAGCCTTCGTTAGTTTCAGCTAAAAAATGTGTTTTAGATAACCAGCACTCTCTCGTTGCATAGTATTTTGACAATAAACACATTGGCAAGCAATTTATGGAATGTGACCATTCGTCCACACTTAATTATTATTGGAAATACGCAAGAACGCTATTAAAACGTAATTGTTAATTGTTTACACCTCGTAAAGATTGCGGTATCTCTATCTACCAATTAAATTTTAATGGAATTAACGAAAGGAACCTTTTTGGCCAATGAAGCGCAGAGGATCACAAATATGAAGGAGAAAGCGAACCTTTTCTAAGTGGAAGTTAAAGCAAACTGGTCATGCATTTCTGAAAGTGTCTCTATACAGCAAGTGTACTCATCTCCCATTTTATTTATGTACCTGTAAAGTCTCGTATAGTAGTATATGTGTAAACATGAAAAATCTTTAGGTCAGTTACTCTAGTTAGTAGTTATTACTGGTTTTCATAATAATTTTCATATAAACTATAATTATATATTTATACCTACCGTATGTTATTATAACGTTTGAAATAAACTAAGTATATTTGTACATTGCAGTCCATTTTCTTGTTGTAGTCTTAGTTTACAGTAGAGTAGGTCCCTGATTATAGCTGACAGATATTTCAAGCATTCTCAGATTATTTGATTACGTTTCTTAAATGCATGTATAAAAAAAATATGTTATTATTGTTATTACTTAATATTGTAGGACACAGGTAGCGCAAACTATTCCTTTGTAACATTAACATTAGCAACACAGCACTTTATATTCCAACATTTTAACATCTCTACAAGAGCTCCTATAAGAGATTGGGAATGTTTCCTTTAGTAAACATCCTATCCCACCATTCTTCTAAATTTAATGATTATTTAATATACAGTAAGTATATTAATAATTAAAGTAAAAATATAAAGGTGATTGGTATGTATTTAGGTACTCCGACCCTGACCATTAGTCAGATATAATGCTGCAGAGCATTAAAAGCGATAACATAATGTCTGGCTTTATTGTTAAACTAACCTGGTCTCTTTAATTATTAAAAATTTATTAAAGTATCCTACTCAAGCAATAAACTTCAAAAAGTTATTATTTAACCTCGAAGTCTTCTATGATTAAGATGCGAGGGTTTCAGAGCGTTTATAATTTTAAATTTAGGATTTTTTTGTGATTAAGTTTTTTCTTTAATTGTTACACTTCATACATCCTACTTGCTTCATCAGTTCAGTGAACACAGCTTTTATTATTTATCGGCTACTACTTACTTGTTACCAGGCGCGTGCTGGCCCACCGGGATCCGGGATTTTCCCGGTGGGCCTTTATAAAGTTGCGTCGAAGGGACCTACGGCGCGGCTGAATTTAGGTTATCAACAATTAAATTATATTTAAGTAGAAACAATATACCTCCCCGTTGTTCAACTCGACCATACCTGACGAATAGCAAGGATTTAATATAATCTTCTTCCTCGTTTTTCGGTTTTTTAGCCTTGCGAACCATTTAAGAACTTGCTAATTTAGAAGAATCGAAGTATCCTGATGTTGCGGATACGTTGCGTAATCATATTTGTATTGATAACGTAATTTGGGGATATGATTTTGTAGGTTCTGCCCAGAAACTTCAATTCTATCTTTATTAAGGTTTTAAGTCTTTATTGGGACCTCATGGCCAACGTTTTTTCTAGTTGTGGCACCCTATAGATCGCCCTTGCACAAAAAAAATATCATATCGGAACTAGCACGAATTTACGATCCTTTAAGATTTTGAACCCCAGTGGTTCTCTTTGCAAACAGGTTGATGCAGCAGTTATGGATGGTGAAAATAGATTGGGATTACCCTTTTCCTGAGGCAGTGATAAATAACTGGAATTTACTCAAGTTAGAACGTCCTAAACTTTCAAATTTAAAATTGTTTAGATGTATTATATATCAGTAAAATTAGGGCCAAAAAAGGACTGCTTTACAAAAACGGGTGGAGTTCTGGACACTGTTTTAATCACTCAAGCAGGTCCCTGATATGAATAACTTGAGTTTCCCCTAATTTCCGAGTGGGGCTTGGATTGGCTACATTGCTGTAGCGCAGCGTTCCGCAATCTTTTTTATCTAGCTACCCAAAAATATCAATTATGTGGTAAGGCAACCCATACGTGAGGGAGAGGGGGTTACTTAAATCTACAGGTCCTTATAGCATAGTCTTAACATGAACCTAAATGATATAATAAAAATAAATATTTATACAATCCATTTTTAAACTTTTGCGACCCAAAATTGGGTTTCGACCCTATGGTTGCGGTCCGCTGCTGTAGCGTATTTAAGGGTTCAATATTCTGACGAATTGTGCGTTCTGTATTGGCAGCAGAATTGGTGCAAAGTCTCATTGATGCTTTGAAGAAGCAGATCACGTGTGACGATACGATCGCTTGGAAGACTCCTCAACTCCAACACATTTTGTGGCTAACCGAGTATTTTTCATTCGTCATGGTATTACGTTCCATCAGCAGATAATCCGGCTGATAGTACCTCACGCATACTTTTACCCTCGCAATTGCTAAATCATAGTTTGCGGTGGATGAGACCTCCATGGCTCTCTCGTCTCCCAGACTCGTGGCTACAACAACCTTTATTCTCTGCAAGTTTTTTCCATAAGAGGAACGTAAATTTGTATTGACAGTAACTAATGAATCCCATATAATAGGATCATCTAATAATTATTCTAAATAAATTATCCCAAAAAAAATTACCAAAGTGGGGTGGTGGGGCCCTCTAAGGTAATATTTTCCCGGGCCCTAGGATTGACCCAGCATGCGCCTGCTTGTTACCTATGTACATACTACCTATTTTAATATTTCTACCAGTGTCATGTTAACGTCTTCAGTAGTCACAAGATTGTTTCACAGGAGCAGGTTTGCAAATTCTGTAAATCAGTTATTGCAGTGTTAATTCGAAATAATTAAGTACTATCTTTCAATATACTTACAAAGAGTGTATATTTTTTATTGTCACAGTCCTATTTTCTCCAACAAAATAATTACGTACAAATTGTACGTACAACAAAATCAATCAAACAATTGTAACAACTGCACTGAACTAGAGGCAAGCCAGCGAACATATAAAGATAACAATAAATTAAACTATTAGTCAGTGCTCATTGTTTTTAAAATTGCAAAGTCCATAAAATCTGTAATAAAGTACAATAATATTCACTATATTAAAGAAATGAAAATTATAAAAAAATATTTTAATTGAGAAATGAAATTCAGTCGAAAAGTTCAGATAATCTAGATCATTGAATTCTTTACGGTATGTCGTTTTAGTTCGGCAAGTGAAAGATTTATAACAATCAGGAAATGCATTACTGTTTGGTACCAATCAGCATATTTAAAAAGGTGAAGGTCTTTGGTTTACTGAAAGTCTATTTACGTAAGATTTTTTTAGCGAAATGGTCTTTTTCGTTCATAGAGAATGAAAGCTTTTTAAGTGTTTCTTTCTGAGGAACAAACAGAATTCTTGAAAGAGGTTATGTCATTTGCACTTATGATTAAAAACACTATGGTAATTTTTATTAAGGAAACATTATCAAAGTGTTGTTTAATCCCATTTTTTTTTATTTCTGACCGGTTTTGCTATTTTTTACAAAAGCATCTCCAGACACAAAAGTTTTTATTTTTGTGTATAAGTATTCTCACAGCCCAAGTAGGTATCAGTACTAATAGTAGAATTTTATTTAGCCAGAAAGTGCCTTAGTTTTTATTTCCGCTGGGCATACATTGCAAAAATTACCAACCTAGATCATGTTGTAGTCTATCCCTAAGAGCTGTTTTACACATATGAGAATTTATGCGAAATTCTTTACCACATTTTTGCTGAAATCTTTCAACAAAGTTTTGGTAAAGAAACTTTGACGTGTAATACAGTATTTTTATTCCGAAATTTATTGTGAATAATTTCACAATAAATCTTAGGAAGATTTTCTAAAAGTTTTAGAAATTTGCGAGTAATCGACGCTGAAAAGTGCGGACAAAATATCCGTAGTTGACATGCAACACACGGTTTATTTTGTTTTTAAAAATTCTCGGGATTCTTGAAATTTGTTATTGTACGTTATAAGTTAATATTAAATTAATTGTACTGTGTCCTAAAATAAAGGTTAATTAACTATTTATAATTATATGTAAAGTACATATAAAACAATTAAAACAAATGGCATGGACATATCACACATATTTATCAACAATATTTTTGTTACAATGTAAAGTCAACATTTGGTTAGGAATTTCGCTTAAATTCTAGTATGTGTAAAACATCTCTAAGTTAAGCAGAATTTAGTTGTCAAAAAAAATTGTGCCGGTGGGCGGGAAAGAGGGTTTTCTAAAAAATGGATGTAATTGAATTTTCATGTTATTTGTTGCAGGACATCACTCGCTATTTTGCGAGAAAACCATGAATAGTTAAATCGATATTTAAGTTGCTAAAAATAACATTTAAGATATTCATTTACCTTGTTTTACTTTTAAGGTCGATTTTCTCGAAACAGCACTTTTAAGGTTTAACAAAATTACATTTAACATTTAATATCTTCAAATCTATTTTCTGTAAACACAATGGTGCTTTTATTTTTGTCGTAGATATAATACAAGCGAAAATATCTGCAAAACAACTTCAGGAGTACCGCGTCTCGTTTTTGCTGTTGGTAAAGGGAAAGGGATTTTAGCACGCTAATAATGCATATACATGAAGCTACGTTTCACCCACAGCAAACAAAATATATTTTCTTATGCGTTTTACACATTGCATCCATACACATGTTGTATATTTGCACAAGTGTTGTATACTATAAGAATATTTGTTACGTTGCATTCTGTATGTATATTAATGTATGACTTCTTGTCACTTGGGTTTGACGTTTACAAATAAAAGTTGAGTTAAATGTTAATGGTGTATTATTAATTGTGGCAAACAGCAAATTTGGCGACGAGGGTAAAAATACATAATAAACGTAATTAGGAAAATAAAGTATATAAAAACAACGTATATAATTGAAGAAAGATTATAATAATTTGAATAGGTTGTTTGCAGAAGTAAGGTAAAGCGCCGCATGTACGCTTTTATTGAGGGTGTATTGAAGTACGTTTTACTACATCAAATAAGTAAGAAATTGGTTGTTAAAAAAAATTAAATTGCACTAAAAATAAACTTAATCGTTCTACCATAACTAATTTAGCTTGTTTTACACAATATGTTTCAGAAGTTGCGAGAATTGCAGAATTCCAGGGGACAATTCGACGTAATATACTCTGACGTTACAAAAGCTTTCGATCAGATTGATCTACATATACTTTTACGTAAGCTAGAAGCAGTTGGGTTTTCTAATTCTTTAATGCTTCTATTTTCTTCTTACTTATTTGATCGTCTGTTTCATGTTAAATACTGCAGCATTTCATCTAATTCCATTACTTCAACTTCAGGTGTACCCAAGGATCGAATCTAGGTTCAATACTATTTTTCATATTTATCAATGATCATCCGCTGAACACACTGTGTGAAAAACTTCTCTATGCAGATATGTAACGTCAAAAACTGTAAACGAGATAATGCCCCGCGATTAGGCGTCAATTTGTAACCTCAAAATCCACTAACAAAAATAATGATTATAAAATTATCATACTTACATTAGCAAAGAAGCTCAAGATTACCGCGGCTTGAGATTTAGCTCTATCTTACAAATTTTTGTATTCAGGTCGCAGGTATTGGTTCTGCAGTTATCTTATTTATAAAAAGGAATAGATAAGGGTTTACAACTCAAATAAAAACTCTAAAAGGGCGCCATCTGATTATGAAGATTAATGATGATGCTTAATTAAGCCAGAAAAGATATTAAATTCACTAATCAGAAAATGAATTAAATATATTAGGTTTTGAACAATGATTCTGATTATGTTTAGAAAATTTTAAAATAAAATTTGAATAAAACGTTCATAATTATATGGTTCCGTTTAGATACTTGATATAAACTGAAAAACATATTTATTGGATGGTAAAAAATAAGAATAGTCAAACACATATATAAAAATAGTCAAACACATATAAAAAAACATAAACAATAGAATTTTATTAAACTTAAGGTTAGTCCTTCAGTAAATAATTATCAACTTACTCCGGAATTATTGAACACAGAACAATTCAAAAAGGCATTTAAGATTTATTCAGAATGAAAGAAATATTTAGATTTTAATGAACATAAATTATCCAGAAACTTATTAAGATCCAGAGATTATTTAGATTTATTGAACATAAATTGTTCCAAAGTTTAGCAAGATCAGAATTTATTAACATAAAATTCTTCGAGAAATTTAACAAACAAATAGTAAAATATTACGGAATTGAATCTACTTAAGTATTACTAAAGTTAATGAATTTGAGTTTCACAAGCAGTGACAAACTAAAATTTAAATACTACTAGAGAGCTCTCTTCTTGTAGAAAATTCTAAAATTCACTTGTTCAAATAATCCATAACCAAAACTTTACAGTAATAAATAGTTCTTAAAGTACAGTACCTTAAATCTTATGCAATTAAACCTTTGTTTATTTGCCTTGCAAAACAAGCCACGCTGGTCAGCTAGAAGTTGGAAAAGCCTCCCTTACACAAAACCGTGGTTGATTCTAAATGGTTTTAAATTGTTGTTTGAAGGTAGCACGTCCAAAGAAATACTTTTTATTTAGAATATAGTCAATCACTCATATGATTTCACCAACAATCTTTGTTAAACACAGTTTAAACAATCCTGTTTCTGTTATTATTTTTCAATAATATCAATTAAACTGTACGGGAACTATATTTAGAATTTGAATTAATTTTAAATAGTTAAGAATAAACGGTGGTTCGATAATATCGACCAGCGTCGACTATTTTCACTCGATGTTCGAACTGAAGTGTTCTTAACACTTTTTCGACACCTGCTGCCAGCGCGGAAGAAGTATGCCTTTTCCCTCGCTCAAGATGCAAATCGGACCAACCAATTAAAAGCCTGTATTTTTTAGTAAGAGCAAATAAAAGCTAACACACGCTTAGTACACGTGGACTCCTTAAAGTTGATATTATTCGATTTTAGGCAGGATTCGCGCCCTAATAGACTGAGCTAAAGATTTTATGAAGGCGCGAAGACAGAAAACCAAACGTGCCACATCTGCTGACTAGACTTGCGGATTATGCGTTTTTTTTAAGTTAATACGCAGAAACCAAGTTGAATTTGTGGACACGTATCAAATGTCACCTTCCAGACAAAGGAAAAGTTTACTTTTTACCAATGCTTTCCCAGAATATAGACAGGAATATTTTTATAAAACGAGGTGACTTAAATACATCATTGGATTTTATCAAGGTCCTCTAATTTTTTTAGCAACGCAACCATTTCTACGGGTAAACAAACAAAGCACTAAAAATATTATTTATTACTTCAGCATCCTTTAAATTTTTAGAAATTCGAGAACAATCTTTTTAAAGTATTCTTTGTAAATATGTTTATACGACAAAATTTTTAGCTGCAATTAGAATATAATTTTACAGGACCGAACTTTCCGAATTTTCCATAAAAATACATGCAAAATTACACATATTTGAAACCGATAGAAAATATACCGTTACAGATGATTTAAAAATATATTATCAGATAGAAAGTAATAATGATTGTACTTTTTTGCGGAAAATCGTGATTATATCTGTAGTTGGTGTGAATCTAATCGATTCAACTTAAATATTAAAAAATGTTCTGTTTTGACGTTTGCTCGCATTCACACCCCAATAGATTTCGAGCATTCTATCAATGGCCATCTACTGCAACGCTTAGTTAATGTTCTGCTAAAGACGTTGGAGTCATTTTTGAGTAAAATTTGCTTTGTCAAACAATGCAACCAAACTATACTAAAAGCTAGTAAAGCTCTTGGATTTATTTACAGAAACTGTATTTCTCTGATTTTAACTGTCTTAAAATTATATATTTTGCTTTTGTAAGATCAGTATTAGAGTATGGGTCACTTATATGGTATCCTGAGAGCGATTGTGGCTCGGTTAGTTGCGTGCGGGACTACCGACCAAGGAACCCGGGTTCGAACCCCGGCCAATATATCACCGCGATTTTTTAAATCGCTTCTCCCTCGGAAGGCAATGGCAAACCACCGAGGTAAAATCCAAGTACTATGTACTTGGGGTGGTTCGGAGTCCACCTTAAGCTGTAGGTTCCCTAATTTGTGATCACTGAACAAGCACAACACAAGTATAGAAAGGAAACGCAAAGAAGAAGAATATGGTATCCGATTTACAATATTTAAAGCTTAGAATCTATTCAGCGACTAAAGTTTATGATTTATTTAACAATTAGAAATTATCCCTATCGTGAATTTAATTAACCTGTTGCTCTTGAAACATTTAATCTGCTCTCTTTAAAAACAAGGCAAATATTAATAAATATTAGATTTTTTTTTAATTTACCGAATAATAATTTAGGTTGCCCTGATTTACTACAGAAAGTCAGATATAATGTGCCAAAACAAAACAGCAGAAGTGCGTGTTAACCTTTTATAATGATACTGCAAGAACAAATATTTTAATAAGTAGTCCTAATTATACAGGGTGTTCTATAAATATACCGACAAACTTTTAGGGATGGTAGGGGACATCAAAACAAACATTTATTGCTGTATAAACATATGTCCGAAAACGCTTTGTTTTCGAGATACAGGTTGTTGAAATTTGTACAAAAAAATGAAATTATAGTTTACAATACGTGTTCAAAATGTTGACCATTTGCTTCAATACAACGATTACACTGCCGGATCATTGACTCGCGCACCCTATGGAAGATTCCAGGGATAGCTTCTAGTTGTGCACAAGCGGCCATTATTTTTGCGACAAGATCTTCCTCATCACGAATGGGTGTCGCGTAGACTAAATGTTTCAGATAACCCCAAAGGAAGAAATCTAGGGGGTTTAAATCGGGAGAACGCGCAGGCCAGACCACGGGACCTCCTCTTCCAATCCACTGGTTGCCAAATCGCTGGTCCAGATACTGGCGCACGTTCAACCCAAAGTGTGGAGGTGCTCCATCATGCTGAAACCACATGTTGTCCATAATGTCTACGGGGACATTTTCTAATAATCCCGGTAAAACATTTTGCAGAAAATGTTGATAAAAGTTTGCGTTTAAACGAGCAGGCAGCAAATAAACTATTAAACTCTTTCCAACAATACCAGCCCACATGTTTACAGAGAATTGTTGCTGGTGTCTTTTATAGACCATGGCATGTGGATTTTCGTCATTCCACATGTGGCTACTATTAAAATAACCATCGCGCGTGAAACATGCCTCATCAGAAAACAATATTTTTCTCCCAAAGTGAGGTTCTACTAAGGTGCGGACCCAAAAACCATTGGCAAAATGCTAATCGAGGTGGATAGTCTTCAGGCTTTAAAGCTTGTACGCGTTGTAAATTGTAGGGATACAGGAGCTGTTCATGCATGACACGCCATACCGTCGTACTGGAAAAGCCCATATTGTGTGCAATTGCACGAACACTTGTAAATGGATTCTCCTCCAAACGTTGTAGAACTTCTTCTTCAAACTCTACTGTACGGGTTGTTCTTGGACGACCAGCGCCACTGGGACGCTTAAGGTTGCCACTTTCAGGATGCTTCTGTGCATACAAGGGTGCAGCTTCTCTACCACAACAATTTGCTGCACCATAAGCAAGGTGCATATCGGCAAGTTCTTCAAATGAGTAATCCATTTTAAATAAAACTTTTAAATTAACAATCGACACAAGTTTTATCACAATAAACTACTTGACAGGACTACTCACAATGACAAATTAATTTAGCACAATGACATGTCCATCGATAATTGTTATTAATGGTAACTGGATTTTAAGCAGAAACTTACCTACTACATAACTATTTATTCTATGGTTCAACGTTTATTTCTCGAAAACGAAGCGTTTTCGGACATATGTTTATAAAGCAGAAAATGTTTGTTTTGATGTCCCCTACCACCCCTAAAAGTTTGTCGGTATATTTATGGAACACCCTGTATAATGTGCAATAATCTCAATTCAATTCCCATGGAGTGTGATAGAACGACTGATAGATTTTTGATTATTTCAAAGCAGCAATAAGTAAACATGAGGTTTTTGTTTAATATCATTTTTAAACTATTTTATTGTGTACTTTATACGTAATTTTTTCTTTATTTTCTATACTTGGGTGTATACTGTATACCTGTTAGAAATAAACTATTATTATTATTATTATTATTATAAAAATTCAATTTCGCCAATTTTTTATAAAACCCCCTCTACCACCACCCACATGGTTAATTTTTTTGACAACTAAATTCTGCTTAGATTAGGAATTTTATTTAAGTCTAGTATTTATTTCTACATACAGTGCGCGTCTAAAGTCCGTTCCCCCCTACTAATTTTTGAACCACCTGGTATATAGCAACGAAATTTGGAGGGCTTAAACAGAAGATAAAAACCTAATTTTTTATGGAAAAATGACAGCTAAAAGTAACAAAATGGCGGCTGAGCGCCCTTTTGAATTACTTTTTTAAATAGAACACCCTGTATATTATTCCGTTTTCGAAATCTGCTCATAATTCTTAACATTTTTCTCTAATACACTTTACTCCTAAATTTAATTGATTTCGAAATATTAACGTTTGAAAAGTGACATTCCGGTTTAAAATGAAGTATGGATTTTGCGAGGAATTTTGGTCACTTCCGGTAAAACATTTTTCTAACTAAATTTTATTTGACAGCTAACAGTTAAGTTTGACAGTAAACAACATGTAAGATACCCCAACAACGATTTTTGTTTTCAATGCAAACTTGATTGATAGCAGAATTCGTGTCTTTGTTGGATTTGAAATTAAAATGTCACTTTTCAAACGTTAATATTTCGAAATCAATTAAATTTAGGAGTAAAGTGTATTAGAGAAACATGTTAAGAATTATGAGCAGATTTCGAAAACGGAATAATATACAGGGTGTTCTATTTAAAAAAGTAATTCAAGAAGGCTCTCAGCCGCCATTTTGAAATTTTTAGTTGTCATTTTTCCATAAAAGATTAGGTTCTTATCTCCTGTTTAAGCCCTCCAAATTTTGTTGCGATATACCAGGTGGTTGAAAAATTAGTAGGGGGGGAACGGACTTTAGACGCGCACTGTATATTTTGAAGTAGTATTTTGAGCTTTTCTTTTACTAATATCTTAAAGAGGCTTTTAATGTACTGTTAATATTTTTGTACTTTGCCTAAAACGCCGTCCCAAAAACACGTCCCTTGACTGCAAAAATACACTTACGGTACCTACTTGGTATATAAATATACTATTGCAATTGCATAATGATTAATATGGTAAATTAATGGTATTACATGGTAATCTGACAACAATTTTTAATTTTTCAATAACTAGAGTTAATCGTTTAATTTATTGGCTTCACTTAGCTGCGTTACCATGACTGAAAATACGGGTTGGTTACGGAGCTTGAACACTATTGGTCAGTATGCACTTGTAGTTATGCAGGCATTAGAACCGGTTAACGTAGTAACTTAGAAGTTATTTAGCAACTTGGTCCCCAAGCAAGCACCGGCTTGTGAGCAGTCACGATGTGCACACACACTGAAATTCTCGCAGTAGTTATTCACTTAGGATTTCATCTGATAGTAATCAGAAGGGAAGATTGCATTTATATAATAACAGTTACATATTTGCGCCGGCTGTTAGAGATAAACCATACTTCAAGGTAAAGTATGGATTAAGGTAGTTCGACCACAAGCGGTTCTAAAACGTATTTCGACAAATTTCGACAAATTAACGTTTTTTCGAGTACATGTAATAAAATTAAATTAAAAATATAATCAAAGCTTTATTTCTATGTTACCGTCCATGTTACAGATTTTTAAATATAAGGATTCTAGTAAACAATCTTCAGTAGTGACCAAAGTGAAAGTAGAATACAAATATGTAAACATTTTACTAATCGCCATTTAAAAGTAATTAGCTTAATGATAACTGAACTAAAAAACAACCAAGTGAAAAACCATTAGATTAGTTATTATTTTGATTACACAGTCACATTTTTACGGTTGTTTTGTGTGAACTTAGTTGCACCGCTTGAGTATTTAGCGATTTGTGTTATACCTATTTCATTTTACAATGACAGGCCAAGTATTCAATTCACAATCTCAGATGTTCGTTATAAAACTTTTGGAATATTTCGAATGAGAAAAAGAAAATAAAGGGTAACAACTGATCTCAGTTCTAGCTGTATAAAAACGAGTTTTTAAAGTGATGGGTAAGGATTTGAAACGCTCAAATATAATTTATCTAAACTGAAAATAATTTTAACGTGTGGCTGATGCTCTACAAAATATCGAAGAAATCTTACGTGCGATAAAAAAGGGTATGAAGTAAATACTGCCCTGACTACTCAAAATAAGAAACGCATAAGGAGTAAAAAAGGAAATGATGACGCAGTTAAATTTATAGCCAGGAAAACTGTTTACGATATGTATTCTAAAAAAGCCACGGTAGTTTGTTTCCGAGCTCAAAAAACGTTATTCATACGAAATTAGCGTAAGCAGTCTTTTTCGACTTCTGGAAGCGTGTGGGCTTAGTTACGAGAACATAATAATAACAGAAGAGCTTTTATGAACTGCGGTACGTTGTTTCTTTGCGCAGAAGATTTGTGAATAAATACTACATGGCGAATATATTTTGGATGAGGTTTTTATATTGTTATTGTTTCAGAAGGACAAAAAAATGGTGACACAGTCTATTTCTACAAGGCGTGTTAGAAAAACACACAGCAAAGGAAAACGATACATACATCATCTTGTTTTGCTTGAAGAAACAACCTAGAGATAACTACAACACGCCTCGAAAAACGATCTGTTACGGATGAGTAAAGCTCACCAGGTTCCTGAACGGGTTTATTTAATAATTCGATAAATAGCAATTTATCAAATTATTCAATGAGCTGATCGACATATTGAACGGGATAGCTACAGAGAAAAAGATGTGCTGGTAATATGGGATGAAGCGTCGAAGTAAGTTACTTCAGAGAGGTGGAATAAAACAAGCAGAAGCCTTAATAAAAAAAGAGGAAAAAGAAAAGTCATTAAAACAACATTTTAAAGTTGCACACATCTGCTACAGTAGCTCGTTTGTCTAAATACACCTCTGCAAACACATTAACAAAGAATTCATTAATTAAATAATTATCATAAGAGCAAACATTAATTAACACTTCAATAACCAATTTGTTCAAAAATAAAGAAAATAAACAATTCTAGTACATTTGTTAATGTTTACGTTAATACTAACAATTTATTTTAGAACTTCTCATTCTTTTTTTTTGTGCCAATGACTATTATCTTTACCTATTATTATCTATCTCTTTTCATACTGCTATGCTAGTGATTGGTAAACTAAACTGATTGATTAACGTAAGTCATACAGTTTCCGATACCAAACAAAATCCTAGTCGACATACATTCGTGTATAGTAGATAGTGGAAAGGTAAAAAGATATGAAGTATAGTTGAGTTGTGAATTTATAAATAACGTACTAATGTCACAAACCCAATCCTACATGAAAATTCTGTAGCTTAAAATCTAGCTGCTTCAGAAGCTTTGGGTTTCCCTAGAGGTAATTTACATTCTGAGCAAGTGTTGTGCAATCTTAATGTATAACTGGATATTTTGGAAGACTACGTATGTGGAGGTGAAGTGTAAATACGTTTGATTGTATTACCCTTTTTGATACTGCATTGATGGGTCTTCTCAGCTACACTGCAGTCTAGGGTCTAGCATAATTGGCTAAGCTAAAGATTTCATGGCGGTTCAAAAAGGCGACGGTAATAATAAACAGTTTGCATGAAGTAGAAAAATTATATCGGAGTCTTAGCACTCAATACGCGTCATACCTTGGATAGGAAAATACAGAAAATATTTCCATGTACATATGGACATGAATTAAAAATGTATAACCGTAGAATATTCAGTGTTATATGTACATCTTCGCGGTTCTTACGTATAAGGAACGGTTTTATGTGAGCCGCCTCGATTGAAACCTTCCGATCGTAAATAGGACTGCGGACGGCAGCATCTGCTTCCGCGGTTTTTGGTCATTTATGGTGATGAAGTGTCTTAGATACATAGAACTAACAACGGCGAAATGCCGAACAAAATATCGCGATCGAGGTCGGAGACCTGACCGAAACCGCCCGAGAGCTAATCTCTGAGGAATGGGACCTGCAACATGTTCTAGAATGGACACAAATTACCCAGGAAGCTTGCACATAAGGTATTCCATTTTACATACTAATTAAGCTAGCAGCGTCGATTTTACATTTGCACATATTTCTGGTTAAGAAAGGCAAGATTTTCACCTCTTTTGTAGCTTTTTTGTTTACGATTTACAAGACATACCATGTGAAAGATTTTTGAAGGTTTTGAAATTTCACGTCTTTTCACTTAAAAACACGCGCCTATCCTAAGGAGCTACAAACTCAGTAAATATCGATCCTGTAATAGCAATATTACATAGACAAATTGACCCAGTCTAAGGTAGTTTGAGGCAAGTCGGTTGGTGGCAAGTCGGCAAGTGGTTGAGAATAATGCGTATCATTCTTATATTTTTTGGTACCTACTTTAAAAATATACGAAAAACATAAATACAGTATTCTCCAATTTCATTCTTCAAGACCCACGTGCTTATTTTAAAGCATCAACTACCTTTAGACATACATCCTTACAAGTAAACAGTAGTAGAAATTATAAACAGAATTAAAAATATTTAAAGAAAGAAACAAACCGTTATAATTTTTTTTAGATATATGAATTTTATAGAATTAACATTGATCATATGGCCGTATACGACAAATTTAACCTGGAAACCAAGGGTCGTTCATTTAACCGATAGTATGGACACCTAAAGGCTTCTGACCTTTTATGGACGTTTTATTGATTGAGATTGAATATCTAGCAACTAAGTAATATCCTCAGTAGCACAAGATATTGACCGAATATTGGTGCTATATGGGTAACATATTATATTCAGGCCCAAAATTTGGAAGATTCTACCAAGATTGGTATTACATCGCATAAACACTGGCACCCAACATATGTAGTCAATATTGCTCCTACAAAGGTCCAATATATAAATAATAAATTTAAGAAATGTATTTTCCTCTATATTGATCCTATATTGGGCTTATATTTCAGCCCAGTATATGATTAATTCATTAGTAGATATTTAATATTATATATCCAATTAATATTGATGTTATATTGGTTCAAGATTGGCGCCCATTATATGTAACCAATTATTCATATTATATTATTCTGTACTGGTCTTATATTGGACATATAGTGCAGTTATTATTTCACCTTTATAGTTGCGACACTGAATAAACAGCCTTTAAACAAGGTTACTTAATTATTCAAGGAATCAAAATAGCTATACATAGGCAGGTGCTTTATATGCGTGAAAATGTTTTACAAATATGTACCACGTAGTGAAAAATGAAAGATGATTACAAGTTACTATAACTCACACGGTTTTATCAAATACTGAATACTAATAATACCTCAATACGTAATTATTGTATACTTCGGTCTAAATTCATAATGATCGCATTTTAAATTTCTCGCCCAATAACGCACAAGCAGACGTATTCAACCATCTGTTTTAGTGTTGCAATATCTGCTGTTGATCATTTCTGGTTGAAAAATTTATATTTACTGTTTGTAAGTGCGTCAGTTATTTATATTCATTATATACTGTAAGTACTCACTATAATATCCATATATTTTAATTGCTATAACCGCCTAGTTTAATTAGCGTTTTGTTTAAACATGAATAAAATTGTGTAAACAATATGTCTGTGATTCATTTTCAGAACATGTAAATACGATAATAGTAGGTACATAATTATGTAATTTCAAATTTATTAAAAATAGCATTATCTCGCCTTTAATACATTTTTACAGATTTTTATTGAAGTGAATGAAATATCAAACTTAAGCTACAATTTTTAACAAATACTCCTAGTATATATTATTGGCCCAATATGTTGCCAATATATGTTTGATATATTTAATTTTATTAGTTATCTGTTTTACGTTGATACAATTTGCTTAACGTTTTAACTAAAAATCCAATAGATAAAAGTCCAATTAACAATATTTAATGCGTTTGTGTTTTCATTTGCAGTTTTCGAAATGACGCAAATGAATTATTGTATTAAGTACAGACATCTAAAACGAGTTCTATATGGAAAATATATTGATAGTTTTAAGTGTAAATGAACAAAATAAAAAAGTTGAATTACATTTAGCAGATAATAGTGCTTCATATTTCGATGACCCTCTCTCCCTCCGACTTCATCTACATTAATTTAACGATACGGACTGTCGGTTTTTTATTATTATTATTGTTATTATCGTCGTCGGTTATTAATATGATTGGGTTAAGCGAACAGAAGATATACAAAGTGATTTGTGACAAATAGTGCCTGTTGAGGGAGACATTAATCATAATAAAATGTATTATCACATTATCACACCTACATATTGTACCAATACTAGTACAAGTATATTACACCAAAATTACGTTTGAACGGTGGATGAATATCCTGTGAATGCATTTTGCCAATATTGTAAAAGAATATGGAACCATTAAATGCTTCATCGTTGGACCAATATTACCATGTTGGAGACATATTCTATGCACATATTGTACTGTTGTGAACGGCTCACAACTCATATATTTTTGCATAGATACGAAATGGTACTAGGCAACGCGTATCAATAAACTAGGAGAGTCAAATAAATAATTCATAGAAGTAAATCTGCGTTTTATTTCTTTCTACAAGAATTAATTAATATAGCCCTAACACTTCACCCCACAGTGTTAAACGCGCTATAAATGGTGATCCCGACGTCCCTGAAGAAGAATTTAGTAGCATTGGTCTTTGCCTGCTACCCTGAATTCTCCAGGTGAACATCTAGTTATCCCTGCGTCATCTGTCATCAGCTGCTACTCGACTCCTGTCATCCGAAGAACCTGCTTGCGTGACTTGTCGTGGCTGGCTGAGGGTGACCGTTGGAACCGGAACTAGTGCTCTTTCTGATCCGATAAGTTCAAATCATTTTATTTACTTATTTAATATTTCAAATGGCGACTGTTAAAGTTCCATTTCCAGTTTTTATGAGTAACGATATCGACCTATATTTTATTTTGGTAGAACGATACTTTACTCGCATGCTGATCAATGATGAACTCGACAAATATAACTTGTTAACACTAAACTTACCTTTCGACGTTTTAGGCGCTCATCGTAACTTGACCATTAAAACTCCTAGACAAGAACCATATACTACATTGAAACGGGCAGTAATAAAATCGATTCTAGGCCCAAGAGAATCTCGCATTAATAATCTTTTGGAGACTCTTCAATTCTCTGGTAGTGTTAAGGAATTGCTTTTTAACATTCAGAAGTTAGCTATCGATCTTGATCTAACTGAAGAATTGACCAAAGACTTTTTAATAGCTAAACTGCCTACAGAACTTAAAGTTCAGTCTTTCAATTTCAATGACTTGCCATTAATATCCTTTGTAGAAAAATTAGATTTAATTTATTCTATGCAAAAGGCACCACAACCTTTAACTACTACTGCATTAGAAGCGAAACTAGACAGTTTGACGACCAATCTTACAATCATTTCCAATGAGCTTTCTACTATGCACAAACGGCAGTCCACTATGACTTCCAGCATCTCTCCAAACCCCCAAAATCTTCAGCATTTCAATAAACGGCGTTCCATGCTTTCGGGCAATACTAATTCCCAATTACAACCGTGTTATTTTCACAAACGCTTTCAAAATAATGCACGTAATTGTACGGGAAATTGTTCATACCAAACAGAAAAACTGGCTTCGCACTCTCCTGACCTCCAGGGAGGGCCATGCAGGGTTAATTCAATCCCTCCAACTTCTAATTTAATATTTTTACAAGACCTAACCTACAAAATTAATTTTGTGGTTGACAGTGGTGCAGGTTTTTCCATTTTACCAACCCACATTGCAGTTTCCTGTAACAAAAAAATCACGCCTGCCAACATTTCATTTTTGGCCGTGAACGACACGTCAATTCCTGTGACAGGTATTATAACTTTGAGGTTACATTTCCCAATTCCTGGCCTACCGCCATGCACCTGGAAATTTTATGTTGCTGACATATCTACAGCCATTCTAGGCCTGGATTTTTTACAGCAGCACAACCTAACTATTGACTGTTTTTCTCGACGAGTCATTTGCACGGCAGATGTCAAGCTCACCCGAAACCGCAGCCAAGGTTGTCAATTTCCAACCCCACCAGTTAAGACTGACTGCTCTTCTCAACGGGTCATTTGCACAGCAGATGTCCAGCCCGCTCGAACTCGCAGTCAAGGTTCCTCAACCCAACAAGTTAAGACTGGCACTAAACGAAAAATATTTTCCGCACAGGCTAATGTTTTGATTCCTCCTTCCGAGTCAATCATTACTCCTGCGATTTCTTCCCCTCTTCTTCCCTTACCTTCAAACATTAACGTACACTCTTCAGGTACTGTTAACATGTCTAGCAATCTTGATGTTTATAGCAAGATGCTAAACACACACTTCCCAGAACTTTTACGTAAGTTCGACTACCATCAACCAGTAAAACATACTGTAGTCCATCACATTGACACTACCGGACCCCCAGTTAAAGCACGCTGTCGCAAACTGAACCCTAATCATCTTTCTTTTCTAGAAGATCATCTTAATGAGCTCTTGGACGCTGACGTAGTACAGCGGTCATCATCTAGCTATGCCACGCCAATTCACATCGTCGGAAAGCGAGCAGTAGGAACATCAGAGGCACTACCTCCTGGTGACGACCAAGATATCTCAGCCCCCCATCGCCCCAACAGATAGTTATCGCTTGGTTGGCGATTATAGAAAACTTAATGCAGTGACAGTACCAGACTGTTATCCAATTCTTTTTTTAACGGACTTTACAAGAAAACTCGCTGGTGCAACCATATTCTCGAAGCTAGACCTCAAAAAGGCCTACTTCGCAATACCAATAGCGGCAGAGGACATTCAAAAGACTGCTATTATCACACCTCTGGGACTCTTTGAGTTCAAACGGATGTGTTTCGGACTACGGAATGCAGCCAGCACTTGGAGTCGTTTCATGGACACTGTGTTATCAGGGCTCCCATTTTGTTTTTCTTATCTAGATGATATATTAGTCTTTAGTGCTGATTCGCAGCAACATATTGAACATTTACACCAAGTGTTTTCCCGATTAAAAGACAATGGCCTAATAATAAACCTACCAAAGTGTCTCTTTGGAGTCAATGAGCTCGATTTTTTAGGACATCACGTTAATACACGCGGTATCAAACCAATGGCTTCCAAAGTCCAAGCTATAATTGATTACCCATTGCCTTCAAGTCAGAAAGCACTCCGTAATTTCATTGGTTTAATTTCGTATTACCATAAATTTGTACCAAACTGTGCGAAAATTCTGGCACCGTTAAACTCTATTGTTATTCCTGGTAAAGCTTCGCTAAAGCCAGTCCAGTTAAATCATGAACAAATAGAAGCCTTTAGGCACGCGAAGAATGCTTTGATTACCGCTACTTTATTGGTACATCCGCGAATTAATAACCCTATCAGTATAGCTGCAGACAGTTCGTCTTCCACTATAGCTGGAGTATTACAATCTATTGTAGAACCAGATGAACGTTTTACTAAGGTCCATCTCGACCTAGTACACCTTCCTTCTTCGGGAGGCTATAAATTCCTACTTACCATTATTGACCGCTACAGTCGGTGGCCGGAAGCCATTCCTCTGAAGGATTCTTCCGTGGAGTCAGTAATCACTGCATTTGTCGACACGTGGGTGTCACGCTTTGGAATTCCCAAGTACCTCACCACGGACAATGCAAGAATATTCCTTTCGCATGCATGGATCAACTTCATGGCCATGTTAGGAATTAAACACGTCAAATGCGCGGCCTTCCATCCGATTAGTCAAGGCGTTATCGAACGTTTTAATCGGACACTCAAGCAATCCATTCAAACCACAGGAACTTCCTCCTGGTTAACAAATCTCCCTTGGATTCTCTTGAGCTTACGTGCAACCCTGAAATCACAAGTTAATGTTTCTCCTGCAGAAATCTTGTATGCTACACCTTTACGACTACCTGGTGATTTCTTCGAAGAAGAACAACTGGCTAACGGCATGAACCTCCCTAATTGCATAGCCAATCTCAAACGTCGTATGAGGAAGCAGAAGTATTTTTTTACAAAAACGTATTCCAGTCAGTCCTTCGTCCCCAGCGACTTGACCAACTGCACACACGTATACGTTCGTAATGACACGCACACTCTGGGCATGAAAGACAGTTATTTAGGCCCCTATAAAGTGTTAGAACGGACAGTTAAATACGCCACTCTAGAAAATCACACTGGCCCTATCTCTTTAGATAGGCTAAAGCCTGCATATTTTTTAGATTAGTTACCATTTAATGTTAAGCCAACAATAAGCTGATTTCAAATGCTACGCGAAGGCATCTTTTGAAAACCTTTTACCTGTTGACTTTAAAAATTTGAACACTTTTCTGTTTTTTTTTCTTTCTGTTTACAGGTTCCAAGAGTTGCCGTCGCAAGTTCCGTAGTGTTATTTAGCTTAAGTTTTTTATTGTAACTACCTATACTGCCTAGTAGAGTTTTTGTAGCTGGAGAATTTTACAACTTTGTTCAAGTTCCCTTAAAATACTCCATTTTTTCTATAAAACACCATTCCGTGTTTTTTCTTTTTCATGTGTGTAATACCCACGTTTCAGATCGGGCGGGGTAATGTTGTGAACGGCTCACAACTCATATATTTTTGCATAGATACGAAATGGTACTAGGCAACGCGTATCAATAAACTAGGAGAGTCAAATAAATAATTCATAGAAGTAAATCTGCGTTTTATTTCCTTCTACAAGAATTAATGAATATAGCCCTAACACTTCACCTCACAGTGTTAAACGCGCTATAGTACCAATACTATAAAAGTATATTGAACCAATATAATGTTCCAATGTATGGCCAATATCAAACTGCAGTACTGGAGATATATTGCTTCCGCATATTGCACCAATCTTGTTAGTGTCTGTCATTTACAATGTTTGGCCAATATGTGGAAACAATATTTTTCCAACATGTGTGTCCTACTGGGGATATTCATATTTAAAGTAAACTTGACTGTGCTTATTAAAATAACTCTGTCGAATAATCTGTCCTCTGTACATTATGCCTACTCATAAGCTTAAAATAAGTATAACGAGATAATTTCTTTCTTATCATCACTATTATTGTCACTGTTATTTGTGGAAGATTACATAGAAGAACAAAAGAATCTATAAAATTTAGGTCCGTTAAAGTACTAGGAGTATTTAGGATTTTCAAATTTATTGAAAAGTACATTAAAGATATTAAGACAACCATAATTATTTTCCAACGTAATTTTATTAAAATGCATTCTTTTTTATAAATCGAAAATACGTTTGTGTTCCCTTAATTCACTATCAGGCTCCCTCATAATTATCTTTAAATTACCGCTCAACGAAGGCGGTCAAGGTTTGGTAACCTCCACCTCCCATTTTGAAGTATACACATCGAAAACCGATAAGATTAAAAGATTAATAGAGAATAGAGACTTTGATGATATCAGAAGACTATTTCTGGTGGAGGGTTTAAGCTGACTTACGAAAGTATTACAAAAACAATTTCGAAAGCACCTTATGTGTATATCTTTAGGTTAGTATTTATGAAACCATCAGCGGTTGGAATTATAAAGATAAACATACCATCAAGAATGCATGTAGTTTCAATATCTGTAGTATTAATATCAGACGTTCTATAAATTAAGTAGGTACTTCAGTAACAATATTACATTTGTATGAAAAATTGTTTTAACAAATGGAAATATTCTATGGACCCGATGTACACAAATCAATTTAAATTTTAAGCAAATTGTTAATAAAGCTGCCTGTTTGTTACATGGGCCATGAAATAAAAACCAGAAATATTGTAACTGACTCGAAAGGTTCATCTTACTTTTATGTACAATTGATTCCGAAAAATATTTCAAAGACACTATTTTAGCACAACTCATTAACTAGGGAAATCTTTTTAAAGATAATTGCTAATAAATAAACATTACCCTAGTACGATGCTTTCTGAAAATCATCCAAGAACATACAAATCTTTCTTTAAATTGATTTGATGTGTATCATCATCGGTTCAAATGTTTTTTTGTCCGCTCCCATCTCTACAACATATTCCGCCAATAATAAGTGAACTTCGTTTATTGGTACTTCACGAAAATGTCGTTTAAACACGTAGGAAACGTACCTATTCGCCGTTTTCTAAAACACTGCGCAAACATTTTCTATTACGTGATTATTTTATGAAATAAGAATATAATGCTATATTCTGTGAAAATTCTCTCAATAAAAATAGCTTTGCCCACGACTATGTTATAATATACTCAGTATACTTGTCTATGTTCAGTTACAATTATTAATTATATACATCATGCACCATTACCAGTGGTGAATAATGATTAATCACTCTTAGTTAGTCGCTGATTTAGTTAGTTAGTTAGTTAGTCGCTACCACTACCAGCTATTAGTATATGATTGGCTGTCAGCGGTGTTTAATAATTAATCACTGCTAGATAGTCGGGGAGCAGCCCGCTTAAATTTGATATGATCACCATCGTTCACACATTTTCAAAAGTATTTTTTAACATTAATATTTAATTGTCGTGGACAAACTATAGTATTCTACTCGCATATAATGCCCGTTATTCACTCGAATGATTTACGTAAACTTCATGCTTGTGAATAATAGCCATCATTATATCCTCGTAAAATAATATACTATTTTACACAATCATGAAATTTAAAACAACTGCTAAATATAATACATGCAAAATGCAATAATAAAAATCAGGCCAACTTTGACCGAAATTATTTTTTATTGTTCAATAAATAAATTATATGAGCATATCTAACCTAAATGAATATATAACTTATTAAAGTTACTTTAATCGACTTCGTATTTCTCATCGTTCCGAACTCTTGAAAATTTCACTGGTGTAAGGTAGAACTGAGAAAATTCACCTTTATATCTTATATCCCAACAAGATAAGTCTTTATAAAAGTGTCAATCGCGATGAAATATCTGTTAATACTTTCGCTATGATGACGACATAATTCGTAACATCATAACCTATCTATATAACTAAATGATGATGATCTATATTTAATTAAAATAATCTAAACAATTTTATTTTAGGACCTTATAATTCTTCTTTGTCTTGACATGATTCATTTATTTCTGTTTACTTAAATGCCTACACCATGGGGGGAACTAATATTTAAGGTCAGATCTCATTCCTTTCAGCATATAAATTAAAAAATATTTATATGAATTTCAAAACTAATCATTGGAACATTGCCCTCCTTCGACTGCAAATGGTTTGTCCTACAGTAGTAGAGAAAAAGCGTAGGAGTTATAATATGGAACCTTGATTTATTTTCTCCGTCTTATGGTGAGATTTTCAGAAATTCCAAAAATGTCTTGGTTGTTAAACGATAGCTATTATGTGAACTTGAAAATGGAAAACAAAAGATACATTATTAAAAAAAATATTACTCAAATATAAGAATGCCTAAATAAAAAGTTAATATTCGTTTTTTTATTTAAAATGTATTTTAAATATACCAAAGTATTGTAACGTTCTTTTTCAAATAATAACACAAGTGCTGTTTAAATCGTCTATTCACAAACAAATATTTATTTCTATACACTAATGAATACACTATAAATTAACGCTATGATTATAAACCATTAAAAACTATTATTTATAGACTATGAACTTCTAATACAACATTTATCTTTACATTCACTATTTATTTTGTAATACACAGTTAATGACTTGCTGTTGACTGTTAACTGCCTCTTTTCTCCGCGAAGCCGACTTTATACCCTCCTATAAACGTTCCAGAAGTCGCCCGAACATACCATGTATTTCTAGAATACACCAGAAGGCCGTGCGTCTACGCGGCTCTGGAACGTTCCACAGCCCGTTGAAGGCCAGACGAGGCTTTGCACTCGTTACACTGCCCCCCTCTTCAAGTCTGTTCTGTCCCAGAACAAGTTTATTCCCTGGTTTCTGTAGAAAGGGTCGTGACGATATCGACAGTCTTCACCTCGACTACACGTTCCATTACGGTAGAAGTAACAGTCTACACTCTTCGTTGGCCTTAATGCGGGCTGTGGGTCAAAACTGCAGACGAAGATCTTGACGTCCGTACCTCTAAAGACGACTTCCAGCATGTTTCTAACGATTCTCCAATCCAGCTGGTCCCGCCCACAGCCGAGTTTGGGAACTGCCAATTTGTTAATACCCCTGGTAAGCAACTCGATCCTCAAATTCCATAATGTCCTCCACAAGTCGGCGTAACTCGGTTTCTGGTAGTAAAACTGCTTGGTTACCAAGTAGTAAATGGATCGGTCATGATCAGGCAAGTGTAAGGATTTACCAACAGAGGGATTTTGTTCTCGAAGTTCATCCAGCCGTCCAAATTTATTTCTAAACACTACTGCGATCCCCCTGGACATACGGAGATCCTCGGAGACACAGTGGGCAATGGAATAATCACCAGGGACCCGGAAGAGATCTTGTTGCATCTCAGTCGTGACTCCGAATCGCGCTTTTCTAGTTCCAGAGAACGCAGCCATAAATTCTCTAAAGGTTGGCTGATCATCTTCAAGCCTTACGGTATTGATAGCCACCTCAGCCTCATCTTCCCGATCAGGGACTGCGTCATTATTTCCCTCATAGTGCGCCAGACGATTGGAGTGTACCACCTTTGGTTTCCCTCTTGGCAATTTCTGGATGCGATAAATCAAGTCATTTATTCGTTTCTTTACCTGGTATGGGCCCTCCCAATTCCGCTGTAACTTTGGAGAATAGCCACGACGTCTTTGGGGGTTGTATACCAGACAAGCTCTCCAGGTTGAAACCCTCCTTCTTGGGCTCTCACATCGTACGTAGCCTTCATCCGGTCACTCGCGATTCGACTATTATTTCGGGTTCGGTCGTGAATATCCTCCAACTTCTTCTTTAAGTTGATGACATAATCATTCCCGGCTACCTCCTGCTCTATAGGTGGAGACCCAAATTCCAGATCACACGGTAACCGTAACTCGCGTCCAAACATCACAGACGCTGGTGACTGACCGGTTGTTTCGTGGACCGATGCACGATAAGCCATCAGGAACAGGCAGGTATTGGTCCCAGTCTCGTTGATGATCGGAGACGACCTTGGCCAAATATTTGCCCATTGTCCGATTCATGCGTTCTACCATTCCATCGGACTGAGGATGTAACGGTGTGGTCCGAGTCTTGCGAATGCCCAACAATCGACAGACTTCTCCAAATAGTACAGACTCAAAGTTGCGGCCTTGATCCGAATGCAGCTCCATGGGCACTCCGAAGCGACTGAAAAACTCTTTGACTAGTACGTCAGCAACAGTCGCAGCTTCCTGGTTTGGTAGGGCATATGCTTCTGGCCATTTGGTAAAATAGTCCATTGCCACTAATATGTATTTATTCCCATCGTCGGTTTCGGGAAATGGTCCGGCAATATCTATAGCTATTCTTTCCAGAGGACTACCCACATTGTACTGCCTCATAGGTGCTCTTCGTTTCCCCAAGGGTCCGTTACCAGTGGCACATAGTTCACATTTCCGGCACCACTCCTTCACGTCTTCTTTACAGTTGACCCAATAAAAACGCTCCCTAACTTTCTCCAAAGTCTTTTTCACACCGAAGTGTCCTCCTGAGGCACCGTCATGAAGATGTCGCAATACTGTAGCCACTCGGCTTCTTGGAACCACGAACTGAGACCTAATGGTGGTGCCATCTTCACTCTCCAGTACTCGCTTCAGGAGATCGTCTTCCACCTTCAAGGACTCCCATTGGGCCCAATAAGCTTTGAGCGTTCTGTTGAAAGGGCTGACGGCCTCCCAGGCAGGCCTTTCTCCCACGCGCTTCCATTCCAGTACCATTTTTAGTTCGGGATCAGCCTTCTGCTGTCGTTGCAATTCTTCCGGCAACCAATTGTCGTTGACGATGGTGGTTCTTAATACCTGGCAAACCCTCTCTTCCAAGCGAGAGCAATGACGGCAATCCGTTGGACAGGGTCTTCTTGAAAGAGCATCGGCATTTCGATGACTAGTACCCGCTCGATGTTCTGTGTCAAAGTCGTATCCTTGTAATCGCTCGATCCACCTTGCGACCTGGCCTTCAGGATTACGAAATTGTAGAAGCCATTTCAACGCTGCATGGTCCGTCCTCAATAAAAACTTCCGTCCGTACAAGTATTTGTAGAAGTGCTCAACGGACTTCACGACGGCCAATAATTCTTTTCTGGTCACACAATAATTCCTTTCGGCTTTCGACAAAACCTTACTGAAGTAGCCGATGACCTTTTCTTGTCCATCCTGTATCTGAGAAAGTACACCCCCAATGGCCAGATTACTTGCATCTGTGTCAAGTATGAATTTCCCTTCTGTCCGTGGATAGCTCAATATTGGTGCGGTTGTCAGGGCACGCTTCAGCTGTTGGAAAGCTGTTTCACACTCTCCGCTCCAAACATACTCGCGTCCATCTTCAGTTAGCCTTGTCAGAGGCTTCGCTATATTGGCAAACCCAGGAACGAAACGCCTATAGTAGGTACATAACCCAAGAAAACTACGAACTTGGTGTTTATCTTTCGGTGTTGGCCACTCTTGAACTGCACGAATCTTATCGGGGTCGGCTGCCACTCCATTTTGTGATACGACGTGCCCGAGATATTTCACTTCCTTTCTGAATATGTGGCACTTTTTCGGACTCAGTTTCAGATTGGCTCCACGTAGTCTTCGGAACACTTCCTCTAGGTTTTTCAAATGTTCGTTGAATGATTTTCCGACTACAATCACATCATCTAGGTATACCAGGCAGGTCTGCCACGACAGCCCTCTCAGGATGGTCTCCATTAGACGCTCAAAGGTGGCCGGAGCGTTACATAGACCGAAAGGCATAACTGTAAACTGCCATAGTCCGGAACCAATAGTGAACGCGGTCTTCTCCTGGTCTTCAGGTTCCATTTCAACTTGCCAATAACCACTCTTCAAGTCCAAAGTCGAAAACCATCGTGAACCAGACAGGGTATCTAACGTGTCGTCGATGCGTGGTAAGGGATAGCTGTCTTTCTTGGTCACATCATTAAGCTGCCGATAGTCCACACAAAATCTCGTTGACCCGTCCTTCTTACTGACCAGGACCACCGGTGATGCCCATGGACTGCTGGATGGCTCGATGACCCCTTGTTCTTCCATATCAGTAATAATCTTTTCGGCTTCTGCTCGCCTTGCTAGAGGTAGACGCCTCGCCTGCTGACGGACAGGCATAGAGTTGCCTGTATTGATTTTATGTTTTACTATATTTGTTCGTCCCTTCTGGCTATCGTCAAGAGCGAAAATATCTTGGTATCGGTGAACCAAACCCTGTAACTCTTTCACTTCCGTTCTGTTAAGGTCTTCGCACGAACTAGTAACCATACCCACTAATTTTCCACCATGGTCTTTGGGCACTGGTTTTGGAACATCAGCCATACACCTGGCTACTCGAAATACTGGCACACACTGTCCCACAAGGGTACTCTTCTTCAATGTCACCGGATCCACATTAACGTTCATAATTCTCACCGGTACTCTCTTTCCAACCTTGATCAGCGCTTTTCCCACCAGTATGCCACTATGGATCTTCTTATCACAAACAGGCTCCATCATTCGCACACATCCTACCCGAAGATGTCCATCCAAACCCACCTCGACAACCATCTCGCTTTGACCCGGCAATATCACATCTTCAGTCAGCAAAACCCTTACAACCGGATCTTCTCGTGGGTGCAACGGAAGTTCTTCGTTACCAACCTTCAAAACACCCTCTTTCAAATCCAACGTAAAACCAAATTTTCTCAGGAGGTCCATTCCCAAGATGAAGTCATCAGTGATATCGGCTACCAGCACCTCATGATCACGTTCTTCACTTCCAATGCCAATCTTCATCTTCACCACTCCGCGTGTTGGTATCACTTCACCTGTTGCTGTACGGAGTTGAGTAGTTGTCGGTAACAATTTAATACTTGATTGTAGAACATCAGGGCGTACGATGGATTTTGTCGCCCCCGTATCAATAAGTAGTGGAACAGTTCGGTTAGCAATCTTTCCATCTACAAACAAACTGCCGTTACTATTCTTTGATGTTACGGCATGGATCGTGATCTCCGGGGCATCTTCACTCGCAGTCAACGTTCGCCCCCTCTTGCCAACCCCTTTTAACTTTTCCGACGGTTGTACTTTTCTTATTTTGGGACAACGGCGTTCTACATGTCCTTGTTCGCCGCAGTTCCAACAACGAGGCCCTCGAACTTCTTGATGATTCTTCTTACGGCTTTCTTCCTTCCGAAGAACTCTCAGTACTAACTCCTCTAGGTGATCCTTAGAACCTTCTTCTTCTTCCACAACGGCTCGAACACGCCCGTGACCTCGGGACGCTTGTTTTGCAGCTTCAAATTCTAAGGCGTGAGCAAGCGCATTATCAGTTGTTCCTGGTCGTGCTAGCCTCAATGATTGTTGTGTTTCCCCGTCTCTTAACCCATCAATGAAGGTCTGCACAGCGAGCTGTCCCAGAAATGAATCGGGTGCCGTAGGGTACGCCAATCGGACAAGCCGCGCAACATCGGCCTCAAACTCCTGCAGGCTTTTTCCATTCTTCTGGATACGATTCTTCACTTGCGCGTGATACACTTGTTGAAGATGCGCGTCTCCATATCTCATCTCCAATCTAGACACTAACAATTGATAATCATTTTCCTGTCCTGCTGGGATTGTTTGCAGGACGTTCAACGCGTCTCCACGCAAAGCCATAGTTAAAGAAACGGCCTTTTCCTTGCCTGTCCATCCGTTGGCCCCAGCGGCCGCCTCAAATTGTTTGTAGTAGGTGGACCAAGGTATCTTTCCATCGAACGTGGGTGGCTTTACTTTTATCCCTACGGCAGGAACCTTTTCTTCTTTAAATTGTTTCTTTACTTCATTAAACGGCCACTCAGAAGTTGAGGGAAATCGTAGTTGCCTCATTCTATCTTCCAGCATTTCGGTCATATCGTATTTCTTAGTTGTTGGTGGTAATTGCATTTGGGATATTTTCTCTTCTACCATCTTTATTACCCTATCATGTTCCGCCAATCTACCTTCCAAGAGTCCTAACGCGCTGGCATTCTCAAAAAATTCTTCGAAAACTTTGTCTTCCAACGCTTTGACATTTTCCAGCAATTCTCCTTTAAGTCTTCTAGAATTTTCTTCAGACTTTTCTAGTAATTCTTCTTTAAGCGTTCTAGAATTTTCCAATAAATCTTCTTTAAGCATTTTAACATTTTCTTCCAGTGCTTTAGTATTTTCAAGTAATTCTTCTTTAAGCATTTTAGAATTTTCTTCAGACTTTTCCAATAGTTCCTCTTTTAACATTCTGGAATTCTCTTCCGACTTTTCCAGTAATTCCTCTTTTAACATTCTAGAATTCTCTTCAGACTTTCTAGAATTCTCTTCGGACTTTTCCAATAATTCTTCTTTAAGCATTCTAGAATTCTCTTCCGACTTTTCCAGTAATTCCTCTTTTAACATTCTAGAATTCTCTTCTATTTTACTTAATAACAAATTAGTATCAATTACGGGTCCAGGTATTTAGAAGAGGAAACTTTCAGGGTCTTCTTGCTGCTCCAAAAGCCATTCTCTTAGACGATTTATTAACACACTTTTAAGGCCCGTTGTGTCTAAATCTCGTTCTTCAAGTTCATGTTTCAAGTCTATTACTTTGAGATCTTTTAACAGTTTCATCACCATTTTAATTGTTTGTTGAAATTATGTTTTAACACCAAAAATTTTATTCTCACAGCACTTAAATTAATTATTACGCGATTTTATTTATTTTAAAACTCCACACCTGACATCACTGTTACGTTCTTTTTCAAATAATAACACAAGTGCTGTTTAAATCGTCTATTCACAAACAAATATTTATTTCTATACACTAATGAATACACTATAAATTAACGCTATGATTATAAACCATTAAAAACTATTATTTACAGACTATGAATTTCTAATACAACATTTATCTTTACATTCACTATTTATTTTGTAATACACAGTTAATGACTTGCTGTTGACTGTTGACTGCCTCTTTTCTCCGCGAAGCCGACTTTATACCCTCCTATAAACGTTCCAGAAGTCGCCCGAACATACCATGTATTTCTAGAATACACCAGAAGGCCGTGCGTCTACGCGGCTCTGGAACGTTCCACAGCCCGTTGAAGGCCCGACGAGGCTTTGCACTCGTTACAGTATATAGTGTGCTAAAACTTTAAATCTGTAAGTTATCAGACGTGGAGGGTTTCCCCAAATCAACACAAGAGACATAAAATTCTTATTTGATAGTATACCCTCAATATCTCAGCTTGGCTGACTCCTTTAGAACGGCTGGGATAGTCACATACTACCGATGCGACGAAGTAAAAGTAGTCTCTAGGATGCTAAGACTAGAAACACTTACTAATTTATCTTCTTAACTGGAGCTCCGCCAGAATCTTCAACTTTTGCTTGTTCATCTCCTAAATGTTTGTTTTTTTTCACTCCAGAATAAACTAATGTAATAGATAAGAATTCACAATTCAAAGGTATTTATTTCAGTACCCCACTCAATATTATACAATTTTTTATTAAGATTATTTTTTAAGGAACCAAATTTCAACATGGTTGATAAAGGATTTTTTTTGTTATTCAAATTTTTATAATAACGACCATAATTAAAGTCGTCTAATATAATTAAACAGTTAATCGTCATAATGTTAACTATAAATCGTCACAGAAACATTTTCTTGTTAAAATAGCATTAATTAATCACTAGGCAATTTCATAATTATTTGCTTAACATTAGTCTTTTTTTAATACTAATACAATTTCTATTGTTTTAGCATTTTGCCGTAATTAAACTTTCAAAATACAATTGTTATAAAAGGAAAGGGAAGAAACCAAATAGTTTGAACAAGAATAAAACATAAAAAAAATTAACATAACATTTCCCAATTTAAATAGTAACAAGTTGTAACATAGCATGAGTAAACTTTTTTTTTATTAACTAAGACCTCCTTCTTTGAATGTTTTAATCATAAGAATAAAATCTATTAAACTTTTAATGTAAAACATTAACTCTCTTCAACAAATTAACAAAGAAGTTTATTTTTTAAATAAGCCAGTGGGATTAATTTATTTTAAATAAAATTCCTCCTTTGGAATTCTTGAACATTACGATAGTACAATAGGTATGATTTTTAAGTAATGTGCCAGACCCCCGTACTGTCACCTCCGAGACTCTACCTGGTGGCTTGCAGTTACTCATTGGTCAGCGAGATTTCTCAGTACTCATTACTCCCTGACCGAGCTAAACCTCACTTTAATCTCCTCCATTCGTCTAGGTCAGACAGTGGGATACTTAGCTCCATAAAAGACCCAATCCACCCACACCGGACCCCCTTGTTAGCAGAGCTCCCTTCGCAACGTTTTAGGGCATCGTCTAGAAATACTTCGGTAAAACGTAAACGAAACACCTCGACAGAACTCTGGTAACATTAATTCTGATCGCGTCATCCGTTGCCCACCCAAGCCACTGGGATTGGGTAGACAACAACCAGTTCTAAGGGTAAACGCCGTGTAGTCTGCCTACAAGCTAGTCTCAAATCCTAGTGCTTCCCGACACCTCTAACGACTGCCCTCCCTCTATCTTCGGATACTAGTGAAGTCCGACATCTCAAACGACTGTTTATCCGTTCACCCTGATTTTGGTTATGACAGTAGTTAAATAGCTACTGTCATCGTCCTCCAATATACAACATACCTAGCAATGCAGGGAGTTACGTCGAAAATATATTATAATCGTCAGCGCTGCCCTTTGGATTTTGAGGCCTTGGACAGAAATATGGAGCGTAGTAAGTAAGTGCAGTAAGTAAAAAACTGAATAAATTAATATACAGGGTGTAACGCATATAACTCACGCATGTAAACATTATAACATATAACATAGAAACCTCATAATGGAGAATAGCTGTATTGATTTAGAACATATTTTCCTTATCAACATAAAAAGGTTGATAGTAGCCACAGCAATATAACTCATCCTTTGTTTTACACCAACCAACTTTGATACGTAACATTTTTTCGTAACTCTCACAGTTTCCAAGGTAAGATACAGGATCATCTTGCGTGGGCCACCCTGTACACATATGTGTCTCAGTAATAGCAATGTGTAATAAACACACTAATTTCCCGTAACAGACTGAAAAACTTCGCACTGTAAAACTTCTAGGTATTCCATGTTGAAACGTGTTGCCACTTTACTTATCCTAATGTTAGCATAGAATGCAATGTTCTTCTCTTCTGCTTATTTCCATTTTCGTTCGACTTTTAACTTTTAAATTTATGCAAATCTAAGCAAAAGTTTTTGGGACAGTTTTTAACAAATACTTTTGAAATTGTTATGGTTCGACTGTTTTAATATTTAGTGTATCATATTCATTTCAACAATTGGTTGTTTTATTTATATGTCTACAAAGTAACCATATGTAACATATTTAATAAAGTAATGAATTATAATAAACATTATATCTCCAAAATGATAGCTGTTTAACTTTTTCATCAAAGGCAAAATAAAACGCAAATTAGAAATTAATTAAAATCACAATTTTAAAGTGCAACGAGTAGGTATGAATAAAAACAGCCGTATTATGTAAACAAGAAGAACGATGGAACTAGTTAATCCGCAAATGAAAGGTAAAGACACCTACATGACGATACACATTACATGATAATAAAACGAACTCCTTTCTTTTTGAAAGAATATAACACCTTATGATTTTCATGGGAAAAAATCGTAATTCGGCAGTCGTCGTTTTTTTTTAATTTTTAATTAAGTTAGCCTTTTCATCTGCATTTCACGTATTCCAAACAAAACATTTTCAAAAAAACACAAATTATACACCGTTGTATATGAAGGACTATTCGAAATCCAAAGTCCAAATTTAGTTGATTAAGCGACCATGTGAGGATTGTAAAAGGTAAACAAGTTAAAAGGGCTAGGAAGCAGCAGAAGGAGGAATAAAAAATTATTGTGTTCTCTTATTATCTATGAACTGTGGAATTTTGTATGCTTTACTATTAAGAAAAAGTGTGGACGATGGCTAAGGCGATAAATTTGCCTTGTTATTTAAGATTACATCAGAAGCAATTCAAACCTCCAAAATTCTTTCCTATTAGAACGATTAAATTGTGTGAAAGTAAAAATTCTATAGAATGATATAATAAGAAGTTAAAGCAAATGAGAGAACATCTATTGTTCCTGCAATAACTTCCCTCAACTGAATCTTCAGGACTCAGTTAGGGAATATAGAAAGAAGTATAGCACTGCTCTACCTAACCAAATTCTAATAATATCGACTTTCAGCTGAATTTTTTAGATGAATTCAATCAATTTTTCTTAGATATACCAATAGTTGAACGATAATCCTTGGGTAAATGTTCATTTTAGTGTTTATTTAGATTATGTTAATTTACTTCCTGTATTTAATATTTGGCCAGTTTCATACAACAATGTAAGAGATGCAATCAATGATTTGAATCAATCCATTATGAGTTAAATACTGATCTTATCAAATGCATAAAAATTTAATTATTTGTTCATTGATAAAATTATTTAATGAATGTATCGCCACAAGAATTTACCCAGATTCTTTAAAACCTCCAAGGTAATTCCTGTTCATAAAAAAGCAGCTTTAGATGACATGAATAATTTCCGCTCCATCTCACTATTCCTATAATATCTAAGAATCTTGACAGACTAATACAAAAACAGAGAATTGAACATTTTGGACAGCATAATATCTTTTTCAGCAACCAATTTGAGTTTAGAGTTAACAGGAGTACATCCAAGGCAATTGATACTCCAAGTAACATTGTTGTACATGGTCTAGAATCAGGTAACTTTGTATGAGCTACCTTTGATGAACTAACAAAGGCTGTGTGTCACACACCATTTTAATCAATAAACATAAGGACAGGGTGAATACCTGGCTAACTAAAAAATTGAGTATTTAATAATTTGGATAGCAACTAGAAGGTTCTCATATTTCCCAAATCATGTCAAGTCGGAAAAATTGGCATACATCAATCAAAACCCCGGGTTGAAGAAATCGTGGATGCACAATTTCTGGGAGAACGTCCACTGTGTAAAATTTGTCTAACTTTGGTTCCATAAGATCTCATATAGCAGCGGCTTCATCCATATGAATTGGATCCACCCAAATATCCACCACTGAGTTTACGTCATTTTCGTTATCATAGTACTTAAACGACAAAGTCAATCCATTCTCTTCCTGCACAATGCAGTTCGGTGCAGAATTGGAGAATTGGTGCAGAAGTTTTTATAGTTTTGTTTGGTCAGGCGAAGTCCAGTGGACGATATCTCCAGGAAATTGTCATTCTTCCTATATGGGATGTCTGAAGCTTTCATCTACGGGCATTTGATTTTGATCAAACCATCTAGTCCAACCACTCCGTTTGTCGACACTTTAAGCCCTCGCATACCGCTATATCTGCACAACTGAGACAGGGGGGGACCCACCAGAATTGGAAGTCAACATGAAAGATTAACATGCATTGGCAAATGGAAGTCCCCTCTTCAATTAGGACATTTCATCATGTCCTTAGATATTATAATTTTGAAAATTTACTTTTTAATACGCTGTTTTTGTTACTCAATGGAGTGAGTTCTGCTGATGGTGGTGTGTCACTGTGGGGGTGCCACAGGGTTCTGTCATGAGACCATTATTATTCTTAATCTTCGCCTGGTGCTCTTCGCAGATGTCGCCACACTCATGCAAAATCATTCTGACATAAATTGTCTAATTCACCATATGAATAATATGTGTTAAAATCTCCGAAATGTTCAATTCTAACCAGTTATGCTTCAACAAAGCTAAGACAGTTGACTGTATCTTTTCTTTTCGTAAAATTAGCACCAGTAACCTAGATCATGTAAAATTTTTGAGTGTTCTGTTGGATCCTAAATTAGATTGGGGTTGTCATATTGCTTACCTTTGAGGCAAGATATCCAAAAATGTATTTCTAATTCGAAATATAAATGAGTTTTTAAGTGTAAAGCTGTTGTTGGTGCTTACCATGCTTTGATTGCATTGCAAGCGTTTGCCAAAGCAAGAATTTTAACCTTTCCTTGTTTATTTATTTATCACTGTTTAGTTTATATTAAATGCAATATTCTTAACTATTCTTGTAAAAACGATTTTTATAATATTATGAAATGGAAGCTGATGATTAGTTGCTACCTGCAATAGCAGCTAATCGCTATTTTACAGTAAGTAAAAAGTTATTTCTACCCACCAGTGAGTAAACTTCAATATTAATTGCTTAAAAACATCAAGAGAGAGGGCTTTTTATTTAGAGGTGTTGGATAACGTAGTTTACTTCTTAAAATTGAAGACTAGTAGAAGATAAGAATTAGATAAGTAGAAAGATAAGAAATTAACAGAGGTCATCATTTATTTAATAAAACATTTGCAATCTAAAAAGTGATTTTAAAGTAAATTGTTTTGATATTTTAAATGATCAAACTCTTTGTTATAAGCCCTTAAGTTTTTAAGTTAGTCAGTTTTGACCGTGGCTTGAGAATTCTTTGTTAATAAAAAGTAACCGTTTTTATTTTACAATTTGACAGTTTTGTAGTCTACTATGCCATCATTTATTTATTTATTTAGTTACACCCAACAAAACTGGCATTGCCCAGTTATATGGTGGGGGAGTTCCCGCATTACAAATATAATTATATACATATAGAAAAAAAACATATTATAATAATATAAAACAATGGAAAGTAAACAAAAAATTATTTATTGAAATTGAAATGAAACGAGATATGTAGGTATATCTGGTAACTAACCGTTATTAAGTATATTGAATTCCTGAACCATACGAGGGTTGGATCAAATAAATCAAAATTAATTTCAAAACTGATGGAGTTTATGGTTATGGCCATTCGCGTTATTGGAGAAAAAATCTTGCAATTGTTCTTTACCTTGAAATGTACAAGAGGCTTCTAGGTCGGGACCTGTGTGCTGGTACATATAATAAATTGCACCAAATGCAACAATTTGGGACAGTCTAATCTATTATTTATAAGCTTATAAATAAAGCAGATGTCTCCCAATTCCCTTCTTTTAAGCAACTTGATTATACTAAATTCATTCCTAACGTCCTGATATTCATTATAATGAGGATATCTGCCATGAGCCTTAAAGTGTAAATATTTCAAAAACTTATTTTGAACAGTTTCAATTTTATTTTGATATGTATTTATGCCAGAATTCCATACTACTGATGCACACTCTAGTTTCGATTTTACCAAGGAATTGTACAATAATTGTATCGTTATTGTATTTTTGAAATCTTTCGTAGCTTTTATTAAGAAACCAAGATTTTTGTCGCCGCGTTTACTATGTCATTGACGTGATAGTCCCATTTTAAATCACTCTTAAGGTAAACTCCCTAAAGTCCCGGATACGATTCGTTCTAAATAGTTGCCATTAATGGTATATTGATATTGACTTGGATGCTTTCGTAATGTGAATGCCATAGTTTTACATTTATTGATGTTAAGACTTAATTTATTCATATTAAGTACTCCAATGCATTAATGAATTAACATTGTTTTGTAATGTTTGATGATCATATATATTAGTAATTTCTTTATATATCTTGATATCATCTGCAAATATAATACAGTCACATTTCCGAATACAGGACGGTAGATCATTAATAAATAACAGAAAAAGCAGAGGCCCCAAATTACTGCCCTCTGTGGCACACCCGAATATACCAAGAACTTTGACGACTAATTCCTTGTACTTGAACAAATTGAAATCTATTATGTAAGATCTAAAAAACTGTAACAAATCTATAGAAAAACCATACTGATACAATTTACGTAATAATACATCGTGGTTAACAGAATCAAAAGCTTTAGAAAAATCCGTATCACAGCCTACTAACAAAAGGATTTAAAATGTGTTAAAATTATGTCGTTTTAAAGACCACCAGTATTGCTAAAAATGACGTAAACTCAAAGTGTACCGATCGTTTTGAAATTGGTAGTAGAAAAACCTAGGCAAAGTTTATGCCATGTAAATCCCTATGACCCAAAGATCAAAACTCGCTGAATTGTATTTTTAAGCAAATTAAAGACATCGTTTAATAAATTGCGATTTAAAGTAAACAATTACAGAAGGAACTAAAAAACTTGCTACATTGTTATTTATGGCGATTACTCATCTAGTTGAAGAATATTTTTGGAATCTCTTGGCATCAACTACAGCTCCAGTTTAATGATATATGAATATCGATCTTAATTAATCTACCATTACTAAGTACCTACTAAATACATATTACATACATACAAGCAGGCGCCATTTCGAATTTGCTTAACCATAATTTGCTATAATCTGGACAGTAGTGTAGCATTTTATATTCTGATATTTTATCTACTGAAGTGATTTGCTCCTAGAAACTATTTATTTTCAAATCTTGTAATATTTTTTTTGTTAAAAGGAAGTCATAAATAACAGCGAATTTTAGTCTTAACTAAACACTCTTACAGTGACAGAAATGGGATGATTTAATTTACGAAAATGCAGAATGAAATTCAGAGAACAAAAACATACGAAATGTCGAAATGTAGGAAAAGATTTATGCTTGCCGAGTTTCTTTAAATAGACAAAAAAAATAGTTTTGGCTGGTCACGGATGACACAGCCAGGGGCACTCGACTTCGGTCACGGCGTATTAAAAAGGCATTAAGGGTCATGAATACTTTAAAATCTCGGAATATACATAAAGCCGTTAATTTTAAAACATCAAAGATTTAGCTTTAAGCAGATAGTTTATTTTCAGAGTTTTCTTAAAGGGGCGTGAAAAAAAGAGACATTTTTGAATAGGGAACCGGGCAGTCCACAATTGAAAATGGCAATAGGACTTGAATGGTTGATTATTGGTTCATTCTAAAGCGGAAAAAAGGGAGAAATATTTTAAAATCGAGGGGAACAGAAAGAAATTTGGAGAAGAAAAGTTAGTTGAAAATTAGCGGGAGAAAAAGTCGGAGATGCGTGCGAAAGATTGACTTTAGCTGATGACTTAAATTCTTTCTTGTTTGATTTTTGACAAAAGTTTAGTAAATTTTGCTATATATTCGTTACCATTGAGGTGTTTGGATTAGTGCGGTGGTTAACTAGGAGTTGTTGATTAGTGGTTGGTGTTCAGTGTAGTGGATATACTAGCTGGGGTTTAAACACGGGAATTTAAGGTAGTAATAAAAGAAAGTCTGTTTATTTTTTTTATCTAATTGCTTCATAAAAGGATTAGATTTTGACAAGTTATTTTGAAATCTTGAGGGTTTGATTGATAAGGCAAAACATTTGAAATCAGATATCTTAGCACACTTCATAAACGAATATCACCGAATGATAGGAGAACTAATTAAAGAGATTTTAACAAAGTGATGAAAATGCACGAAAGCTGGATTTAATTCCATTATCCTAAGGTCAGAATAGTCAGATAAAATCACCATCGCGAACATTAGAGTAAATTGAAATGCTTTGTTTTTTTTACTATTGTCAGGTCAATTCTTAATCATGTTAGCATGCTGGGCGGTCCACCGAGGGAGCACCAAGAGCTGGTTTTCGAGAGCCCGCGTGCTCGAACCTCTCCAACGACTACCATGGCACGAGCGTCCGACAGTTCTCGGCGTCTCCGTTAGCCCAACGTTATATATTTTTATTCTGACGCACATCTGCGACTCTGTTGATGAACTTGACCTTCGTGAGTTTTCTTTTCTCGATTCCTGGTGAAAGGAGAAATCGAGGACTGAGCTCGGCGGAATAGAGTTCATACTTCGGACTCCCTGTGCTGTCTCATGGTAGTAACTGCGATCCACGTCTGTCTGGATACCGGTAGGAAGGTGAGAGCTCCTACCAACATCTCGACCTGTTGACTGCGACTACCCAACGATGACCGACCACTGTTAATTTGATTTGTATTTTTGCTGATCGTTCAAATAAAGAAATGGTGATGCTATCTGATAGATTGATAAGATGTTTAACTAGTCTTGAACGTAGAGAGAATTGTTTTTGCAATAGATTGAGCTTGTCCATTCTGCATGTAGTTGTTCGTCGTGCTGCTTTGCGTCAAATATGCATGAATTTCGGTAACGCTGTAGATGAATAGTATTCGGAAAATGCGAACAAACGTACAACTGTTTGCAGGCAATCAAACATTAAATTTCACATGAGAATTCATTTTCATAAGGTTAGGACTAGAAGAAACTTCTTATCATTAAAAGCAATAGGGAAATCGATATTCAACAAAAAGGAAAGGTATGCTCTTATTATGACCGTTGCAACTAATGTCATCTACAAGAAATCTACATATTGAATTGTTCAATGATTCATGCAATAATAATATTCAGGTTGAAATTATTATTATTTTTTCTGAAAGTCATTGATGTTAGAGACGAAACAGTTTCACTGAGTTGTTTGATGTTTATATGAATTGTTTTTTTTAGAGTTGAAATAAGAAAAGTCAGGTTGAAATTATAAATTTTTTGAAAGTCATTTATATTAGGAACGAAACAGTTTCATTCAGTGGTTTGATGTTTAAATGAATTGTTTGTTGTTAAGAGTTGCAATAATAACAGTCAGGTTGAAATTATTGTTGTTTGAAAGTTACTTATGCTGGAATCTAAACAGTTTCACTGACTTATTTGATAGATGATTGTTTTAATGAATTGTTTGTTGTTCAGTATTTCAGGCACTAACAACATGCCGGTTGAATTTATTGCTATTTTGAAATATCACTTATGTTAAAAATTAAGGCTTATTTGATTTGGTAAAAATTTGTTTTTGATTCAACCATTCAGGTTGAAATTACTGTTGTTTTTGTGACATGGAATGCACACCAATAGTATTGTGCCGTCAATCAAATTGTGAATGGTTTTCGCCATGGCCAGGTTTTTTACAGCAGTTTTTCCTGGCCTAGATAAGATCTTTTTAGACGAACTGCGGGCACAAGACTAATGGGGATAAATAAAATTGAAGAAGATTTGTTTTACTTTTTGGAATGAAATAAAAGAAAAATTCGTAAAGAATTTCTGTGTAATAAATTGAGATTATAGATGAGCTATATTATACATATTTTTTTAATATAAATTTTGGTAACTCTTAATTGCCTTATCTGTTAAACACCTAACCTATTATAGGATACCACACTGGCTGAACAAACTTGGGTGCCTGGCATGTACTGACTTAGGCAAAAATTTTGATAAATAATAAAAAGAATCAATCTAAGGGACGCTTTTCACAACGGGGCGTCTATTAAAATATTTTCAGGACAAGATCATATGCTTCGTCCTGCAGGGTCCTGAGAAATGTCAGGTATAGTAAAAAGAGAAACGTATGTGTATAACATATCAATATCACTACACTACGGAAACATAAAGTATAGAATTCAAAACTCGTAACCAATAAAATTACAAATTGATACTGTAATCAGTGCTATTGAATGATACAGTTGACATTAAACGATATTATTTCGGAGTTTTGCAGTAACAATGAACTTAATCACTTCATCGTCCTTGATATGCGTTATTTCCCAAATAAAAACATTCACTCGTTCAAAGAAAAGCGATTCACTTCTTAGTTTGAAGTAGTTGCTCCTTTGTTTTGTTTTTACACATATTATCTATATAGCGTTGCTGTATCTGTTAAAGATACGAAATTATATTTGATATTTTCTATTTGTAGAATTTCGACAAAATTTATGCTATTATTAGTACTGTTTATAGTTTGAAGATTTATTTAAAGTATTTAGAAAATTGCTGGTGACTACTGTAAATCATAAGTTCCTGGTTAAGCATAAGTAGCTTAAGTACCTATACGTTTTTTTTAAATTTATTGTATGTATGTACGTTGTTTGTAAATATTTGAGCCTACAAAAGTTGCCTAAGGTAACCATAATATAATGACTAAATTTAACATAATCACTAGAATATTAATTATCTCAAGTGAAATATCTTAAATATAAGATACCATTCTTTTGTCCTTTACACAATTCTTAAGACTGTTTATTCTTTCAAATGTTTAGTCTATGCTTATAGCTGTCATTCAAGACACGTTTATTGTCTGGTATGACCATATGGCAGCTAATGTGAATTAGAGATCGCAATGGATTTTAAGTCAAAAAATGGAAATTAAATTACTTTATCAAAAAATTCCAAACAGAAAACTATTGCTTTACTTTCCAAAATTTACAATTATCAATTTACTTAAATTATTTTATATTATGTTTAAATCAACATCATTGTAGTGATAACACGAGCAATCAGTGTGCCCTTGTGGTAACCAGTCATATTTTGATAAAATTCCTGCGTAATTAATTTTAATTAAATTTTATCGTTTTTTTATTGTTTATCGTCGGTTAGTAAATGTCATATTCGCTGAGCTTGCAAACAAAAGTCCCACTTCTTTATAAGGCATAGAAGGCACGGTATTAAACTTTCGAAATTAGGTGATTTACAATTCTATTGACTTTAATATGCCATGTCCAGCCAATTTAATACCAGTTCAATTTAATTTCATAGGTACAGTTAGTAGAATAATACTTCTTAAATATGAATGCATTTTAATGTGCTAAAGAATTTTACATAATTGTATTTTACCCTTATATGTAAATTTGTCCGTTAGTGCCCTTTGGAAAAAATAATATATGTACTATAATTGATTCAAATAAAATCTTAGATATTTGTTAGTTTGCAATGACTGCTGGTTTAACAGTTATGAATGATTCCAGATTTTCATGTCTTACCAGTTATATAATTTACTGCAATGCAAGAGATGAACTAGATCAAGGTATAATTTTACGTATTTATTGTGAAAAATTAAGTCAAGGTAACATCGCCCACAAACGTCTGTGTTTTGTTTTGTATTTCTTTAATATTATATTTATGCGATACATTAATGAATAAACGAAATATGAACAGATTTTTAAATAAAACTTTAGGTAAGCAGTTACAAGTAAATACTAACAAATAGCCTACATAACATTTTTTAAAAGCTATTATTAGAAAAAAGAGCGTAATAATAACTCATCGGTATTCCAAACTGTAATTCAGTATGTAACTTCCAACATTTTACTGCAAAAGAGATAGAACACATATAAAAATGGAATTTCAATTCCCAGACTAATACATAATACGAAAGAAAAAGGACAATTATGTAAAGTAGTTGACAACAAACTTTTAGTGTTGCGATCTTAAGAGTATCATAATTCAACGTGTTCATCGCCCCGAAGGGTGTTTAAACAACTTAATATGGCATTGAAACATGCATTTGTAAATGTTTCCTCTATATTGACATTACCTTATTAAAAACTAAATCAAGTATTAATATCGCTCAAAAATGATCTCAGATTTAATTTTACAAATAAAATGGCGGTACAGGTATGTCATTGTTAATGGCAGTAGAAATTCTCACGACCTTGAAAATAACCTTAATCAAAACCGTCTAGCAAGTAACCCGACTGCGTTACAAGCTTGGTATTGGAAAGAAAAAGAGAGATTAAATCTGGTACAATAATTTTCTCTTTTAGTAAAACTATAGGACTAACATTTTCTATAGGAAGCAAAACAAAAATATATAATGATCTTGGAACATTTAAATATCAGACGCTTTGTGGTAGACCTAGACCAAAACGCCAACTTTACATTTCCAAACGTAATTTGATAAGATAAATAAACATAGCCTCATAGTCCCAGAAAAAGTTTTGCTCAAACAACAGCATTTGCATTTTGCTTTGAACAGCAGCAGGTTACTCAAAAACAGTATCAGAGTATCTCCAAAGCTTGTTCGGGGTATGAACTTGTAGGGGGTGAACCGGCCTTATGCTATTATAATTAACTATCTATGATCTTTGTCTTAAATCTTTTAAATGTATAATAAAAATACATAAGATGTAAAATTCTTGGGTATTGAGACGCGTCAAAGATCAAAGATCTTCTTACGGCAAGTTGTTAAAAGAAATTATGCAGTAGCTCTATTTCAATATGTATAACAAACATATTATTGCAAAGAATCTATGAATGACAATCCCATTTTACTGATATTTCAAACGTAATAAAATCTAAATAGTCTACTTAAAATTATCATAAATACTAACACGAATATTAAATTTAATCTGTCAAAATCACAAAAACTACGCTATCAACTACCGCATATCGAAGACATTTTGATGTTGTACAACGCCATCTATATAAGCTAATAAGCTTCCAAAAACATATTGCTAGAGATGCGGGATTTCAAACACAATTATCCCTACACGATAGTGTTTCATTTTTACCTAGTACGTATACATGAATGCGTGCATCTCGTGTCAATTCATTATATATTCGTTCGTGGAATTACCATTGATAGCGACAGGTGGCTGTGGTGCTATCTACATTTGTCGTATACTATAAAGTGTTTAAAAGTTTTGCACTACAAATGCCTATGATCTAGGTCTTAAACCTTAGAAATTAGAAAAGGGAGGCCATACGTATACGACAAATATAGATGGACCTACATCCACTTGTCACTATCAATGTTAACTCCACAAACGAATATACAGGGTAAGTTCTGCATTCAGATCTATTTAACTCGGAAAGCTCTGTTTCCATAGTATCCATTATTGCAAATAATTGTAACTATGACAATAGAGCTTTTGGAGCAAAACGAGTTACAATGCCTAACTTACCCACAGTGAATCGACACGACATGGTGCAATTTTTCCCTCTTTGACGCATTGATAGTTTTTGAAATTAATTTGTTGCGTGTTTTGGTTTATTTGCATTAGCTTTACTAAGTACCCATTCACATGCAGCATTAGAGTGAGGTACAGATAACAAATTTAAAACAAAGGCAGATAAATAAATAACACTAGATTATGAAACTTATTTTTTAATTTCAATAGTTTTACTAAAAAATATCAATTTCATCACTGTCAGTCAGGATTAAATTTATAATCAGGCAAGGGTTTCCACTCGTCATTAATCAGTTGAGCGGTAGTAGTGACATCAAAATGTCCTGGCATATAAGTAAAATGTCTCCTAAGGTTGGGTACTGTTCTCGAATTTACTGTGAAATCGCATTTTCGGACAAAAAGTAAAAACTTTTGATAACAGGCAATCGTGAAAGTCGTATCTTAAGTGTTTTAAAGTAAAACTCTTTCGCACAATTATTTTTATATAGGTTGATAAATTACCGTACAATTGTGTACCGTAATGCTGTCAGGGTCGTATACCGTATTTCAGTTTAAAATACCGTATATGTACAGTAACTACCGTACGGTTGCAATACTGATCTCTAGTAATATATCTTTGGGAGTCTTTCATCTTCTTGCTTTCGTCATTTCTAATTTTCCTTTACCTTACTCAGTGTTGTTTTGAAGAAGTGGTTGAGTAATCCCACGCAGTGGTTGAGGATGTTTTCCACAACACCTGAAGGCGTTAAATGCGGGGTCACCAAAGAAAGCGCAGGCTCTCGCAAAAGATAAACACAGATCTGTTCACGACGGGCATCTGTTTAAACCGAATTTCCTCACCCATTAAATAAGCTGGTAAAAGCGTAAATTACCAACTCCATTTTATAGGTTTCAGTAAGTTTAGAATAGACTAGCGAATAAGGCCGTTTCTTCGAACCTTGACCAAGAAAATTCACCAATCCAGAATGTGAAACGTTACATTTCTTAACACAAAAATTAATGAATGTCCCACACTTGGTCGCCAACTGTAACACTATATTTCTCTAAACACAAAATATTTGATACTTACTGTACAACTCATAATGCTCCGGCTGCTTGAAACATCTCCTTTAACAAATTTATGTTCAGGACGCGGGTATTGTTTCCATAGCTCACAGATTATAAAAAAGAAGGCTGGTTATAGTCAAAAATAAGTATATTTGGGCGCCATCTGTTTAGGAAAGTCCGGGGATTATGAAAAAAAATATAATAATAATGGGATACTCGTAAACAGAAACCGGTATCAAAACTATTAAATTTAATTGAATTATTAGTCATATTTAGTTATATTAAAAAACCAAATTACTTAAAATATATTTAAAGACTTTCATGAATATATATGGTCCAATACCATCTAGTGTAATTGGATTCAAAAATAAATTTATTTATAAACAAAATAAAAATAAAAATAAAAAATAAAAGTCAAAAATAAAATAGTACCCAACGTTAGAATTCTTAACGGCGGGATAATATATGCACATACATGTAAAAATCAAAATTGATACATGAATAATTATGCAACATACTCAAACATTAACAAAATAATATCCTTCAGTTCACGGTACAATGATCAAATTATTTAATTCGATACCACTTCACAAAATAATTAACGCTTAGTGCCTTTTTGTTCACATGTTAAGCACCAAATAACAAAATTAATAATTCGATGAAACTGCAGAATCTGGAAACCACCTCGACTACTAACACCGCCTCCCATCCCAGACCAAAGAATTAAAATTCACAATGATTATTTTGTTTTAAAACTATTTTTATAAAATTCCCTATTAGGGTAACCGGAACAACCATATAAGTTAGTTACCTTCGTTAAATAAAAGTTTTTCTTAAACCACCACTGGTCAATACTGTCAACTGTAAACTGATTTTCTCCATTGAAAAGCAACACAACATTCAAATGTGCCATTTCAGAAGTTATTCAATTTTTAGGACTTCCGCTTTGGTTTTTTTTTTAATTTCATTTAAAAACAAGAGCGCATTCAGGCTCAGTTCACATTACGTTTTTAAGTCGATAACTATAATTTCTCATTAATAATAACTGCATTACTAATCTATGAAAATTATTAAAGAAATGGGATTGCGGTAACAAAATGCTTGTTACACTTTAGTTATAAATCTTTAAATTGTGCGGAACTATTTATTAAATTTCTGTACGATATTTATAATAATGATTCTAAACAAATCAAACTAGATTTCTGTATATTTCACAACAACTAAACACGCCACTGTATTTTGGGAAATGCCGTCGGAAAAACAACCCCCGTACGTATATGGTAATAAACAGAAGAGTTTCCGCACTCTGGTAGTGCTTATTGCGGACTTTAACTAAAAAAACTTCAACTGGAACAATTTTATTCGATAATAACACGGAAACAAAATGCTGGGACAAGCCCGCTAACTTATGGTAAAACACTCACCGTCCGATCGGACTCTACTCTAGGTTACGAGATCCACTGCCCGACTGACTTGAAAATTCAACTCAACTTAGGGATCCAAATTTTTAAAGAAGTGACCACGTCACATCTTTCTAGAATAAATTACTTGAATCTACGGAACTTTACCCATATTAAGATCTGCGTCGTCGGAATAACTCAATACTATTTACACGTGTTTATCAATGTGTTTTTATATGTCTGGGCTCGGAAGAATTTGTTCAGATAACACGTACAGGAAAGCATAAATAAAAACGTAATACATTTTATTAATGTATTTTTCGAAGAAACCAAAATTATATACATGGGAACGTCTCAAAATGAATGTTCGCACCAACGAAAACTTTGCTGATTTCAGAATACTGTTTATAAATGCACCAAGGCGACTCCCCCATACTTAAAAGAAAGCATCATTTACCCAACGAAATATTTATTGTTCCGACACAAATGAATTTACAAAACTGCCAGAGTCGCACTAAGGATTCCTTTAGTATTCATACACGCAAAATGGTATCTATCAAAATTGAAAAAAATACGTGACGTTACAGAAGAAGACCAAGAAAATTCACAAAGACAGAAACAAGTATTAGCAGCACAAAGAAATTCATTAAGTGAGGAACAAGACCCCTTCTCCCAGCCCACATACTGATCTTGCAACTCTAGTACAAGTTAAACAGAAGACTGACACCACAACTACACTGTTGGTTAAACAGAAATGCTAGATGCGGCTGCAACCCTGCACTCACATTTCCTTTTAATGAACAGTGCAGTTGTAGATACAGTCTTCTGTTTAACTGGTACTGGTATGGTGAGATGAGTGTGTCGGCTGGGCTGAGGGTTCTTGTTCCTCACTTGGTGAATTTCCTTATGCTACTGGTTCTTGTTTCTGAGTTTCTGAATTTTCCTTTGTTGGGATTTGTTTGGTCAAGATTTAAAGAATCGGCCTTATTCGCTAGTAACTACATATATGCAAGACTGATGTCTGTACAACTGATGTTGTGCCTATATTTAAACAGATTAAGCGTCGTAACATAGCTTAAGCCCTACTAACGTGCTCAACGTGAATATCTCAGAAATTCAAAAACGTTCAAGTGGACCAAGTGTGGTTTAGTAGGCTGTTTAGATAACTTTTGATTTAGTGATTACTTTTGGCATCTTTATGTTATCAAATTAACATTTAAGGTTATAAAACATAAACATAACAGAAACTTTTAATTTAGTTTTCTAACCAGCATGTTTGCGTTGTGTTACTAAAAAATAATAATATTAATTTATTTACATTTCTTTGGAATTTGTAATCAGGAGTCGTTAAATCTGAACTGCGCGTCACTGTAAAATTAATTACAACGAAAAACACAAACAACATTCACAGTAGCATTCTTATTTAATTTTGGTTTATAGCAAAGCACTCTTCTGAGTAATATCTCACAGATAATTTATACCCTATTGAAAACCTTAGTATGCAGCAATAAAACAAGATTGATATTTCTCCATTAGTAGCGTACTTCTCCTGTCAAATAACTGTAAAGCAATTTATTAAATTATTAATATTTAATTACAGACGCTTTATTTTTAGTATAGAAATAATTATTGAGCCTACATAACACAATTATCATTATTAATAACTTGAAGATCCGAACTGCGTACGTTAATTTACATTATTATCTGTTGACGTACGCTAGATAACGTAATTTTTGTCATAGTGCTGTTCAAAAGAAAATAAAAACTTCATTCAGTAATTACCGTATTACAGAGCAATGAATACCTTTTGTTCAACAATATTACTGACACTGTTTTAAATTGTTTTTTAATTAAGGCGGGTGTAAAGATAATGTTTATCTTTATGTACGCGACCTTAATTTAACAAGTAGGTACGAAAGTATTAAACATGTAAATCGTTAAAATGTTAAATAAGGAACTAATCAACGGCTAAAATTAAAGTATAACTTGAAACTGACCTCTATAAAAACGTTACTTATAATTGCGTTTCACAAAATTAGTTTATTTTCAGTTTCAAGGTTAAATCAGAACATGAACTTACTAAAATAACACTGAGTGTTAAGTCAAAAGACGAATTTTGTACACATGCACGTCATTTTTAAAAATACCATGCAACCATTCGAGCCCTCAAATCTTAAATTAATAGTAACATCAGCACGAAATCTGTTGAAGAGTGACTCAGAATCTCTATCGTCAGAAATATTCACAATCGTTAATTTGAATGGATTTTAGAAATTTTGACTTTGACTGATTGTTGGTCGAATAATTTGCTCGGCAAGTCCAAAACGTGTTTGATTTGGGTGTGATTTACAATTGGGCTTAGAAATTATGCATGTTTGCATGCTAAATAAAATGTGGTTGCATTAGTAGAACGTAAGAACGTACATAAGCAACTATCTGATAAGGATCAGTGGACATCTATCTGTATTGTAATGTTGCAGACTTTGAATTATGAATAATATGAATTTTTTATTTTGTTTATTAATCTACAACTACAAAGAAAATACTGCACAATGCCTATCTCATGTCGCCTTTGTCATCGTAAACAATCTTATACCTTTTACTATTAATTAAGCCCTTTGATTATGAGACTAAACTTGAATAGTGAATTCTCAATTGGGTTCTATTATGAGAATTTACGGTTTTGATGAAATACGATTTTAAGAAATGGTATGCTCACCTCTCTTTAATGTTATAGTGATTTGATTAAATGAGAAATCCTTGATCACCTCGAAATGTCAATTTTTACATTTGGTTCCTAATATAACCCCAAAGTGTGAATAGCATAATTGTGATGACTCGATCAAGTAAGTTTTGATTCCTTTTTAATATTTAATAGTTATTTACGGTACAAGTGAGTTAAGTAAGATATTATCCACGAACGAAAAATTTACCCTCGAGGGCCGGCAGGCCCGAGAGGGTTAATTTTTCTGAGTGGATAATATCCTTAACTCACGCGTGTCATACAAAATTTTATCCAACACCGCTTTATTTAAGTTTCAACATCGAATTTGCAATGTATAGTTAGTCTGTAGTTTTGACGGTAATAAATTTAATACTCTAGTACGATGACTGGATTTTAATAATATTAAATAACGTAAGCTGGTGATTGGTTGTTATCTTTGAAGGAGTGAGTTTTTTAAAAATAACCCACGTTGCTAGGGGCAACGTGGGTTATAACGTAACATAAGAGTAAACAATCACTTTCCTTATTTAAAATGACCATAGTAAACATGGTATTTATATAGAGGTGTTGGATAAAAAATTATAATTAACTTTTATTAATTTTAGGTTATGAAGCTTATCGCTTGCAGTTTTACAAACAAACCTGCTAAGAAATTATGGTGAGTTATTTAACCTTAACTAAACTTATTTTAAAATGGTTTGTAGCAATTATTATATTATAATATATATTATATTATTATTTCACTTTTTTCTCTTTCAGAAGAGCATTAGTTATGCTTTTATTTAACACTTTTTGTATTTCTCACAAACCTTGTATTTTAATTCACGTATGTCTCCCGTTTTTCAGCCGGCTTTTTGGAAAATCACCACATCGGAATCTGCCTACTGTTTTGGGATTCTGGAACTTCCCTCAGGACTGGATGCTCAGCCGCAGCTGAAACGTTGAGGTAAACCGCACCTAATTAAATTACCTCTTTACGATACTTCTTGAACGACCTTTCAAAAAGAAAATTTATTTCTTTCTTCTTTTCTCGTGTCTAACAGGTCTAGTCCAATGGAATTTAACATTTACTGCTCTCTGTTTTTGTTAAGTTTTATTTTTCGACGCTTAAATTTCTCATTTTTATAGTAGAAATAAATATACACTTTTTTTTGTAACTGCATTTCAAGACAAATATTAATTTCTTAAATAACCGTCGTCAAGATTACGTTTGTATTGTTATATTATTGTAAATGATATATTATGCAATGTTTCATAATTTTACTAAACTATCTATTTTGTTTCTTTCATATGTAACTGCAAGTGAAAATCCTATCAATCCAAAATCATTTCCCTTACCAAATTTGTTATTATGTACAAGTGCCAAATCAGTAAAATCAACTCAAACTTGAATCGTTTTATAGTAATTTCTTTATAAATGTTGAATTAGCAATTAATTATTATTAATGATGTACACAAACAGTCCAACATTTAACGTTTCTTTATTGGGTAACAATAAGAATTCATGATTTTAACTTCAACAGCTGAAGCAGTTAGTTCTTATTAATATTATGATGGAAAACCATTAAAATATATACAGTGCTATTAAATTAAAATGCAATTTACTCAATGTTGCATTTGAAAATAAGCAAATAAAAGCATTATGCAGCCATAGGCAACCAGTTATACAGCACGCTATTTTATACGATTTACAATATATATTGCATAGTAAATAAATAGGACTGTATGTGGTCAATTAGAAGTCATGCATCCGCCTTCAGCAGAGGTTGAAGCTCTTAAGAAGTTACAAAATTTAGCAAAAAGTTCACCTTGACGATGTTCGTCACCTCTGGAAGTCTAGTTTACATTGAAGTTGTTTCTTATCTTGTAAAACAGTCTTTAATGAAAGTACTGCTAGAGTCACTACATCTAGTCACCTAGGTGCCGCGCTGGTCGATCAGAGTACCGCAAAACACCGCCATATTGGGGCAGAGAAGGGTGATTTTTGATAATGGAGAAATTAAAACCACGTTTTACGTATTTGACATATTAGAGATTTGATCTTTCAGAATAAGAAAAACCTTTTAAAGTAAACGTGGATTTGATTAAATGCAATCAAATACAAATAATGAACAATTTTGTGCTTCTTTTGCCCCCAATATAGCGGCGTTTTGCGGTACTCTGATCGACCAGCGCGGCCTAGGTAACTAGATGTAGTGACTCTAAGTATTGCAGCTACGCACCCTGTCATAGATGCCTTTACACATGTCAGTAAGCAGCAAATACTTTATAGTAATAGTACTGGTGATAGTTCTTCAGATTTATTTACAGTTACGTCAAATACGACGGTAGTCTTTCTGAAGAGTGGTTTATCCAATTAATCTTTAATTACCTGTCACATAAAAACATCATATACTTTTGCTTTAAAAGACTTGATGTTTTTGCAAATTAGTAACACCATCATGTTTATATATATATATCCCCTTTACTAGAATGGTCTATTTTCCAAAAAACCGAGATTTGCGGCAATTGTCTTTCATACTATTCATATTTATAAAACATTTAATAGAAAAGATAGTTCTGGTTTGTGGTCGAATCTTCATGGTATAATTATTACAATATTATTTATTACATAAATAAATGTAATGTATATTGAGCTGCTAGCTAGACTTGAAAATGGCTAATAACTGGCAGTTGCTAGCTAAGAAGAACTGACACACAAGGTGTTTGGACTTGATAATTGGACCGTTGACTGTCCAAAAATAAGTTATTCAATTTTCAGCGTTCACTGATTGTTTTGTGCCTCACTAAGCATGTCGTTTCCTAGTTGTTAATATAAGAATATTGAGATTTGCATCTAACTGATCTCCGAGTACTTTTTTAGATGCGAACCCACATGCTCACGTTGATCCCGTGATACTTTATATTATTTTTTGAGTAAGTTACTCATAAATATCATGTTCTTTAAAAATGTGTATTTTTGTTCATGGGTGAACTTTATCCTGCATCTGGCAAGAACCGCGAATTTGCTTTAGTAAGAAATCGCAAAATTCACCCTTGAACATCGAATCTCGTAAGTGATCCGTGTAAACTCTCAGAAATTTATATCACAGCCCAACCCCAAATATATTCTGCCGTTCACAATCATTCACAATAAAATTTATTTATCACAATTTATCCTTGGTCACAGCCGATCACGTCGTGATCCATTGTAACTTATTCCTTTTCAGGCTATGTATCCATATTTCTTTGGAAGATTAGGTTTCTTCATATAGTATTGAGATGGTCCTTTCACTTTAAAATCTACCAATACAACTAACTCAAATTAGAATTTACAAGGAGTATGATATTCAATACATGTACGTTTATGTAAAGGTAAGTAGGTAAGCTTTTCTCAGTTTATATGCAAGTTGCAAATTGACAAATATCTTAACTAAAACGGTGTACGTAAGTTTATTAATTTTTAATCTTTCTTTATTACTATTTGCAATTACAATATTTATGCATTTATTTATCTTGCAAACATATTTCCTACTCGGAACAACGATGAGATTAAAATAAGATTAGGGTTCCTTTTTTAGTAGTAATAATAAGGAAATTAATTTTTATTTACTTAATTTTTAATTAGTGTTTGTGTTCTTTTTACAGTTTATATTGCTCGGGTCTCTAAATAATAAATTCAGTTCTTCTCCTACATAAAGTTATGTATGGTACGGCAATAAATGTTAGTTACATCACCTTTAAATTAATTTTGCATTGATACCTTGTAGAGCTTAGTGGTGATACGTAATGAAAGTGAATTGAAAATTGACTCGTCAGTAATTCTTTTAATTTTTACAGAAACCGGTGTACTGTACTGTTTAGATCTAACAAATTTTCCCTACAAATACAATAAATATATTGTTCTTTTTAATTTTATACATATAATAAAATAAATGGTTCTGGAGGTTATATTATAAATAACCATTCCATTTTCGATATGCAGTGATAGCTAACAGTAATTTTTTGTCAGTTTCATTGTTGTAATATAATATTTATAGCATATTATTACAGGATGTAAAAACAATAATGCTAACATACCATGCCACTCAATTTTTACTTTGGTAATTGAATTTGTAAAATTAAGGCATCCCAAACATAAATAATTGCATGCGACCGTATCGGTAAGATTAATTGCATTTAATCAACAGGTGATCTCGTTATTATCAAATATTCATTATTGTTGTGCTGTATGTAAATGACAAAAAGCGGGATTAACAATGATTACTATCGTTTACTATTAGTGCCTGGCAATAATTATAATTTCTAAATGAATTTTTCGCTTATATTACTTTGCTTTTTACTTTATTTTGCTATGCAGTGAATCATATGTTTAATCAAATAATGATATGAGGTCAGGATCAGTCTTATCACGCAGTATTAATTAATGATCTTACATTTCATGGAAACCTTATAATTTAACCCGACATTGGTCAGCTGATCAGCGATAAATTCTAATTTTACTTGTGCTGGAGTCTGCTTTAGCCCAGCTTAGCGCTAACGTTACTAAAATAATCACGTTTAGGTGTTTTTCTTATCAGATTTGATCAAACTTTGTATAAAAAAATTAAGAAATCCCGCCACTTTTCGGAGACGGCGATGCATTCAAAGGTCAGATCTGAGTACAGATTTGAGCTAAGCAGCAGGGTGCAAAATACTCTCAGGTCGAAGGTCAAGACGTAAGTCAAGTCTGATTCTAGAATTGAATTCTTCAAACTCAATTGCCTCTATCAGTATCATTTGACCACTTTCTTGTCCTAAGTATATAAATGATTTATTCCGCTTTATCTGAAAATGAAGATGATATTTACAACATAAAAGGTTTTATCATTGAATAGATGAAGCTGTATTTATATAAACAATAAGGAATGTCAAGTCAGGAACAGTCTGGCCTCATATAAATTTTCTTAGTATCTAATTTTACTAAATTCAATTCGGCAGGAAAATAGGATTTTTCTCACGGTTGAAGCTTTGATTTGAGGCACGTTTTCTTGAGTTGGATATCAAAATTCCTTGATAAAACAAGATATGTACCCTCTTGAAGCCATAAAAATGAAACTTTGATAATAATAATTTAATTTATCACTTCATTCTAATTAAAAGATTGTCTTAAATCCATGTGCGTTGGAAGTTAGGAACAAATTCTGTTTATATTAAATAAAACATTTATATAAAAAATTAAGCACTCAAAAAATAATTATTATTTTTAGCTGGCAAGCTTTTACAGTTTCAAGTTTTTATTTTATTACCCTGGCGCACTTTTTCAAATTAATATTAAAGATAATTATGTGCAATATTGCTATTGGTTGATCACGTCGTCATATTTCAGTTCAAGTGGGTAAACGCATATTAGCTCACTTAAAAACCTAAAAAATTTCACCCTTTTTAGAGAAGCAGTCAGGTTTGAGTTATCAAGGGGGACGCTTTGCGTCTCTAGTGGACGGAACAGGTGGGACGAATCTGCCCGTGTTCCGTCAACTAAGTCAAGTTCCGCCAAAAATAAAGTGAAAGTAAATTGTCGTTTCCGGGTGTTTTGATATAGTTCGTGCCCGTAATACAGACATAGTTATGTTATTTTGTGCCCAGTTAAAGTTTGTAAAAGGAAAAAGATTAGTTATTGTTCCAAGGACGATACAAGTATCCTCTCGGGTGATTGGAACTATTAGATTAATTCCAAGCTAAGAATGAATTAATAGTATATCAAGTATCCAAAATTTAAAGGGTAGCAGCCTTGAGCTACAACGAACTAATCAGGTGTTAATAAAATTAACGTTACATTTGTTAAAGCCGGAGTCCTTTAATAATAATAATTACATTATTATTCCGCTAATCTAAATCTTTAACCCACGCCCATCGGAAATAATTCCAGCTACATTGCACATGATAATATATTCATATTATTAATGGTTTTTTACAACCATTTGCAATTATTAGCCAACAAAATGAAACATTCGACATCCAGAAGTAATGGGTTTATTCAGTAAAGATTCTTGTTACAAATAGGGTAAAAATTACATCTTACATGAGGTGCATACTTCTTTACAGTAACCTGTTCATGTGTCTGTCAAATAAGTTTAAAACAACTATCACGCTTATTACTATATGTGTTCCTATATTTGGGTAAAGCTGTGTCAATTGACCCGAATGGAAATTTTCCCAGTCTGTGGATTTTTTAAGATTTTTATATAAGATCTAACAACTGGGCGACACCTTTAATATTACTTACTTATTCCTGCTATTCTTTTGTAATTTATAAGCATTGGTAATTAGCACCTATGACCGCTGAACTCAATCCGAATAAGAAAGATGTCTCTGCCGGGGCATGAGTTTTGCAGTAAGTACATATTTATAATGATTTTTCATAAACTGGTTATGGTACTTGGGTTATTTCAATTAATGGCCGGTTAAAAAAAAGCTTTTTTACAACAACCTAGTTAAACTATATGGTTCAATACGTAGCTCTTTCAGTTCTAGCTTTCAAGTAAACAAATACTTTAATTTTGTCTCTTTTATACTGTATACAAATTTTGAAGAAGAACTTATATTAGTGTTTAAACTTTTGTATTTTATTTTTTATACATAAATTTGTTGTCCTTTTAGTTTGTCTTTGTTTTTCGAATTTTTAATGCAATAAAAGCTGATTATAAATGTATCCTTTCTCTTGTGTTATATTTAACACATCCATTTAATACGTTTTCTTACTTGTGAACTTAAATACCTTCTTTACATTAGTTTTCCTGTATCAAAAGTAACTTTTAAGTCACATTCTGGTTAATAATGACCATAATGGTCAAAAATAACTGGTTAAAAGAACTTTATCTTAAAATTAATGAAATTCTAATAGTAGTTTATTCTAAATTCTAATAATAGTATTTATTTAAATATTTCTTTCATTAACTGAAGTATGTGGGCTATTAAAATGCTAAATAGAAGCAAAAAGCATTAAACAATAACGAACACAATAAAGGTACACAGCGCCGTCCTTTAGATTTTGAGGCCCCGGGAACAAATATGGAGTGGGGCCCCCAGTAAATAAGAAAGTGAATAAATAAATAAATATACAGGGTGTAACTAATATAACTAGAAACCTCTTAACGAGGGGTAGTTGTAATAGAAGATTTAGAACCATGCACCAACTTTATTGTTAGTAGGTACGTCCGTTAACAAAATGCTATGACGCGCCTCTACTATTAATCTTGAAAAGGATCATTTAGTTCTTCTCTACAGAAACTTATAGCCTATTACCTTTTAACTATATAATAGGCCGCAGTATTGTCTTTCTAGGTAAATGTACGTGACTAATTTATGCACTTTAGGGAGTTCCTTCCCGCCTTTTAGACATGCCGAGGCATGAATTGAGATTACAGTCAATTAGCGCGCATTGCCTACACTTCACAATGCTACTACTAACTCACTGGTGGGAGTGAGATACTATCCATACTCTACTAGCTCTCCAGGCTAGTATCGGAGCGATAAACGTGCTCATCCGTCGGCTTCATCTCCAGGGAGGAATAAGGGACGTATCATACGACCAAGGAGACTTCACCTCGTCCAGCTTCGGACTATTCCCCTAACATGCTGTCCCTTGCTGTTAGGAGCCACTACCCGATCGAATCCAACTTCAATTGGGGACAGGACTTGGTTTTTAAATGGTTTTGCCACTCCGATCTACCAAATTATAGGCTTGGTGAGCCCTCGACAGAGCTTCGTTCTTAACTCTAAACGTTCTAGGTTCCCGGTATGTACCTACTTGAGGTGAAGTTGTCTTTGAGTGTAAGAGGCTATGTAATCGTTTCAACACTCCTTAAGAGTAATGGTTTTAGAGCTTCTTCAAATCACAGTACTCAGTCTGCAGTCTGAGTCATAGGATGATCTGAATAGCATCTTGAGCACAGTTACCTGGTGACATGCAGTTTCCCATAGGCAGGAATTTACCCTTTCCAACCGGGATAAATCTCACTTCAATTCTCCTCCTTAAGATTCAGTCAAACAGTAACCGTCGAGAATACGTTAACCGTACTTTCTCTACCACACATTTGACCTGACTGAATCATCCGTTGCCCTTTCATGTTTTCATGCCCCGTATCCAGGTTCCAGGGATAGGGTAGATGGCAGCCATTTTTATGGGTAAACGCCGTGTGGTCTGCTCCGTTCACCCGTAGTCTCGAGAAATGTTAGAATCATTTTTATTTTGGAAATTTGGTGCGCTTCATTTTAAAAGTAGGCTTTAGCTTTGTTCTTGCATCAAATGCCGGGCTCTCAGTCTATTTTATTAACGCATAAGATATATGTTGTGTTGTTGATTAAAATAAGGTAGCTCAGTGCGGGGCCCCACTAACTCTCGGGGCCCCGGCTGACCGACCGTAGGGACGCTTCTGAAGGTACATCTTATTTACATATTGCACCGATTGCAATGATGATATAGCTGCCCCCCCTAGAATTTAGCCGAATCTGAGCGAATTCCACCTCCAGTAGGAATTTTTTTGGTGCCAAATCTATATGTAGGCTGATTCAAATTCATAACTGACCATTCGGATCTCGGGAACCATAAGAGATACGAAAAGGTTAAATTACGGTTAAAAAAATAAAGGGCACACTCGAACACTTTTTTCGTTGTATACACCCGTTTTATCAAGTTTATGATATCCCATCTTCAGTTTTTATTTAATTCACCTGAATGCGGCTTTATATGTCTTCGATAAATTTATAAAAAGGTAAGCGGTTAGTAGTTTCCAGTGATTATCTTTGTTATATTTCTCACAATTTAAATAAGTACTGCAGTTAGTGGTAAATAACTCAATAGATTAATTTCCAACTTAATTTCCACAAAATTCGATGTCCGGGAGACCGTTACCAATCACAAAGAATTAACTACTGCCTACTGATGGCATCAGATATGTGACTAAAAAATGTCTAGGGGGACAGGAAACCTTATTGCTGACCTTCAGATTACATTAATTTAAACGTGCATAATCAAATTTCTAGAAACAACCATTCTTAGTAATTAATTATTTTAGAAGAGCATCGATCTCGAGAGAGTATATTTATAGAAGGTCCGAGCGTAGCTTAAGATCATTTGGTCGGATATTCTCTATGGGTCAACATCGTTATCTCCCACAGTTTTGCTGCTTCACGTTAGTGCTAGCTCCAATTCGTTTGGTGAAGACAAGCTTATTTTAGTGTTTTAATAGAATGCTCAGTTTTCGAGGTATGACTTACATATGAAGTAATTGTATAGCTTACTCCGTGAAATCAACACTTTTATTTATATAAAAATTGTAATATAGGCTCTTACAGAAACATTGTTCAACAATGGAGTATTACAGAAAAAAAACATGTAAAACAATAATAGTGCATCTTAAAGATGAAAGTTGCGCAGCCAGCAGCAACCATACGTTCTTAAATACATGCGCCGGGATAGACACCGGCTACATGAAATTTTTAAATATTTCCATAAGATCCTTTTCAAGCAAAACTACGAAACTACCATTGACAAGTGAAGTAGTAATAAATTGAGATTATGCTTACATACTGTATCGCGAAGGTACTGACAAAGTGGGATGAAGCAATCCTCTACCCTCTATTATCCTTGCGTTACTACGCATTATGTATCTGAATGCCTACTATTACACAAAACTGTCTGCTAACCATTGTATACATTTCGTACGTATTTCGAAAATATACTAATTATAACTATAGGTCATATACTATTAAATATAAAAATAGCCATTGATCTTGACTTTTTCAAAACTATGCGAGGAATTTACAAAATATTATAACAATAAAACGAGTAAGCTCATTGTCTTTCATTTAATATTCCACGGTGGATGTCAGTAATTAATAAGGTAGATATTAAAATGGAAGCCTGTAATAATAAATATAATGACTGAATAATTACTAATGATTTTCTAAAAATTATTACCTATACCTAGAAATACATTGAATGGTATCGCTAAAATTTACTGTTCAGATTGGTTTCTTCACATAGCAAAATTAAGCATGGTTTATATTTTTATATCTTTATAAGATATTTAAGTTACTACTTAGATTGTAATGGATGCAGGGTATTTGTTTTTTTAATGTCTCATTTTGAATTCTAAAAGAAAGTATATTACGTTTATATTAAGTGTAAAATATTCGTATTTAGCTACAACACCATGCTTAATTGCTTGCTTAAACACTTGCTTGTAACACCACGGTAATGTCTAGCTATAAATTTTCCTACCGGCTTTGGTTACAAAATGTCTTTTTACATATAAAAAATATACAATAAATTAATAAAAGGACGATGGCGAAGGTGGAAAAAAAACTTTGTACGCGGCATGCTTTGCAACTAATCTTTACTGGATTCACTGGAAAAATCTTTGATGAAAAATTAACGTTGAATGAGCACGTCGTAACTTTTGCTAGTAAGTCCTATCGGGCTTTGGGATTCATATTGCAGAATTTTGAATTTACAAAACAACGCTCACTGATAAAATTATATAACTCATACGTTAGACCTTTCTTATAATATACACCCGTCATTTGGTTTTATTTCTTGATGAATTCAAGCTTTATATATTGCTTCAAAGGACATCTCTGCATTGCGCGGTCTTTTTATTTAAAATTGTCAATTATAAAGTTGATGCTGCACAAAGCTGTAAAATGTGGTATCAAATTTGGTTTGTTATCAGTACCGATTATCGTACAATAGTGACTAAATCATTAATACATAAATAATAATTAAGTCAACAAGTTTAAAATTAAAGATAATTGCAACATCCGATAATTCAGTTTTTAAACAAGGGTTTCAGAGTTCAACTACAGCTGTGCACGTTCCAGCATCTTTAGTATGTGACAGTACTGTAAAAAACAGACTTTGTTTTTTGGTTATTGTGATTATTAGCCTTTAGATGTATTAGTTCCAATGTGGATTAAGGTTAAAACAAACGTACAAGAATAAACGGATTATTGGTAAAATATTCATTTAGTAGGTGACTTTGTAATAATTATTTTAAAATTCATTCGCGATAGCAATAAAGTAAATTGAATTTTTATTTTGAAAATAGTAAATATGTATTTAGAAGGGGATTCCTAAACTAGTTAAATTTGGAAAATCTCAAAATGTTCTTATGTTCCATACAGTAACTAAATGTTGTTTCTGCTTGATGTACACGAATATGTAGTACAAATGTAATGTTGAACAAATTTTCTGAATTTAAATTAATAAACGAAGTTAATAAAAATTTATAAAAGGTTATAAAAAAATAATAAGCATTCGTTATAGCTTGGCACGACAAATTGTTCCTGGTCCATTTAACAAAAATAATAACAATAAGAGAAAAAGGACTTAATACAACTTAGATGGAAGTTGTTTCGCGAGTTGTAGATCCTCATCGATGTTTTTAAACAATAACAACAAATAATTAGATGTCCTCCTCTAAAACAATCGACGTGTTTTTGCTGAAATTGATATTTTTATGTTTAAGAGATATTTGAGGTAAAAAGATTTCAAATGAACACAGTTTATTTTATATTACTACTGCTAGATTTAACAATAACTCACATTTCTTTATATTGATCCATTTTGTGCATTTTTGCATATATCTTTAGTGTCTAAGAAAATTACAGTTACTGTGCAGCAAACTGCTTAAATGCAATTTGGTAACTAGATAAACTCAAAATGTTAACTTGCTTTAAAATCTAATTACATTAAAAACCAATTACAACAAACCTGCGTCTATGCGTATAACAACTTAATGAACCTAAAATTGATCCAGTTTTAAATTAAATTTGATTTTGTTTAGAGATGTTAATACCTTTATAAAGCAGACTTTATGAATTAATATTTCCACAATATTTTAAACTATCTATAAAAGTCTTAATTATACTGCCTGGAAACATAATGTTTTTATATTCACCGTTATTGTTTGAACATGTGCATTTGTGTAAAACTCTGTTGATAAATTACGATAAAAGTTTAATACCATTGTAATCTTTTGTCCAATTTTAAAAGTAGAATAAATTCCTAGTTATCTTTATAACATTAAAATTTGACTTGCAAAAAAATCAGGCACACTCCACCATTTATTATACCCTTGCCTTGGTTACTATATGTATACTGATAACGACTATCGTGTTGGGACAAAAGAATTTTATATGTAAGTGCAAAAAATACTGTTCATTTATGCACAAATGTAACTTATCTAATTTTTGTTTCGAGAAACCTTTTAGTTTGGATCATTTTTGAATGGTATTTTAGTAGAGGAAGTTGAATACTCCTTTTTTGATTTGAATATACTTTTATGTAACTAACTGAATTCACTATCATCAATTCCTTATAAATAAATTAAATATTAGTAACTTATTATTACGCAAACTTCAATATAACAAAACAGTTGCAAAACAAAACAAGGCATAAAAATATTGTACACATGTGCTTGAAGCCGTCAATAAAAATAATGAATAAGATCGAATATAGGCAAAGTTATTTTAAACAAAATTCCAGTGTTTATAAACAAATTGTTGACGAAAGGTAAACAGTAATCATTATAAATTAAAGAATTTATCGACTTAAATCATTAACTTTTGTTCAATCAACCATTGTAAATAAGCCTGTATTGTCATATTTCTTTATAATCAACTCAACAGTTCAAATATGCACCACACACATAGCAAATCATAGACAATATTGACTATTACAGACAATAAGTAAATAGCGACGTAAAGAAAGTAGTTAGAGATAGGTAAGACAAGGAAAATCCCTATATAACATTTTTTTTCTCAGAAGCGCAGTTTTCAAAAAAAAATGCAAATAATGGAGGGTATAATTTTTTAGCACATACTGTATGGGTTTGTTATGTTCTTCAAACCAAGACAATTTATGTTTTGTTATGTTGACGTTGCTGATCCTGCAACCTCCTGTTTTGTTGATAAACAATACAATTATGATAAGGTCAGTCAGTCAGATGGTAATTCCAAGAACTCCGGCAATTAAGATGTTTTTATGTTTTTTAAATTAAATTCAAAGCTCCCACACTAATAAAAATAGTCCTTTATTCTAATTAACTTGCCTTATTAGGAAATCAAATGTTCTCTTTAAAAATCAGTAAGATATTCAGATATTCCCTTATCAATCAGATTTATTTAAAAGCTGTTATTAAACCTTGATTTTATTTCAAGATCAAGTCTGCATTCTTAGTGTTCTGCAGCATAAACAAACTCCTACTTTATTGATAAATTAGTTTGTCTGGCTATCAAATTTCAAAGCTGGCACTTGCATTTATTAATGATGTTACCATAAACTCGTTATAATTTTATATGTACTTTTCTAAATACGTCTGTCGAAATTACTAAAGGTTATGATCAAAAAACTTTTTCTGGTCAAAAAAACTCTATTAAAATGTTTTGTTTCAAATGCCATCAGAGATGCACTCGTCCAGTTTGGTGTAGAGGCTATTGTTCCGCAGTCGCGTAATTAAATCGTGTTTGAACCTAAATATCTGTAACACTCGAATATAAACGGATCAAGTTAATTTTGAAATTTGTTAAGATCTGAATTGTTATTTTTTATAATTGTCAACACATTTAGTGAATCTTTGACATGTAAAATAATCGTCTCTGTAATTGTTACAAAAGCTCCCTAATTAAACCGCATATTATTATCTAGAAAATTGACAAGCTTCGTGGTTGAACACTGCAAAGTATTGAGAAGATATTAGCCGAAAGAACTCTCACCATAGTTTTGGAACGCAAACCTACAGCTATACCAATATGTAGCCTCTGCGGAACTAACACCAAGAGTTTTGCTGCAACATCTATACGACCTGACCAGCGAATTATAAAAGAAAGTATTACAGTCCACTGCTCCACGCCAGCTATAAAGCTATCTATATACAATTATAGGTATACTTCATTTGTTCTTTCTTCCAAATTTTGGAAGAAGTTGCAAGTTGTTTTTGATTGATAACATAATTCTTCTTTTAAAAGATTTTAATTTCAAAATCCTGATATAAAATAGATCTCATGAAAATCATTGACATTGCTGCTTCTAACGGTTACTCCAAGGATATTATCTATAATATTATTACCTTAGAAAACAGAAATAAGTTAAAAGTTAAGCAAATTACTACATTAGGTAATAATATTAAGAATAGGATAAGAAACATTGTAAAATTACATTTTTATCCATGTCATACGAAAGGTTTTAGGAATATCTTTTCAAAAATTGGTTTAAAAACCATTACGACTTCGAATAACAGTCTTAAGAATGTTTTAGGAAACCCAAAGGATCAAGTAAATTACATTAATAAATCGGGAATATATAAAATATTATGTAATAACTGTAATGAAGTATATATAGGACAAACTAAGAGATGTTCGAAGGTTCGGTACAAAAAGCATTTAGCTCACTTAAGATTTAAAAGACATGACAACTCTCGTCGCGCTACATATACTTGAACAAAATCATAAGGTCAAAAATGTAGAATTCATTAGAAATATAAATAACTCAACAGAACTTGACTATTTTGAAAGACTAGAATTAATTAAGAATGGAAAAATGCTAATGAACTCTAGGCTGATAGGCCCTATTATTTCCAATCTTTTAGAATTGTTCCAGTAATCAGTCAAGCTTAATCGATCAATCAATCTTGACCTATTACCGGCGAACCCTGTTTTCTTTCTATGTGCCTGTGTCAATAAAGCCATTTCAAACATCTCATCGGAATTATAGGAAATAGCAAACACTTTGAAAGCAGCTTTTTCAACCAACGACCATTCAAATAACCTTGTAAATATATCTTACATAGCTAAAGCCGTATCAGAATGTATATCCAATGTAATTGTTACATTGAGTAGTAATGGCTTACTCATGATGCGAAAAGGAAACGCTTCTGATCCACTTTTATCCCGTGAAGATGAAGTTAAAACGAAAGACCCTAAAATTCAAGTTCGTCATTATCACGCGAAGAAACTGAATCACTTGATTAATGTCAGTGGTGCTGGAGACTGTTTGGCAAGCGGATTAATTTCCGCTATGTTAAAAGGGCTGTCTGAAGAATGTTGTGTCATGTTGAATATACAGCACCAAAGGCATCTTGACATTCACATAGTCCGGTTCCTGATAAGTTTAATAAAGATATTACCACATGAGTGGTTGCAGCAGAATATAAGATACTACTGTAGCAGATAGGAGAATTGGGGCAAAACGGGTTTCTTATTAATTACGAACAGAATAAAAACTGTATTTTTTTGATAATGTACTCTTTTTAAATCAATTACATATAAATAGCGATTTAGTTTTATTTCTTATTCTATATTTATCAGTTTGAAGAATAAAACTATTAGAGTTGAATTAATATATACTACATTGTTAGTAGAATCTGTCTTTGGATTTAAATCTTCATACTTATGATGAGTATGAAAAACATCGAATAGCAATTCATCTGAGAAAGACAGATATTATCGCAGTTCTGTAGGTAGATAAGGTTACATTTTAGTTTAGTTTTTAAGAGTCTGCTAAAGATGCCAGAGCTGTTGAAACACGTGGCCAGAGTGACTAAAAGTATATGTGCTAAGGGTGACAGTTTTAGTTAAAGGATTAGTAACAATTATCCTGTATTTCAAGTTTATTTAGGCCCATAGTTCACTACCATAAAATACGGTATAATTTTCATCACTATTGTTCATTAGAGAGAAAAAGTTATAAATTTCTTTAGCAGCTAGTTGTCCACCATTTGCCAAGGTCTAACTAGTTGTTACTTACTTTTTGTATTTTTATTGTGTTATCTACACATAAGTTAAGATTTGTTTTGCGACGGTCCGTATATGGTGTCATTAAGGCTTAGACCTTAGTAATAAGATTGTCTAGATATAAAAATTAAAGCTTATTTAATAATTAATTAAGGCAGTTTATTAAGCTTCTTCCTACTTTTTTCCCTACCCGGTAGCAACTTATATTTAAGTCTCCACATTATTGCAGAGACGTTTCCTATTTCTAGTTCTTATTTTAAAACTTTACCAGGGTGTAAAAGCTCAAGAATCTTCAGCTTGAAATGAACTTGGACAATAGAGGGTTCACAATTGGCTCCATGTTTGAATACCTGCTTGCCTTCTGCTTTATTAATTCTTAATCATAAAAGCTTTTACTAGACTTTTGCACAGAAACAGATTTTTATGAACAAAAACTAGAATATTCGATAGTGTGAGTTTTTTCGGATATGTGATGATAATAATCTATACGTGAGGGAATATTTGTATCGAAAAATTACAAGATGGTCGAGCTACAATTTAAGTTTTTTTTTCGTTAATTTCCTAAGGATAATTTTTTTTAATTTAACGCCAACACTACGGGGTAACCAATATCTTAAATCATATGTCCCTCATCTAACATGCAACACAGTCACACACACCCATAGTTGAGGCGTTCGATCTTTTAAATTTAGAAAAATCCTACAGACCCAAGTGTGATTCGAACCCACGAACCTTAGAACACGAGTGAACTCGTCTACCGCCGCCCTCCTAAGGATAATTATTTTCCAGTAAAACTGTATTATAAAGAGTTTACAGATTTTTTGATAAATTCTCCTGAACAGTTCTAAGGCAACATTAGGTATAATAGTTATGTTTTCTTTTTAATTAGACAATCACGAGCAGACTTATTTAATTTCCTTTTGTTGTAATTTTTAATACCACATCTAGCCTGATGTTGACTGTGGTCAAAGTGGTGTACAATTCTCAATATGATGTAACGTTACGTTTTTGTCGACTTTTTAATAATGCAATTTAGTGTGCATATTTAACAAATAAATTCTAATTACGGTCCTGCGTATTCATATATTCTCTCTTTCAATATAACATCATCGTTAGTATACTGCATAAAATAAACCCCATAAAGCACTAAAGGTCAACTTAAAGAAATATCCCAGACGGATGAAATTGTTTTTTATAAGAATTTACCGACTTCGTTTTAGATACAGGCATTGTTTTCACACGTGTTACCATCTCATATTATTCGCGAGAAAAATAATATTTTCGAATAGACTAGCCTTTTAAAATACAAATTGTCAGCCATTCCCATCCAAATAAGTTGAAATTTTATGAGAAAACATCATTAAAACTTCTGTCATGATATATGATTTCCTAGTACGTGTTTATCGGTAAATCTCAAATAAACACATCTGCGTTTCAAAAGATTTCATGTGTGCAAATCTTGTTGTAAAACCCCGGGCTCAGTAATTTCTTTGTGAAAAATACTAATTTTGGTTGGCTTAAAAAAAGTCTCGTCATTCCCTTATTGGTCTATTTAAAAGTTCACCCCTCTTAAAATCCAGTCTAACGTCGAAATACTTTAGTTTTTGCAACAGTCAAGGTTTCAACAGTCAGAGAGGGCTGAAAAAAGCAAGTAGACACATACATAGGGCGAGAAGCCTTTACGTGTTAGGGCGGGCTTCGGATCCCGTGCTACAAACTAGTAGTTTTAAAGTTAATTGCCGAGGGCAATTTCAGAATATTTTGAGGCGTTTTAGTTAATGTTAATGTACAGTAATTGTAGTGATTGTGGAGAATCAATTTTTATCGCAATCTAAAGTTTAATACCGTACAGTTTCCCGATAAAAATAATAGAGTGTAATCAGTGTTTTGGTGGTTGCAATTTAGTTTTGCAATATCGGCGCCTAGTTGAATTCTTAATGAATTAAGTTTTATAAAATTTTGTCCGGATATAATTTGAAATCAGATAATGTTAAAAATAAGTAAAATTTAAATCATATGTTTTAGTGGATGTGACTGTTAATAAAGACAGTCTTTTCTTCCTACAAAATTATTCAAACTATAGTATTGGAATTTTAATTATCGTAGTTTTGGATAATTATAGTGATTGCGGAATTTTATGAAGTTTTTCCAGTTTCTACAGACCAGTAACAATTGTTTATACTTGTGTTGATAAAGAGCAATATTTTGTTAGTTTGTTTAGATCCAGTTATGTGAATTTAACAATTTGAACGAGATATTGCGAATTGTGGACTCTTTGAATTTTGTGGACATTGCGTAAGTTGCATACTGTTTATGTATTGATTATTTGTATCATTTTGTTATATGAAAATGTTCCCATTTGATAAGAGCTCTTATACAGGGTATGGTGACTTAACTTGATGATTTTTATAACTAGTTGTTATTTTTTTAACTTTTTGGTTTAAGAATAAACATAATTTTTTTAAACTTAATTAGACGGAATAATATTGACCCATATAATTATGAAAGTCTTTATTTATATTTTATCCAACCTAACTTTGACATTATTGAATATGACTAACAAGTTGAATTAAATTTATTAGATCTGACTCCAGTTTCTGGTTAATGGGGCCAGGTCATTAGTTTAATTATTATCAAAACTTTCATAATCAGATGGCGCCCAAGTATATGCATTTTATTGTGACTTAAAAAATCTTTATACATTCTTTTACAATTTGAGGCTATTGGATGCAATACCTACATCTTGAAATTAAATTAGTAAAGATAAGATCTCAAGCTGGGGCAATTTTGAGCATTACCGTAACGTAAATATTTTGAAGATTATAAATGTAAATTTAGTCCGGAAAAATAAGCTTTGTATCAATGAATGGAATCGACGCGCGGCGGTCCAGCTCCACACAAGCAAAACATTCATAATTCATAAAATAAACCGTTTAGTATTTCCATGAGGGAGTTTAACTAATTTAAATAGAAGTACCTATTATAAGTATTTACCTTCATTTTATTAAAACAATTTAAATTATACACGCTTTAAACATGTATCCTTCACGCAATTACAGTTTTGTTAACAGTACAGTTAATTAATTTAAACGCTTAAAATGATCCATGTCATAATCTATAATAACATATTTCTTAACAATAATTAAATATTTTGTTTAAATGTTTATAATCGGAAATTATTACATATGGAATAGGTTTAATGGCGCTATATACCGGCACACATTAAATCTAGTTTATCTCACTTTATCTAAAGGCAAAACAATTTATCGAAAGAGTAACTTTTCTATAAAATGGTATTTAAAAGTTCAGGAGCATTTTTATTATCTAATTAACAACAATAAATCTTTTACTACTAATTTGATAGTAATCCTCGTTAATATTATAGTTTGCTAATGCTAATCGATAATAATAGTTTTGTCCAATGCAACCTAAATAAGTACATTCATAACTGTTTTAGTGGAGCGGAAAAATGTACTGTGTCAATCAGAAAGCTTCTCTGAATTAAAAGTAACACGATGCTAAATAATAACTACCACGTAGTAACCACCTGTTACATGGACCACCGGGATTTTTCTGATTCACTCTAGTGCAAACTAATTTTAATATTAAGCCGCCGTGTAAAAAAGATAAAAACTGTAAACGATTAGTGATAACTTTTACAGTACAATTAATGAACTTTGACTTTATTAAAGTACTAGCAGGTGATGTATGCGTATTAGGGTGGTTCTTATTTGGGTCATGTTGCAATTTCCGTTTTGCCGGGTGCCCATTCGATTCCAAAAAAAAATATCTCTATTCTAATCATTCGCTGTAACGAGGAGAAGTTTCCCATTTAAAACACATGTTTTTTCAATTCTTATGCATATATTTGACCAATGGGACAAATTTTTGAAGAAAATCTGAAAATTGATTTTCTAGAATTAACGGGCATCGATGCTACTTTTAGGTGAAAAAAAATTATATGGGACTTTCTACATCACTTCGACACTAATTATTTTGAATTTATTTGTAAATCGTTGGAAAAAATCGAATGCTCCATATAATTTTTTTTGTACCTAAAAGTAGCATCGAACACTGTTAATTCCAAAAAAATCAATTTCCAGATTTTCTCTCAACAATTTGTCGCAGTGGTCAAATATACACAAAAGAATTGAAAAAAAGCGTGCATTTTAAATGGGGAAACTTCTCCTCGTTACAGCGAATGATTAGAATACAGATAGAAAGTTCGTATTGGTCTTAAAATTTTCAGTTTTTTTTTTGGAATCAAATGGGCAGCCGGCAAAACCGAAATTTTAACATGACCCAAATAAGAACCACCCTAATGCATATGCATACCATATAATCGTGGAGCGACCTGATTATCACAGGAGTTTTCTGATAACGGCTCTGTTTTAACCTAGTCACTACCAGTATAACATTAGTGATCGGGATTGCAATTTTCGTACCACTGTAATAATGCCACCAACTTCTGACCCGGGTCAACATTGATTAACTTTGAACACCGTTTGACCAGTATCACTGGGATACGATACGGAATCAAACGCTTTTTCATAAGGGACCTGAGAAATGGACAACAGGCAATTTCAACGCCGCAGTAATGAAATGACAGTTAAGTAAATCACTGACTTAATTAAAGGCACATTTTTTTCCATATACCACTTGCTTCGAAAACTCTTTAATCAGTTTCGGGTAACAAATTAGTAAATTATGAAGTAATTATCATTAGTATTTATCTTACTTAAAATAACTTTTGAAAATGCCTTCGAAACATTTTATTTATTTTGTCCAGTACTACTCGCTAATTCGGTACAGTTAGATGTTGAGCGAATGTAGCTCCGAAAGTTATCAGAAGTAACCTTGGTTGGTGAGTTTACGAAGTCATTAAGAGTAACGTCCTTAATAATATTTGCGCTTTAACTACTTCTAAACTATTTAAATGAAATTAAGTAAATTTTGAGATGATCAATTATGATGATCATCTTGAACAATTACATTAAAGAAATGATGTTCTTCGGGAGTGATCACCAAAACTGCGATTACTGTTCGCGAAAATTCCCAAAATCTAATATTTTCTGCATGTTAGGTTTTCCAAAAACCAAGTGTTAGAAGCTCAAATGTAAGAAGTTCCAAATGTAGAAGATTGTAGTTCTAAATTAAAGACACTTTTAACGTCACGAAGCTGCTGCCGGTTTCCATGGTCATGTACGACATACGACTTCGTAAGTGTTTTTCAATAAAAAATTAATTATGTTTCAAAAACTAAAACGACTTTAACCTTTACTGAATATATTACAAAAAGTAGATACATTATTATTATTAATAAAAATAGAATCTCCAGTTTACCAATAAATAGGTATGTATGACATGACAAAGGAGAGATCACGCACTCGAGAAAAATACAACCACACTTTTGGAATGAATTCTTAACCTTTAAATTTCAGCGAAAGTGAATTACTACATAAAAAATATTTAAAAAAATGGAATTAATGTACACATTCTATAGATGAATCTAAAGAATATAAAAAAGTAATTTTGTCTGTAAATTTGGAAACAAAAGATAAAAACGCTGGTCGCGTTATTTCAGTAATGCTTTCCAAAGATTCTATTTCGGCTGTGATCTGGAATTTAGCAATACAAATCACAGTGGTGTTGGGTACCAGTGTGAAAGCTAAATCTGCGAAATATTTGGCTGACTGTACTACTGCATAACTACCCTACGACATCGTCTTTTGTTTTACAAGACGTTTGACTATTATATTGTTAGTAAGGAGATAAAGAACTCGAATTATGAAATCATTTTTAAATTCTAGCGAGAGTTCATCGCTCCATACCACTTCTTGGATATGCTCTGATTCTTCTTCGTTGCCAACTCATAAGATCGTTGCCAAGTGTAAGCTCATTAAGATTTCAGCTCGTAGCTTCTATACTTGTGTACTTGGGCTTGTTGTATATCACTTTCAAGCCGATACGTTCTGCTACACCTTTCACGACACATTTTTGTTTTTCCGAGTTCGAGGACAGGCATTTCATACATTTTAAAACGGCTTTGGAGTAAGACTTGGATAAAATGAGGCAGAACTTGTACCTTTGTCGTTTTGTAAAAGATGTCCACGTTTTTCCCGTTCCTGTCCTTTTTCTTCCCTTTTTCTTACTATCAAATCTTCTAATACCATTTTACTCATAGCTTCCTTTTTCTTCCTTCTGTTTCCTTTCTACGAAATTCCGCGTTCTCAAGTTTTTTTCTGTCTATATTTTCTGGACTCTATAGCACTTAATCTTTCTAGGGGGGGAAGCCTAAAATCCCTAAGACCATATTGTTTACATACCATATTCTTCGTATAGCATAAACTGTACAGACATAAATGGAGCAATGTAAGATTTCAATAAAACTCAAAGTGTTCAACTTCCGGGGTGCGGGGGCTAGTGCCCATCCTTCTTCTCTATTGTGAGCGCCTATGCACAATAATACTTCTCACTACACTCTCAAATTGCGTAGTTTTTGGAAACCAGTTGCGCGTTCGACAGAAACATAAACACTGTTTACAATATTACCCAAGAAGTTCCTCCCAACTACCCATTACCCACTTCTCAATTAAATCTAAAATACTAATGTTAAGGTAGCGTACTCAACATTCGAAATGGTCGGTAACAAAATGTAAATAAAATAAAAGCAAGTTCCTGTGTAAAAACTAGGGCTGCTGACTCGGGAATTCCCGGGACCAAGTCCAATTAAAAGAAAAAATATAGATGGTTGGGGCATACCTTAAGAAAAAACACAGGTGAAATCTGCCGGGCAGTATTAGAATGGAATCCCCAAGGAAAAAGGAAAGTCGGCCAACCAAGAACAACATGGAGAAGAAGCATCGAGAAGGAAACTGGAAAATCAATGGCACAGCTCACAACCATTGCAAATGAAAGAGAAGAGTGTCTATGTCCCAGAAGGGAATAATGGGCTATACAATACAATACAAAAAAAGTCCCGAGAATTACTCTATTTTTTGTTGTCTAGAGTCCCGGGAAAAATAACTCGAGACACGGGACTTTTGTATACAAGGTATTTAATTAAAATTCTTACTTTAGAATTAAGGTTTTATTTGTGTGTTATGCTTTGCACAGATGGTGTTCTTAACCAGTTTTTTTTAAGTACTAAACAGTCTTTACAAACACATACAAATTATTTACAAGTGTCTAAAAAAAATAATGGTGCCTCGCCTCAGCATTCTAGTAAGTAAACTTGCAGTTTCTATTCTATTATATTCAAAAAGGGGTCTGCATCCGGAATTTTCCTCTTATTTATCAACAGGTATTCTTCTTAAAGACCTAAACAGAATGTTTTTATTCATATTGAAGTATGGTCTTAAGCTCTTTAACAACCGGTCGTTTTCAATAGGTTCAATAGTTTTTGTAATGACAATGTACAATTAATTGCTTATAGTAGTGTGTGTATTTACTAGATTTCTGAATTTGTTTCATTTGGCTTTTATTTACCTATTAAATTTATAAATAAATTGTTTTCTGTTTAGCTGCAAAATGAAAATAAATCAAATCGTAGTTTGAAATCGTTTTAAAAATGTAGAACAGGCACAATGTAATCATTGCTCCAAACAAATTTCGAATTTTAGCGGGCACATGCGGCATTTAGAATGCATGCACGGATCGCATTTAAAAAAATATTGAAGAAGATATCACACCTTGTACCCCAAAAAATTAAAAATTAACAATTGATTTTAAAATTTTGCAAAACCAGGATTTTGAGTGAAATTGTATGTATCTCAATAGCTCGCAGGAGATGGAATATCAATTTGAACTATTGCTAATAATATTTATCATGTTCATAATTTAAGAAAAATACTTTATAAAAGCTACGAGGAACTTAAAACTTACCAGCAGACAATAAAACACTAAACAGGAAAGGTTTTGGCATAAAAGCGAGAAAAATAATTTTCTGATCGAAGAATTTATTTATGTACTGCTGTGCTTTTTATTAAATAATTGCAGTAATTTTCCAATGGGAACTTGAAAGAAAGTGAATAATTAAAGCAATTTTAAAAACAAATATTTGGATTTTTGTGTTAGGTGCCTATGTACAATTACTATTCGGGATTCGAGACTGTTTTTTCGGGAAGTCCCGGGAATTCCCGGAATTCCCGGGACTTCCCGAAAAAACAGTCTCGAGACCCAGAATCCCTAGTAGAAACATCTTTAATATAAACTTGATGATATTTTTAACAATTCGTTATCATAAGACACTCGATATAATTGGCATCCACAGTTAATTTGTGTTGTAGATTATGGCAATTTTTGCGGGTTTTTGAAACGATCTGTACAACACTTAAGTAATGATTCGTTCATGTATCCAGTGATGAAGAAATCTTGATATGAATGCAGAGTTTGATAGTTAAAATATCAAAGCACTTCTCAGACGAACTAAAGAATTGCTAGACAGTAGTTTGAAACATCGACATTTTTTACCGTTTCTTGTAGAATCCTCTTGGCATGAAATTATCAAATTTACCATCGCGGAAGAAAATGATAATTGTATTTTAAATTTAAACCGTTAGATTATTATGTGAAATTTGGTAAACACATCGAGTACAATCAAACCACATGCAAATAACGATTATAGAAAGTTGCTTAAAAATGACGATAAAGCTCGAATAGAAAACACGATTGAAAGGTTATTATTAGTTTATTAATATTGTTATGTTGATTGCGTCGCTCTTAATTCTATTAAAATTGTAGTTATAAAACGACTTGGTTGATAAAGTTGTACAATAGAGATAATTATATTAATTTAATACAAATAAAAATTTAAATTACATTACTGAAATTAAAATATCATTATAAAAGTCATTTTATTAAAAAAAATCTTTATGTATTAAACGCAATTTATAATTGGTCCGTGAATAAACTATATTAAGGAACGTAAAGTAATTTAAAACTGTTAATGTAAATTTTAATAAATCAATAAACTAAATCTAATAAAACTAATTAGATTAAATTAAAATTAAAATTAAATTAAATATCACTAAAAATAATACTGAACAAAAACAATCATTAATACTCAACTTGCTAGAAAGTAAGCATAAAAAGTAAGAAAACTTGGCAATTTGTTTGCATACATAACTAAATCTTTATACAATGTTTAAAAATATCAATGTCTATCATTGCCTAGACTCATACCTTCATTTCGTTCTATTAAAATTCATGGCAACTTTACGTAGTAGTCGTAGTAGCTAATAATAATAGATTATAGGGACTGTGGCTAATAGCACTATATTTTAAATGGTTTCTTCTAACCACAAATTGTCTTTGACTAATGCCAATACATATTTCAGTAACGATGTTAACCATTTTCTAGTGTAACTCAAAAAATTTCCAAATTTTTATAATACCCTCTCTTTTGAGGGTGGATTTTTAGAGGGTCAATTATAACCATGTAAATTTTTACAAACATACAGTTTAACCATAATAATAATAGCATAATAGTAACATACAGTTCTGCCATAAAGGGAAGCAAAAGCCTTGACTAATTTTATTGATACCATGTATTCCTAACCGAGGGATTGCTTGACCCTTAAACAGTCTAAAAATTCTGTCTTTTCTTTTCAATTGATAAAAATGTATAACTTCAACTAAAAATTAACGTTATTACGAGTATTTGAAAAGAAGTTTTTGGATACAATGTTTAGAATCAATGTTTATCAATATACCTTACTGGTGAAATGAGAAGCTACTGGTTATAGAATGTTTTAATTACGATATGGAAAATGGACTTATTGAGTAACTAGATATTACAAAATATAGATACCTATTACATAATACTTACATACATTACATGCGGGTTAGAAGAAAAGCAGAGAAGAATTCCAGAGTTTCCTAGCTATACTTTAAAAGTTGGATACAAATATTGATATCAAGCTCGTGGAAAGTGGTGTAGGATCAGGACAACCATTCTTGATCTCACTGTATTATATTGTAATATGTGTCTTTAATAGATATGACAATATTTATCTTTGATAAAAGAAATTATAGAAAGTAAATTGTGTAGTATCGCTATGTTTATGCATGCATAAAATGAATCTTCCATATTCATATATATTAGTAGTATCAATTATTATTATTATTATATCACCAAAATGAGACTCGGTTAATATTGTTTGTTTGTAGGAGTTATATTTGTTTTAATATATATTTTACACATCAGGATCAATTCTGTGAAAAATTATTTTAAAATTGTGATATTACCTGCAATTATTGGCTAATAATATTTAGTTCTACTCCTTTAATATATTTATAAAATGTTGTGTTAGGACAAAGGTAATAATTCTCAAGGCACATAATTAACATTTATAATCATATAAGTTTTATAAATTTACATCGTCAAAGGAACCAAATTATAATTGTTGTTCACTTTGACTTCATTCTAACAAGGTATGTCTAAACTTGTAAACATGTTGAAAATTGTAACATGTTTTTAGAATGAGTTTAATTTGTATATGAACCGAAGAAAACCCTTTTTTAAAAACATTTAAATTTTATAAATAACTAAATTGTATCAATAAATATGATCTAATATAACAATAATGCTTTATAAAAGAAACAGAATATACTTACACATTCTAATAATTAAATAAATTAATAGCGTTAACAACTTTAGCAAAAAATAAATTGTTGGGGTGGCTTCAAGGGAATGTACTTGTGTTCTGGGTCCATACTTTATTTTTTATTGTACAGAAAGCCACCGTTAAATTAAAGTAGATACTATTTTTAGTCAAACTCAATGAACTATGGTAAGCCCTTTACCCCTTTACTCGCACATAATCCACTGCAATCGCCTTCTGATGACGTTCAGTCGTGACAATAGTACCACACTATGACTAACACAACAAACTAATAAGTAGTGCCATTAGAAATACTAAAGAAACTACTGGAATCAAGGATACAAAAAAAGGAATCTGTCATCTAGGAATTCGAGAAACTTATGTTTTATTCAAGAATTTTTAGAAGGCAATTAGTTTTTGAATGTGCGGTTTTAATAAAAATTAAGATGCAACCATAAATGGAAAGAACAGATTAAAATTATATGACTAATATATAAAATGTGATTAAAGATGCAGTAAATTCGTTTTACCTAATAACTAATAAAACTAACTAATAAAAAACTGATTCTTATTATACACTTAAAAGCTTTTCCTAAACAACTTATTGTAGATTACTTAGATAGCTCAGTTGGTTCAAGTACCGTTTGGAGAGTGGAAGACCTGGGTTCGATCCCCAGTTAAGTTAAAAAATCTTTCTATACGGATTTGCATTCATAATACGATTTGATGTAAAACATTAATTAATACTTAGTATTTACCTTAAATATAATAACCTGTTATAAGTATTTAATTTACAATTTTGTTTAATTTACGTTTTTCCTGACGGAATCAAAATCATCTGACGTATTTCTTCTTTTCTGGGGGGATACGACAATATTTAAAAGAAACCTGCATATTTAAAAAATCATTCTTGATGGGCAGAATTTGCAAAAGATTAAATAATAAAATTTTTAGTTGGGTGAAGTAAATAGTCAATAATATTGTTTAATTTTTTATATTTCAAATTATATAAATTCTTTGTCGGGGTTTACCATTTTAATATATAAGTTTATCGATAAGTTATTTATATCATTTGTTTAAAATTTAATTTAAATGACATAAGTAAATTACTTTTAAAAAATTGTAGTCCTCGACGAACAATTTGTATGATTCGAAATGTAAAGAAAAAACCAATATTTTTGACTACTAAAGTCAACTACGAGGGTGGTCCCAGAAGTAACCGACCTGACCAAGAGGTGGCGGTAGTTTGAAAATATCACTGTATTGGAAAGTAAGCAGTCTATAAAGCATATGTTTCAAGTTTGAAAGCGCCACGTTGTTCAGTATTTGGTTGGTAGCCATCAATAGTGAACGTTGTCAGTGAATTTGTGAAAATGGAGAAAATTGGTCATCGTTATGTGATACAATACTTTTATTTGAAAGGCCTCAGCCCAACCAATATAAAAGCTGAACTGGATTCTACTCTGGGTGAGTCTGCTCCTTCGTTTACAACAGTTAAATTTTGGGTAGCTGAGTTTAAACGAGGCCGTACGAGCTGCCAAGACGAGCATCGCAGTGGTCGACCAAATGAGGTGACGACTCCAGAAATGGTGAAGAAAATCCACAAAGCGGTACTTGATGATCGTCGACTGAAAGTGCGCGAGCTAGCAGACATTACGGGCATTTCAAAAAGTGTGGTACATCGCATATTATCTGAAAATTTGGACATGAGAAAGCTGTGTGCAAGATGGGTGCCGCGTTTGCTCACACTCGAGCAAAAACAGTGTCGTGAAAATGTTTCGATTGAGTGTTTAGCGAAGTTTCACAGCAACAAAGCAGAATTTTTGCGCCGTTTCGTAACAATGGATGAAACATGGGTCCATCATTTCACACCCGAGACAAAAGAACAATCGAAACAATGGACTCAAAAGGGAGAACCGGCTCCAAAGAAGGCGAAGACCGTTTCATCTGCAGGCAAGGTTATGGCGTCGGTTTTTGGGATGCGCGTGGAATAATTTTTATTGACTATCTCGAAAAAGGAAAAACTATCAACGGCCAGCATTATGCAAGCTTATTGCAACGTTTGACGGAAGAAATCAAGTAAAAACGGCCGCATTTGGCTAAAAAGAAAGTGTTGTTTCATCACGAGAACGCGCCATCTCACAAATCCGTTATTGCAATGGCCAAAATTAATCAATTAAAGTTTGAATTGCTACCTCATGCACCATATTCGCCAGATTTAGCCCCCTCGGATTATTTTCTGTTCCCAAACTTGAAAAAATAGCTCAGTGGTCAAAGATTTTCCAACGATGAAGAAGTGATGTCAGCAGTTAATGGCTATTTTGAGGAGCAAGACAGTTCTTATTATAAAAAGGGTATCGAACTTTTTGAACACCGCTGGGAAAAGTGTATAGAGCTGAAAGGAGATTAGGTTGAAAAATAAATAAATCTTTTTCCAAAATTTTTGTGTTTTCTTTGTTGGGTCGGGTACTTCTGGGACCACCCTCGTAAGTAATTAAGTCAGCTTAACTAAAAATATAACACGAGTGAATAATTTCTACAAGTTTTTGAATGAACCATGTTAATCATTTTGATCAGTGGAGTAACTACGTAAGATTGCGCGCCCCTGTGAGACTTACGTTTGCGCCCCTCATACGTATATACAATTATACGTAGGCAAATTAAAATAAAATATGCAGTAACTAATAATAATTCATTACTTTTTTATTTGTTTGTATCTCTTTAAACTGTCTAAACTCTAAATTAAACTGTCAAAAACCATTGTTTTTACTATCTTCCTTATAAACTCTTTTAATGCATTTAGTAAAACTTTAGATTCTAGTCCGCCATTCGCACATACTATACAACACTCGATGCGTCTCATCGAGCTGAACAATAGTCTCCTAACCTAACCGAATCTAACCCAACCCAATCTAACCTAACCTAGCTTTAAGTTAAATTTATTTTAAGTTTGCGTTATTCATTAATTCATACGTGTTTTAGTTTAGTTTTCCGTTAGGTTAGGTCAGATTAAGTTAGGTTAGGTTAGGTTAGGCTAGGCTAGGCTAGGCAAGGCAAGGTTAGGTTAGGTTATGTTAGGTGAGGTGAGGTGAGGTGAGGTTAGGTTAGGTTAGGTTAGGTTAGGTTAGGTTAGGTTAGGTTAGGTTAGGTTAGGTTAGGTTAGGTTAGGTTAGGTTAGGTTAGGTTAGGTTAGGTTAGGTCGCATACGCATCAAAACATGCATTTTCAGGTAGGGTAGGGAAATTAATTGGAAGGTTCTGGAATCCCTTCCAAAAAAGTCTTTGGTAATTTTCTCGAAAACTACTGACCCACCTCCAAATTTCACTGTTGTTCAGCTTGATGAGACGCATCGAATGGTATATGTATAGCATATGTGCGGGTGCGGATGGCGGACCTAAACTGGAGAACAGCCATACATTTCTACAAAAATTACCAATCTGTTGTCGCTGATCCAACAAGTCAGCACATGTATTTTGTAGTTTTTAAGAAAGTTTCTTTCATTTCAATTTACAAGTACAGCACGAAGCATGTACGGCGAAAGTGTTTGGTTATTGTTAGTGTCGTCATCAAAGCAGATAAATAATCATTACTTAATCATTTAATTAATCTGATTTAAACACCTAATTTTATTGTAACACAATATCCTCTAATTGCTTTGAGCAATGTATATCCATAATTTCTTTTTATTGTTTTCATATAAATAGTTTTTACCACAAATGTTTTAAATTTTCAATTCCCGAGGAAATAAAATTTCTCGTAAGCAGCGCCTATCGGATGGTTGCAACCCCCCCCCCGCGTCGCAGGGTCTGCGGGGGTCGTATTTACGCCACTGATTTTGATTTCTGAACAACACTCTAGTACCTTTTCTAAAGGCTCCGTGATATTCCTAGAAGTATGTATTGCACGTACTTTGTAACCAGTCCTGCGTTGGTATAACGAGTTTTCAAAGGATAAATAATTATACCCATGTAAAAATCAGTTTATTACTATAAAATTATCTAACAATAGCTTGTAAAAAAGCAAATCAGAAGTACAAATATATCGCGTGTCGCGTGACGTCACTGCATCGCGCGGATATTATTGCGCTTATCCTTGGGTTTAAACAACAGTTCACTTTCATTGTTTTTATCAAAATTTATCACTTCTGCAGCTTTAATAATTTTTTTGAATATGTTTTTTATGTGCTAATTAGTTAGTCTATTGGTATGTTGTATGTTTTTAATTATAATTTTATATAACTTTTCGGTTGATTTTTTTTGTAAAAATGTCCGTGCAAATAAGGCCTGAAAAAATTCAGTTTGAAATGGAGCGTAGAGTATTTTCAAATAAAATTCATTTATCAAATTTTCCCCTACAAAATACGTTCTGTAAGATGAATATTTATTTATTAATTGTGTATTAATTTGTCTTGTTCTCTTGGATAACGAATTAAAACTAATTTACCTCAATTAAAACCTGTATTTCGACCCATTTTAGGACCTTCATTCTAAATAATAAGTAAATATTGTAGAGCGTAAGCACTGAAACTTTTATTATTATTATTAATTGAAAATTTTTAAGTGTTTTTTAATTAAATTCCGTCATATTTGCTTCTGTAACTCATAAAAATCCTAAAAAGGATTGAAATATAGGTTTTAATAGAACAGAACTAGACTGGCCAACACATTTTTTGCTGACTTGTATATGAGACTTGTTCTTTACTAAGTTGGGTGTGCTGAATCCGAAAATCATTCGTTTTTGCGTATCACGTCAAAATTTAATTCTATATCATTTTATACTCTTTGAAGAATTGCAAATGCGGCCAAGTTGTAACTTAAGAACTTATACAATATAAACAAAGTATAAAATTATAATAATTCATTTATTTATTTAGGTACAATATTTACACAATGATCATTCAAAAAACTACAAAAGTGTTAGTAATAAAGAAACAACAGTCAGGGAATAAATTTTCGTTTGTAGCACTTTCTGCTGTGCATTTTGGTTTGGCAGTCCCTTTGAACACTCCAACAGTAGTCGGCCATCATATGAGAATCCCATCTTCCTTGGTACCGAGTTTCCATGGTTTTTAAATCTTGATGAAATCTCTCGCCTTGCTCATCGCTTACAGTACCTAAATTTTCGGGAAACCTATCAAGATGGCTATGAAGGAAATGAAGCTAGGTTGTAGGGGTTGTATGGTCTAGGTTGTAACATGAGCATAAATGTTACAACCTAGGCGGTGAAATTTTTCAAGCATTGATTGCACTAGCTCTTTATAATTAGATGCTTTTATGTTTCCAAGAAAATTAACGTCCACTCCGACCACACTCCCATCATTACATCTATGTACGCAAACATCATTGAACTCCGAAAATAACCTTCCTTATATAACAAATATACTGATTGGAACCTCTTTCGAGGAAGGCTTGATCAATCCATCAAACTAGACACGCCCCTTACAACCGAACTAGATACTGAACAAGCAGTAGAAGAACTTACTAAAATAATCCAAACCTCTGCATGGTCCTCGGCACCCGAACAGGATGCAATAAAACTTAAAGAAAATTGTCCTAAGAACGTAAAGGACCTGATCTCTGAAAAACGGAAAGCTCGAAAACGATGGCAATTAACTAAATGCCCAGAAGACAGACGAACTTTCAACAGATTAGCTCGCCAACTAAAAGCACTGTTACAACAACTCAAAAACGAATCCCTCCAAGAATATCTACAAGGTCTTAGCCCAAATAACGAAACCGACTATTCCTTATGGAAAGCGACGAGAAAGTTAAAACGACCCCTACAGGCAATACCGCCCCTACGAACAGAAATAACGTTTGGGCCAGAACTCCAACACAAAAAGCCAATGTTTTCTCCAAACACCTCTCTAGAGTATTCCAACCGTTTGCGGACAATGCCACGCCTGAAGAAGAACTTGAAATGAGCACTATTCTTAAAGCACCGTATCAACTATCATTACCTTTGAAACCTTCCTCCCTACTTGAAGTTGAAACCGTCCTTAAAAAGTCATTTAACCCCCAAAAAGCCCCGAAAATTGCACTAAGCTTATAGTACGCATATTCAACGCACTACTAAGACTAGGGTACTTACCAAACCAGTGGAAAGTGGCACAAATCATTTTGATCCAAAAACCTGGCAAAGTCCCTACGGATGTTACCTCCTACAGACCAAACAGTCACTTATCTGTGCTTTCCAAGGTTTTTGAAAAACTCCTGCCAAACGCATCCAGCCACTTCTGGACGAATTCAACGTCATACCAAACCACCAGTTTGGGTTCAGGCGTAAGCATGGAACCACAGAGCAAGTTCACCGATTAGTCAGCAAAATAAATCGAGACTTGGAAAACAAGCGTTATTGCTCAGCCATATTTTTAGATCTACACAGGCATTTGATAAAGTCTGGCATCAGGGGTTCCGCTACAAAATCAAACGATATTTACCTCATACTCTCTATCCTATCCTCAGTTCTTACCTTACTGGTAGATACTTCTATGTCAAACACCAAGACGTACACACCAAACTCTACCCCATCAACTCAGGTGTACCTCAGGGCATCATTCTCGGGCCAGCATTATACCTGTTATACACGTCCGACATCCCCACATCCAGAACGACAGAAATTCCCACATATGCAGACGATACTGCTATCTTGGCCTCTCACACTAACCCAGCAAGCGCCACCCGCAATACACAAATCCACCTACACAACTTACAACACTGGTACAAACGATGGAGACTCCAATTGAACGAAACGAAGTCGACACACGTGACTTTCACGCTAAACCGAGCTACCTGCCCCACCGTAACAATGAATGGAATACCAATACCACAACCGAATGATACCAAATACTTAGGAATAGATCTCGATAGGAAACTGAATTGGCGCAATCAGATGAATCCGATCTGCCACATCGATTTACCTAAATAAGTAATCAACACTCCCTGGCGCTACTACTCAACTCAAGTCAGATCAAGCCACCAGAGGGTACTCACTAGAATACTTTTATTTCTTACAAATTATATATATTTATTTCTGGACGAGGAATCAGGATGACGAATAATCCTTCGTACCTCATGGTACCGATTACTAGGATCGTTTGGCCGATCCTAGTAGAATTTAGCAACATCTGGGAGAATTCCACCCATAGTAGGGATTTTTACAGTGCCAAACATCGCATTGACACGGGATCTACAATTTTATTTCTTATCCGAGAAGAAAGCATGTTATTTAATTTTTCTCCGCTATGAAAAGTTACCAGCTCGGCAGGGAATCGAACCTGCGACTATTGGATTATGAAGCAAACAGGCAAACCACTAATCCACCAAGGCTAGCTTACAAATTATATAATTTCTAGAGTATGATATCACTAATTCCTTTGAATGGAACACCCTGTATAATCTTATTAAACTTTTATTTCGATTGTTGTTTATAAAAATACCATACATGGTAATAACATGAGCCTAACCGTTTTGACTGCCCTAAATTATTTAATACTTTATCTTACATTTTTTAATGTGGTTCCAGATATCATCCAATATCGGATATTCAAAATTCATGGACAATGAATTTAGTATATAAAAATCATAAATTATTGATTACAATTAACAATTGGTATCTGTTTAGAATTTGATTCGTGACGGTACTTTGATAGTAGAGTTTTATTCGGCTGAAATCGTTCATTCCGTTGGGCATACCTTGTAAAAAGTATCACCCTAGCTCATGTTGTTGTCTATGCCTAAGTTAAGCAGAATTTACTTGCCGTCAAAAGAAACTGTGCGGGGGTGCGGGAGAAGGGGTTTTAGTAAGAAAGGGGTGGAATTGAATTTTTATGTTATTTGTTGCGGAATATCATTCGATATGTTGTGACAAAACTATAAATGGTTACATCGATATTTAAGTTGTCAAGAAAAAACGTTTAAGATATTTATTTACATTGTTTCTTACGGGAACTCCTACTTTTAAAGTCGATTTTCTCGAAACAGCACTTTTAAGGTTTAACAAAATTACATTTAACACTTAATATCTTCAAATCTAGTACATATTAACAAGAAAAACGATTGGAATAAACATATTGCGTTGATTTTCTGTGAACACAATGGTGCTTTTATTTTTGCCCTAGGTATAATAAAAGCGAAGATATCTGCAAAACAACGTAAAGAGTACCGCGTCTCGTTTTTGCTGTTGGTTAACGAAACAGTATTTTAGCACGGTAATAATGTTTAGTTGATTTTATGTCTTACCCACGGTAAATAAAACATATGTTCTTATGCGTTTTACGCATTACGTATCATACACAGTGGCGTAGTTATTTAATATTTCTTTCTTAAATTCATACAAGCAAAGATATTCATCAATAACTAAAAGCCGTCCTAGGATACCATCTGTGGTTTTACATACTTACAATTAGTAAGCTACAACTATATTACACCAGTACTTTGTATGTAACAACAGAAAATTTGTATGTAATAAGATAAATATGTTGACTAAGAAAAGGCTAAATAAAAAAATCACATCTTGGATTTAAAATTATTTCTTAATAAAATCATGGAAATATTTTGATACTTACACCTCTTTTCATGATCTTTTTTATAAAATTACAAAGACAACTTAATTCAAATTAAAAATACATATTGTGTAATTATTTATTAACTATTTGGAATGAAAAGATTAGGAAAGATAAACTGAGTAAACGCATTCACTCTGAATAATTGGAATTCCGAATCTGTTTCGATGTCTGCTTTTGGTAAACCATTTGTCATGTTTTTGCATCCTCCAGGTCATTTGCACGTTGGTATGCAATAAAATTTATTGTTCGTGCAACAACAAATTATCGTCGAGCAATCGCAAAGAAATTAAATTAGAACCAATTGCTACACAATGCAAGTATTCAGAGATATAACATTTTTAGGTACTGATTCCTGGGTTTCGAGAACTATTCCAGTTTCCGCTTTTTGACATCCGTAATTTAAAAAACTTTCTAAATTGGGTTTGGTTAATAAACTATTCAACCACTCTTTAGTTTGGTAATGTACTCGTAAGCAATGCTGTATTGCTATCTTCTGTTTATTTTCCTATACCAGTAAATTGACTGGTAGTTCAAGTAAACAATTTAGTTTTCATGCAGGAGCAAATTTTCGTCGAGCAATTGCAAAAACTTAAATTGAGACTAATTACATAACACCATGAAATCATTTGAGTACCATTTGATCAATAATCTCTTTGTTAAGATCTGCAATCCGATTAGAGAACTTGAAAAACTTTCTATATCTACGTTAAAGTAGATGTACAAGATAAGAAACGGAAAAGATATATCGCAATTCATGAAATATGTTTTGAGGTCTGGCTTAAAAAGATACTTAGTTTCCATGCTATAACGGGTTGCGATACTACCAGTCAATTTACTGGTATAGGAAAATAAACAGAAAATAAAAATACAGCATTGCAACGAGTACATTACCAAACTAAGAACTGGTTGAATAGTTTATTATCCAAACCCAACTTAGAATGGTTTTTAAATTACGGATGTCAAAAAGCGGAAACTGGAATGCATTGCATTGTGTAGTAATTGGTTGTAATTTAATTTTTTTGCGATTGCTCGACGATAATGTGTTGCTGCATGAAAAATAAATTTTATTGCATACCACCGTGAAACACGTGCATACCAAAAACATGAAAAATGGTTTACCAAAAGCAGACATCGAAGCAGATTCGGAATTCCAAGTATTCAGAGTGAATGCGTTTACTCAGTTTTTCTTTCTTAATTTTTTCATTTCAAATAGTTAATAAATAATTAGACAATATGTATTTTTTATTTGAATTGAGTTGTCTCTGTAATTTTATAAAAAATTCATGAAAAGAGTTGTAAGTAACAAAATATTTCTATGATTTTATTAAGAAATAATTTTAAATCAAAGATGTGATTTTTTTATTTTGCCTTTTCTTAGTCAACATATTTATCTTATTACATAAAAATTTTCTGTGGTTATAAACAAAGTATTGGTGTAACATACTTGTAGCTTACTAATTGTAAGTATGTAAAACCACAAATGATATCCTAGGACGGCTTTTAGTTATTGATGAATATCTTTGCTTGTATGAATTTAAGAAAGAAATAATAAATAACTACGCCACTGTGTATGATATGCAATGCGTAAAACGCATAAGAACATATATTTGATTTACCGTGAGTAAGACATAACGTCAACTAGACATTATTACCGTGCTAAAATACTTTTTCGTTAACCAACAGCAAAAACGAGACGCGGTACTCTTTACGCTGTTTTGCAGATATCTTCGCTTTTATTATACCTATGACAAAAATAAAAGCAACATTGTGTTCACAGAAAATCAACGCAATATGTTTATTCCAATCGTTTTTTTGTTAATATGTACTAGATTTGAAGATATTAAGTGTTAAATGTAATTTTCTTAAACCTTAAAAGTGCTGTTTCGAGAAAATCGACTTTAAATGTAGAAGTTCCCGTAAGAAACAATGTAAATAAATATCTTACTGTTTTTTTTTGACAATACTTAAATATCGATGTAACCATTTACAGTTTTGTCACAACATAGCATATGATGTTCCGCAACAAATAACATAAAAATTCAATTTCACCCCTTTTTTACTAAAACCCCCTCTCCCACACCCCCGCACAGTTATTTTTTTGACGACAAGTAAATTCTGCTTAACTTAGGCATAGACTACAACATGAGCTAGGGTGGTACTTTTTACAAGGTATGCCCAACGAAAATAAAAACTAAGGCACTTTTTGGCTAAATAAAACTCTACTCTGAACCCTCTTCGATAATTACGTAGCGCTACTGTCCCCCCCACCTACTAATAATTTTAAAAAGCATACAAAGTTCGAAATTTTATGACGTCAACGAATATGAACGTCTCAAATACCGCTACATCTGAAATTTTATTTTATGAAATAATGAAATAACAGCAATAATATAACGTAGAAAATTAATTTGTTAAAATAATATTCATACTATCGTTTTAAATTAATTTACAATTAATTTTTTTTCTTAAACTTGAGTTACTCATGACTTTACGTAACGTTAAGCTTAATACCCCCGTAACCCTTGTAACACTGCGTAACGTCATCAAAAACCCCTTTCCACCTTCAAACGTTACGTAATTTAAGGACGATCCCTAATCACTCAAGAGTATTATTTTTGATGTTTATGTAGAAAAATAAGAAAATATATAGTTTAGAAGATAACCTTACATTGAAAGTTTTCAATCTGTATACATTACCCCACTAATAACTTGTGCTGCACATCGTTTACTTATAAAGCTATTCATTAAATAAGATGTCTTTGAGCTTACCATAAAATTTTTCTTACCTTACCTACTAGACATAAATTATGTTTGAATTTAAAGTTCAGCAACATACTACATGCATATGTATATATAGTGAGGACATGAGCAGCTAAAATTATTATCAACCTAACCACTTCGGTGAAATTACCTTTTAGAAACAATACATACTGTATGTTTATTTAATGTCAAACATGAAGCAAACAATTAACAAGGTATAATATTTGTAAATTAAATTGCTTCCGTTACAATTATATAATTTCAATAATTTCTGTTAATATCATGAGTAATTCAGTATTATCTTTGTATTATGGGCCTCAAGCATTATAGTTTGGCACTGATGCATAAAAATAAATTAAAATTTATGATTTTAAGATTCAACTAAATAAAATCATTAAAATAGTACTATTGTATACAAAGTATTTTTGGAAGCAAACATTTTCTCTTCCTGAATTAACATTGCTAAATAATAACTCTGTAATACACCTACCTTGCAATTAGTATTTAGCGTCTTTTATAGGGTTACTATACAATATTACAGTATGTTTGATTACGGTCATTCATTAAACTGAGAAAGGCTTTTATCTCAATTAAACAGATGACAAAATAATTAAAAAGTTTTCATTGTTACCTCCACAACTGTTAAAAGGTAAATATTAAACACCAACATGGACACCTTTGTAATAAAATATTTCCGCATACCTACTGTATAACTGCAGTATAAATATTTGAAAAAATATAGTAAATATTATGAGCTATTACGTTACACCCGCTAAAAAATATTTGTGAAGGTTAAACCGCCCGTGATTATAAGTGAAAAACTCCTTCAAGACAAAATAAAATTGGGTTCAAATAATGCTTGCAAATTAACATTTAGAAATTATTATTCTTTCAACTTTATAGTAACTATCATTTCTAAAAGAAACTTAATATATTTTTAAATAGCCAATGTAATATTAAAGAAAGCTCTTTGTTAAAAAAGGTATCATTTTCTGTAACCCGTACTATTCCAGTGAAACACGTTTTGATACGGAATTACAAATACAAAAAAAAGAGTATTTCCTTTAATTTTGAACACACTTATATTTTTGCACTAGAAAATTGAACAAACGTAACGCATTTGAGCACAAAAATAAGAGTGGGTACTATTTTATTCTATTTGAAAAAAATCCGATTTGTACATTTTAAAAAGTACAAACAAAAAGTCTTTTTGTTTTCAAGACTATCCTGTAACTGCACTGGGTCTACAAAAAGGAGACACTGTTTCAAGGCAGTAACCATAGCGCACACAAATGTAAGCGCGTTTGAGCTTTGAATACCTGTCATTGAACGCCAAAGTCCGTTAACTTTTATAGGTTACCTCTGTAGAGCAGTTAGTAGACCCCTCTTTGAAGAGAAGGGCTGAAGCAAATAGTCAGAAGATGACCTGTCGACCTATTTGTTCTCACTTGCAATAATTGTTGCATTAAGCTAGCTCTGTCATCCCTTTTTTGTTTTTGCAAATGTAATTTGCAGTAAAAACTCAGTTCTTGTCAGAAGTAACTGCATTTATTAATTAATTCCTGGTATCTGGTATGAAATTTTATCAGCCCCATTTAATTTCTTGTAAGTTTTCAATTTGACAGTTTATTTTTATTATTATAATTATGTATTAATTGTTTTGGTTTATAGTATTTTTTTTCTGTGAAAGCTGTACAATTGCTGCTATAACATAATGTTATTATATGCTGTTATTATGAGAGTACGATTTAATTTATAAAAACTGTAAAGTACAGAAAATCTTAATATTCAATTTATAAAAAACAACCTTACTACGGCCCTGTAGGGTAAAAGCACCTGTAGTTGCCATACTCCTAGTAGTTGCCATGTTCATGAAAATTGTTTTTTCTTCAAACGTAAAATAATAGGTCATAATTTGACTGAGGTGGCTGCGGAAAAATGCAACTTCTCCGCCGGCGACATTTTTACTTTTCCTTTTCCCTCCATGGAGGGAAAAGTGTACAATTTATATCTGTCAAAACGTTTTTTTTGTATAACAATCGAAACTACTCGCATTTATTAATCGCCTACTACATTTCTAGTATTGTATGCATAAATCAAACCCAGAGCTGAGAATCAAAAACACAAAAACATGGCAGCTTTATAATACATATTTTAGAGCGTTTGAAGAAAAAATAGCATATTTAATTTGGAGGAGAAGTGACTTTTCATGGCTTGCCTTTTATTACCCGCCTCACTACGTTCGGCGGGTAAACTCAGGCGCGCCATGAAAAGTCATACTTCTCCGCATAAAATAATATACTATTATTTCATTTCGAATTTCAAACAATTGTTTATATACTACAATTAGTAAAATAAAGTATAACTTGATCTCCGTTGTTATTAGCAACGTAAAAATCATTTGATGTTGCATAACAGCCACACGTGACATGCTGCTTTTTATCTCCTTGGTTACGCGTATGATGACACAGACAAGGCAATTGCTTCTATACAATAAATTCGAATGAATTCTAAAAAGGAGAAATTAGGATTGAAATACGAAATAAAATAAAACAACTTATGCAATACGGCGATCAAGCTTCTTTAAACCCTCGAAGATGTTATAACGCCGAGGCGCCAGCCGACTAATAATCTTCTCGGATTTAAAGTATCGCTTGATCTCCTAATTACCTAATATATAAAAAATAAGCTATAACATTAAAATTTAATCCAACTGGCGCTATCTAGTGGTATAGTGTGTTCTTATAGTAGCCTCTATAATGACTCAAACAATTATACAGAAAAAGCCACCTTTACAATAGTATATTATGTTATTAGGCGTAAAACTGGAACTTTGTGTGCTGAAGCTGACTGTTGTCTGCCGGACGCTAGTGAGGCAGACATGTCAGCTGAAGCAATTTATCTTCAAACGTCTTAATTTAGAACATTTTTTAATATTGAAAAGTTTTTAAAAATTAAAATTTTAACTGATCACAATATCTTGGCAGTACTGCTTCCATGGCGATGCAAAAAACAAAATTCAAACAACGGAAAAAATTAAACGCCAGTGTTTTGTGAAATCGTTAATCAGTTTATTTCACGCTTACATAACGAATAAAACTGTACGATGTCGAGTTCCGACCGACCTTCTACTCCTCCTGAAGTCGTTGAAGCTGCGAGAGTCTATCGAAAAATTACTATCGACTAAATCGGCAAGTGTCTATGAAGCGGCCTACGAAAAATTCTTAAAGTGGTGTTCCGCGAAAAATGTGGAAGTGTATTCGGAAAACGTCTTATTAGCTTACTTTTTGGAATTATCTCGAACCTTGAAAAGTTCTTCTCTCTGGTCGCAATATTCAATGGTGAAGTCGTCCTTAAATTTAAAGAAAAATGTCGATATCTCAAAATACTGCAGACTGCGCTTGTTTTTGAAAAAACAAAGAGAGGGTTACAAGCCAAAGAAAGCCGAAATCCTATCAAAAGAAGAATTTGACAGGTTTTTGTACGACGCTCCTGACGACATTTATCTAGGAACAAAGGTAATCACGATCCTACGACTTTGTATAATTATTATATAAATATTTCGTTTCTTATTTATAGATTGTTTTTATCTTTGGAATATCTGGTGCATGTAGGTGTCATGAACTTGCGAAAATGAAAACTGATGATATTGAAGACTGTGGTTCGTTGCTGCTAGTAAAGGTTCCTGACACCAAAACAAAAAAGTCGCGATCTTTCACGATTTTGGTGGAAGAATATTTGGCCAAATATAGAAAATATATATCTCTCAGATCTGCAGGCTTTCAAGAACAACGTTTTTTCTAAAATATCAGAATGGAAAGTGCTTGAGAATGGTAATGAGTATTCATAAGCTTGGGAATGTAGCGAAAGAAGTAGCCAAGTATTTAAAACTTCCAAACTGGAATGAATATACCGGTCACTGTTTACGCAGAACATCTGCAACTATGCTTGTGGATGGAGGAGCCGATATTACCATGCTCAAAAGACATGGGGGCTGGCGTTCCACTTCTGTAGCTGAAGGGTACGTAGAAGAGTCTTTACGAAGCAAGAAAGATATTGCATGCAAAATTCTTGTGCCATCCGACAAAGAACACTCATTTAAGGAAGACGTAAGAAGTGACTGCGAACCCAGCACCAGTGAAAACGCTAGAGAGATTAATTCAAATAATATTGTTAATAATTCTGCAATAAATGTTGTTGGCGCTAGGGGATTACTTCACAATGCTAGTATTACTAACTGTGTGTTTCACAGTAACGTTAACAACTAATAATTTGTAATATGATTAGTTTGTAATAAATTATGTTTACATTGTTGAAAATTATTGTTGTTCATTTTGTCTGCCTAAGCTCATAAAAAAAGAAAGAAGCGCCTAAGCACAAAAAATTCTATTTTTACCTTGTCATTTGAGTCACAAAATCTGTGACGTTTGAAGATAAAATTTATTTAATGTTTCTATGTCAAGAATACCTGACTTTTAGTGTGTGCTCTAGTGATTTTCATAAGGCAAGTCTATTTAAATATGGATTATTATTTATAGAGATCACAATTAAAGTTCGTGTAATATTTATAATCTAATTGTATAATACATATTATGCTATTGCTAATATTATTCTGACACAAAATGATAAAACAACAGAAATTACATAGGGTGGCAATTACTGGAGGTAGAATTGCATATTTTCCAGTAGATGCCATCTCATGGCAACTACTAGTATAATTGAAAATATATAATTCCAACATGTATTATGTTTTGTGTTATCTTCTGTTGCATTATCATATTGAGATTATAGAAATTATACATTTTAATAAGATTATTCCAATGGATATCAGGGAGGTGGGCAATTATTAGAAAGTAGTTATGGCAATTTCTGGTCTCTTTTTCAAATTTCATCTGTTTCTCATGGAAAAGCGAGCATTTCTCAAATAGACCGAACAAGAGCTAAAAAATACATATGACGAGCTTAAAGCAAATAGACTGTCCGTTCGAAAAGCAGCAATTACATTTGGAATACCTAGAAAAACCCTTGAAAATAAAATTAAAGGACGAACACCTTTTACAAGGAAAATGGGACCATCTACTACTCTGACTATCGTGGAAGAAAATTATTTAATCGAATGGATTAAGAAAATAGCTAGAGCAGGGTTTCCTCTTATGAAAGATGATATTTTATACACAGTTATTGCCCCTAGAGGAGAAAAAAACATATATGATATACGTAAAGGATCTGATAAAGAATCATTAACTGTTTCAGTATGTATAAGTGCAGATGGCAAAATTCTACCACCTTTTTTAGTTATGCCCTACAAAAGGCTTCCAGCTGAAATTGTACAAAATGTTCCAGATTATTGAGGGGTTGGAAAATCTGACACTGGGTGGATGAATGGTGAGAATTTTTATGAATACATTACTAATGTTTTTCATCCATGGTTAGAACAAAAGCATATTAATCGACCAGTTGTACTTTTTTTAGATGGCCACAAATCACACTTCTGAAAATCTGACACTGGGTGGATGAATGGTGAGAATTTTTATGAATACATTACTAATGTTTTTCATCCATGGTTAGAACAAAAGCATATTAATCGACCAGTTGTACTTTTTTTAGATGGCCACAAATCACACTTAAGTAATTTTTGTGACCAGAACGAGATAATTGTAGTGGCCTTCTTCCCAAACTGTACATATATCATGCAACCATGTGATGTTGCTGTATTTGGCCCATTGAAACGCAAATGGCGCAAAGTCGTACATGAATGGAAACTTTAAAATCCTATTGATAAGCAACTGACCAGATCAACATTTCCAACTTTTGTTTGAAACATCAGTCAAGCAGGTAACATCAGACACTGTTAAAAACGGATTCAGAAAATGTGGAATTTATCCATGGAATGCTGATGCAGTCGATTATTCAAAGTGTATTATACAATCACAATCATATACGGAATTACAGGAAAACCAGAAAGGAATTAGAGACAAAATAACAAAAAAGGATAAGAGAGCGGCTCTTGCAGTAATTGAAGAATATTTAAATAATGACATCCTAATTCAATTTAAAGAGACCCTAAGAAATATGAATGAATGTATACTGGCATGTATTTAGAATATTGAGCGATATTGAAAGAACAAAAACAGCACATGTCACGGCAGATTCTCAATTTGACACTGAGATACGCCAAGAAATCGCAGATGTTACCACAGAAAATAACATAGAAGACAATGAAACTATATCTATAAATCTACCAGGGTCCAGTACTCTTAAGTCAAACAACATTACCCCATCATCAAATGATAGTATTCCTGTCGCATCCCTATCAAAACCTATTTCATCTTCCACGATTCTATTAGAAATGCCTTATGTTAGCCTGAAACGAATATAGTTTCCTTAAAACGAAAACGAAATATTTAAAAAACACCATCAGTAATCACTGCGAAGTTATGGAAAAACTTTTTTCAGAAGAAAGAACAGGACAAACTTGATAAAGCAAAAGTAAAAGAAGAAAAACGAAAAGAGAGAGTCTTAAAGAGGAAAGAGAGAAACTGAAAAAGGAAAGAGTAAAACAACGACAGGAAAAAAAGAATCAAAAAAATTCTAAAAAGAAAACCCGGTCAAATAGTGGTCAGTTTAGCGACAGTAGCGATGAAAGCTCGCAAGAAATCTCTTACGGCGACAGTTCTGATGTATCAGAAATGAATGAATTAGAGCATCCCGAGAAATCCCATGATTATTTTATGAATGGAAATGAAGAGAGAGATGAAGAAAAGAATAAAATTCAGAAAATTCAGTGTCAATTCAAAAAGAATGTTACTATGCAATATTCTATGATGAGAAACTTTTTATTGGAAAAATAATAGATAAAGTTCACGATTTTGCTCGAATTAAATTTTTGAAAGAAGTGACAGAAAATAACTTCATATGGCCAAAGAAAAACGATTTTGACAATGTTCATTTAAAATTTGTTTTTTATGGACCTCTTAATCTTCAGGATGACGAACCTTCCAGTGTTGACAATTTAATTCTCAGAAAGATCCGCTGTGTCTATGAAGTCCAGAGTTATGAAGTCCAAAATAGTTTAAAGATTTCTTATTTTTATGTTTTCTTATCAACAAGGCGATTTGTTTCATTTTTAATTTACTTTAAAGTTTCTTATTTGTAGGATTAAATAAAAATTAAAATAAGTATTTTTTAAATTTCTAAAGGGCGTTATTGCTTGTTCGGCAAGACATTAGAAAACCTTAGTTGATACCATAAAATTAAGCTGTTTTTGGTCAACTTGAAGCTGAAACTGTCAGGTGACGAACAGGTAACGGCAAGACGAAACATTTTAAAATGGCCCTCAATATGGCAGTCACTGGACTTTTACTATGGCATCTACTAGAACTTTTTTATCTTGCTATGGCAACTACAGGGGGTCGAGCAACTTTTTTTCTAAATATTGAATTTTATAGAAACAGTTGAAAAAAGTAGAATATTAAGTATTATTATTTTATAAAGACATATCTGGGCACCGTTTTTCAATACTTCTAGTTATTTAAGTTTTTAAATTATAAACACATAAATGTGTAAAAGAAAAATAATTCTGATATTGGCAATTACTGGTGCACTTACCCTGTAAGAAGGAAATATTTCGTCTGGGTCAGGTTTAAATTAAATTCTCACGCTAAATTCGCGTTTGTTTCAATATATTTACGGATAGCTGTATTCAAAGTTGTAAACAGTTTAAATTGATAGAACTTTTATTTCAATTCTCACGTGTAAAATTGTTTTTGCAGGCGAAATTCTTATATTTAAAAAGGCACGTACACTCGATATTTAGATTAACTTATGTGTGCGTTTTGCTTAAATTTTGTGTTGTTCACTTCACTTCTTCGATAAAATGCTAAGATAAGAATAGTCAAGCACTGTCTTTGATATTCAATCCTTCAGATATAAAAAACACATTATAAGTCTGGCAAAGTAATTTATGACTTGGGCTTATTTCAGTAAAATAATCACAAAGATGAATTCTTTTTGCTATTTGTAAAAGTTGACATCATTCTAGTGTCGGATAGGTGCATTCGAATTACTCTTCTCTTAAAAATGCTCAATTCCATGAAAGTTTGTAAACCGAGGAGGCAGTCCCCAAAGGCTCTTGTAGCCAGCACGTCGGCCTTTTTGGCAGTGTGGTTGTTTAGTTCTTATTATCACATCAGTAATATAAAAATTGGTATGAATGTTTTTGATGGTTCCGTATTGCAGAATATGTTAATACAATATTAATTAAGTGACGAGAATTAATAATAAATTCAGTATTGTGAATTGAGTTTTGTTCTCGTGCACTACAATCGCATTATAGATTAACCGTTTTGTTATCTAGAAAATTAATTGTATTTCGGAATAGCTTATTGAGAATAAAGCAGAGTCTTAAAGTTTTCTCATTTGAACACTGTATTGGCTTAAGGAATCAGATTAAAGCTAGTAAACAGTGAATTTATGTTAATTCGACGCGTTTTATTAATATAATCATATAACGCATTATGTTGTACAAGGATTCGTCAATAATAATTCAAGCAACATTTTTCAACAATTAGTTTTTCGTACCGTTCAGTTTGAAGTTAGATTTTAGGATCGTTAGAGTTAATAATTACAACTAATTTATTCTCTATTGGCAACTATTGCAAATCTTGTTTATTGTTTCCAGCCTTACTTTGTGGAACTCCATAATCATGAAATAAATAAAGATTATTAAAAAGTTTCAAAGTATTTATTAAAATATAACCTGACAATAATGTTTCGACAGCTAAGCTGTCATTATCATATTACCTTTGATATTGACAGCATAGCTGTCGAAACAATATTGTCAGGTTATATTTTAATAAATACTGTGAAACATTTTAATAATCTTTATTCATTTAACTATTGCAAAGTTTAAAGTCTGTCGTTAGATGTGAACAGTTCAAAATTCAGGTGTGTTTTCCGCAACTTTAGTTCCAGTTAGTAGTTTTTGTGAAGTTGGTTTTAGCTTTTAAATGAATTGAGCCATTTTTATGCGACTTTTTGAAAATTATAAAGTTTTAAGGGTAACTGTATTCAGGATTATAGTCAAGTTGTTTATGTAAGTTTCAAAATTAATGTTTGATTAATAATGTCTTGGTACTTGATTTATGTATTGGTTAAATATGCTACTGGTTTAAATTTTATTTGGTTTGGAATCCCGAAATTTAAGGTAAATTTTAGTGACCATGATTTTTGTATTTAGAAACTTTTTTTATGAATTTCATTAGTAATGATTTTCTTGTATTTTATAAATTTTTATTCAATATACAGATTTCAAATATTCATAATTATCGTTTATATAGTTCGGCTCAACAAACTGCTGATGTTTCCCGTATTATCAAAATTCTTTATTATTGAAAATATGTTTTGATAAATCGAATGTCAATCCTAAGAGAAAGGTCTGTTCTAAGACTGGGAATCTCCCGCCTTTTTATTTAAAATCGAAAGACGACAACATCTTATCCAGGTTGGGTGGCTCCCATCTATCTTATTATTTGTTCCTGTGTTCTATTTTCTAATCAGAAGCTTTTGTGATTAACACCCACGACAGCTGAGTAGAATTCGATTTAATAAGATGTCTCTGCCAAGGCAACTAAGTCCAGTAACGTTAGTATTTGCAGTGAAAGTTTAAGCATTTTCGTTGACTAACTTTAAGTAAGTACGGACGTGTTCATATTTTAATTAGAGTAATTAAGTACATCACAATTGGAGCCCATGTGTGGTACTTTTGTGTTTGACAAAATAACGTAAGTTACAAAACAAAATCCTCAGGTTAGCGCCGTTTGGAGAAAGAAAACATAAAAAACTGAAATTGTTTTTCATTCAATTTGCCCTGCAAGCGGAGAGATTATCTCAAAGCTTGAAGCTTAATTGTGGTTTATTAACAAAACATAAAATACTAAAAGCTTCCTATTACTAACACTGTTCTAGAAATAAACCATTTGTGAATAATAAACATTTAAGTGTGCTTTTTCGTTTAAAAAAATGGAATAAGTTTCGTGATTATTTTTACATGTTACTAGGTGAATAAGTGGGGTTTTTATTGTCTAATAGTAATAGGTTTAAATCTACAAAATTAATGTTGTGTAATATCTATAAATCAAAATTTAATTTTGTGAATTAAATAAATTTAATTTCTTTAAGTAATAATCAAGTAAGTTGTGTAATAAATAATTAATTAATTAATTAATAATTAAGACTAATTAATTAATATTAATCATAATAAAATTAATCAAAAATAAATCATTCTACTGAAAATATTTGGAATGCAAGACAGTTTGTTATTAAAGTTACCTTTTAAAAGCTGTAAGACAGAGAAGCCATATAGCAAAGAAATATAAGTCAGAGAGGATAGGTACTGGGTAGCCCTCTGACGTTTCGCGAGCTTATTGGCTAATCGCCACCGAGGCAACTTGTAAATAGACCTTGGCTGAAAACACGCACCTACACTGAGTTGCATTCACTACACCTAGTTAACCAGACCGCGCTGGTCGATCAGAGTACCGCAAACGACGCCATATTGGGGCTAAGAAAGCACTAAATTGTGCATCATTGGTATCTGTATTGAATTTCATTAAGTCCACGTTCAGACGCACGTCCAGGTTAAATGCATATTAAGAAAGATCTAACGGTTTTGATAGCTGTGCAATACACACATTTTAATTTCTTCATTATTAAATTACACGCTTTATGCGATCAATATGGAGTACTTTGCGGTATTTTGTCCCGCCAGCGTGGCCTAGCCATCTAAATGTAGAGTCCAGTCTAACCCAGGCTATCAGTCTACGACAATTTAAATTTATTTGTTAAAGTTTCGGGGTGAAGGGACTCATTTCTATGATGATATGATTAAGCCAACTGAAATATATCTAAATCTGAAAAAATTAAATTTAGCAGGGATTTCTAACATGCCAAATTTTATTGGCCCTGGGTCTGCTTTTATTTACTCTCCGAGTATATACTAGGGTCACTGTATAAATTGTGAGATACAAGAAAGTTACAAGTCATATTTTCAAAATGGTTTTATTATTTCTGTTCAAGGTACTTTCCTACAACATAGATACACTTTTGCAATTTAACCTTTCGCCTGCAGCCTGTGGTCATTTAAATGCCTGCAGATAGTCGTTTTTTGAAATATCCTAATAAAACTGAATTTCTGCGTGTGTTGTGAACTATCATCCGTGTAAATAGTGTTTTAGACTATTGAATAGCCAGAAGTCACATATCGCTAAATCGAGCGTTCAATTAAATTGACGTTATTTTGGCGCAAAAATGACAACGCACTAAAATTAGCTACATTTAGTTACACTTACACTTACTACAAACTTAATTGCTTTGACCAAACCAAGCCGCTACTAGGAAAAAACGGCATCATTACATTTTTTTCAGAGCTCTTTGATTTTTCCATGATTTGTGTAGGTGCATGGTGCAATAGTTAACGGTCCAACATTTTCAATGTTTTACGAGAGATCTTAACACGTTCTGCTTTATGGAAATTACTTAGCCTATGCGGTACCTATCAAGAAACAACCTTCTTCAAATGAAGTTGTTCGTGTTAAATAGAAATCAACGTTGCGGATCGAACGACCAGGTGTGTTTCAATCAGTTCAAATAAACACCGCGGGTTCTCGGTGATTAATCGCTGCATTCTCGCAACATTTTCCAGAGTAACGACCGAATGTAACGGTCTACCAGAACGACACTCATCACCAAGCGAATTACGACCTCTTTTAAAGTCGTTAAATCACCGAAATATAGTCGCACGAGATGGACTATCTTCACCAAATGTTTGCTGCAACTGAAGGTTTTGCAAAAGAAATGAGAGTGGCAGTTTACTAATAACTAAGCTTCGTTGTTTTTGACAGTGCAACATTACTAGAAACAACTACGATATTTTACTAGCCTCTAAAAATATATAGCGTGACCCTAGTATGTTCTACATTTTCTGCGTCGATTATAAAAAATTACATTCGGACGCGGTTGGAAATCAAACTCAATACCATGTTGAATATACTATTAATTGATAGTGATCTAGGACAGCAGGAGGACTATATGAGGCTATTTTATTCTTTTTTTTTCAGTGTAAATACATAGGATAAAATAATAAAAAATAGCATCATATTATCCTTGCTGCCCTAAATCATTATGAAACCAATAGTACAAACAGCTAATCAATGTTATTATACTTCTTTTTTGTTTTAGTTGTATTATTTGACAATTTGTTATTATTTGGTATACTTGTGTTCCGAAAGTATGAATAATGTCTAACTTTTATCATTTTTATTTATTTAACACTGTAAGATAATTTTATTGTTTATTACAAGATTCTTCCAACATCACAGTTGAATATCATCTGCTATATTAAGCATATCTACTTCTACTCTTGATCTTTGCCTAGTAAATGATAAGTCTCTCATATCTGATATTAAACCAGACCTATTGGAATTAGTGATCATGTTGTAATCCTAGCCGATATGCAATTAACTGTTAACGCAAACACAATAAATAACAAGAAAATTAGAAATTTTAGAAACACAATACATTATGCACTGATCAATCAAGTTTTATTAAATTGTGATTTGAATGATACTATAGTTGAAAATGTGGAAAGTTCGTGATTGGCTTTTGTTAAGGGGAAGATTCGCTAGTAGAAAAATAATGTGTTCGTATCTGTAAAATAACTTTTTTATTTATGTAAATAATGACACGGAACAAAAACCAATTTGTTAAGATAGGTTTTCTGTAGGTACCTACGACTCGAATATCTTTACAAAACGTAATCTGTTTTAGAAAAAAATTGCTTAAGTTAGTATATTTTCGACTAACCAAAGCATGTCTGAAAACCATAAAATTAACTAAATCTCGTCGTAGGTACTTCAACTGCCGTTTTTTCTTTCATTTAGTAAAAACCGCATCGTATAGTGCCTTCTACTTTTTAAAATATCTTACATTTACGATGATGAGATACGGATTTCTTTTTAATACAATTGCCTAAATATCAGGCGCAATGGCAATAGTTTTCGATGGTAAATTACTCATGCACGCTACACTGTTAAATTAAGTTGACATTATGCGCGGTCTATTATTATTTATGGAATTTTATTTTATTCCTTAATTTAATTTAATTGAATCTTATTTATTAATTTAATTGAAACCTTGATTGCAAAAAGGGTATACTAAGTTGCAATTTTAACAAAAATAAAATTTCTGTCGGAAATTACATGTCATACTAAAAGGTGTATCAACCAGCAGTGTAAAAAACTTTTCATTACATACTAGGTTTCTCTTCTTCTACTACAAGGTTTCTTCTTCTTCTACTACAAGGTTTCTCTCTAACCCCTACAAAAATCTCATACATCAATGACAAATACTTTCTGAGAAAAAAATTAGTTAACTTACTTTCAATAAAATTGTACCTAAAAATGGGTACCTTTTATTGCGTATCGTCCGATAAAAACAAAAGTATACCAGTTTGGAATATCATATTTTACTGTTGTATGTAGAAATAAATTTACTATTGGCTCGTTTTTAAAATAATTAATTTGGTTCAGTAGTTCCCGAGTAATACGCTTTCAAAGTCAGAGGACTCTAGAAAAAAATGGATAGTAGACACTACAAACTTTTTAGCACGCAAAGATGCATCCATTTCCGTCCAAAATCCGCCAAGTTTTGATGGTTTGAAATTTTGGTATTTTTGGTGCGTTTTCAAGTGGTGCATTATACATAAATAGTATTAATTTTTTCCTATCCTCCATTTGAAACAAATGCGGTGTCGCAAAAAGTAAACAATCAAATACATAAGCGTCAACGAAATCTCAACAAAAGTGCAATGAAAAGACTAAATTGAGATTTCGGGATTTCGGAGCCGAAATCTCAGATTTCGTGCCAGTGGAAACGTAGTATTACTAGAAGTTTTTTCTGTCACGTGCACTGAGTTGCACGCGTGATTCTTTTGTGCATTTTTATGATTTTATGTTCCAATTCGGGCCCCTCTTGCCGTTGGACCCTAGGCACGCGCCTAATGGTAAAATAGGCCCTGGTTGTGGTACATAATATTAAAGTTATTTCATGTAGTAGTAAGAATAATAAACATAAAAAACACAATTTCAGCGAGAATATAATTCACGTGTCACATGGTACATTTTTTATTAATTTCATTGGTGAAAGTACAAAAACAAACTCGCAGAATAGGCTATCAAATCGATGATAATTCTATCACCGCATGTTGACTGTCACCTGTTTTTAATAAATAAAATTGTTTACTGTCAAAGTGACAGAAAGTTTCAGTGTTTATTTTCTTTCAACGTTCATTATATTCTCTCACCAAATATAACACGTGTTATGATTACTCAACGATGATACCACTCGTTAAAACCTTTAGAAAATTGAACTCGTGCTTCGCACTCGGTCAATTTTCGTCGGTTTTAACTCGGGCTATCACCGATGATAATCATAACACTAGTTATATTATCCCCGAAAATACATAAAATTTTTGTAATACCAAATTGACTAAAAAGATACTCGTCAGTTTTTTCTGTTAATAAACAATTCGTATATTCTGATATAGAAACTAAGAATGGCCCTTCCAGAACAGGAGGATAATCGATATTTATGTTGTACGAGGGTGGTCCCAGAAGTACCCGACCCAACAAAGAAAACACAAAAATTTTGGAAAAAGATTTATTTATTTTTCAACGTAATCTCCTTTCAGCTCTATACACTTTTCCCAGCGGTGTTCAAAAAGTTCGATACCCTTTTTATAATAAGAACTGTCTTGCTCCTCAAAATAGCCATTAACTGCTGACATCACTTCTTCATCGTTGGAAAATCTTTGACCACTGAGCCATTTTTTCAAGATTGGGAACAGAAAATAATCCGAGGGGGCTAAATCTGGCGAATATGGTGCATGAGGTAGCAATTCAAACTTTAATTGATTAATTTTGGCCATTGCAATAACGGATTTGTGAGCTGGCGCGTTGTCGTGATGAAACAACACTTTCTTTTTAACCAAATGCGGCCGTTTTTGCTTGATTTCTTCGCTCAAACGTTGCAATAAGTTTGCATAATACTGGCCGTTGATAGTTTTTCCTTTTTCGAGATAGTCAATAAAAATTATTCCACGCGCATCCCAAAAAACCGACGCCATAACCTTGCCTGCAGATTAAACGGTCTTCGCCTTCTTTGGAGCCGGTTCTCCAGTTTGAGTCCATTGCTTCGATTGTTCTTTTGTCTCGGGTGTGAAATGATGGACCCATGTTTCATCCATTGTTACGAAACGGCGCAAAAATTCTGCTTTGTTGCTGTGAAACTTCGCTAAACACTCAATTGAAACATTTTCACGACACTGTTTTTGCTCGAGTGTGAGCAAACGCGGCACCCATCTTGCACACAGCTTTCTCATGTCCAAATTTTCAGATAATATGCGATGTACCGCACTTTTTGAAATGCCCGTAATTTCTGGTAGCTCGCGCACTTTCAGTCGACGATCATCAAGTACCGCTTTGTGGATTTTCTTCACCATTTCTGGAGTCGTCACCTCATTTGGTCGACCACTGCGATGCTCGTCTTGGCAGCTCGCACGGCCTCTTTTAAACTCAGCTACCCAAAATTTAACTGTTGTAAACGAAGGAGCAGACTCACCCAGAGTAGAATCCAGTTCAGCTTTTATATTGGTTGGGCTGAGGCCTTTCAAATAAAGGTATTGTATCACATAACGATGACCAATTTTCTCCATTTTCACAAATTCACTGACAACGTTCACTATTGATGGCTGCCAAACAAATACTGAACAACGTGGCGCTTTCAAACTTGAACATATGCTTTATAGACTGCGTACTTTCCAATACAGTGATATTTTCAAACAACTACCGCCACCTATTGGTCAGGTCAGGTACTTCTGGGACCACCCTCGTATTTTGAAAATTTCTACTTAATTTAGTTTTTTAGCAAGAGTTGCAGTAATGATTTTTGTAGAACTTAACAAGAAATAGAGTTTTGTGTATTTTAAGAAAATGTATATGAGTTTAAAATATTTAAGTTTATTTACAAGACATTCTGTAAATACATACATGTGCAGAAAGCGCAATATAACTATTAAAAAACAATTATCGAAATTGGGGTGCCGCAACACCCCACGATACCAGTTATGTTGCCGAGAAACAACGGTACCACCGAGGGGGAATTAACTGGAAAGGGGAGGTAATTCTGTGGAAGAGATAAGTTGTAGGGGTAAGCCGGAAAAAGGAAGTGTAACTAAGGGAGGGAAAGTCGTGGTTGGAGGTGAGGGGGTGAGTTGAGGCTGTTCAGAGAATTCTAAGCTTAGTATTTTCAACTGTTTTTGTTCGATTGGGTTTATTTAATAAATGTTACTATTAAATAATCACTCTTGGAAACCGGAAATTGTAATCACACAAGGAACGTTTTATATATAAGAAAATCCTTCAATAAATTAGTCTTTTGACCGTAGAATGTTTTGAAGGGGTTTGCTTGGTAGTTATTATTTTAATTTAAAACACATTTTAAACTTGCAACTCGAAGATTTTACATTTTATTTTAATACTCCAACCTTAATATTAATAGTATAAAGTAATAAAGCTCACAAACATGTCTAGAAAGTTCATTCTTGAGATGTACTACTTTGTATGCAGGTGAAAGCGTAAGAAAGATCACATAAATGTGTGTTGTTTTTATTTAATATGATCAAAACAGTGGCGTAAAAGGGGGGCCAGGGGTCATAAGGTCCCGTGTCCTCTAGAGAACCGACCAGGTTTTTTTCAGAAAATTGTTTGGACTTGAAGCTATTCCCCGAGTTAATTTTTCGTCTACGGAAATTTACATGTACCCGTGTTCCAAATCAATTTGTGAGAATGTTTCTCCGTGGTTAAATGCCGGGAACATAAGGTCTTAAAATTTTTGAAGATACAAAAGATACTCTAAATATATGTTTTAAAATCATATTGATCAGAATTATTATAAAATTATATTATATTAAGTATAGACCAAATCACGGTGAGTGGTGATTTTTATATTGCTATATTAAGTCATTTGGGTTTTTTATTCATATTTTAAGGAGATATGTCAGTCATAGAAAAATGGTTACGTAAAAATAACACAAAAATAAATGTTGCCTGTTAGTATTGTTTAAACACAGTCACCTGTTTTAATGCTAACGAAACGTAGTATAAAATAAACACGAAAAACTGTTGGTAGAAAGAAACACAGTACAATATAATCCAGTAGTTTCACTCCCTGTTTTTTTTTGTCACATAATTTCTACGCGCATTATCGACTCCGGGCGAGCAGCGCAGTAAATTCTAACCTGTAAATCGTACTGTTAATACCACGTATTTAAATGCGATCGGTTTTCACAGTGTGCTAAGTTTTTACCAAGATTAAAAAAATAGAAAAATGCCACGATACTGTTCATTTCGTAATATTGTAAAATGTTATCCTATCTATTTATACTGAAAAGATTAACAAAATAGCATCCTATAAGCCTTGCTGTCCTAGATCATTATGAAGTCAATAGTACATACAACCTTCTCTTTTAATAATAGATTTCATTCTATCTACTAGGCCAACATGCATACACTAGCGTTTCAGTGAATCCTTTTAATATGAATAATTGTAAGATTGCCCTAAATATACCTAATAAATCTAAAGGGCAATACAAAACAGGTAAGTTTAAAGGAACATTGAAGGATAGAGCTCTGTAGCTTTAAAGTATATTAAAGTATTAGTTGCATAAGACGCGTTTTTAGCGCACGCGTCCGAGTTTAGAAAACGACCCGCGAAGCGGGGAGTATTCTATCGGACAAGTGCGCTAAAACGCCTTATGAAACGAATACTTTATACTATTTTTTATACTTGCGTCGTTATTTCGTTAATTATTAAAAAATGAATTAGTTTTAAATAAGATTTGTTAGTGAAATTTTGTTAAGTACTTTTGACAGTTGGCTACACTGAAAATTCAACTTCAGCATTTGTTATTTAAATTGTTTTGTTTTAAAAAATTAATTTAGTTTCTGTGACAAGAAGGTAAAAAATGGTCAGATATTCTCTCCCTCCATCTTATTAAAAAGAATTAACTTATCTTAATTAATCTTAATCTTATTAAAATATTGGAATTTAACCACATTGATAGATTTATAACAACTGCAGAAAATAACCAACATTTAGCCAACTCGAAGCTTTTTACAGGTCATTGCTTTAAACGTTCAAGTGCTTCCCAATTGGCAAACAAAGGTGACAATTTAATAACTATAAAACGGCATGGAGGTTGGAAGTCTTCAGCTGTGGCTGAGGGCTGTATTGATGCTTCAGTTAAAAAAAATGGAGGTAGCTGAATTGCTATCTAATAACCCATGTACTTCCACTTCAACGGCTCAAGTGGTAATTGACCAGTCTTCCACTGCTTCATTTTTACATGAAGAATCACACACTTTTAGCAGCAACCCAATAACGAGTCAACAAAACATTGTTGAGGGGCAAAATTTACCTTCATTTAAGATTAATGCCCAGGACACTTCTGCTGTTACAATCAAAGCGTATAATAACTGTACTTTTAATACAAAAGATGTATAAAGAATAATTTGTGAATTTATTAAATAATTTTTAATTTAATTAATTTATTTTGTGTATGTTTATTTTATATTTTAAAAGTTTGGCATTTTATCACATAACAACATAACCGCACTTTTAAATATAATAAGTTTGACATTTAAGAGCAGCTGTTAGGTGCTACCAACTTTAAAAAACAAAATTTTACTGTTTCCAGTACTCTAATAAATCTCATTAGGACACGCAAATGCGTGTCCTAATGGAGTTCATTAGGACACGCAAGTATAAAAAAAATATTAAATGTTTTAAATATCTGTTATTCAATGTTTGCTTTAGCGTACATTTTCTGTAAATAGAGAGCAATTTATGGTACCATTTGAGGTTATCTCTTATGCTTGTCCTCCAGTACAAACATAAGATACGACTGATCTTGTAACTGTCAGGGACGAACCCATGGGAGGATGGGAGGGGAAGCTCCCCCCTCAAAGTTGATAATTTTTAACGCGAGTTGGCAATTTCACAATTTGAGAAAAATGAGAAGATAAGAAAATGTGCCCAAAACAATTTATTGTTTAAATTTAATCTAATTGCCACTTTGGAGAGTTTTAAATAAAAATAAAATTTGTGTAAAATACTAATTTTGCTTCATATAATGTTAGGTACAAATAAAAATATTTTCTTACTAGTAGTTGGTATTTTCATAGTCATAAGTTGGCAATTTTAAGGTTACCCCCTCCAAAAAAACTCTTTAGGTTCGTCCCTGGTAACTGTAACTGTAACTTATACCATATCTTGTATCTGTAACTTGATACTTTGACTGCAATCTGGATTGCCCTATTGTGTTTTTTATGATTATTCTTTCTACAAAAATTAAACAAGAAATTTAAATTTTGAAAATTTCTCCACGTCTTTAAGTTATTTCACAGCATCTTTTTGTTGGTTTATAACGGAACTTTTAAAACGGTCGTATTTCGATAAGAAAATATTTAATTCACAAAGGTACAAAAACCATCATTAAAGGGCTTAGATATGCAAATATCCCGCTACAACAGTTTGAAATTGCCGCTAGAAAATAGGCGGAAGACGGCGACACGAAGATCAAAGACGCCGACACAGAGTGAAACTACTGGATTATATTATACTGTGGTAGAAACGAAAAAATGTGTTACCAGAACAAGAAAAAGCTCATGTTAATACTTTTCTGTTAAATCTATTGTACATAAATTTTGCATTGATTCTTTTATTTGCATAACACTCAATACTGATGACGTAATCCAATTTAAGATTAATGCACCACAACATCTTTCTCCGTGCTTAAACTCTAGTGTTTTGGGGTTTTACACAAGTTTACCAAGTGATTTAACCGACATACAGTAGCAATCCGGAGAGGGCACCCTTTTTAAGAAAACTGCCTATTTCAATTGTGTCCCAAATCATTAACCTTTTTTTTTGCTTCTTTAAAAGTATACAGAGGGGTCCCGTTAGTCAGGGGCCCCTCAGAGGATAGTTACGCTACTGGATCAAAAACATCATTTCAATACTGAAAATACTACTAAATATGATAAGTTCATAGTGCACAAAAGACTGATTTAATGAGGACAATAGCAAGAGAAATATGGAAGAAAAATATATAACCCAATGGTAAATTAATTTTAAATATTGCTTTATAAATTATCCGTACAATAATGAAACAAGATGCATAATTTATTTGTCTTAAATTAAAAACACAAGAGAAATAATAAATGGATCATGTATTCATCGGAAGAAGATATTAAACAAGTAGATCTTGTTTTAGGGCTCGAAAACAATTCTAAATGAATTATAATTAATGGTAGGAGTGAATGAATGGTGCTAAGAGATAAATAAATCTTATGAATTCTATTATCACAGTGCTCTTGGTTGTTTGAATTCAAATTATATTATTGTCTATTATAATTCAGTTTATAGTGTGAAGTAGTTATAATCATTATCTTTCCAAACAATATATACGAGGAAGATGTTGATTTAAAACAAATTAACTAGCTCGGAACTTTTTGTAAAGAAAATATTCATATATGATGTTTCTGCAAGAATTGGAAAATGAAAATGTGTTTAGTTCATTTCAGTGGAGCAGGAGATGGCCGCGGGGTTGCTGGGAAAGTTTGAAATATGAAACTTCATTCATATAAAAAACGCATTTTAAGAGCGTTTTTGAGGAAGCAATCTGAACATTTAATAAATTTGAGCATAGCTAATTTATTTCCCTGTTAAAAATAAAACAAAACATTTTAAGTATCCTAATAATAATTTCTGATCACTTATACGGATTCGTTCAATCCAATTAATAATTTAGTTTGTATATAGGTCAAGGAAAAGTGTATACAGGATGTTAGGAGTACGCGTAGACAGTATCTGAAATATAACTGATTAAATTTTTCACTGGTATTTAAACACTGATATCCATAGGCGCCCGCAGAAATTTGTCCAGGGGGGGCAAGCGTAGAATGAACGGCATACTAGGGGGGGGGGGCAATCCTAGAATAAACGGCATGCTAGGGGGGGGGGGCATGCCAAGGAAAAAACGGCATATTATACAAAATTTTCAATAAAACTCAAATTTTCAACTTCCAGAGGGGGCAAGTACCCTCCTTGCCCCCCCTTCCGGGCGCCTATGCTGATATCTTACGTATGTTCTGTTCTTTGTATATTGTTGGGAGATCGATAAATTTATGAATAAAAATATAGCATTTTGCTTGAAATTGTTTTAGATGGAATTAAATCCCATCGTATCCTAAATTCTGTTTGTTCAAAACTATTTACACCTTCTATAATGCCAATTAAGTGTTTATTAAAAATGCTGATTACTTTTTGATAGACCATTTAAGACCTAGAACCATAAACCCAAATATAATTATTATTATTGTAATAGCTATTTATGTTGTGTATATGCATTATAATTAGTGATTGAAACAATACGAATTAAAAGCTTTTTTATTATGGGTAGTAAACGTACATATTCTTTTTTCAAAGAAAAGGAATATTGATGATTTATGGTAGCAAGAAATTGATGATCGGATGTTATAGTAATATCTTATGCCTTAAAATGTACTACCCATAGGAATATAGGTTCATTTATGTCTACGAAATATTTCATTAATTCCAATATGATTGATGATATTCATTATTAAAATAAGTAAATTCCTGGAGAAGGTGAATTAAAGGAAGTGTCACTTTTATTGCCCTGCACACATTCTACTGAAAGTTTGAACACGTACATAATGATTATAAGGATAATCCTTACCTGTGTATGTTACAAGAAGAATGTTTTATTAATTTCAGCTATTACATAGTTTGCTACAGAAACAATTACAGGATTACTTAAGAAATTAAAAATCAAATTAGGTAGGTATAATAGGTAAAATACGTTGCTAAGATTTTAAATGATTAAGTACTTTTCGAAATGCTATGCAGTAACTCTACCTTTCTTTTATATAAGGAAAAATAATTAATTACTAATTTATTATGTTATTCAGCACACATACCCCATACTTTTGTGATTGTTTAAAGATTTCAGATTTAACTATACCTCTACAAAATGTATAAAAGCATAGCTAAAATAAAAATTGTTTCAAATTTGATTAATTTGTAGTTAATTTACAAGTAACGGTCTCTTTAAAAATATTTATTTATTTATTTATTTGGTTACTCCCAACAAAACGGGCAATTCCCAGTTACATTGAGGGGGAGTTCCCGCATTACAATTATAATTATATACATATAGATAAAAAACATATTATAATAATACAAAACAATGGAAAGTAAACAAAAAATTATTTATTGAAAATTGGAATGAAACGAGATATGTAGGTATATCTGGTAACTAACCGTTATTAAGTATATTGAATTCCTGAACGATACGAGGGATGGATCAAATAAATCAAAATTAATTTCAAAACTGATGGAGTTGATGGTTAAGACCATTCGCGTTAATCGAAAAAAAATCTTGCAATTGTTCTATACCTTGAAATGTACAAGAGGCTTCGAGGTCGGGACCTGTGTGCTGGTACATATAATTTCACCAAAGGCAACAATTTGGGACAGTCTATTCTATTATTTATAAGCTTATAAATGAAGCAGATGTCTCCCAATTCCCTTCTTTTATGTAACTTGTTTATACTAAATTCATTCCTAACGTGTAAATAAAGTATAAATAATTCAAAAACTTATTTTGAACAGTTTCAATTTTATTTTGATATGTATTTATGCCAGAATTCCATACTACTGATGCAAACTCTAGTTTCGATCTTACCAAGGAATTGTACAATAATTGTATCGTTGTTGTATTTTTAAAATCTTTCGTAGCTCTTATTAAGAAACCAAGATTTTTTGTCGCCGCGTTACTATGTCATTGACGTGTTAGTTCCATTTTAAATCACTCTTAAGGTAAACTCCTAAGTTCTGGATACTAGAGATTCGCTCTAATTAGTTGCCATTAACGGTATATTGATATTGACTTGGATGCTTTCTTAATGTGAATGTTATAGTTTATGTTAGATGTTAAGACTTAATTTATTCATATTACTCCAATGCAGTAATGAATTAACATTGTTTTGCAGTGTTTGATGATCATATATATTAGTAATTTCTTTATATAAATATCTTGACATCATCTGCAAATATAAGACAGTCACATTTCCGAATACAGGACGGGAGATCATTAATAAATAACAGAAAAAGCAGAGGCCCCAAATTACTGTCCTGTGGCACACCCGAATATACCAAGAACTTTGACGACTGAATTCCTTGTACTTGAACAAATTGAAATCTACTATATAAGTAAGATCTAGAAAACTGCAACAAATCTATAGAAAAACCATACCGATACAATTTACGTAATAATATATCGTGGTTAACAGAATCAAAAACTTTAGAAAAATCCGTGTAAATTACATCCACCTGTCCTCCTCTATCAGTTATACTACTGATAAACTCTATATAAGTTATAAGATTTGTTTCAATAGATCTTTTATTTATAAATACATGCTGAAGCTCTGTTATATCAATTTTTAAGGTACTATATAATTTAATATGTATTAATTGTTCAAATATTTTCGCTGGCGCGGACAGTATAGATATAGGTCGATAATTCGTAACTTTACATTTAACACCTGACTTATGTACTGGTATAACTTTGGTTATTTTCCATTTATCCGGAAAGGTATTTGTTTTTAGAGCAAGATTATATAAATACTGTTAAAGGATAACTAAGGAAATCCCGGCACGCTTTAAATATATACGGAAATAATAATAATATAGTTGGGCTCCGATATTATTTGATTAACGTTATACGTCGAGTCGTTACTATACACGGATTTAAAGTATTCTGCAAATAAATCTGAAATTTCAGTTGAATTGTTAGTCACTTTTTCTTCAAATTGAAAGTTACCTAGTTCAAAGTTGCTACGACGTTTTCTATTTGCAAAAGTCATAAACTCTTTTGTATCGTATATGATGTCTTGTTCTATAGATGTGACGTATTCAGTATAAGCTGCCTTTATATCCTTTTTAACCTTTTCACGTAACCTACAATATTCTTGCAAATGGTAATCCGAGATATTTTTGTTTTCATGATATCTTTTTTTTAATTTAATATTATTAATAATTTCTTTCGTATACCACGAAGGAAAACGATAAAATTGTTGACGATACGCTTTTGGAACTGATTGGTCAAGTGCACAATAAAATAATGAATAAAATTTATTTACCGCTTCATTTATATCATTGTAACTTTCTAGATCGTGCCAATCAGTATCTTTCATCAAAACATACAAGAGTGGAAAATCTGACTTTTTAAAAAAAATCTTAATATCATTCGTGCCTATCTTTCATAATAACCAAGAAAACATTGTTTTTTGAAAATGGGTTTGGTGGTCACTGGTTTAAAAATTACAGTTGAAGCTGGATATACCTAACTGCAATACATTGGTACTGAGGTAGGTGATGCCACAGTTTGTTTTCACTATGTTTTCATGTTTTCACTATGTATTATTTATTTAGTTTATGAAGACCTAAATTCAAGATCAGCTAATGTTTATTATACTTTAATAAACTTGTTCATCACTTCTTCCAGGAAGCAAATTTTAAAGTATTGATTTGAATTTTTGGTTCGACGATGGAAAAAATGCTTCAGACTTAATGAAATCTATGGTTAATTAATTATTTTCCATGTTTAAAATAATGCACCTACAACTCAGGAGATTAAAATATTTACTCAGATTTATTCCAAATAAAAATAAACTACTTTCAATACAGGTGTCTCGTTTTGTTGTGTTAAGAGGTTTATTAATTATTTGCAGCTATTTTAAGAGTAAATAACTTTGTTTTTACTATAGGATTTACCTATTAGTTATTACCAAGGCCAACCAACTGGGTGCTGAATGGGTAGTTATTGCACAATTTCGTGTAGTCGAATGTATAGGTATAAAATTACGGTAGGTTACGGTACGGTTAGGTATACACGCGACTACACGAAATTGTGCGCTTAACTACCCATTCAGCAACCATGTGGTTGCGCTTGGTTATTACCATTAACCGTACCGTAACCTACCGTAATTTTATACCTATACATTCGACTACACGAAATTGTGCAATTAACTACCCATTCAGCACCCAGTTGGTTGGGCTTGGTTATTACCAAGCCCAACCAACTGGGTGCTGAATGGGTAGTTAAGTGCACAATTTCGTGTAGTCGAATGTATAGGTATAAAATTACGGCGAGTCCAGGTTTTTAAACTGTAATAACTAGAAACAGTAAATCAACTGTTCAACAATGCTTATTCCGATTATTCCGATAGCAATATTTAGAAAAAGATAAATTATTTAGTGGATTAATTTTTAAAACTTACTATGCATTTCGCATGTGTAAACGATACGGTCCAGACCGGCTGATAATGCATTTTATTCTTTGTTTTAAATTCCCTAGTCGACGAGACGACGACGCCAATTTACTTTTTTATAATTATATTTTAAATAACCTTTTTAATTCCGTTGAGTTATGTATTTTTTTAACCATATTTAACTAATTTCTGTGCACGACTGTATGCTTACTGTAAAGCAATATTTAAACAAAGACGGATAATTTATTACAATTATTGAATTAAATTTTTAAATAAGATTTTAAATCTTACTGAACTTACCTGGTATGCATTTCGTATATGCAAACAATACGGCCCAGACCGGTTGATAATGCAACTTATTGTTTTATATATTGTTTTACATTAGTCGGTTGTTTTACATTAACAAAGAATAAAATGCATTATCAGCCGGTCTGGACCGTATCGTTTACACATGCGAAATGCATAGTAAGTTTTAAAAATTAATCCACTAAATAATTTATCTTTTTCTAAATATTGCTATCGGAATAATCGGAATAAGCATTGTTGAATAGTTGATTTACTGTTTCTAGTTATTACAGTTTAAAAACCTGGACTCGCCGTAATTTTATACCTATACATTCGACTACACGAAATTGTGCACTTAACTACCCATTCAGCACCCAGTTGGTTGGGCTTGGTTATTACTGAAGACGTTTCATTTAATAGACATGAGTATATTTTTAAATTGTGTAAACATTAGAACGTTGCGATCACTTATCACAATAAAATTCTCCTGCATAGCCCTTCAATAACGGGCAGCCTGAAAATTACCCCAAAAGGTTGTAGTTTTACAAATAAGCAAAAGCAGTAGTTGTTTACTTAGCAAAAGATATTGCGCACGCCCTATGTTTAACTCAATCACTGTCTTTTTAAATTTACTATGATGTTTAGTAATAATTTGCAGGTATTTTCAAAGTAACGGTACCTATTATTATGATTTGCTTATTATTAGAGACGTTTCCTTTATAAACAAGGTTTATGTCGTAAACAAAAATGCAGGCTGTTAGAGTGTTAGAAAGCAATAAAATGATTGCAACCACCACATCCTTGTTCGGTGGTTTTTGTAGGTTGTTATCTCTCTGCTGTCTAAAATAGGTTGCTGACAGGTTTATGTAAAGTCGGTATTTTGACAATTGCCATGCACTTGCGGTTTGTTATTAGTAGGTATTGCCCCTCCTGGCCAGCCCCCCTCTACTTTTATGCAAATGACCCGCGATCTAATTAATATGCAAATGAGGCGTGATCTAATTAAATGCGCGAATTAATATGCAAATGAGGCGTGGTCTAATTAAATGCGCGAATTAAATGCGCGAATTAAATTAATTGATCTAATTAAATTAATTCACGGTATCAATTACATATCTCCTCTCTCATTTACATATATGATTTCTCATATGCATGGGCGAATTAAATTAATTGATCTAATTAAATTAATTCACGGTATCAATTACATATCTCCTCTCTCATTTACATATATGATTTCTCATATGCATGGGCGAATTAAATTAATTGATCTAATTAAATTAATTCACGGTATCAATTACATATCTCCTCTCTCATTTACATATATAATTTCTCATATGCATGCGTGAACATATCTGCCATTTTGTATCTTTCATTTTCAATTTGTCATCTAAGATTTCCCACCCTTAGATTCAAATTTTTAGTACTACTACTGCCATCTATCGGTGACGTCATATGATCGGTATAGTAGATTTCTATGCACCTGTTGATAGGCAACCCGCAATATTTTTTTATAAAAAACCAATGGAGCCAACAGGATTTGAACCGGGGACCGGTCGAATGGTAGTCAGCCAATGCATCCACTACACCAACGAGGTAATCTATTAAAAGACTGTAAAAGTTGTATTTATTAAATAGTTACGCGTCAGCGCTAATCTTATACGAACTAAAATTCATATTAAGCATAATTAATCTATATGATTATTTGACAGTTACATCATTAAATGCGCGAATTAAATTAATTGATCTAATTAAATTAATTCACGGTATCAATTACATATCTCCTCTCTCTCTCTCATAAATTTATTTCATATAGGTAAGAAAGTCAAGTCACGTTACGTTCAACGAAGCCAATCTCGACGAGTTTTCAAGGTCACCCGAGTTTAGCCGAACATTCTCGAACAATTATTACACAATTCTAAACATAGACAACCGATATTATTATAAGCAATCGATATTAACAGCTGTCTAATACCTGTTTAACACCAGTTAGACCCTTGGAATGTTCTAGAATGATTAGAATTGTGTAATAATTGTTCGAGAATGTTCGGCTAAACTCGGGTGACCTTGAAAACTCGTCGAGATTGGCTTCGTTGAACGTAACTTGACTTGACTTTCTTACCTATATGAAATAAATTTATGAGAGAGAGAGAGGAGATATGTAATTGATACCGTGAATTAATTTAATTAGATCAATTAATTTAATTCGCGCATTTAATGATGTAACTGTCAAATAATCATATAGATTAATTATGCTTAATATGAATTTTAGTTCGTATAAGATTAGCGCTGACGCGTAACTATTTAATAAATACAACTTTTACAGTCTTTTAATAGATTACCTCGTTGGTGTAGTGGATGCATTGGCTGACTACCATTCGACCGGTCCCCGGTTCAAATCCTGTTGGCTCCATTGGGTTTTTATAAAAAAATATTGCGGGTTGCCTATCAACAGGTGCATAGAAATCTACTATACCGATCATATGACGTCACCGATAGATGGCAGTAGTAGTACTAAAAATTTGAATCTAAGGGTGGGAAATCCTAGATGACAAATTGAAAATGAAAGATACAAAATGGCAGATATGTTCACGCATGCATATGAGAAATTATATATGTAAATGAGAGAGGAGATATGTAATTGATACCGTGAATTAATTTAATTAGATCAATTAATTTAATTCGCCCATGCATATGAGAAATCATATATGTAAATGAGAGAGGAGATATGTAATTGATACCGTGAATTAATTTAATTAGATCAATTAATTTAATTCGCCCATGCATATGAGAAATCATATATGTAAATGAGAGAGGAGATATGTAATTGATACCGTGAATTAATTTAATTAGATCAATTAATTTAATTCGCGCATTTAATTCGCGCATTTAATTAGACCACGCCTCATTTGCATATTAATTCGCGCATTTAATTAGACCACGCCTCATTTGCATATTAATTAGATCGCGGGTCATTTGCATAAAAGTAGAGGGGGGCTGGCCAGGAGGGGCAATACCTACTGTTATTTTGTCCGTATATTCCTTTTATTGTTGATTTATGAATTAGATAGGACTGTTTACAGAAGTGTTTGTCAATAAGAATGAATCAGGAAATGCTTAACGATAATGTTGGTGGGTTTGTAATGTACCGCTTCCAGAAAATAAAACTGTTATTAAAGCAACTTGAACAGAAGGTGATTTGTGTTGTTTATTGCTACATTGTAAAAAATGAGTTGAAATTTACCTTGGGAAAGAGTTAACTTTCCTCTCTTATTTGCGGTAGTTTTACTCTAAAATTTAACTTTACCTATACGTTAATAGTTGTTTTACTATTTGTGGTAAAATGTTCTTTAATTGTGTAAAATTACACAAATATAAGTAATTCTACTACATTTAACTGGTTAAAATCACTATCCATAATGTAAATTTACATAACTCAGAAAATCTTTCCTTGGAAATGTATTATTACTCAATAACTTGATTCATTTTTAGTGTAATATTAAAGATAAGATGAACTTGAACAAGTATAGTGTAATTTTGCCCTTAATATGTTTTTAACCGATGAGATACTATTTCGCTGATTGCACTTGTTTGTTGATGAGTGGTGACCTTCGTTTCGTGAACGAATTCAGGAACCCATTATGAACAGTTCAAATTGGGCTTTTGGGGAATGGTCGGAATGGTGTGTACCAATTCTTTTACTATTTCTTGTTACAGGTTTCGCAATCTGCGAGCGTACTCTATCGATATCGAACAAAGTGTTCATTGCTCATTAATATTTTGTTTTTCGTTGTAGTGTAGTGCAGATTTATTAAAGGCAAATATTTACACATATGACCCAAGGTGGGAAGAATTTGATTTTATAGTAGAAGTTAAAAAGTAATAATCGGTAAGTATATGTTAAAATTACAAATTTAAACCAATAAAAAAAATATTTAATTTAATGTGTTTCTAGGATGAATCAAAATTTGAAGAATTCGAAATAAACTAGCATAACTGTAATGAGAAAGGTAGTCGTGTATAATTGTTTATATAATTTATAATTTTTAAATTTTCTAGGTGGAATCGAAACTTTATCTGAATGTTTTTGAGAGACCAAATATTTCCGAAAGCCCCTTAAAAGAAGTTCTGTTAATGTCTTATATTTTATATGAGTACATACATTCAATAAAAATTACTTTGATTTTATTTTATTTCATACAATACATTGACCAATGCAAGTAATATTCAGAGGAACGATTGAATTTGCAAGTACTTTCGCAAGTCATAGTTACATTCAAGAAGTATTTTTACATTTGTGTTTTAACCCTGAAAAGTACTATTGCCATGAAATATTAACTTTGTCATGTAACTTTACACAGGTGTTTTAATGTTAAAATGTAAAATTACATTGCGATCGTAATTTTAATCTGTAAATTTATTTAAAAAGGAAACATTACAATGCAAATTTAACCTAATATTGTAATTTCCCACTTCCTATGAAAATTACACTTTGAAGTAAATTTACCCCAAAAAATGGAGGTAACATAGTTGCCTCCATTTTTTAGGGTAAATTTATCGGTAAGTTTTTAGAGTGTAGAGTATAGTATCTAGTCTTCAAAAAAGTAAGTCAAGATCATACTTAAAGAAACTCGACACTAAAATGCAATAATAAACAAACACAGTAATAAAGTATTAAATAAATGTAAACATTCCATCTCTTTCTGTTATGGTTCAATCTCAATACCAACAAAATGAAATGTGATACAGTAATGCGTTTAATTGCCCAAATATGCCAAATAAACCTACTCTTTCGTTTCTTGAACAAGGTATTTGATCTTATATGTGAGATAGGTCGTGATACGTTCTAGGAGTTCCCAAAGGTTTGCCTTTTTTCAAATTATTTCGTTGTGCGCAATCAAATCAAAAATTGGCTAAGGATTTTTTGCTTCTATTGACGAGTACTATCACACATTAGACTTGTACGAAAGGTAAGCGAAACACTTAGTATGAAGAGAAGCTTAGTTAACTTTAAAGAGTGAACTTTCATGAATTTCATGGTAATTTGAAATCCTCCATAAATATTTTTGAATCTGAATTTGCTAATTTTGTTAATTTATGTGACCTACAGCAACTGAGTTTTGTTTACAATTTTTCTGAGAGTGGAAGGTTCTAACTTTGAACTGTTCAAAATTGATAGGTATCATCTATCTATTGAGTGTAAAACGGCTCTGACAAAAAACACTTTTTTAACACAAATTTTTACATGTACTTAGTTCTAAGGGCAGTGGATTTGGACTGTGAACAGTTTTGAAAATGTAGACGATAATGGTAAGTCAGTTTTACACTATTTTCTATTTTATCCTGACCAAACAGCACCGCAAACAAAGCTCACAATGCCGAGCCTATCCTCGCTGGTTTACACCTGACATCATATGATAAAAAAATTAGCTACATAATTAATAGTTGGATTGACAAAGAAAACTATAATTTACTTAGAACTGAAATCAACAGGGAAATTCACATTACATATCACAATCTTATAACAAAACCCGAATATAATATAATAGAAGGCCTTCCATTACTTTTTTCTTTTGTCAAACACAAAAAGCAATCTGGAACCCTTACAGTATGAATTTTAACGACATTTTAAACTGAATCCCCGACATTGTTAACGCTTTTGCACATCATTTCAGTCTGTTTATCAAAATGATAACATGAAATAAATAAAGATTAGTAAAAGTTTCACAGTTTATTAGAATACAACCTGACAATAAAACTGTAAAACTTTTACTAATCTCTATTTATTTCATGATTATGGAGTTCCACAAAGTAAGGCTGGAAACAATAAACAAAAATGATAACAGTTCTTTAAGCATCAATTCAATTTATTAAAGTTAATTATATCAATTTTAGTATAAATTATTTTTGATATTTTAAGCATACATTCAATTCCATTTGAGGAAATTAATAAATAAAATTAAATCGAAAAAATCTAGTATCCTCGATCATATCCCTAATTATGTATCCAAAGCTTGTTTCAACATTTTACTTTATCAATTAATAATAACATGTAATAAAATAATTTCAACTTCTGTCTACTCCGCTTCTTGGAAATTAGCTAGTGTTCCCGATTTACAAAAACATTAATTTCAATTATTCCTGATATTTAAAAATATTTGAAACAGTTTTGTGTAATAAAATCTTCAATTATGTAAAATCCATTATCAATGAAGATCAGCATAGTTTTATGTTCGTTAAGTCAACTACTAAGGCTATATAACAATATGCATGAGTGGAGTGTCAAAAATAATTTACATTTCAATAGAAATAAATGTTTTAGAATGACAAGAGAATTAAGAAAATTGAATTCGTTTACATGGCAGGCGTTTTATTGACTGAGCGGACGGATATTAAAGATCTCGGAATTACTATTGACTCTAAACTTACATATGGTTTGCATATTGAAAAAAATAGCAATGATTTCTTCAGATCAATTCAGATAATTAACTGAAATTTACCCTTTAGATACGCCGTACACGTAATTACTTAAAATGCCGCTAATACAGAGAGATGCTTTGAAAAAAAACCAATAGTTTATACACACAAGCCTTGACACAATGACGTGTGACGATGTATTCGAGTGCGCTTTAAATACATTAATAAAGGTTACTGAAAGAAGCAGGAATTTAAGAAATGATCTTAGACAAGATATCCTAACCTCAGTTAGTGATATAAGAAAAGTTTTTAATGAAATACAAGTTCATTTGGAAGAAAAAGAAAATAATTAATGAATTGCAAAAAGTCAAAAATGACATAAGTCAAAGAGAAATGGAAACTAAATTTGTAGATAGAAGAAGCTATGCCGAAATAGTTAAAATTAGCTTTTCTGAAAAAGAGACACCTAAACTGTTTAAAATATTGATAAAATCCAAAGAAAACCAGAACGCAGAAGAAATAAGGAAAATAATAAAATCAAATGTCAATCCTACTGAAATAAAGGTAGTAATAAATAGATTTAAATCGCTTAAAAATGATACTTTTATCATTGAATCAGAAAATAAAGAAGAATTAGGAGTACTTTGTGATACTATTAATGATAAATGTCATAACAAACTTATTGCTGAACATTCAAAGTTAAGAAAACCAAGAATTATAGTATATGTATAACGTACCAGATGATTTAACATTAGAAGATGCCACCAAAATACTGTGTAATCAAAATACAAATTTAGAATTAGATATTGATGGAATAGAACCAAAGTTTATGTTCAAAAGTGGTAACAAAAGTAATAATTTGGTAATTGAAGTTAACAGCGAAACAAGAAAAAAATTAAATGGCCAAAAGCTAAAAATTGGTTGGAACGTATGTAATACAGAAGATTTTCTAACTACTAAAGATGCTTTAAGTGCAATAAATTTACCAATCATCGAGCTCAAGAATGCAAAGGAGAACTTACGTGCCCACATTGTACTGGAAATCACAAGATAAAGGAATGCACGGAATCGAAAGAAAACTATAAATGTAGCCACTATATGAATGTTAATAGATACAATAGAAAGAACACGTTAAATGAGAACCACTCATCTTTAGATAAACATTGTCCAAGCAGATTATTGTTTTTATAGAAGATAAAAACAAACATTGATTATTAAGATTTTATATGAACACAACAGATAGATAGAAATCAGAGTATAACAAGACAAATTTCTGCAAATTATAGAAATATGGACAAATTCTCGTTATCATGCATACAGTTAAATGAGCAGCATTCCAGAGCAGCGACAAATAATTTAATAGAGTTATTAGAAAATCAAAATAACGATTTAGCACTTTTGCAAGAACCTTATATAATATATAACAAGTTAGTGGGTATTTCAAATAAATATAGTACATACACTTCTGGAGAAGGTAAGAGGAGAGCCGCAATGGTAGTAACAAACAAATCTATAGATAGTTTACTAATTAGACAAATTTCTGATGAAGATTATGTAGTTTTAGAATTGAAATACAAAAATATAAGATTTTACGCAGTGAGCTTGTATTTGGATATACAAAATAAAATAGAAGATGGCTTAATAAAAATAGAAAACATTATCAGTTTTACACAAGCAACTGGATTAATTATGGGATTAGACAGTAACAGTAGGTCAACGCTATGATTTGACCAAGTAGTAAATCAAAGGGGAAAAGCCCTAGAGTAATTAATCACAGGAAAAGATTTGCATATAGTAAATGAGAACATAAATAAACCAACATTCGAGACTATTAATGGGAAAAGCAATGTAAACTTGACACTGGCCAACAATGAGTTAATAACATGCGTAAATGGTTGGAATTGTGACACCGTAGAAAGCTGTTCGCATCATAAAATTATTACTTGCAGAATTGAAAACATCATTGCATACAATGTACAGGAATTTCAAATGATCAAATATGTCACCAAAAATAGTAATTTTGAAGAATTTGACAAACAATTACCCAGACAATTTATTAAAAACTTTAATTTAAAAGGTAACATCTCAAATACAAAAGATTTAGATGTAGAATTAAGTTCACACACCAAACATGCCATTAATCTTGAAAGAACCGAGTCGATCTATATCAAGAGTCTCTAACAATAGCTTGTAAAAGATCATTTAAAGTATTAACACCAAGAAAGATAAGTCTAAAACATAAAAGAGTACCATGGTGGACAGCAGAATTGACAATTCTAAGAAAAAAAGTCAATGCTTTAAGAAGAAGATATCAGCGAAGAACAGATCAGAATTTAAGACAAGAGAGAAAGCTAAAGTCTCGCCAACAAATGAAGAATTTAAGATTACCGATATCACGGGGGCAGAATTGTAAAAAGCATCTCAAATCACGCAGTGTTCACCTCATGATCACGTGGTCGACTCGAGAAATGTATCTGATAACAGAAACAACTGATAAACTGGCATGATTCAGTAGCGTCACAAAATGTCCTTTACGAAGGCTAACATTGATGCTTAATGTTGTATTCGATTATAATCGAATACACGTACAAAATAGGGAAAATGAAATTAATTTATACTATAAGAACAATTATTATTAACGTCCAAGTTTAATTATTTCATTCCACCTATAAAATACTATTTGACTCACAGTTAGGCATATTTTTGTTTTCCATGTAACATGTATGCAAGTAAACGGCAAAAAATATAAATTAAATTAAACATATGAAAGCAGAAATATTGTTATAAACAAAAATTCTTAAGAACTACTATAATAGTTAAGTAATTCCTTTACAACAGTAACAAATTGTTTATACATTAATTGTTTTATTGAAATTATTATACAGTACGATTCCTAATATATAAAAAGGATTGCCATCATTTAGTATCAGTTTTATGCACTTAAAAATGTAAATTAACACCAGTTATGATTTGTGTAGTTATGATTATTGATTTGAAACGAGAAACATTCTTTTTCACAAATTGTAAATCTTCAAAATTGGTTATTAGTTATTCGAAAAGGTTGAAAAGAAGTAAATGTTTCATAAATTGATCTGATTATTGATTATTGATTGATTCCCTATTTTTTACTTTTAACGATTTATAGTTAAAATCTTTGCAATTACTTTTCTTTAAATGTATTCATTACCCTATGCCATTTAAAACGTAATGAGATTTTTAATTATAAATCGTTATTAAGGTTGAATAGATACTTCAACGATGATAAATTTACATAATGTTAAAAAATACTATACGAACGTACGCTACTGACTTTTTTAAAACGTTTCTAGTAACACAATACTCTGCTTACATTCTTAGCTTATCGTAATGTTCTCCAGCTAATGTGCACGCGTTAATTTAAATCCTTCATTTGTTGGCGAGACTATAGTAACATATATACTGAAGAAAAGAATAAATATCAATTGAATATTAATAAAGAAAAATTTAACTCGTGTAAAGAATACTGCAACATGACAAGTGGAATTAATCCCTGGAATCTTGTTTACAAATTCGCAAGCGGAAAAATAAGAAGAAAGCCGAATTTTACAACATTACAAAGAGAGAATGGTACATATACTATAAATTTAGAAGACACCTTAAAATGTATGATGGATTATTTTACGCCGACGGATAATCTCGAAAACGAAACAAACTATCACAATGATATTCGTCAGAGATTACAAGAACCTATAAATACAATCGATGATGTAGAATTCACAGATGAAGAAATAAAAGCAGTTATAAGTAAATTTAATCCTAAAAAGGCTCCAAGAGAAGATGGTATAAGCAGCGATCTATTATTAACGGTATTTGATAAATTTCCCTTATTTATAAGAACTATGTATAATGAATGCCTGAAACGAAGATATTTTCCAAAGTATTGGAAGGAGTCTGTTATAATACCTATAGTTAAACCTGAACAACATAACAGTAATAAAGTCAACAAGTTTAGACCTAAGCCTGCTAAATATAGGAGGAAAAGTTTTAGAAAAATTAATAATAAGTAGAATAATGGTGAAGTGGGGTAAATGCGATGTAGTTTTGAAATAGTCTAACTTTGACGCTCTACCTCTTTTCAATAAATGAGCTGGGAACTGCAGATATTTGCATAGAGTCTTTAGGATTCTTGACGAGTATGACCGCAATGACAAAAAATCTGTTTACATAAGCGTTTGGGCACTATAATTTTTTTTTTAAAACGATGTCACTATGTCACATTTACCCCGTAAAATGGGGCAAATGTGACAGCCGCTTAGTATTTCTCTAAGGTTTTAGATGGGTACGAGGTATGGGGCTAATGTGAAAGTATAAAAGAAAAGCTACATTTTCATATATAATTATTAACTGTTGTATAACCACTTGTAAGTTTTAAATTCAGACAAAATAAAAAAATATAAAACTCTTATGTGAGTTTATATTCATTGAAATAAAAATCAAATTTGTGAATACCGCGCCTAATGTCTTTTGGGTCCGGCAAAATTTTAAAGACGTCTTGGTCTGACACAGTGTCTAAATCCTCAAATTTGGGCCAAATAAACTTCTTGTTTTCGTACTTCAAGAATTTGATTACCCAGTCATCACCACATTTCTCTTGAACTTGTCCTACAAAATGCTTCAGCTGTTTTTTGGTACAATATTGCACAATAACCCATTTGCCTTTCGCGATAAAGGGGGGTGCGACAGGAATATCATCTTCTTCCTGCTGTTCATCACAAAAGTCTTCATCATCTGACTCCATGTACGGGACTTGATCTATGTCCTCTTCCGAACTAGATGAACTTAACAGGTGCTTTTGTGTTTGTTTCACCTTTTTAACAATCTTTTTCTTTTTTTCTTTGTCAATAGTAATGTCATTCTTCTCTTTTATTCGAGCTAATGCTTCTTCTGTCGTTAAAATTTCTGCTCCTGGGCCCACTTTTGACCTTTTCTCTTTCTCTGGTTGTGGTTTTTGTCGTATTTGCGTCAATAATATTTCTTCGAAAGATAAATTGGCTTCTTTAGATGTTTCTTGTGTCTGCGGAGATACTGAATGTGATGTTGATGGCCCTCCACGATTTTCTTCTGATTCTCCACATTGACGGTCAGGGTGATTTTTTGAACATTCTGCTTCCCATCTTGTCATGGCATCTGGTGGAAATGTTTCTTTGGGAATCACGTTTTTGTTTAGGGGATAAATTCCACTTTTGCGGAAGCCGTTTCTTATAACTTCTGGTGAGATAGACTGCCAAGTTTCACAAAGAAATTGAGAAAATATTTTCTTAGGTATTTTTCTTCCAAAATTTTGACGTTGCCAGGAAATAACTTTTTGGTCCCACTTACTTTTAAACGATCTGAAAACTGCTAGGTCTAAAGGCTGAAGGAGATGGCTGGTATGAGCGGGTAATTTAATGATTATAACGTTGTTCTGAATAGCTGCTTCGATTATTTCCACGGATACATGGGTGCTATGTCCATCGTACACAATAACAACAGGTCGCTCATTACCAATAGTAGGGATGATGGTTTTCAAAAAATAGTTTTTGAAAATATTGCTCTCCATCCATCCTTTCTTGCTAGCGGCGTAAACAGTGCCTGCAAATTCTGTCCCTTTCGGGGCAAACCATTGATCCCACACATATGCACCTTTGAAAATAATCAAAGGTGGTGCTTTACCACCTGCAGCATTACACATGGCAAGAACAGTGGTATTTTCTCTGCCTGGGGAGCTAACTGTTCGCGACGAAGGTTTATTTACTTCTCCGACGACTTTACTCTTTCGTGGATCTATTGAAAGACTTGTTTCGTCAAGATTCCATATGCGTTCAGGTTTATCGATTAAATTGTTTTCTGTTCAGACCTTCTCTAAGAGGTTGAAATAGGCATAAATTAGAAATGGATCAGTTGCTTTTTTTCTTGCGTACTCAATATTTTGAGGTATCTTGAGACTGAGGTTATGTCGTTTTTTAAAGGATAAGAACCAGTCTTCTCCTGGGACACCCTCCTTGAAGTTGGTTTGTTTTTCATTAGCAGCAATGTAAGTTCCAACTGCTTCCAATACCTCCTTGCGTGACATGCCAAAACCCCATTTTTCCATGATCTTTAAGCTTTCAGCCAATTTAACCTCTTCATTGTGATCAATGTAGGTGGGACGCCCTTTGTGGTTTTTAACTTTACCACGCAGCCCTTTCACGCGACTATATAGTGTGACGTAAGGTATTTTGTACTGCTTATGTGCCCCATAAACTGTGGCTCTGCCCGCCTTAACTTCTTCTATTGCCTTTTGAAGATCGGCTTGGCTATAGTTTGGGTTGTCAGTGGTTTTTCGCACATAATTGCGCACCATGTCTGAAAGGGGTAAATGTGATATAGTTTATGTTACATTTTCCCCACAGGTTTTTCGCGGAGGGGTAAATGAGACAGTTTGATAAAAAAAATGAAGATAATGTTCAATTGAAATGATATTATGTGTGGTAGAAAGACATATTATTAAAGTAAGTGGGTGACAAATTTCAAAGTTACCTTATTTAAACTGACTTATTTAAACGACTTTATAACGAGTTGCATGCGGCGTCGAAATTCCACTTAAAATGACGACTTACTACGTACAGCTGGTTAGGAAGTTTCCGACTCAAAAGAAGTGACCTTTTTTGGGTTGAATCTTATGTTAACACCATATAGACTATTCTACGTTAGGTGGCGTTGACAACAGTTTTTGTTTCAAATTAATTTAAGTCGCTGTCACATTAACCCCGTTATCACATTTACCCCACTTCACCTTACTACATTTACTCTTAAAAGTTATTAAACCAAAATCAATTTGGATTTAGACCTCAAACAAGTGATGCAGTACTGGAAGTTAAAAATTTGTAGAACAGGGATTGAAAGAAAAGAAATCAGTACTAATAGTAAGTCTGGATATTAGAGGGGCATTTGATGCTGCTTGGTGGCCAAGTATATTGCTATCTTTAAAAGAGTTTGGTTGTCCAAAAAATTTATATTATATTACCCAAAATTATTTTTGCGAAAGAATGGCTTGTTTAACAACAAATTCATGTAAAATTGAACAAGAAGTAACGAAAGGTTGCCCACAAGGGTCATATAGTGCACCTGGATACTGGATTATTCAATATAATTCCTTGTTAAACTTGAAATTTTCTGAACACAGTAAAATACTAGCTTTTGCAGATGATCTGATAATTCTAGTGAAAGGAACTTCAAAATTACAATTAGAAAATTATACCAATATAGAACTACATAAAATTCAGGAATAGTCACATAAAAACAAAGCGCAGTTTAATGAAGAAAAATTCAAATTCATGTTAGTAACAAACAAAAGAGACTTACTAAGAGTTAATCTTAACATCTATCTAAATTTTAAAACACTACAACAAGTACAAGAACTAAAATATTTAGGAATAATATTAGACAGAAAATTTAATTTTGACATACATATAAAACATACAAGTGAAAAGTGTCTTCTACTAATAAATGCTTTATCAAGATCTGCTTATTTATCATGGGGACTACGACACGAAGCACTAAAAACAATATATAAAGGAGCAATCTTACCAGTATTAAGTTATGGTTTTCCTGTATGGATTAGTGCTATGAAAAAACAGAAAAATCTAAATCTGTGCAAGAGAGTTCAAAGACTTATTAACATTAAAATTGCCAATGCTTTTAGAACAATTTCATATGAAGCGTCGTGTGCAGTAGCCGGAACATTACCAATATTGATTAAAATACAAGAATTACACTACATTTAACAAGTTACAAAAGGAAATATTAGAGAAGGAAATTTACAAAGCAAATATTTTGATACCCATTTAGAATGTAGAAAATGGCCACATCCTGCAAAAATTGTAATGATTAATACAAATAATATAGAAGATACTACATTTACAATATATACCGATAAACGATAAAGTAGGACCTGGGATAGTGATTTACAATAATGGGAGATTCTTGTATAAATTGAAATATAAATTGCATGAAAATAGTTCCAATAATCAAGCAGAGCAAGTTGCGATACTGAGAGCACTTGAAAAATGAGCTCATTTCGACATTTACCTAACAATGAAAAATTTATATTAATTTATACTGATAGCCAAGGAACTATAGGCTCAGTAAAAAATAGGAGTTTACATAGTAATTTAATAACAGAAATTTGGAAAGTACTTAAGATTTTAGAGTTACAAAATTGGAAGATCAACTTTACTTGGACGAAACCCCATGTGGGTACAGTAGGAAATGAATTGGCTGATGAGTTAGCCAAAGAGGCAGCCGAAAGTGCAGAAGAAGTGATCGTGTACAACAAATTTCCTAAACGCACATTAATATCAGAGGCTAGTAAAATTAGTATGGATGATGGGCAGAGAGAATGGTTGACAACAGAAAATGGCTCAATAACTAAAGAATTTTTTCCATCTATAGTTAAAAAGCTCAAAGCAAAAATACCTACATTTCCAGAATTAACTGTATTCCTAACAGGTCACGGTAGAATAAAAAGCTATTTACATCGATTCAAAATTATAGACGACCCATCATGCTAATTTGGCAACGAAAGTCAAACTATTGATCATTTACTATATGAATGTAACAAATTAAGAAGACAAAGAAGAAATTTAATAAATTCTATTATTTTAAATGGTGGAAACTGGCCTGTCACGAAAGAGGAATTGATCTCTAAATATCTAAAGCCATTCATAAATTTTGTTAAAAAGATTAACTTTGATTTATTGTAAATATAATTATGGACACAAAATTTTAATTTGAAAAATATTGGAATATAACTAATTAATACAATTTAATTAAGTAGTTAATGAAATAATTTAATCTGTTATGTTAACTTATTGATGCTAAAATGTTATTATTATTATTTTATTGTTATAATGTTATTAGTGTTAAAATGTTATTATGTTAATGTTAAATTTAATTAATGTTAAAATGTTAAAAATCTAATTATTAGTTATGAAAATGCGAAAATGCATGTAGTATTGCAACATTGTAATGGAGCATGCAGAATAAATGTATTAAAAAAATAGTTTATACACTATTATTTCTTTACAAATTACTTAACAATAATTTATATTTTAATTCTGCATGTTTTAATTTAATTCTGCAGGTATATGAAAGTTTAGTTGAGATAATAATCTCAACTAAACTTTCATATACCTAGAAATAACTCTCGATTGCATCAAGTATTTGATTTAAATTATACCATTCTTTACAATTCGCCTCTTTTCAGAATGTGCAGATTTTTAAATATCATTAGTTGATATATCGATATTAACAATAATAGTTTCTACAAATTCGAAGCAGACTGCTTAGCAGCACTTACAGATGATAGAATAAAACATAACTTGCAGGAATGCAATTCTAACTATCGATTGTAATTTATATGTCGGTAGATTACTGACATTATTCAAGGTTCCGCTCTTCTAAACTCTCAGTTTCCCAAGACGTTTTTTAAATTTTGTCTTATTCTTGTTATTGTTAGTTATTTTTAGGTGTCACATATATACAATATATTCATTTATTTGCGCATGTATTTGAACTCTATGTATTAGTATCAATTTTTTTGTACATTAGTTGTAAAACCTAAAACTTAATCATTTTTTTTATTACTTATAATGTAGCCTGTAATTGGCAGTAGCTGTTGGCTGCAATGAATAAATACTTTAACATTCAGTGATACCATGATGCTTTCAGTAATGTCAAAATTATACTATGTGAAACGGATGTAGTTTGTAAGCTTATTTCAGCTATTTGTCAATTATAGATTTACAGTTTTACTTTAATATATTGGAAGACTATACATTTTTCGATTTTATGGAGCAAAACTATGTAACAATCGTTAATAAGTAAAGTTAAATACTGCAAATAGTGCAAATGCTGATCTCCTATTTCAACCAAAAATTGCTGTATGTGCAATTGTGCATTGGTATCGTGTTGAGGCACAAAAACTAACGTATTTATAGTAAAAATCATTTGTCTAAAATCAAGTTTTGTCTTATCTACGGCCATTAAATAAGCCCTACCTATCACACTCATCTCCATGAGAATATGGCATTGCATATTAATATCACATTAATGCGGTAATCTGTTTCATTACTGCACTAGCAATTGTTTTTTTGATACATTGTTACAAAACTGTCAATTAAAATACAATTTTCGTAAATACAATTGTTTTGATTGTCACATCGATCGCAAATAAAATCTTAATACCTAACACGTCGAATAAATACTACTTTTGTAATTGATACAGAAGATGCACGTGAAACATATATTATACCATGTTCAGCTACATAAATAACTTTTCTATGTAATAATTGCTTTGATCGAATTGTTATAAACGTATTTTAATACACAGTGTGGGAATAAATCTTGACATTTTTAAGATGTTTACATCTATTGTTTTTTGTGTATATTTACATGATCTGAAGACTAAAGTGCATTTCAATAGCCTTATTACGATACCTCCAATTGTCAATTGTAATTGAAAACCTAAATACCACCAAAGAGAAATAGTATTCCATACATCGTTTTTTTTTAATTAATATTTATAGCTTACCTTGCTTATAGACTATAATTTCTTAATTTAAAGTAGAATTGCAATTATTTTCTTATCCATGTCAGTGGCGAGTGTCCGTGTCTTATCAACTTCTACTTATTGACCCAAGTGGAAAGTAGGTAATTGATTTTTTATTTCATCAAAATCATCTTCTGGTAATGATCTGATAAGTTAACCATTAAAATTAATAATGAAGAAATTTTATTACATAAAACCTTCTCTTCGACCTCATAAACAACAAATTTTATTATGTTGACATATAATTAGTACCTATAGGAATGATATCTATAAAACCGAACTAAATTTTAAAAATAGCCTGTTTTTATAAAGAACAGGGCAACAAATAATTTTCTTGTTTTGTTAATTCTACTCGTACATAAAATGAAAAATATAAGAGATTTATTTAGCATAGTTTTTCATTGTAATTTGAATAGACATTTCCCTTCTGTTAAATCTCATTTCTATAGTATCTTGACATATATTTGAAAGTTTCAGTTTTACATTTCTGCCTGATTTAGTCGTACCGTTTTCGCGTTCCCTTGCACAGTTTTACATAACTTTACTATTTTTAAATAGTTACATACTAGGTAATGACAAGGGTTTGAGACAACTGAAGAGGACTCTGCATCAAAATTGTGAAAGAAAATGCTGTTATGGCATAACTTTCTTATGGCGTCGATATGCACCATCGCAGTTTTTATATAACATTCTATATATTATATAGTGTTATATTGTCGTATTTTAAAGGAACCTTAACTTTGCTTTTCTGTAAGCATTGAATGTCATGTGCGTGACGTGTTTTTTAAATATTAAGTAACATATATTAATAATATGAATTTCCTACCCTTGTAGCAACCTCTGTTGTCTGCAATAAGGATAATTATCTTCAAGTTTTTCTCTAGCTGAGATTCTTATCCATTTTAGTAGAATGGTAGTTTTCCGAAAAAATGACACTTTCGCTGGCTTATTGCAATTTATTGGCAAGAGAAATTCACTAACCCCATTGTACTGTTTGTTCACTAACCAGCTCTAGTAAACTGAATCCAATTTATATTTCAATTTTCTTCAATCAAAACCATTCAATTGCAATAAAAATTAATATGCTACTTTTTAATTTTTTTTTAAATCGAAGTAAAAATGGCGCATTTAACTAAACGAGAATTAATAGAAATATTAATGCTGCTGTATACGGGGACGTATTAAAAACTTACATAGAAACTCTAGTTATTAATTCGAGGACATCATCTTTTGCAAGATCTACAATGAGTAGGATACTTGCAAAATGTATGGAAATTAGGTGTGTAATGTTTTACCTCGACTTTAGTGACTATTTGTCAAATTAATAATCATAACATTAACTTTCTGCGTATTGAGTTAGATGATGAGTATACCCTATATGAACAATGAAGATAGCGATGAACCCCACCAAAGCATAGAAATAAATTTTTACGTTAGGTGTTAAGACTTTCTTTAACAAATAAATTACTTTTGAAAATTTTAAAAACTTCTGTGCAATGTAGTGTGAGTACAAGGAGAAGGGCGCACTTAAAATTTAAAATGCAATTTTCTGGAAAACTAGCAGGAAATGACCACATATTGAGCCGCGTTCGGTATTTCAAATCTGTTTACTCGAAGAGCTCGGTTTCTATGGTATCCATTGTTGTAAATAATTGTAACTATAGAAATAGAGCTTTCAGAGCAAATAGAGGGCAAGTTCGGCATTGTAACTCTTTTTGCTCCAAAAGCTCTATTGTCATAGTTACAATTATTTGCAATAATGGATACTATGGAAACCGAGCTCTTCGAGTTAAATAGATCTGAATGCCGAACTTACCCAGAGTTGAAATACCGAACTCAGCACGAATAGGGATCATATGTTTCAAATCATTACAGCTACCTCCCCCCATTACGAGGTATCAGTTATCTTAGTTACACCCTGTATATTATAAATATATATTCCTCGAAAACTGTCGAAAAATGTTGACATTTTTATTCTATTTGCAATGGGCCAATTTTCGTAAACAAGACGCAAAATACTTTTAAGTTCTAGAACGTAAATGTACTTCGCCATCGTTTAAACAAATAACTACATTTAATGTTGATAAATAAATTATGTTAGTTTTTTTAATACTAATGGGATTTTTTTTAAAATTGTTTATATCTCAAATGTAGAATGCTTTTGCGTTTCAAATGAGATTTTTTGACTCTCCTAAAATATCATATTTTCAAACAGAGATGTAGCATTTTTGGCATTAAAATACAAAAATAATTATTAACCTTTTTGTGCTTTTTTAACTGGCAAATTTTTTATCACAGGCTGTAATCTCACAGTACTGTTTGTGATAATTGTGCTAACATTGATTTTGCAAATCAAATTACAATAAAACGTATTTTGAATTCCCCCTTTCAGTTGTTATGCTGTTGTCTATTTACAGTTGAAGATGTAAATGAGGTTATTCACTGTAAAAGCTAGGTGTATTTTACATATAGATGATACAGCTTTTCTGATAATTTTATATCGAATTTGATGATTGGACGATACGTAAAAGTAACTTTGATATGGAACTATAAATTCTATACTATTTGTCAAAAATTTAATAACACCTATAAAATAACCAGTAAATAAATAGGGCCGGTATTATAAAACTTTTTACTTCCTAGATAAAATTTACTTTGAGAGTAAATTCATTTATTCTGTCAATTTCCATATGAAATTGACAGAACAAATGAATTTACTCTCAAAGTAAATTTTATCTAAGAAGTAAAAAGTTTTATAATACCAGCCCTTAAATAAAACTGAATATTTATCCCCATGAAGAAGATAGTACTCAGTGCACTCTATTCTATCTGATTGATTCTGTAACGAGCTTTGGGTAACGAGGTTTTGAGAATATTTATTTCGCTTCGCTTTAAATTAAAAATGGTATACATAAGTCTACAATATTTCAGCTTGTATTGTATTGTAAAAAAATACGAACGAAGTAAAAGTTAATTCTTTTAAAGTATTGTAATAAATTCGTTTTAATAAAAATATAGCGCATTTTACGATACATTTTAGGGTAACTGTTTAAGACAAAATTTCTTCAATATTAAAATGTTCACAAATTAACATAATGCTTCTAGAACTGTAAATTCATTTTTGAAAATATGTTTCATTTTATGAAACATATATGTGTAATTCCGCTTTGATAAGTCGGTTTTGGCTTTTAGAATTTTATGGTATCTGCGTTCTTTTGTAAACATACAAGAGATGGCCAAAATGTAGATTGAAGCTTAAGCCAATGTTTTATAACATGTACAATGTGGTTATTGTTAAGAATAACACTTCGTATTATACCACGCACCAATATGTATATCATACTTCTGTGGTTAGGCAATGTTAATTATAATTAATATAACAATAATAAATAATAAAGTTATTATTGGCAGAGCATTCTTTCAGTAAGTTACTTTGTAATTCATTATTATATTGAAATTTATTTACGATGGTAATAAAGTAAATTTGATTTTCGATTTAGAAAATAGCAAAATTGTATTTAGAATAGGATATCTAAATAAGTTAATGTGTAGAATTTCGAAATGCTCTTAGGATTCATAGTCTGAATAGTGTACTGACTAGCGTGCTAGTCTCTCACCCAAGCTGCCCGGTACCGGCAGATCTGTTTTTTTTTCTGCAGTTTTACTTAGCTGTAACACAAATGTGAGATTTGTGTTATGCCAATCTATAAGTCGGCAGCAGCCGCAGGTTGGGCCTGCGTAGTAATAATAATTGCCCCCCATCCCGCACAAGTTTACATTGTTTAATCATTCCTGTCCTACCTGAAATCAATAAGCCTATGTGATTAACGCCCACGACCTTTGAGAATAATTCGAATAAGCAAGAAGTCGCTGCCGGGAGCTATATGTTGCATAAGTATAAGATTTTTATGCTTTATTTGTTTATTTGATGATGAAGAATTCCGCTGGTTACAATTGGTGCCCACGTTTCGGGCTTTATTTATTTGTTTACTAGACGTTTGTTGTTAAAGAAATTAACTTGTTACAATACGAATTTTAGATCATACTTTCTATTATTTTCCTATAATACTCTCAATACGGGTGGTTATATTTTCATGTAACTATCATTAGCTAACGAGCTGTAAGTAACATTACAAAACTCTTCTCAATGAATTGAATTTATACACAAGTAAAAGTATTTTTGATTTCATCTAATAATAATTAATATAAAAATTACTTTATTGCGTCTTTTTATGTAAACTGTTATGTATTAAGACCTCTGAAATTAATCTAAACTTTTGAAATAAAGTTAAAATTTAAGTAAATGTATAAAGTAATGTATACAGCATTATTAAATTAAGTTACAATATGTGCAATTTCCATATGCTGCATTTGAAAATAATCGAGTCAAATCATTATACACACATAGGCAACCAATTATACAGCACGCTTTTTTATACGCTATACATATATTGGCATGGTAAATAAATAGCACTGTATACTCAAAAATTGTATGTGCTTTTCTTACTACTTGGTAGTTACAAAACATAACCGTTCTCTATTCATTTGAATTCATTGGTTATGTGCGTTAACGGTGTTTACGGTAAATAAATAATAAAGCAAGTATCCTGTTTTTGTAATTGAAGTCAATACTTACAGAGAAAATAGTTGGTTACTGTGCGCATTCGTTTGTGAGCAAGAACTATCCAAATAACTATAAGGTTTCCACCAGTAGCAACTAATACCATACCCGCATAAAGGATGCTCCAGAGAACTTGCCTCCATACTGGCAAAATAAATTTATTTGGATCTGAAACGAATAAGACCTTGGTTTAAACACAAGTTAAAAATGAGAGCAAATAATATATAAATTGTGTTGTACTTGAAGCCTTACCTATAAGCGAATCGTTCGTTGGGGTTGTAAAATTACTAAATCTATACGTAGTCACATTATAATCTGTAGTATCATAATCATATGAGTAGAGGGTAACAGTCGATAACAATGTTGATGTTTCCGTATTATTCATTTTTTTAAACCGAGGTTGCTATCTCAGATCCTAAATAAGACTAGGGTTGCGTTTCCAACAATGCTTGGAGGGTTTGTAGGGTTCTACCGTTTCCAAATTATGTTTTCCTGCATTAGCCAGGCTTCGTATTTGAATTCGAATTTCACTTCTTCCCGCTTCTACAGTACTTGGGCCCATTTTTAAAGTTTCTGAAAAAAATAAAAGAGTTTAGTGATTTGATTTCAAAAGAGAATAAAAATAAATTATTAGACACAGTTGTGTCCTTGACATAATGAATGGAGCTCTACTATTCATTCTACTATTCACATATTTTAGTCATATTATTGTAGTTTTATTTACGTTTCAACACAAAAGCTCCTCTACTATCCTGGATAATAAAAGCTTCAGCTGTTTCATGTCATAAACTGAGCTTTAGAAGTTATTTTTAGTACCTCTCGTCTCTCGCCTTACACTAAAGCTTGGGGAAAGCATGAGCTGAAGTAGTTCGCATTCTTGAGGTTTTCAAGATACCATAAAGAATTTATTGTTCAGTAGTTAGGGGAAATTAATTGATTTTATATTATTTATGAGGTGAAAACAAATTAAAGTCTCGTCAAAAGGATTACCAAGTAATTATAAACTTTTAACATTAATTTATTAGAAGGTTCTTATACGTCCTTTAGAAAACACTATATAAAACGTAATAAAATTAAAGTTTTCGTAGATCTTTTCACTTCACTTCACAACAAGCGCAATAAGCTTGCCAGAGTAACAAGGTTAATTAAAAGTAGTAATTCAACGAAGTTTATATTATCATTTATAATATTCAATTGCGTAATATTTACTTAATATCTTGAAGAGAAAAAGTCTCGAGACTGCAAATAAATGAAAACTTCTAATTCTTAAAAGTACTTAGTTAAAGATGCCAGAAATTTATTCCGTAGAATATAAATGAGACTAGTTCTTCATTTCAGATTCGAATCGTCGAATATAACCAACAACATTTCTAGTGTACTCGACTCGAACATAAATTCAGTTGATAATATTTCTAATGGGCTTTCATGCGATATTTTTCAGATTCAATAACCAAAACCTCTAAAAATGTCGAATTTATTGAACGACTTTTTTGTATTTATATTTATTATATAATATAGTAAAGTATTCTGTATTTATATAATATATGTAGTTCTTTGCAAGCAGTTCAACAAACATAAACAAAATTTCCGTCATTCTGAAATTATTTTGAGGTAATTTGCACAACTTCTGAAAAAATATACATAAAAATCAGGATTGGTTCCAAAAACCCTCTGTCCTACCTTTTTGGTTATATTGGGGATTGCATCGCTTTAAAAATTAGAAAACTGTGAAGGTCAATCGCTCTTGCCATCTCCCCTTTAAATACACATTGATAATTCTTTAATTTCTTGTACCGTTCATTATGTTCAATTTAAGTTTTCGTGTAACATTAAAACCAAATGTAAGATTGCCAACAGCAATCATGGTTAGAAAAGGTAGGATAGTTTTTGAAATATCTTTGAAAGTATCACTGTAATACTTTACATGGCGTAAACGATAATTGATATGAATGAGTTTTTCACGTGAATAAAGCTAGCACCCCCACTTCAAAAAAATTTAAAAAAAATTAGCCTATAATTTAGTACTAATTAAGGACAAATTTGTACCAAAAAAATTAAATTTGTACTAACAACTGTTTGGCCGCAATTCGCATTTGAAAAGTGGGGGTGCTGGTTTGAGCTCAAGCTAGCACCCCCACTTTAATAAACTTTTCTACTCTACCATTTAGTTCTAATTAAGGACAAATTTGGACCAATTTTTGTTTTCGTAATTACAACCATATAGCCGCTATTCGAATACCAAGACTCGCAGCGTTAATTGGCAATCAAGCTAGCACCCTCACTTTAATAAAAATAAAAATTTTCTACACTATCATTTAGTTCTAATTAAGGACAAATTTGGACCAATTTTTTTTCTCGTAATTACAACCATTTACTGTCAGCGCGAACTAATACTCAAACGCGCTTGTTTAAGCCCCCACTTAAATAAAAATAAAAATTTTCTACACTCTCATTTAGTTCAAATTAAGGACAAATTTGAACCAATTTTTTTTTCTCGTAATTACAACCATATAGCCGCTATTCGCATATCAAGACTGGCAGTGCGAACTGGCAATCAAGCTATCACCCCCACTTTAATAAAAATAAAAATTGTCTACGCTATCATTTAGTTCTAATTAAGGACAAATTTGGACCAATTTTTTTTTCTCGTAATTACAACCATTTATTTACTGTCAGCGCGAACTAATAATCAAACGCGTTTAAGCACTTTTATAAAAATGAAAATTTTCTACTCTATCATTTAGTACTAATTCGGACCATTAAGTCAAGTGTCCATAATTGGACACATAGATATTATATTATATAGTATTGCTCTTCTTTATCGCATCGTTTTCCTATTTTTATGAACGCGTTTATATCCGTATACCAAGCCCAAGCCAATAATTAAAATATTATTTTCTGATTAAAACTGTAATAAAATTATTTCAAATTGTAGTAGGTTATAGTAGTTGTTCATAATATTTGTAATTGATAAATAAAAAACTAAATGTATATTTTACTTAATAATAACATTAAATAAATGCATATGGAATGAACTTATGTGAAGTTTTAATTTAAGTTTAAAATTTAAATTCGATTTTAATTTAAAACAAAAGCTTTTTGACATAATACTCTTTTTAAAAAATACCACTACTAAATATATAATATTGATTATTGAGAATTTTTAAATAAATACAGATGTTTTTGATTTTCTCTTTTTGTTTACACTTAATCTCTGCCCGAATACCTTCAATGCCAGTTCCAGTTCCGAGAAAATCAAACAAAGGAACATCCCTATCTTTAGCTTCAGTTTTGTAAATAAACAATAAATTGTTTTACCCCTACACTTTTATTATATTCAAACTGTGTATTATCCATGGAACTGATATTTTTTAATCATAAGTATAGAAAGAAAGTAATATCTTGCTGTGCAAACAATAAAAAGTGGTAACTAATCAATAAAACAGCAAAGAAAACATACAAAATGCTACGTTTTTAAATGATACAGATAGATAAATAAAGAGAAGAACCTTAAATAAGTTATTTACATTAAATTACATTTTTATAAATTATATCCTTTCATTATTTTATCAATCGAGAAAACTTAACTAACGTTTCATGTTTTGTTCATGACGACTATCAATTAATTCTAATGCATAATGATTTGTATGAAAAGATTTTAATTTCTCGATCATTCGATTTATAAAAGCATCTCTTTCGATCGTTTATACTTCAATTCCTTTAATTTTTAAGAAAAAGCAATGCACTTCCAATCCAACCCATACCATTTTATTGCTAGTCATAAATAATAACCTTAAAGTACAAAGGGTGACGTGCAACCGCCCGCTACCAGCTGGTAGCTATACCACTATACTATACCCATTGTACTATTACCACAAACTGCACTCCAAATAGGAAAATATATGCTTAAACTATTACGATTTATTTGTATCATTTTTTTTAATTGTAAGCAATTATGGACACTTGACATGGACAATGCAAATTGTTTCTCAACTTACTTCTAGGTCAAAGGCATGACCCTATTACACAAATCTTAATTTTAACAAGCTGTAGTTTACCTTTAGGTTTCAGTGATATACCCAAGTATCATTATCAGCCCAATAAGCTGTGAAAGTGTAAAAGTAGTTAAAAACGAATTTGAGTGCAAGGTGAAATTTTCATATTATTGTATATTGTATATTTTTAATTTAAAATCTCCGAGAATGTGCAGTAATTTGTATATTGTATGTGTTGTTAAAAGTAATTAAACTTACATACGTTTTTTAATCTATTTAAAAAAATGTTATATCTAAATGTATTTTATTAAAGAAATATATAATTAACCTACAATATCATTAAGACGGGAGGTCTAGATAGTACAAATGCTATAACAACTTTGTTTTCTTGTCTTTGTAACGATCTCTTTATTGCCGCTGTTTATACTACTGTGTTTTGGATTTAGTTTAGACGGGAGGTCTAGATAGTACAAATGCTATAACAACTTTGTTTTCTTGTCTTTGTAACGATCTCTTTATTGCCGCTGTTTATACTACTGTGTTTTGGATTTAGTTTAGCAGAGCGTTCGTTTTTGGATAATTCGTGGTATCCTGCTAAACCAAGTTATCGCTTGTCCAAACGAAATCTGTTTCTCACGGGACGTTATTGTGTTTTAGTCACGTATTCTCCTCAATTATATTCAATCTCATTCATAAAGAGTGGCAATAAAATTGGGTACTACAGAAACTTAATCTATTTTTAGATTTTGTTTTAGATACGTAATACTGTATACTACAAGTTTCTTAGAATTTCAACGGTTTATAGAAGAATACATTGTTTTTAAAAACAATTCTTGTTTGCCCAGACAGTTTTATAGCTGGTATTTAGTTGCATTCTGAAAGATATTGTTGGATTCTTGAGTTTAATAGTGTCAGCAATTTTTAATAAAATATTAGAGAGAAACTTTGTTTAAAATTATTATTGGTGGTTCATGATGTCGCATTTAACGTGTAATTGGTTGAAACATTATGCAGACCTGTAAATTAACATAGGTTCACCTACACAATATTGATATAATTTCTTAAGTATTTTTGTTAAAACGTATCTTACCGTAAATCCACTTTAAAGGCTTATTTACTAAACATTTTTATGTGTTCTCCTACCTTTTCAAAAGATCTGCATGTTTGCTAAAAAAGGTAATAACATTTGAAGACAATAGTGAAAAGTTTTAAAAGTTAGTAATTTGGAAATTGAAATAAGTTCACATATTAAAACTCACCATTTATTAAACATTAAATTCTCAAAACCAAAAAAGAACATTAATTTAATAATCAGTAGCACCACCATTACAGTAAGTGATTTGAAAAATTTGATTGTTCATGCTTAAGACGAGATGATTAAGCTCATTAATAGTGACATTACCAAGGCCTGCAAATGGCTCTCCTGAGATCATTTACAGTGCGGGAAGGATCATTTGCACTGTAAATCTTTTAAACGATGATGTCCCACATGTTTTTTATTGGCTTAATGTCCGGAGAGCAGGATGGCCAGTTTAAGGTTGCGATTTGTGAAGCTACCAAACCTGGTCTTGTGTTCTGATAGCGATAAGCAGGTGCCTATCCTGTTAAAAAATTAGGTTTTCATCAGATCATGAGCATGATCCTCATAATAAGGAATTTACTTCCTATCCATGGCCAAGGAAATGCCATCCGAAGCTTGTTTATTCCTATAAATCCAGCCTAGATTATTAGGCAACAACCATCAAAGTTTCTACGTGAAAAGCTCAATGGCTTCTTTCATAAGTCATGCCAATAATCACGCAACCCGTCAGGGCAGTCAAAATTAAATTTTTTCGCGTCGCTCCTGAATATCTAAAAATACCTTTTTTTATTGATTTAAACAGGAAATATTAAATGCGTTATTACTTTTGTCCAATCAGGTTTTCAGCTGCAAATTGCAAACATCTTTTTTTATGCCCCTGTTTCATTCCTGGTGCTTCTCTCATTTTGGCATGAACAATAAAAGGGCATTTGTAAAAAATAATATTTTAATAATTAATAAATAAATATTTTAATAAATTGCCCTGTGTTGCCATTTTCACAATGCTAATTAAATTGAAAGAAGGGAATAAATGTTCTAGTGAAACAATCTCAAGGATTTGCCTTGATTGAGTTACCGTCTATTAAAGGTTAAAGTCTGATGAGAACTTTCGTATTGAATAAATAGAGCAAAATGTCGAAAATTATGAATTTATTTAAAACAAATTAATACTTTCCATACTTTCTGTTAACATAAGTTGTAGTTGATTATGTTTTGATGTTGAGCTAAATAGTAACATCACCTAATAGTAACCAATCTTCGTAAAACTAAATTTTTAAACAATTAATGGATTTATGAATTGGAATTATCACTGCCTTTGTGGTTTTCATCTTCATAAAGAAAAATATCAGATTTCGTAAGTTAGCTGTAAGTGCTAGAAATTTGGATGCAGATACGTAAGTGTTGTTTGTGATTATTAGGCTTTTGTTTATAGTGAGTCTAAACCTTTGCCTGAGCGTGCTAATTAATATTATTTGAGTTTTAGTTGTTTGTCAACAATCAAAATATATATTAGTCTTAATTACAGAATTTAAATTAAAATGTATTTAGGATGGGATCGCAAGTTAAGTTAGAATGAGGAAAGTTATAATACGAGTAGGTTTTCCATGGTTCGTCACTGTTACGTATGCTTGAATTGTTGTAAACGATTTTCGTGAATTTCTTTCAATATACAAAGTTTCAAAATACTACCCATTGCTATAATTTCACACGACAAATTGTTAATATTCCATTTACAGCATAAATCTTAGAATTATAAGAATGAAATAGAGAAATAAAGGGGAATCCTTTTCCGAATTGTAGATTCTCACTTTCTGCTTTTAAACAGTAACATAAAACAATTTGGGTGGCGTTCTTCTCTTTTCTTAATCACTCCCATTTCCTATCTGCAATTAACACCCACGACACCTGAATACAATTCAAATCAATAAGACGTCTCTGCTGGGAGATATGGTAACGTAAGCATAAGTGTATATTTGTTTATTGGGTTGAAGGAATTTTAGTGAGTTATGTTAACTGAAACCTAAGTGTGGAACTTTTTTTTGTAAAGATTATATGTGCTGCATTTTCTACATTTTAACGCTTTTTGCAACCTTACGTTCCTGTATATAATTCCATCCTCACAAAACACAAAACCCAGAAAAATAAGATTGCCTGGAGAATAAGGTAGAAAATACTATACTAAAAATATGAAATAAATCACCACTTTTGCACAGAAGTAAGGTATATGTCGAACAATATTTTGTTTGTTTAACGATTTGTATTTTCACATTTATCTATATTTAATGTTTTGTTTGTTATTCACTTACCAAATTGTAATGAAGTGTAAAAACACAATTTCCGGGACGATTTTTTAAATGTTTAGCTATACATTAGTTTAAATTTAGGCTTTAAGATTCTTTGCAATTAATTGTTTTTAAAATATATTTTTTTGGATTTCGAGTTCACGTAGGAAAATGTCGAACAGAAATATTTTTAGAAGTGAATAATAAAGTTCTCTCTGTAGTATCACGTATACATCATACGAAATATTTATATAATTGTGTATACATAATGAATTTTAAATCTATAACACTATTATATAATTATGACGTACTTAAGAGACAAAACGAACAAAGTGGAAACGACAGATCCGACAACTTATAAATTAAAGATTATAAGTAAGGAGAATATGATGAACTGAAACTATACTTTCATGAGATGTGCTGAAAATTCATAGCAATAGTAGTGGATGCTGACGGAATTGGTGTTTTGTACTGTTTTGAAATATTACATAATGGGGTATAAAAACTGAAAGTTTCACGATTATAATTTATCTTCCTGAAAATTGTTTTGTCACATGTATCATTATCAAGTGTAAAAATAATAAACAAAATGGTTGGTATGATTATGTACAACAGGGTGGCCCGCGCGAGATGATTCTGTAGCTTATTCTGGAAACTGTAAGAGTTACTTGAAAAAGTTGAAAATCAAAGTTGGTTGCGGTAAAACAAATTTTAATTTTATAATAGTTTTGTATATATAGAGTGAGTCATATTTCTCTGGTTACTATCAGCTTTTTTATTTTTAATGGAACACCCTGTATATTTTTACTGTTTCCGATTCTACACTTTGTTTTAAGTATGTTTGTCTAATGTATAAATCGATATTCTGCACTATTTTAATATTTAATCCGTATACTTAAATCCGCGTTTCTGCATAAATTTGTTACTGAATAGTATACAGGGTGTTTAGTCTGATAGACGAAAAGTATAAATCTTTGATCAGGAAAACCTAACTTTTTTAAATAGGATTCCCTGTCTATTTAAGTTTTATGTGATTTACTTTTCGATTCGATTTCCTACCAACTCATGTATACTGCATGTCTGCAACTTACGCGGACACGGTGTATATGTTATATCTAAAAGTGAGCAGTTTCAACGTTATCGGTGTTTTCCTGGTTCTCTCGATATTTTCCCTGCTAATTTGGATGGAAAGATTTTTAGCGTTAGGGAAACAGCTCTGTTCATCTGTGCAGTCACATTGCAAGATAATTCATTGGATTTTTAATTCATCTACTGCAAGTTGGATTACTGATCAGACGACAATCAAAGAAGCATGGAACCGTTCACGTAGTTCAATTTGTCATGATGGGAGCTGACAACAAAAAACGATTTGAATGGACATTAGGATGTATCCAAGAGCTTGTTGCAGCAAAAAAGATAACATTGTGTGAGTCTCGAAGGTTCAGACAGCACATAGAGTCTTGCTTCAGCCAGGACGACGGCTCTACCAATTGGAGATGTCGGAGTTGCATAAGACACTATCATCGGTTGCTGTATAAAAAATATCTAAAAAGGAAAAGTTAGCTGTCGCCGATGACGAAAGTACGCAAATGTCAAAATATGGCAGAAAGATCGCTAAACCACATCGTTACGGTAGTTGGAATTATTGTTAGTTTTTCCTCCAAAAGAGTCTGAAAGACAGCGGGAGAATAAAAAATGTTAGTTGAAGAATACAATAGATGAATTTTAACTCCGATTAGTTAGTTAGTTATAAAATATATCAAAATCAGTGAGTTGTCACAATAAAATTGTAAATTAAGTCTCTCTTTAAACGAATTTTGCTAATTAACTAATAGAGTGTAAAACTGTATCGATCTCTGCAGCATCACTTCCATTTTTAGTTTCTACAAATCAATGGGCCGTATTCTCATGCCACTATTAAGTTAATAGCATGTTTAATTACCATGGCGACCAATTCTAACCTTTTCCCACCTATTAGGATTAGATAAAACTATATCTTTTTTTTGTTGATCTTAATTTAACTTTAGTTAAATACACCTTTAATAGTGCATGAGAATACGGCCCATTGACTTTAAGTCTTAGGCATAAACATAGGTCAGCAAGATGTTTTTAAACACTGCTTAAGATTTTAATCATAAATACCTTACAGTAGTTATAAGTACTTAATAATATGCAGAAAATTAGGGAATTCGGTCGTTGGGCAATGATATTGGTATATTCATGAATAGTGCGAAATAGGGGAAGAGGGGGAACAGTGTTACACGTACTACAGTGTTACACTTAACGTTTTTAGGATTGCTTTATATTAAACATTGTTTACAGTTTCATGTTAGAAGTACTTTGGTGTTAAGCAAGTGTAGGTGCATTTTGGTTAATATTCACTGATGGGTTTTCAAGAAATGAAGGTATTTATACTTTTTAATATCAAAAGTAATTATTTAAAGTAAATTACAATTTACTTCAGGATTACATTAATTAAAGCTAGATTATTAAAAATTTATTTATAAGTACTTTGTAAGCTTATTTACGCCGGAGAAGAACGAACTTAACCTCAAAACTGTTTGTGACCTTATTAACTATTCCAGTATATATTTTTGATGATTGGGGTACAGTGTTACAGTGGATAGTGGGGTTCGGTGTAACATTATTTATGTAACACTTGTGCTGACAGTGATCAGTCCAAGTTGCATCTAAGTGACAAAGATACATTATTCCATTCAAATGATATCGGCGTTGAAAACTTTGTGGTAATACAAGAAGAGGCTACAATAAAACACAGAATTTTGTCAATTAGGGAAATTACACGTAAAACGAATACAGAAGTTAATCCAACTTATAAATTCGTACGTACAATGCAAGAATATAAGAATTTTAAGTTGTTTTATTAACATTAACATTGTTAACCTTTCCTTGTAACTCTGTACCCCACTATTAGGATACAGTGTTACCACCAAGTTGAATAAATCTTAATTTCTCTAAAAGTTGAAATAATCAAAGCAAGTTAAATAGAAAAGTTGAAACAAGATTCGTAACTCTTAAACTAGGAAGATAATAAATTTTAAAATTTTTATTTGGTTCTGAATTATATAAAAAAATATTTTTTGTGTAACACTGTTCCCCCTCTTCCCCTACTCTAGCTGATACAAATGAAATAATTAATATAAGTTATAATTCGTATTATTGTAGAAGTTATGCATACTAAGCAACATTAATATTTCTATAAGCTTGGACAATTCAGTTTAATTATAAAATTGTATTTAATTAACGTTTTGGAAACCCCACTGAAAAACGTTTTAAAAGTGATTTTGATGTATGTAGATTTCTACTGGTTACTTGTCGGTTTCATTTAAAATTTTCATAAAAAAAAGGAAAAGATAAATAACCGGGGCTCCTTTTCCAATTTATTCTCGTGGTACTTTATGACCTTGCCAGTGGAAATTCCTCTTTTTATTATTACGAGATTCATAACAAAATGGGATTAGAATCAGGATTGAAGCTTGCAGGATTGTATTAGCTACGAAGCAAAGTAAGTAGTTGCTTACCGCATGACATTTTTAAAGGCGGTAAGTTTCGGAGAAAATTAATTATTTATTTTCTCTAATTAAAACTAGATCATAATAATCTAATTTTACGTTTAGTCTGAAAAGAAAACTGCAATATCTGCAGTAGCAATCATCGGAGAATTTACAAAAGAAATGTTGCGAGGCGGAGCTTTTGAATAACTAGGGGAAATTCACAATAAAAGCGTTTTTTTAATATACAGTTTTAGAACTAAATCGTTTGTTTTTCTCATTTCTCTTATATTTCTTTACTTTATCCGAACGCAGCATTTTTAAGATATTTTGTTGCAGGAAAAGGAGGACAGTGATTGGAATAAAAGTTTTTATTTACTAAATAGACAAACCCGGTTATTCGCCCAATTACGTTGTTCAATTTGTAAATAAAATTAATAACAATAACGTACTATGCATGTCAATAAAAACGATTAGATAAAATTTTTAATAATAATAAAGGTTTTAAGGTATAATTATTTCAGCTGAGATCTAATAAGAATGAGGCAAACAAATCTAATTATTGGTTTCATTAAAGTATCCACTTTGTCTAAATCGTTACCATAAGTGTTAAGATGCACTTCAGGAAATGGCAATGCTTAATTTAAAGAAGATGCTTCTCTATTTAGCCACTTGCAAGATGGTAAATGAATTATAATGGGGATACAATTTTACAGTTAAATGTATTTTGCAGAATTATACATATAGAAAGTTCGTGAGTAAGAGTAAATAATTTCAGTTATGGTATAAATTTGAAAGACATAGAAAATGCAATAGCAAATGTTAGCGTTTATCTAATGGGCTCTTTTTGATACCAATCCAGATATCGTAGAAAGACTCCAAATTATTTCCAATCAATCGTAACCCATTAAATTTCTCTGTAAAGCCAATTTAATTACTATTTCGATTGATAATCCAAGGAGTGCTTCTCAAATAAGCGCAACCCTTATTAGAGTAAATCAACATCAATGTTGTTAAGAACGATATACGAGTATTAATATTCATTAATATTAATGATTTATGTAATATTTCCATGTATTCTGAATGTGGATACCGAAGATTAAAATATTACTGATACAGTTCTAACATTTAACAGATTATTTTTTGCTTTCGCTGAAAATAGTAACTCAAGTAACTAAAATATTTCTTTAATATTAGTGAACTACTTGATCGTAGCTTAGCCCTTGTGAAATGAACATTTTGAAATAATAAAAGAGAATATCTCTTTGAAAATTGTTAAAACTGTACTGAAAATAGATGCGGTTTATGCTCTTGGTTTGTCGCCATCTTAAATGTCAAAAAGTTGACCTTGTCTTGTCACTTTATAACTTTGTTTTTCTCTTCGAGTACGTTTGTTTATATATGGTAATCAAGAACATTTCATTTTCAACATTATAATTGCCCAATCCATAAATAAGGTCGGCTACAGAGTACATTGTACAAAAAACTGTAAAATCGCCTATCACTATTTTTCATCGTTCTTCAACGAATGATTACAAAATTGTAAATAAATCTACGACAAATCGTGAAGGTAATTTTTGCATTTTTAACAACGTGTGAAACAGGCTTTAAATTATATTTTTATAAGTAACTTTATAAAATACATTAAACATCAAGGAAAGGCAGAAACAACATTTACACTATGGAATATTGATTGTCTTAGATTTATTTGAAATCAGCTGTATTTATTGCGAAAAATATTAGGCCACTTTTGAAAGAATGTTTAAAGTAACGGATTTTAAAAACTGAAAAAAACATTTACTCCTCAATTGCCTACAAAACATCCTGGAATTGGAAAATTGTATTTGAAAAGGTAAATGTTGTACAAGTACTGTACGATAATGCATGATAGTTGAATTTAACTCTATCATTAAAATGGTCAACCAACCGCACCGCAGTTATGAGCATGGTTAGGCTTCATTTGATCCAATCAACGAAACTAGGCACTAGAAATAGACAAAAGTGGTGATTTTTTTGTTGTGATACGATTGCACGTAAACCGTTAGATGATTTTTGATAAGCAGCACTGATATTGTTTATTGTTTCTAGCCTTATATGGCGAAACTCCATAATCATAAAACAACATAAGAGATTAATAAAAATTTCACAAGTTTAACTTGTGAAAATTTTTTTCTTAATCTTTTATTTATTTTAACATCTTATATATTCAACATTTAACTAACCCCTGTGAATTCGTTCACTGACACTTAATATCTACCAAGTAATATCTTCTATATACTAAAATTAAAAATTTGTTTAACAGCACCTTTCTCCTTTTATGGACTCGTCACGTGTAAATCCCATGCTCAAACCACCTCTATGGTTGGAATTGGCATGAACCAGAGAGGTGCAATTAGTGAGTTTGGTGGCGTGGCATTATATTAGTGGGCGTGATAAGTAAAATAGCATTTTCTTTAAGAGCGAATAATGAGTATAAAAGAAAAGCAAATTTATTTAGTGAATTAATTGTGCTTCTTATTAATTGTTAGTAATAAAAGTATGCAGTATCTGTTCATAAAACTCTTGGCTTGAATAAACATTTATGTTAATTACATCTAGTCAGTAACATTGTATTTAGTTGTTTTTCCTAAACAATTGGTTGGAAATTGTCCTTTTACATACTCAAAGTACATGATGTTTTGCACCTCCTGTAAAAAAATTAGAAAATTCTTTATTGGCCTTTTTGAGAAAAAAATATTTATTGTAATAAGATATTTTGCCTCACTGACACGTTGTTTTTTGACACATCATTATCTAATATGATTCAAAGAAAAGAGAAAAATGTACTCTTTCAGATAACAAAGGCTTCATTCAAATATCTGTAGTAGTTCTGAAGATATTCCTATTAAAATGTTCGATCTTGAAAATAACTACAGTTTTTGGAAAAACTTTGTCACTCATAAGTGAAACGTCGGTTTTTCGCCGGACTAAATAATCAATAAAATACAATATAATGTTTACATTATACTTACTTTAAAAGATGCTCAAGATTACCACAGTTTGAGATTTAGCTCTATCTTACAAATTTTTAAGTCAGGTCGTAGGTAGTGGTTATGCAGTTGTCTAATTTATAAAGTAATGGATAAAGGTTTCAAAAAACACAAAAACATACACAAGAAGGGCGCCGTCTGACTATGAAGCTTAATAATGATATTAAATAGATCAAATGGATTAAATGAGTCTAATAAATGTCTGAAATCACTAATCAGAAAATGAAATCAGACCGATAAAAATTTAGTGCAAAATATTAGTTAATTTCAACAAAGTTAAAAATTTAGATTAATGAAAATATTAATAAAAACTTTCATAATTATATGGTTCAGTCTTTCTGGTTTTAATTAACTTTAAAAACATATTTATTTGAGAAAACACCAAGAAAAAAATATAAGAAATAAAAAGATTACAAATTTTAAATTCTAAAACTTAAATAATAAGTCCCTGCCTAAGAGCTCTTTTACTAATAAAATTTTAGTAAATAAAAGTTATATACTGAATTATATATGAATGAAAAACAAACTGTAAAAATATTACCAAGATTCAAAAAGAATTTACATAAATGTTCAACACTCAAAAAGAAGATAAATCACTATACCTTTAGTTGTCAATAATTCGCAAACCAAAATCAACGCTAAACTGCACAAATATGACTCCTACACACATCAAACAATCGCCGCAAGTGGAAACTGGAATGTCCGTAGATTTTTCTTCCCATTACTCAAGGATGCAATGGATTAACCCTCGTAATGTCTGTATGTGGAGAACCATTATTTACAAATTCACCCCCAAAATACAATAACTGAATGCAACCATTAAAGTTCCATAAGATTTGGTTATTAATTTAATTTTGATAACCATCACAAAGGTTCGTTGTTTTTATTAAAACAACCCACTTATTAATTAAATCTGAACTGGATTTAGAAGGCACATAACTCAAATTTATTTATTAAACGAAATTTCGATCACTGAAAAGAATGTCTGTAATTATTAATTTATTTCGATACGGTAATTGTTTAAACGAGAGTACGATACGGTAACTGTATTAATAGGAAAAGCTAAATTTACCATTCTTCAAAAGCACAAACATCCGGAAAAGTGTTTAACGATATAACAGTACTTTTTATTAACCACAAATTCTTGATTAATATCCGGACACTTAATTAAACGGTATACTTATTAACTGTAAATTTTACTAAATAACATTTGCACGGCATCCGAAATCGGCAGTCGATCAAACTATACGGAAACTAGATTTAGAATTTTCTTTAATTCTAAATAACTAAAATGAAACGGTAATTCTGTAATGTCGACCGGAGTCATCTGTCTTCTCTAAAAGCTGAATAGAAAATCTCTTAACATTTTGGACCCCTATTTTTTTGGCGCGGAGGAACTATGTTTTTTCTTTCGCTCAAGTTGTAGATCGGACCAACCAATCAAGAGCCTATATCATTTTGTAAGAGCAAATCAAAACTAACACACGCTTAGTACACGTGGACTCCTTAAGACAAATTTTATTAGCTTTTTATATGAGATTTTCATCCTAATGAACAAAAATAGTACTGGAGTAGCGCGAAAGCAGATACAAAGACACTGTCGTCTAAGGGGATAACATCTGCCGACTAGACTTGCAGATCATGCGATTTCTAAGTTAAAACGCAGAGAGACCAAACTAAATTTATCAACACGTGTTAAATGTCACCTTCCAAACAAAAGGGAAGTTTACTTTTTACCATGCTTTCTCAGAACGCACTGGAATATTTATATGAAGCAATATGAACTTAAATACGCCTTAAATTTTATCAAGATTCTTTTGACAACGCAACCATTTTAGCGAGTACACGTAAACAAGCAAAGTACTAAGAACGTAATTTATTACTTCAGCGTCCTCTAGTTTTATAGAAGTTAGAAAACAATCTTTTTAAAATATGCTTTATAAATATGTTTATACGACAAAATTTTAGCTACAAATAGAATATAGATTTGCAGGACCGAACTTTAAATTTTTTTCTAAATATACATGCAAAATTACACATATTTGAGGCCGATAGAAAATATACCGTTACATAAGTCAGAAATAGATTTTTTTCAGAAAAAAAGAAAAAATATGGGGTCTTTAATTTTTTATCCTGTATAACATACTCAAATTTAATCAAATTCTGAGAGATCAATTTTCTACTCCTGCCTGTCTTGATATGGAATCTCCCTTAAATGAATTTCTAATATTACTAATTTAAATCTACCTGAGCAATTAAGTGGAACAAATTACAGTCCTTTACAAGTCACTACTTTCATGTGTTTTACATGAATTTGTTGAACTGCGTTAAGCTTAACGATCACGGGTCCCTATGGGGCCAACGAATTGATGTACGTTCAATTAGCGAGACACTTACTTGTGTGAGTACTACCAGTTCACATTGATGCGAGAGAGGTTGCCTATCCACCCTCTACTAGCTCTACAGTTTAGTACCGGAGCTATTAACATGCTCACCCGTCGGGTTGGGTTTTTAAGAGAATCCCTTCACCCCCTAGTCCAGAGATAAACCTTGCTAGTAACTTCGCGTGCCTGAATCCAGCCTTGTTCTGGGTCCATCCTCTAACTAAGGGACGAGAACCCTAACAGTCCAGTCATAGTGAAAGAAACCTGACACTCTCTCCCCACTTCTATTTTCACAATTTATTGTACATTTTAGTGGCGGTGATTACCTCGCATGGCGGGAATGCCCCTGCATTGCAGTGGCCTCGGCCTGTAAGGAAGGAAGATCAGTCCGGATTCCCTTTAGAAACACAAGGAATTACAAGCTTTTATTATCAAATTATTTGTTAATAAAGTTTTTATCATTTCTGCTCTTGTCTGTTTTTGGAAAAGTAAAAGCCTAACACCTAACGCCTAAAAAACACCAAAAAAATTTGAGCACGATTGGACAATTTTTAGCTTTCCTCAAGCCACTCTTTGGTTTTATTTATTAGAAATAAGACTAAAAATTGTTTCTTTTTAATTTTGTATTCAAAATTATTTGAAAAATAAACCTTAAACTAAAATATTTTAATGAATTACATATTAACATTAATTTAATTTAATAATGACGTCTTTTTAAAAGTGGGATAATTCATATTATCAATACAAAATAAACTTTTCCAAATTTACCGCCTTCTTGTGTAGTAATAGGTTTGTTCTTAGACCAGCGTAAAATAAAAGAAGATAAACGAAAAGAGTTATATGAACAACAAACTCAAAGAGGCATAAAATTATATTTACTAAAATGCTAATTTATAAACAAATGATAACTATTGTTATAAAACAGGTATGATTGACTTTGACGACATAAACGACATTGAAGTTGAAGCATCGACATCAGCAGAAAATGTAAATGCAAATGAATCTAACAAAACTTCATCAGGTGTATCAAGAGGTAGAACAGATTTTTTTACACCAAGATTGCTTTCAACTTTGGATAAGTGGAGAATCTCTGATGGTGCTGCAGTTCATATTTTAAGTGCAACTGCTGACAGGTTAGGCCATCAAATCGAAGAACTTATACTGAATCGTTCATCAATTCGTCGCATGCGTCAGAAACATCGTACAACAACAGCACAAAACATTGCAGAAAACTTCGATGTAATTTAATATGTGTCTCTGTCTCTGTGTTTGTCTCTATTCTTCTTCTTCTTTCGGATCGTCTTTTATCTTCTATTTTCTATTTGTTTATGTATTTTATGTGTGTAAGTTAAGAAATTTAATTTCTTATTTTCAGGTTCCACTTAGTTTTGTTTTGCACTGGGATGGTACAATGTTACCAGAAATTAGTGGTAGAGAAAAAGTTCATCGCTTGCCAATTATTATCACATCTCATGGTATCGATAAATTACTTGGCATTCCAAAGTTAAAACCATCAAGCGGAAAAGAAATATCAGAAGCCGTGTTTAATTTAGTAAAAGAATATAAAATCCTTGATCTCGTTCAAATTATTTGCTTCGACACAACATCACATAATACGGGAGTAGAAAAAGGTGCTGCTGCTTTACTTGAAGGAAAACTAGGTCGTGATTTATTATATTTTCCATGCAGACACCACATTTACGAATTGTTAATCCGAAAAGTATTTGAAATTAGAGTTGCTACAACAGCCGCACCAGAAGTACTAATTTTTAATCGCTTTAGCAAACATTGGAATAATATAGATAAGAACAATTACAAAAGTTGCTTAGAAGATGAGCATATTGTTAAAGTATTTACTGCTGAAGAACGTGATGTAATCTTATATTACTGTCTTGGTAATTTGAAGCAAACTCATCGTAGACACGATTACAAAGAATTATTACAATTAGTTATCATTTTTCTTGGTGGTACGGTGCCGAATTTTAACACCTTTCGAATACCTGGTGCAACTTCTCATGCTAGATGGATGTCAAAAGCAATTTATACACTTAAAATGTATTTGTTCTGTGATCAATTCAACATGACAAAGCAAGAGCTGAACGGCATACGTAGTGTCTGTCTTTTCATAGTTCGTTTTTATGTAAAAGCCTGGTTTGGATGAACAATTATTCTGAACGAGATATATCTTTTGCTTTGCTACAAAAAGTTAGCAATCACTTATGGTATTTGTCCGAAGAAGCAGTCGATCTTTCATTCTTCAATTCTAATGTTAGTGTTGATATTAAGAGAAAAATGGTTGAAGCAATTAATGTTCAAGCAAATAAAGAAAAATTCAAGCGAATCATAGCTAATCCAACACATATCCTTGAAACATCTTCACAAAAAGATTTAAGCGATTTTGTAAATTCCAACACACACGCGTTCTTTGATCGCTTAGAAATTTCCAAAGAATTTTTGCAAGTCGATCCATCGAATTGGAATGAAAGATTTGACTACGTTCAAGGTTCTCAAATTTGTCAAAACTTATCTGTAGTGAACGATTCTGCTGAAAGAGGTGCCAAATTCATTACAGATTATAATAATAAATTAACACACTATGAAGAAAAAAAGCAATTCCTCTTTCAAGTGATCAAAGAATATAACATGAATTATCCCACTTTTAAAAAGACTTCACTATTAAATTGAATTAATATTAATATGTAATTCATTAAAATATTTTAGTTTAAGGTTCATTTCTCAAATAATTTTGAATACAAAATTTAAAAGCAAAAAAACGATTTTTAGTCTTATTTTTAATAAATAAAAGCAAAGAGTGGCTTGAGGCACGGCTAAAAATTGTCCAATCGTGCTCAATTTTTTTTTGTGTTTTCTTGACACCAAATGAAATTTTTTTAGTGCTAGCCGTGATACAAATTCGAAAAAATTAAAATATGGACCGGTCCAGTAGGTACTCCACCTATATTACCAAGTTCTTAAAAACAAAGATTTAAATTTACTAAATTTCTTGGTACATTTGAAAATATTCTCTTTTTTTAATTATTTATTTATTATTGGAAAATAAATAAAAGTCGTTCTAATGTAGCAATTGAGGAATTTTTTAAAAAACAAGCGTATATATGTCTATACGCCCTTTTTCGTGATATATCAGCTTAGTATCTCCTTAACATACACTAGGGGAATCAATTGTCTAAACAAATGTTCATGTGATGGTTGTTTTACATTGTTGTATAGGTACATATATGAATTGAGTGTTGACTGTTCCAGTATATCAAGGATTTTCGTTATTAACGTGTATATTAAAAATTTAACTAGTAAAATCAATTACACTAAAAAAGAAAACAAGAGAAAAAGATAGTCTGGTGAAACTTATTTAATGAATACTCCTAATAAATACAGTGCTATGTAGTTAAAATACAATATACTCTATTACTATAAATTGCATTTGAAAATAACCAAATAAAAGCATTAGGTTAAATTGGTTAGCTGTTGCAAGTATCCATTTTGTATTGCAAGCAGTATTTGTATTCGTATGCATTTTACCACGAACAGTTTATTAAGAAAAATAAACCTTTGCATCTTTTATTTTACAATTGAACTTAATTAGTGTTAAATTATTCCCAAGTGGAATCAAAGACGTTAAACGCGTAGCGCATTTTTAAGCTTTTTTGCATTGTTAGTTGCATACGCATATTTACAGTAATGGTTTGAAATGATTATTTTCAAATGCAATAAAGAGTAAGTATATTAAATTTTAACTTAATAGCATATAGTATAATTAAAATAACTTTACTGTGATTATTTCATATTTGTCAACAATTTTATATTTGTTTGACACACATTAGTTTTTTTGTAAATTATATAATAAACTTTAATTTGTACAAAATACGCAAAGAATAGAAACGTGTTTTAATACAGTAGGTTGATATTAAACATAAAAGTTAAAATTGTTTAAATTGACGACTACTATACTGACTTTATAATGATATGTGTAGGGGAAGAGATGAAACAGTGCTACTCGTACTACAGTGTTACACTTAATGTTTTTAGGATTGCTTTATATTAAAGATTGTTCATATTTTCATGTTAGAAGTACATTGGTGTTAACCAAGTATAGGTGCATTTTTGGTTAATATTCACTGATGGGTTTTCAAGAAATTATGGTATGTGTATTTTTTTAAATCAGAAGTAATTATTTCAAGTAAAATACAATTTACTTCAGGATTAAATTAATTAAAACTAGACTATTAAAAATTTATTTATAAGTTGTTTGTAAGCTTATTTAAGCCGGAGAAGCACGAACTTAACCTCAAAACTGTTTGTGCCCTTATTAACTATTCGAGTATAGATTTTTGATGATTGGGGTACAGTGTTACAGTGGATAGTGGGGTTCGGTGTAACATTATTTATGTAACACTTGTGCAGACAGTGATCAGTCCAAGTTGAAGCTAAGTGACAAAGATACATTATTCCATTTAAATAATATCGATGTTAGAAACTTTGTGAAATAAAACACAGAATTTTGTCAATTAGGGAAATTACACGTAAAACGAATACAGAAGTTAATCCAACTTATAAATTCGTGCGTACAACGCAAGAATATAAGAATTTTAAGTTGTTTTGTTAACATTAACAATGTTAACCTTTCCTTGTAAGTTTGTACCCCACTAATAGGATACAGTGTTACACAGAACACCAAGTTGAATAAATCTTAATTTCTCTAAAAGTTGAAATAATTAAAGCAAGTTAAATGTAAAAGTTGAAACAAGATTCGTAACTCTTAAACTAGGAAGAGAATAAATTTTAAAATTTTTATTTGGTTCTGAATTATATCAAAAAATATTTTTTGTGTAACACTGTTCCTCCCTCTGCCCCTATACACTACACATATCATTATAAAGTGACTATAATAGTCGGTAATTTAAACAATTGTTAACTTTTATTAATTTGTACTTTTTATTAAATCATTTCTTTTTAATTTATTTGCGTGGATGTTTAAATTTCATTATATGTCATCAAAACAAATTTACGAAAAAAGGGTTTATACAGATGTTTTCAAATCGGCTATTTATTGAACACAATCAATTAAAAAACAAATTGACGTAAAAAACTTGTTAAATTATATAAACATTCCTTATTCTATATGTAAAAGTAACGTTCGAATATTTGATTACGAATTAAAATATTTGGAGCTAAAATTCTGAAAATTTCATTTTGCCTCTTCCGGAAATGATCTCAATTCCAAGTGCTGTTCAGCGTGGGGACGTGCAATTTGTGGTCATATTAACATAAGCACTAAGTTTAATCAAAATGCATTATTTAATGATTATTATTTTAGAAGAAATAAACCTCACTTTAAACAATACTAAAGAAATCTTATCACGACTTGCTATAAAGATATAATGCATCAAAAACTCCCAAAACATCATTTTTGGATTTCCTAGACACCATATCTCAAAAATGTGACGTGATAGAGAAATTTGGCTAACACGGTCGAATTCTGGAGCATTAATTAAGTATATAAAGCATACTATTACCGAAAATTAGGTTAATTTTGTGCAGTATAATTTCACTTTTAAAAATTTTTATATCTGGTATTGGTTTGTTTAATTATTGAAAGTTTTTCATCGACACTATTCCACCACTTAATATCACTTTTCTACGATAATCGTCTGTTTGTGATTTTCCTCTTGTATTAGACATGAATATTATTAACTTATGGTTTTCATCATTAAAGTTCCAAATTAAAAATTCTCTCTACTAATAACAGGCTTTTATTAGTTGGTGAACTTTGAATACCAATAAAATTGCTTGCATCATGAAGGGTTTTAGAGCTTACAAAATTAATTAAAATTCCAAAGAAGTTCTAGTGCGGAAATCTAATCAGTTTATAGTAAAGTAATGGGTCATCCAAGTAACAACATGTTTAATGCGGGATTTTCTTGTTTGCTTTTAAGTTAAATAAACATAAAATTTCTGGATTATCTGCATTACCTATATGAGTTATTTATGTTGAAAATTTAACACTCATGTATGTTTAAATTAAAATTTAACATAAGAAAATATTCTAAATAGAATACTTTATTAAGGTTTGCATTATCTTAAATAATGCAAAAATTATTCATGAACGCCCATTTTGAGTTTATGTATGGTATGCTTACTAGGAAAAAGGTGCTTCTATTGTGTGTAGGTTTTCTTATAACAAGTGCTGTCCAATTTTAAAGCAGTGCTGTCAAGCAAATTCATTTTTCACGTGGAAACTCATCTGTTCTTTTCAGAGAAAAAGACTAGGTCAACTTTCGACGTCTTTCAAGACATAGCTAAGAAAATTGAAGTTATAATACTCGGGAAAAAATAAACATTAGAAACTGTTCCAGGAAACAAACACCCTTCATTTTAATTTGAAATTTCTAAAATATACTCTTGCTATTTCAAGCTTTGCTACAAGTATAAAGCACGTTACTTGCAATTATACTTGTTCACATGAATAAGCAATCTTGTAGTGAACTGACTCGTGAATAATTTCGTACGTGTTTGTTAAATTTTATTTTTACTTTATAATTCTATTCTTGTTCTTATTAACTTAAAGACCTTTTTATGCTAAAATACACAATTTAATTTGCTTGAAAATGGGTTTGTAAATATTTCATTGTTAAATATTATGCTGTAATCGGAACAAAAGTGACAAAATGGTGTTATTGTTAGTGCTTAAACGTTGCTTTGAAACTTAATTAATTAATTAACTTTACTGAAAAAAAAGAAACAATTAAAAAATTTGCAATTCCAAAGACACAAAACCCTGTCACTGAGAAATATTTATGTAAATTTATTTGGCAAGTTTTTTGTTGTATAGGGCAGGCACATAATTAGCGTAATGACTTAACTAGTGAATAGCTTTTTATTTTAGTATATTTTTTCTTTTTTTGTTCCAGAATTGGCTTTGAAAAACTTAGAAAATGTATAATGGAGAGACTCAGCACAGAGCAAAGAACAAAAGTTGTTCAATTTTATTTTGAGAGGCAACATTCGATTATTCTGAAACAACGAGCATATCGTAATTTCTTTAAAGTTCGAAATGCGCCTAGTACTCCAACAATATATCGATTGGTTCAGCGTTTTCAACAACAAGGGGCTGTCTGTGATTTTCCGTGTTCCGAAAGACATCGTGCAGCTCGAAATGAGGAGAGTTCTCTCTTGGGTGCGAGAAAGTATTGAGGAAATCCCCAAAGCTTCCACCAGGCGACGTTCTCAGCAGTTGGTGATATCTAGGTGGTCTTTGCAAAGGATTTTACGACAATTACACCTTTTTCCCTATAAGATGCAATTGGTACATGAGTTGAAACAAAATGATCCACAAAGTCGCATTGAATATGATCGGCGTTTTCAAGAATTGTTCTGAGAGCAAAACGAGTTTATTCATAACCTCAAAACAAGCGATGAGGCCTATTTTCACCTAAATGGTCACGTGAATAAACAAAACTGCAGAGTATGGGACACCGAAAATCCAAGAGTGATTGTTTAACATCAAATGCATCCGATGAGGTGTGGTGTAAACGCAGAAAGGATCATTGGACCATACTTCTTCGAAAACGACGAACGAGATATGGTTAATATGGATGGCCATCAATACCGGACAATGATTGGAAATTTATTAAGGCCAGAGGTTGAGAACAATCCAGAGTTGTGGATGAAGCCACAGCTCACACAGCCCGTCAAACTATGTCTCTATTGAGGGAAATCTTTGTCGGTCAAATAATATCGCGTATTTCAAATTTCAACTGGTCACCGCGTTCGCCCGATTTAACGGCACCGGATTTTTTTTAGGGCTACCTAAAAGGTAGGGTGTATGCAAATAAAACAAGAACCATACAACAGCTTAAGGCCAATATTCAAGAAGAAGCTAGGGTGTTGGCACCTGAAATTCTAACAAGAGTTATGGAAAATGGTCTGGATAGAGCACGTCAGGTTGAATGTAACAATGGGCGCCATTTGTCAGATGTTATATTCAAAACATAATGTAAACATATTTCCAAACTATAAACTAAATGTTACTAAGTGCAAAAATTAAATAAAATTAAAAAGAAAAAAGTTATTCATTAATTAAACCATAACGCTAATTATGCGCCACCCTTTACAAGAATCAGTGGTCTAATTTATAATCTAATATATGTAACAATTGTAACATATTAAATGACTGACTGCGAAAATTGTACTCCATATTGTGATAGCAAAATTCTATAGTTTTAGATTAATTCACTATGAAATGTAGAACAATTGCCATAGAAAAAGTTAAAATTCAAATTACAAGAGCGGGTCGTATTTTTAGGCATTAAAATGTATTAGTAAAAACTTATTAGTTATTAATTTTAAAAAGTTCTAGATATCCACAGTCAGTTAATTATACCCAACACCCGAATACTACTCAAAAAGCAAATGGTTCGTAGCTCGCTTATCTTAGGAGATACCTGACACTTTTTGTTCTAAAAATGATTTTGATACATTCTTATCGGGAATTTCCCGGCCGAATTAATGGTGTTCTCGATTATCCCGAAAACGAGGAAAACCATGTTTTACTTGAAAATGCCTAGAATGACGTTGCAACAGTTTTCTTCGTTAAACCAATCAGCTGGTGTTCCGAGGGTTATGGCTAATAAAAACTTTTCGAAAAATAATAAACCATGAAAAACTAAAGAGGCGAACGCGAAATTTTACATTTTGTAATGAGATTTCACTCTGCGAGAAACTTTTTAACCGTGGTAGATAGATAGGTAGTATTCGCGGATGATGAGTAGGAAATCAATCAAAGAAACTTTCTTACTTAATTGTCACCTTTTGCGATAATTGTACGTAAAGATGATTAAAAGTTCGGTATGTAGTCATTCTCCTTTAAAAGTTGCCAGTCACCACAGAAGCAGCTGTCACTACACTGGCTAATACGATACCATTTGGATACCATTTATTTTTTATAGTATTATTAAAGGACTAAAAAATCAATATATTTTTCAAAATCAAAACAAAGAATAATCATTCTAAACATAAAGCTAAAATAAGATATTGTTATAAAACAAGTCTAAAATTGTTATTGTATCCCTTAGATTACCAAGGTTTTTTACTCATAAATAATATAATAATAATAACTACTACAACACATAACCTAAACCAAGGCCCCAGAACTTATAAGCTTGTGCGCGAGGGAGGGGGCGATTATTATTATTATGTAGGCCCAATGTGCGGCTGCAGCCGACTTACACTCATAAATGAACTCATAAATGGGGTACCATTTGCACCCCAAGTACTTGTTCTTTAGCAATTACTAAATTGTTCTAATTGAGATGTAGGAAAGTCAATAATACTTTATTAAACGAAAAAAGCATAGAAATCATAATACAAACTAATCATCTTTATTACATCTTTGGCAACCCAATTTTTACAGAATGTTCCAAAAAACTAGATTTTTGCAATTTTATTTTAATTCTTGCATTGATTAGCTTAAGTTTTGGCCATTCCAAATCACTTTTTGCTAAATAGCTACATAGAATTATTTACAACTTATGACTATCAAAATTTTATTCAATATATTACACAAAAATCAAAAATCAACAGCTACTAAAATGTGTATTTTGATAAAAATACTTTAAAGCCTTTTTTAACTAAAAAAAACTATGGTTGGGGTGCATTCGCCACACTTGGCAGTTTAAAGGATAATTAAATTATAAAACGAAACCAACAGATGCCTTGAAAACATAAAATGAACGTAAACATAAACAAAAATATATGAAATTGAAAACCAATATATATATTTCTACTTATATAGTTACTAGTATAGTATTTACACTGTATTGATACATTGCCTTTCATACCCAATATTTAGGTAACTATAAAAATGTTTAGGATCTTCCTTCGTCCATAGGAATCGGATTACAATGCTAATGTATTAGAAAAGATTCTTGTATATGAACGACTGTATCTGGCATGGTACACAGATACCTGTACCTGAAAAAAGCTTACGTGTTCCTCATTAAATTAACTAATTGTACAGAATTCTGTAGGTTTAAAAGGCAAATCTATCCTTCATCAGTTATATTTTATATAGTTTCATCAGTTCTCTACAATTAATTTCTAGAAATTACCAAAATAATAGCATGTGTTCAAAATCAAAATATAAACAAAAATATTTGGCACATTATGCCGTATCTGACTTCTTCACGAAATTAAGAAAACACAAGACACACAGTATAAAACTTGCAGCACTTGCACAAGCTAACTGTAAACTGAGATTTTTGAACTCATAAAGACTTCTTATAAAGGGGCGATTCATTTACCCTGTGTTTGAAAGCTAATACTATTTGCAGAAACTTACTTTTCATTCTGATGTTTAAAACCAATATCTTCTCTTCCTTTTCAATTTTATTGTTGATACATACCTAGAATCTATCCACAACTAATATTGTTCCCTTAAAGTGAATTGTTAATTTCTATAATATGGAAAAGATAATAAGAAATCGGATTGGCCTGTGTAGTGAAAACTGCAGAATGTTAAGTGTATGTCGAACGTTTAATCAATTCAACATTCAATTGTATATTTCAAATCTTATATCTCGAATAAGGTGACAGTTATAAAAAAATCAAGTAAAACAGTTTCTTGGCTTCATTTCCTATGCATCATCCGCGAATACTACCCACCTATATACTAGATTAAGTGTATGTCGAACGTTTAATCAATTCTACATTCAATTGTATATTTCAAATCTTATATCTCGAATAAGGTGACAGTTATAAAAAAATCAAGTAAAACAGTTTCTTGGCTTCATTTCCTATGCATCATCCGCGAATACTACCCACCTATATACTATATTAAGTGTATGTCGAACGTTTAATCAATTCTACATTCAATTGTATATTTCAAATCTTATATCTCGAATAAGGTGACAGTTATAAAAAAAATTAAGTAAAACAGTTTCTTGGCTTCATTTCCTATGCATCATCCGCGAATACTACCCACCTATATACCACAGTTAAAAAAGTTTTTCAAAAGGTTATTACAAAATGTACAATTTCGGAGCTTATAACGAAATGTACAATTTTGCTTGTCTCTAGTTTTGTTAGCTTTTCATGTTTGTTTTTCGGAAACTTAGATTTTTATTAACTAGTACCCTTCATCGCACTCAGCTGAAATGTTGTAAATTTTTTCAATATCAATATCAAATGCAAGCAGTTAAAGATAAAAATGGTTTTGCAACGCAACGCTATGTATAACATGGTTAACATTGTTTTCGCAAAGAGTACGAATATACCATTAAATTGGTCAGGAAATTTCTTAGAAGAATGTACCAAAATCGTTTATAGAGCCAAAAGTGTCAAGTCTCAGTGAAAGATAGAGGGTCCTTTATCTTCATTTCAACACAGATTCAAAACAACATTATGATTGATGAGAAACAGCAGCCAATGAACTTGTACAATTGTACGGTATTTTTAGTTATTGCAACTGTAATATACACAGAGACATCTACTACCATAATAAAATTTAAACGCTTACTTACTCGTACATACGAGAGCTATTAAAAACTGTCGCTCATTATCTAATTTGATACTCATTGCCTTGGACACTATATAAAATACGTTGTTACAATTTATTTTGTTTTCCTTGGTTCAGTCTTAGTACTTAACTGTTTCACCTTAAAATTTTCTTTGTAAAAGGCTTTTCCCCATTGTGTTATCAGTTTGTCACTTCAAATATGGTCGTGTTTGTGGCCACACCTTCTTATTGGCAATTCCTCATATGGTTTTGTTTATGTCCAGGATGCTTGATTGGTAAAATTCGACTTTATCACTACTGTCTAAAAAATCTCGAAAAGATAATTTCTTATCTTTTGTGAATTTTGTTGTAAGTTATCCTGCAAGTAGTGTGTGTGCTTTATTCATGTAGTAGGAATCTTCGTTAATTTCCCTCTTTAAGAGTTTTTTAATGGATGATGCAAATAAGTTCCTGGTGATTTAGTTTGTTTCACGAAGGTGATAGTTGATAGCTATCAACTATCACTATAGTCACATGATCCCAGCTTGTTAGTCTTTATTTGCTACTTACCAAGGAATACAAGAGACAATTGTTATCCCTCTGGGCCTCTATTTATTACAACCGACGAAATCATCTAATTTCGCCTTTTTTTTGTTGTTTTCTTTTAGTTTTACGCTACATCTTTACGTTACCTACATCTCTCACTACCTTCCGAATTTGGGTATTCTTATCTACTATACTACCTTTTGTAGCCGCATCTTAAAAGTCAAGTGTATTATCAAGCCCAAGTTACATACATCAAGAAGACAAAATACACAACATTCTTCAATACACAGAATTTCCGTTCATCTTTAACTGTACAAACCTTCATTCTCTTCATTTGTCTTAGGTTACGTAATAAACGCTTTGTTTTTAATATATTTGTTGCGCAGTTGCCAAATGTAATCTAAATTATCTTGTTTGAAGAGTACGTAAGTAATAATTTCTAAATAACTTTTAAGAATTTAAGAACTATATAAAAACCGTTGATATTAATTTATAATTTATATTCATAGGGGCTATTTGTGAATTAGTTTAACCTAATTATTCTATGATTTATTATAATTTTTGTCTTGATTATTTGATTTTTGATTTAATCTTTTACTGTTTATTATTTGTGCTTTCTTAAATAAATCTCTTTGTTTCTTTGGTAATCTCTGTGTCCTTTACTTCTATTATTGCTTGTGCTGAGTTCAAACGTCTGCTGCTATCTTTAAGCAAACGTTTACCGGACCAAAACATTCAGTAAGCTTCAGGTTAATGTTTTGTGTTATAAATTTTATAACTGGATTTATAAAATGACCGTTGATTTGTGAATTATTTGTTTGTAAAGTTCAACGCTGACAATTTGTACTATATTTTAGTTGTTTTCTTGAACATTGATACTCTCTATCAGTAGAATTCAAAAAATTATAATTACATTGTATGAACCTCTGTCTTCTGAATTTAAACTGTTTCTGTTCAAATTGCAACTCTCTTATAGAGTTTCCTCAATGGACTAATGATTCGATTTACATGCATCAATTTGATTTCTAAAATAAAGGTGAGATAAAGACTCCACTTGTTATCCCAATTTTAACCTTGTTTCGTGCGGAATTAAAATGATGTCGTTAATGACCTCTCATTTCGTACGTTATTTACCTGCACATGTTTATCTGATCTTATCTGAATATCAAATATGATAGTAACTTTAATATTCTACACTTCCGCCAACACAGAGCCAGCTAAAAAGTAAGCAAATTATGTCTCTCTTTGGTACTCTCTTTTACTTAAGCATCATTTCTTTATTATTAGTAGCGCTAAGAAACAAACGAAAACTCCACTCAATTTAGAATATCGATGGATAATACAGATCTGCTGGAGAGTAGATAATATAGACTAATTAAGTGTACTTTTTTACTTAAATTTCCTTCAATGTGAAAATTTGACTAAAAACCAAGAAACTATCGAAAGTATCAAATATTCTGAGTGCTATTGTATTTGAATTTATCCTTTTAAAGAATTTCGTTTTAGAGAGACTAATACCTACTTTATTATGTACCGCTAATATTACCTGCAATTTCCTTGAAATCGGTATCATAATTAAATTTGCAATATGAAACAAGAATTCATAATACACAGGATGTAAAGAAATATGGGAAAACCTTACTTCGCTGAAGTGTCGATGTGGAAGTTTTGTAAATTACCATCTGTTAAAGCTGTTTGAGTGTTAACAAGTATTCCTATAATTATATGTTATACATTTTTATTTTTAATATCTAATAAATTTCTTATTTTTATGTACTTATCCATTATTATTTCCCCTTTATTAATTAGGATCTAAAAGTAGCTAAATTATTTAATTTAGAAAATTCACATAATTGATCAAGCAGTCCAATTGGTTTAAAAAAATTACATGACTACTTACAAAAACATGAGAAAAATTCTTTTTTCTCCAACCGCACGAATATGACACTATAACATAAAATGATTTTGTATAAAAAGTAGACCATTTAGGAACTGTTACTCGTTACCATAGCAATTGTACAAAAACTAATCACTTTTTGTACAATACAAAAAGTAGTCTGAGGTAATGTATGAACTATTTTCCGCGGTGCTATATAAGATTTTCTTTTATAGCAATAATACAAAGTAAAAAGTAGAAATTTTTATTTAAATAATAATCATGTATCTTTTCTATGACAATATTAAAATATTAAATTAATTAAAGACATAAAAACAAAAACAAATTCGATGTTTCTATTAAAATTTTAGTTGCTGCTCGGAACGTTGGAACGGCGCAAAAACAAAAACCAATCCTAACCTCTAATTATTTAACGGTAAACATATATCTTAGACAACGCCTGTCGAAATTTCTTCGAATTTTCGACGAAATGGGAGTGAGATTATACATTTATGAGTATTTCTTAATGATATTAATTCTTACTATTCAAATTTCCACTTTTTACACATATTAGAATTGCAGTAAATAAAAAGTAGTTTAACATCATGTTGTTTATTCGAAATAATCCTGTCACAGAGTTTGCTAGTTAAAAGTAAGAGTTGGAGAAAAAAATAGTATCCCATATAGAATTTGCCGATGTTGAACAAACGGACCAATATTGGGTCAATATTGGCACCGTTATTACCAATCCTGGCAACCAATATTGGGACAGTGCAGAAATGATAACACCGGTAAGTACTTGGGCCATTTTACATAGCCGATATTGGCAGCCAATATTGGGCCAGTGTCGAAATGATAACACTGGCAAGTACTTGGGCCATTTTACCTAACCAAGATTGTTGATATTTTGGTATAACTCTGGTTTCATACTGGCTGTATATCGGTAGCATACCGGTGTATAATAATGATCATTATTATATTTTTTAATTATATTATATTGTACACTGAGAAACATAGTTCGAAAAATCTATTAGTTTAAAAATTGTAGATCAAGAGCGCTAATATGACGACGGGGACATAACTTTTACGAACCATTTTTCTCACTGTATAATATAATATAATTTAAAAATATAATAACGATGATTATTATACACCGGTGTGCAACCATATCCAACGATATCCATCCATACTCTGCCAGTATAAGACCAGTTATACCAACATATTAACATTATTGAGTTAATATTGGCTAATTACACACAGAAAAGAATACCTTGATTCAAAATTTTATTGTGTTTAATAAACAAAGTTCTTGTAACAATTAATAATATAATACATTATAATGTCGGCAGTCATATAGATACAAATTAACAAATACATTATAATAGGTACTGTAGTGATAATTTATTCAGAATTGAGATTGTATGAATAAATATAAGTCATTAATTGAAATGTAAGAATGGATATATCAATTTGATTTAAAAACAGCCATTAATGTCATACCATCTAATTAAAGTATTATCAAATTATGTAAATATTCAATTAAAAATAATGTAAAGTTTCGTTGTTCGTAAGAAAAGGTTTCTTTATGAATATTCTTGTACCGCATTCTTGTCTAAAGGCTTGTAGGAATCTAGAACAAATAAAATTTACAAACAAGTAAAATAAATATTTACGATTTATAAAAATGAATGACAAAATGTAAAAGATAACAAAATAAGATTACGAATATTGTTAGTTATTGAAGATCTTGTTGATAAAAAAATGTAATTAACTCCCAAGACAACATAATACACTCAGGAAATAATTACATAAGAACAAAATAAAGATTAATAAATAAGATTTGTGATGTATAACGAAGAAGACATAATAAATTTCGTAACAAAAAATTTCCTTCCAGAAATCCATATTTCTTAAAGAAATTTCACATCTTAATTTAAAGGATCGAGCACAAAACAAATGGAAAACGGGGTACAGTCAGATTCCTTAAGAAAATCCTTAAACGCTGGTTGCATAGCAACGTTTAAGAGATCATGCCAACTTGATTAATTTTTCAAATTGCACCCTATGTGTTTTTTCACGGAAATGTATTCTTCACTTCATTCTGCACATGGTAGTATGCCTTACTTAATTATCTAATGTGCATTTAATGGTTGAAAAAATATTTTTTATAAATTGTACACTTCATATTCACTAACTAAATTATTTATTCAAAAAATATTATGATTAGAGCCGCATCTACAAGGGAACTCCTGAGGCAGTTTAAAGCCCATGTAGAGTCCACAGGAGGGCATTTTGAGCATTTGCTTTAAGTTTATGATAAATTCAATTTATAACAAATATTTTTTTAAACCCCTAAATGCACATTAGACAATTAAGTAAGGCATACTACCATATGCAGAATAAAGTGAAGAATACATTTCTGTGAAAAATAAACAGAGGGTGCAATTTGAAAAATTAATCAAGTTGGCATGAGCTCTTAAACGTTGCTATGTTTCCAGCGTTTAAGGGTGTTTTTTGAAGGTCCATTTTGAGTCATTCACAATAGTTTTTGGTTGATTTCTTTATCTTTTCAAATAAGGGAGATATTGCATGTAAACAGCATTTTGGGACACCCTGTATAACCAGATAAGTAATTTTTTTAATTTTAAAATTCATTCTTATATAAAAAAAATATTAACTTTATTAATCTATAAAATCCTTTATAATAAATAAAGATTGTGGTTAATACACCACAACCACAGTACATGATTTATGAAAAAATTGTAATTTGAATCTTACCAATTTCTAATTTTAACAATCCACTACTTGTACTGATATGTACATACAGCTGAAGATGCAGATGTCCACTTCGCATCCACAAGGCTCTGTTGTTTTGGTTTTGTTGTGACTGCCTGACTTTTTCATTTTTTAACTGACTGTCATAATTAGACTTACATCTAGGCGCAACACATCGGCGAGGCATCTAAAAAATGTAAATATATAAGTATGTATTATATCAGTAGCATATTTAGGATTTTTTCGGGGGGAGCTACTCTATAAAAACTCCGAATCAAAATACTACTAAGATTTTCACATATCCTAGATTTTGATAATAAAAAAAAATCGGGAGGTCCAGCCCGTTAACCTCCCCCCTACGACGCCACTGTATTATGTAATAATAATAAACACCTTTATTAATTTTTATATACAAAGAAACACTGCTTTATTTTGCAAATAACTAAAATTTATATTAGTATAGTTTTCTGGCAAAGGGCTACTCTATTTAACCAGGAAACCATAAGAATAAATACTTACATATAAACATTAATATAAAATGAGGGATTTAAAAGTAAAAGGGTTTATGTGCATTTTTAGTAATTCTGAGATACTTAGCTTAAAAGTCAATTTCTAAATGTAAATTACAGTAATATCAAAGAGTTTGCACAAATAAATATTTGAAAAAGACACGTGAAGGTTATGCCGTCATGTGTTTATATATGTATAAGCAAGATAGAAATTCCCTCTTATAAAAAAACTAATGTAATATACTGTTATCATTACCCTTATAATGTAACTAATTATTACACACACTTATACAGACAAAATAACTAACGAACACAATTATTACGCATTATTAATAATGTCATGTTGCAGTGAACATGTGACGCTAGCGGCTAGTAGAGTACCTTACCGGAAGCCTGACTGCCTACTATACCGACCAGGTTGAACCAAACTTTAATTTTTAAATTTACAATATTATTAATCAATTGATTAAATTCATAAATATATATACTTAGAACTTTCATAAAAAACAACAGTAAAAGCTATTTTTATAGAAATAAATTTTAATGTACTGTATCATTTATAATGCGAAACACACGGAAAATATGTATACAACGGTAGCCAATATTGGCTCAATATTGGCGGCCGTTGTACGGCAATCTGCATTAGTTCGATATTGGCTGAACAGATTTTCCGTGTTTCGCATTATAAATGATACAGTAGGTACATTAAAATTTATTTCTATAAAAATGGCTTTTACTGTTGTTTTTTATGAAAGTTCTAAGTATATATATTTATGAATTTAATCAATTATTAATGATATTGTAAATTTAAAAATTAAAGTTTGGTCCAACCTGGTCGGTATAGTAGGCAGTCAGGCTTCCGGTAAGGTACTCTACTAGCCGCTAGCGTCACATGTTCACTGCAACATGACATTATTAATAATGCGTAATAATTGTGTTCGTTAGTTATTTTGTCTGTATAAGTGTGTGTAATAATTAGTTACATTATAAGGGTAATGATAACAGTATATTACATTAGTTATTTTATAAGAGGGAATTTCTATCTTGCTTATACATATATAAACACATGACGGCATAACCTTCACGTGTCTTTTTCAAATATTTATTTGTGCAAACTCTTTGATATTACTGTAATTTACATTTAGAAATTGACTTTTAAGCTAAGTATCTCAGAATTACTAAAAATGCACATAAACCCTTTTACTTTTAAATCCCTCATTTTATATTAATGTTTATATGTAAGTATTTATTCTTATGGTTTCCTGGTTAAATAGAGTAGCCCTTTGCCAGAAAACTATACTAATATAAATTTTAGTTATTTGCAAAATAAAGCAGTGTTTCTTTGTATATAAAAATTAATAAAGGTGTTTATTATTATTACATAATACAGTGGCGTCGTAGGGGGGAGGTTAACGGGCTGGACCTCCCGATTTTTTTTTATTATCAAAATCTAGGATATGTGAAAATCTTAGTAGTATTTTGATTCGGAGTTTTTATAGAGTAGCTCCCCCCGAAAAAATCCTAAATATGCTACTGATATAATACATACTTATATATTTACATTTTTTAGATGCCTCGCCGATGTGTTGCGCCTAGATGTAAGTCTAATTATGAGTCAGTTAAAAAATGAAAACGTCAGGCAGTCACAACAAAACCAAAACAACAGAGCCTTGTGGATGCGAAGTGGACATCTGCATCTTCAGCTGTATGTACATATCAGTACAAGTAGTGGATTGTTAAAATTAGAAATTGGTAAGATTCAAATTACAATTTTTTCATAAATCATGTACTGTGATTGTGGTGTATTAACCACAATCTTTATTTTTTATAAAGGATTTTATAGATTAATAAAGTTAATATTTTTTTTATATAAGAATGAATTTTAAAATTAAAGAAATCACTTATCTGATTATACAGGGTGTCCCAAAATGCTGTTTACATGCAATATCTCCATTATTTGAAAAGATAAAGAAATCAACCAAAAACTATTGTGAATGACTCAAAATGGACCTTCAAAAACACCCTTAAACGCTGGAAACATAGCAACGTTTAAGAGATCATGCCAACTTGATTAATTTTTCAAATTGCACTCTCTGTTTATTTTTCACAGAAATGTATTCTTCACTTTATTCTGCATATGGTAGTATGCATTACTTAATTGTCTAATGTGCATTTAGGGGTTTCAAAAAATATTTGTTATAAATTGAATTTATCTTAAACTTAAAGCAAATGCTCAAAATGCCCTCCTGTGGACTCTACATGGGCTTTAAACTGCCTCAGGAGTTCCCTTGTAGATGCGGCTCTAATCATAATATTTTTTGAATAAATAATTTAGTTAGTGAATATGAAGTGTACAATTTATAAAAAATATTTTTTCAACCATTAAATGCACATTAGATAATTAAGTAAGACATACTACCATATGCAGAATGAAGTGAAGAATAGCGTTTACTGTCTCCAGCCTTACTTTGTGGAACTCCATAATCATGAAATATAATATAAATACAAAGATTAGTTAAAGTTTCACAAGTTTTATTAATATCGTAACCTGACAATATTGTTTCGACACTTTGTGCTATTATCAAAGGTAGATAAGATTGAAGTTTATTAGAAGTGTTAGATATTTAGTTTTTGTTATGTATTGTATCTAGTTACCTATTTTCTGTATGTATTTATCCTTAGCAACGTGTTTGTTTTTCAATCTTATCTACCTTTGATAATGACACAAAGTGTCGAAACAGTATTGTCAGGTTAAGATATTAATAAAACTTGTGAAACTTTAACTAATCTTTGTATTTATATTATATTTCAAGTGAAGAATACATTTCCGTGAAAAAAAACATAGGGTGCAATTTGAAAAATTAATCAAGTTGGCATGATCTCTTAAACGTTGCTATGCAACCAGCGTTTACGGATGTTTTTTGAAGGTCCATTTTGAGTCATTCACAATAGTTTTTGGTTGATTTGATTATCTTTTCAAATAAGGGAGATCTTGCGTGTAAACAGCATTTTGGGACACCCTGTATATATTTATAGATAATCCAAACTCTTGTTGCTTGAATCATGATAGTATGTTTAAATTCTTATAAGAGTTATTCTTTTGCAAGCGAATTAAATTTTTTCGTTCTTCCTACCCTGGCTTTCACCTCAATCTGACTGTACCCCGTTTTCCATTTGTTTTATGCTCGATCCTTTAAATTAAGATGTGAAATTTCTTTAAGAAATCTGGATTTCTGGAAGGAAATTTTTTTTGTTACGAAATTTATTATGTCTCCTTTGTTATACATCACAAATCTTATTTATTAATCTTTATTTTGTTTTTTCCGTGTAGGAGATGATTCTTATGTAATTATTTCCTGAGTGTATTATGTTGTCTTGGGAGTTAATTACATTTTTTTGTCAACAAAATGTTCAATAACTAACAATATTCGTAATCTTCTTTTGTTATCTTTTACATTTTGTCATTCATTTTTATAAATCGTAAATATTTATTTTATTCACAATCATATTGCAATATGTACATTTCATATGTTGTAAAAACCTTGGAAAGTAAGCTATTGCTATAGCAACACCAAAGTGGTTAACAATTTCCTTTACATGTCTGTAAAACTGACATGTAATGTTATGGCCAACTTTTTTTTCTGAATAATTTAAAACAGGACGTTTTATCCGATTTAAATTTAAGTTTTTATGAATATATTTAACGCAAAAAACATATTTTTTATTTAATATTAGTTTTATTTTTATTTTTCCATATTTTATATTTAATAATTACAATGGAATTAATTAATTTCTAATTTTAAAATACTGGGCGCATACATCGCCATCTAGCGGCGAAGAATGAAACCTTACTTAAAATTTCTTTTTGGTCGATACATAGCTCTGATTGAAATTATGACAGTTTATAAAAAATTTATTTTAAAATTTAAAATTTGTTTTTATTTTGATTATCTTAAGTCTAATTATTGTGAATAAAATAGTATACATGTTTCGTTGGTAAAGTTTCCACGCCTCGCGATATTATTTGACCTCGACGTACCGTCTCGGTCAAACAATTATCGCTTGGCTTGTAAAGATATCCTTTACCAACTCAACATGTAATATACTATTACTTGTTTGTAAATTTTATTTGTTCTAGATTCCTACAAGCCTTTAGACAAGAATGTGGTACAAGAATATTCATAAAGGAACCTTTTCTTACGAACAACGAAACTTTACATTATTTTTAATTGAATATTTACATAATTTGATAATACTTTAATTAGATGGTATGACATTAATGGCTGTTTTTAAATCAAATTGATATATCCTTTTTACATTTTAATTAATGACTTATATTTATTCATACAATCTCAATTCTGAATAAATTATCACTACATTACCTATTATAATGTATTTGTTAATTTGTATCTATATGACTGCCGACATTATAATGTATTATATTATTAATTGTTACAAGAACTTTGTTTATTAAACACAATAAAATTTTGAATCAAGGTATTCTTTTCTGTGTGCAATTAGCCAATATTAACTCAATAATGTTAATATGTTGGTATAACGGGTCTCATACTGGCACAGTATGGATGGATATCGTTGGATATGGTTGCACACCGGTGCATAATAATCGTTATTATATTTTTTAATTATATTATATTATACACTGAGAAAAATGGCTCGTAAAAGTTATGTCCCCGTCATCATATTAGCGCTCTTGATCTACAATTTTTAAACTAATAGTTTTTTCGAACTATGTCTCTCAGTGTACAATATCGTAATATAATTAAAAAATATAATAATGATCATTATTATACACCAGTATGCAACCGATATACAGCCAATGTTGTGCCAGTATGAAACCAGAGTTATAACAACATTGGGCCAATCTTGGTTATGTAAAATGGTCCAAGTACTTGCCAGTGTTATCATTTCGACACTGGCCCAATATTGGCTGCCGATATCGGCTATGTAAAATGGCCCAAGTACTTACCGGTGTTATCATTTCTGCACTGTCCCAATATTGGTTGCCAATATTGGCAATAACGGTGCCAATGGCGAGCCAATATTGGCCCGTTTGGAAAATTCTATATGGGATGTTTAATTCGTACAAAATATGCGTTTTTGGGACTCATAAGACTGCCAGACTCCGCTGACGCGTCGTCCGGCAACTTTCTTATTCGTCCCGAAAACATGCATTTTTTGTACTAATGAAACAAATAACTATATTTGGTTTTAAATATTAGTTTTTATTACTACTTTAGATTTTGTGTAAAGGGTGTTACAATAGTTTGGACAGATATTAAATGTGAATGGAGCTTAAACGTCAATTGTTTTTTGAAGTTAGTTTTTTGTTTTGATATCTGCAGTCGTTTGCAAATAAAATCATGGAAAAGTTGAGCGTTGAACAACGTGTTAAAGTTATTGAAGCCTATTACGAAAATGGACGTTCAAACAGAAGTGCATTTCGCGCTCTTCGTAATTTTTCGGCCCGCATAATCGACCAACCGAGAGCGCAAGCAGCATTTTTAGTCATCGCTACATACCAGCAACTACCGGTGGAACTATTTAGCCACTAGTCACAAGCACGTAATTGCTGCGGTTTTGTTACGTGCCTGGAACCAAAATGGGGAACAATTTTTGGGTAGCAGGTACGTGGCGGCGTAGTAATTGCTACTTTTGTGGAACTTCTTGTCTCTTTGACACATCGTGTCGCGTGGTTGCTCTCTCTTGCTCTTGCAACTTAACAAATATTCTATCATTTTCTATACTATATAATGCTGGATCGTGTCACAAAATGAATTACCAGTTTATTTGTAATACGTGATTAATACAAAGAACGATGAAATGTTTGATTATTTTGTCATTCCAGTACACCAAAATTATAAACCATTGCAACTTTTCTGTTAAATATGATGATGATAGATCGAGAAATAACAACGCGCCTTCTTTAAATATATTTTTTAGTAAAAAAATGTCTAATAAAATATGATAAATATACACGAAATACTTATAGGTTGATACACATGATAGAAACCATTTTTATATTATTCCTGTTATGTTCTTTTATGTGTTTAAATAAAAGATACTCAATTATTGTCATTAATTAACTTTATTAATATTGAGTGAGCAGGGCGAATTACATACACAATGCATAGACTGTAGAAGACGTGTATCCTCCAAAGCGGCTAAAGTGTTACTGACGATCGCCAAGGGGACGGGCCAGGATTGGCTAGTTACATCACAATAAATAAATGTTGCCAACTTCAAGCTACATACATAACAATCTCTAAGGCACAATTTCGCACCAATTGTTATTTTTATTGAAGGTTATATAGTAAAACATCTATTAACAATCATAACAAATTGCAAATTGATTAATGATTATTGATTAATCCAACATTTTACAAGTAAATATGGAGATGGAGTAGTTTACGAAAAATTACTTTAATCTGATTCTCCTGGGTAGCAAAAACGTAAGTTTTACATTCAATACTACTGTAAGGTTTTAAAAACTTTAAAGTAGCTTCGGGCAAGTTACTGCTACAATCATAATACCACTTTGAAGTTGCAACGACTTTAAAGTAAGTATACTAAGTGGCAATACCGTTCCACATATTTAATAGTTACTCAGAAGTAATGAAGCTACATAGTTCCAATAAATGGTAGAAACAACTACACAATTACTAAAATATTCCGAATTGAAGAAATTAAACCTATAAAGTCATAAATTTAGTTGCAGTTACGTAACAACTACTCAATCAAAGTTCCGATCTCAGTTACTGCTACTTAAATGCTGCTTGGGAGTGCTATTGGCAAAATTGTGAAGAAATTCCAAGAAACAGGGTCTGTGGCAGATGTTCGGAAGCCAGTACGTGCACGTGCAGGACGCTCGGTCGAAAACATTGATGCCGTGAGGGAGAAAGTGGCCAAGAGCCCAAACACCTCTATTCGACATCAAGCATAGAAATTGCATTTGTCCACGGCCACTTTGCATCGCATATTGACGAAAGATCTGGATACACAAACAAAGACAAGCAAATCTTCTTCAGCGACGAAGCCCATTTCCATCTCACTGGCTACGTCAACAAGCAGAATTGCAGAATATGGGCTGATGAAAATCCAAGGGCAATTGTCGAAACACCAATGCATCCACAAAAAGTCACTTTGCGTCGTGCATTTTGTGCCGGACCATTGGACCATTTTTCTTTGAAAATGATGCTGGGAATTCGGTCACAGTGAATGGCGAGCGCTACTGCGCAATTTTGAACAATTTTGTGTGGCCAATATTGGATGACATTGATGACATGTGGTTTCAACAAGATGGCGCCACATGCCACACAGCCCACGCCAATGGTTCTACTGCATGACAAGTTTCCCGGGCGCATAATCTCCCGAAACAGTGAAGTCAATTGGCCACCGAAATCTTGCAATTTGACACCGTTAGACTTCTTTCTTTGGGGTTATCTGAAGAGTAAAGTCTATGCCAACAAGCCAACCACCATCCAGCAACTCAAAGACGAGATTTCACGGCACATTGATGAGATTGAGGAGCAATTACACCGAGATGTTATAAAAAATTTCGATCAGCTGATCGACGTATGCCGCCGGAGCCTTGGCGGACATTATCTTTCACACTTAATTGTAATGGATCAAATAACATGTTTCATTAAAGAAATATTCGATTTTGTACACCACTGATTTTTAATTAACGTTTAACATCGATCCGTCTTATTGTAACACCCTTTATTTGGAGTGAAAAAATAGATAAAATATTGGGCAGCAAATTAACAATTTGTATGTAGAAATCCTATTTTAAAAAGTATCCAAAGCCAGCAGGTAAATCCCAGATGAGCGCACGAAACGAGAAATCATTGTTACCGAATTTGATGGTCCATCTGGTTTGCGCACGAAACGAGAAGGTTTTGCAGTTTAGCACGAAACGCTTTGCACGAAACGCTCACAAATCAAGCAATGCTAATTTTCTACAGGCAACGCCATGCAAAATGGGACAACAGATTACGAACTTTGTAGGCATGAGGTGGGCAATGTTTTGTGCAGAGATTTCTGGACAATGGCAGTACTGTACAATTTCGAAGTTTGTTCGTAACATAAGTATATAAGTACCCCTACCCACGTTTACCAATTTTTACGTTTATTTATTCTTATTCTCAACAAATCCTTGCTTTAAAAATTTATTTTATGGTTCTTTTATGTAACTGTTAATATTTCGTAACAATTAGAAGTCGAAGCAGGATGTATTCAGAGATATATAAATGAGAAATGTTGAGATATTGCACGTACTTTTAATAATAATTATATTTCGCAATTAAATACTCGAAAAGTAATTAACAGAAATAATACTTATCTAAAATCATGAATTAAAATTAATTACAGCCTAACTTCAATCCTGTACATCTATATAGCTTGAGGGTATCCCTTTTTCCAATGTATTAATTTATATCTAGACTCAAACTGAAATAGACTATTGTCTGTCTGCTTACAAAGGGTACCAAATTATTCATAAAAAGTTAAAATGTCTTTTAATAGCATTCAAAACCTGAAAGAGTTATGTAAACTTTTCGAATGTTTTAGAAAATGGTTATTGTGAAACTGATCTTAAATGCCAATAAATTGATTTAAAGTTTGATAAATGTTACAACCTGCTACGGCATCTATAAAAATGCGTAAATCCTGCAATCTTTGTAGATATAGCTATCTAAACTCCAATTTTTTAGGATGAAGTAAAGATTCAGCAAAGCGATGTAGAATTTTGATAAACCAATTTCTCACTTTTTAAACTTCATTTGGGTTGTAATAAAAATTTATTGCTTTTTAGAACTCCCTTTTTGTTAGAAAAAGTCGTTTTACCCCGAACAATTTAAGTGCTAGTTTAACATTTATAGCTTATAAATTATTACGTACAATTATGTACTTACGTACATTAACGATTTCAGAATTTCAAATAAGCGTAATAACAGATGTCTCCTGATGTGAACACATATCATGGAAGAAACACGAATAACTATTCACATGGGACCTTATCATATCACAGCGATGTTGTAGATTGTGCTAAAAATATTGCGATAGCGTCAAAGCCATTTGTTTTACAGTTGAAAAGATTGAGGAATGGCTTTAACAAATGAATTTACATATGAAGCATTGACAGTACTCGAATAAAAAAAAGCGGTAATTTCAAGCAATAACTCAAAATCAAAGAAAAGAAAATATCAAGTAATTGTAACATTAATAGTATGAAAATCATAGTGTAGCCATAGCAATTTTTCATACAAGCTTTCATAATAAAAGTGCCATAATTACAAAATGATAATTATTGAAACAATGAGCAATTACTATTGAAACTTTGTGTTTTATATTATTATTGTTTATAGTTTATAAAATGGACATGTACAGCCTCTCAAAACTGGGAATTTTAGTTTTTAAGACCTGTCGTTTTATGGGTGCTGAAAAAATTTGAAAAACAGCTATTTCCGTGGTCTTGATTCATATTTCAACTAGAAAGTCCATTTTCAAGCTTTTTTCAAGGTCTTTCCTGTGATACATAGCATGGAGAAGAAATCATTTTTCTCTTTTTTAAAATTTTTTTGACCATTTAATAAAGTTGCACCTTTGTAGTATTTTGTTTGTGTCAATACCAATATTGTCTAAAGATTAGAAATTTCTTAAAGAATTCAACTGTTATTCAACATAACTATTCAATATAAAAATATCCAAAGAAAAATTCCTATAAATAATCTCTAACAGTACTCAACAGTACTAATGAGTACTTATCCTTTAATAAGAAGTTGCAACAAACAGGAATTCGCACATGGTTTCGTAAAAGAAAACAATTTCTGCAATACAAACTTTCAGTAAAATTTCATTTAAGTCGAAAGGGTAAGCAGTAGAACGCAATATATTTGGTTAGAAACGAAAAATTATCTAAAAGGGAGAATCATAAACACTTTGAATGTGAAGTTATATTTTATATAACAAGAGATCTCCAAGTAATGTGCTATACAACAGACCACGAGTAACTAACCTTATACGTGCATTCCATGTATAAGTGAGGTCGGAAAGTAAGGAATAAATGCAATATTTTAAATTCTTACTATTTAAATCAGGGGTTCCCAAAGTGCGGCCTGCGGGCCAAATGCGGCCCTCAAGCCCTAGAAATGCGACCCGCGATATCAGATCATCCGCGATTTAGAATTCATAAAGATAATTTAAAAAATAAATAATTTTTGTCATATTATAATTAAAAATTGCTCAGATGTTATTATATAGATTGTATATATTTTATTGTCTTAACGGTAGCCCTCAGATGATTAGGCTGATCAGTATTAATAAGTCCAAATTGAGATCAAATTTAACTGATGAACATTTACAAGCGGTGATAAGAATACATTCAACCGACTTAGAACCAAGACTCAATGAAAGTATTAAAAGGAAACAACTGCACAAGTCACACACTTGTGATTGAGGAATTTACAAAATTTTTTACTTTTTTTTTGTTAGAAATTATTTAGTTATTTTTGTTTAATTAATTCTGAAATGTGTTGATAAACATTTTGTAATAAAAATAATTATTGTTATAAAGAAGGATTATGTTATAAAATTAGTATAAATTAGTGATGCACCGAACCGGCTTTTGGCCGAATCAAATATCGAATATTCGGCCATTAAAATGTGCCGAAGCGCCGAAGATTCGGCCGAAGCACAATAGAAATTTGAGTTTTGATTAGTTTTATTGAATACAAAATTATGTCACAAAAAGAAAACATTGGTGTTCGAAAAATATGTTTCCTACTACGCATTTTGCTATAATATAATAATACAAAATATAACTAAACAAAATTAATAAAAAATAAACAGTATCGTATTATCAAAAACGTGCCAAAAACTTCATTAAACAACGCTCATTAAAAAACTACAACGTAATAGCATTAAAAACATTTCAGTATTTAAAATTTAATTTAAGAAGATTATGGTGGATAAAAAGTAGCTCTTCGGCATTTTCCGGGAGCAATCTAAGTCAAGCACGTGACCGCGCGGCGTCTCTCCAAGTGATCGCCGCGTTATTCGCGATGCATTTTGCATTTTCACCTTCGTGATTTCCTTGACCCAGATTCTCCAATTTATTATTGAACTTCTAGTCAGAACAATATATGTACGCTCCCTTTGCGTCATCGTCTACACAGGACTTAAAAATAAATGCTTGAAATACTAAGAATTAAATAAATGCCGATACATATTTTAAAAATTTAGAATTTTTTTTGGTTAAACGCTAAATAATTAATTTTCAGTTAAAATGCACTCGAATAAATCAGATTACGACAAAAAAAATAAAAAAATTCGCTTCAGTCGACCGAATACCGAATCTTTCATGCTGTTTCGGCCAAAACCAAATCTGTTAAAAATTGGCCGAATACCGAAGAAAAAGTTTCGGTGCATCTCTAGTATAAATCTTTCTGTGTCAAACTTTTTATCACTTTGAACGTATTTTTTCATAAAACTTTTTTTGGCTCACCAAATATTTTGGAATTTATAATTTGGCCCACCTAGGCAAAACTTTGGGAACCCCTGATTTAAATGAATCGCTCGGACTTGTCGATCTTTGTTTCTGGGCTTATTTAAAACATCTTTTGTTATACAGGGTGTCTCAAAAAATCTGGGCTAACAAACTTTGATATTTCAAACAGTAAACCCCAATGTTTTTGGCAATTTCGAATTTCTTGTAAAATTGTAAACATTTTTTTATGTATTATCAAAAATGTTACATAGAAATAAGTATTACCCATATAAAATGCAAGTTCTTTAGGAGCTTTCTGAAGATGATTTTGGTAGAATCCTTGAATATTGTGAAAGTTTTGTTCAAAACGCTGTTTCTTCTAACGAGTCTACGTTTTGCTTAAACGGTGACGTAGATACTCGAGACTCGCTACTCGTTTCACGCAAATTCGCACTGCATAAGGGAGGAGCATACTCAGTACAGTCAAAAATGACTCCGTGGGCTGGCATTGTCAGAAATATTATAATAGCAGCACCCTTTTTCAAGAAAACTCGACCTCCGAGAGATACGTATTTGTGATTTTTACAAGATCTTGTCCTAGCACTTGCCACCCGGTTTCCTACAGAAGAAAATCCGAATTTACCCTATCAGGGCATCTGGTTTCAACAGGATTGGGCTCCGCCACATTATTCGGCAAAAGTTCGTGCGTATTTAAGCGATATCTTTCAAAACAAGGGGGTTTATTGAGTGGCCACCCAGATTCCCTGACTTATGGCCCCTTTTTGAGTCACTCACTTGTGTGTCGTTCCACGATTCGCCTTATGTGTAATCTCGACACACGCGTGAGTAAAACTTTTAGTTTCTCCACTTGTACTGTAATATACTATTACCCACCTACCTGTGAGAGTTGAAATGTCAATAACTCAAAAACAGTTGACTTTAGATATAGTACTCGTATATATATATCATTTTCAAAAAAAGAAGATTTTTTGAGACCGAGAGATTTCTTTAGATATTAAGCTTTTTTAAAATATTGAATTTATTCCTTACATTTCGTCCTTATTCTGAGCTCATGAAGCTCATTTTTTACACAGTAGAATAATGTAAAAACATGTACGTATAAAGTATAGTATACGTATAACTGTTTTCGAAGGTGTTGGAGATATGACAGAAAGAAAGTTAATTCTAGATAAATTTAAAAAAACTACATCCCATAAAGCCAAAAAGGAACGTTAAAATATATTAGAGAATATTGCAGAGAATGATGCCTAGAAAAGAAAGATGAGTAAATAAATAAATACTTGGTGATAAATAGAAAGCAATAAAGAACCTACAAGAAGATGAGTAAGATACTGTTATGATTTACTTCGGTATGGAACAGTAGTGGAATAATTATAAACTCTCGTTGATCCTTCCAAATAATCCATGCACATTATATTTTTTTAAATAATACTTACACGTAATACGTGCAGATTCTTTGAGCAGAAAGTGCTCTACTCAAAGAAATAATCTTATAAGTTATTAGGAGATTCAAAATAGCAAGATCGGATTCTTTAAATGTCTAAACAGACATGCTGTTTTAGATCAAATCATCTTCTTGATAAATAAATAAATATGTGACCGTCCATAGGAAAAGGGACCTTATCTATACCAAGTAAAATTTTCAAAAGGGCGAGAAAACGAGTATAACTTTAAAAATGGCATTTTTGTTTTCTTGTTTTAAATTATACATTCTTTTCGGTACATGGAGGACCATCTTTTATTTTTCTATTTGTTAAAATTTTTAAATTTCTTTTTAATCAGACAACAATATCATTATTATATTATTTGACAACGTTTAAAGACGTTTAAGAAAAACGAGTGTTTTTAAAATTTAGCAGCCGCACGATGGTTGCGTAATAATAATAGATCTTCCCTTCCGCACATGGTTCATAGCTTCTGGGGCCTGGTTATACAGGTAATGGATAGTAGTAATTATTATATATAATTATTATAATATATTATTTATATATTCATTTACAAAACAGACACAAACGAATGTTTAAATTGTCAAGATTCTAGACAGTGTGAAGGTCTAGAATAGAGAGTGACCCACAAAGTATGGTGGAATAATCAGATCTTACTCATCCTACAGCTTATAAGACTAGTATAGGAAGTTCAAGTATCCGCATTACATACATCAGTTAATTCCTCACATGGATCGTAACGTGTTAAAAATTCGAGATCGATTTTAATACATTTGAAAATGTATTTATTGTAAGTGATCTTAGTACGGCCCTGTAGGGTGGCTGTAATTAGGGTGGCTTTTATTTTCAAAAGTGTTTTTTTAATGGATCCCACTAAGAATAGGCGAATAGATGAAAAACAATAAAATATGAAGTTTCAGATCAATTCGAAGTGATTTAGAGGTAGCTCAAGCCGGTCAAAATTTCGAAAAATATGATCTTTTTACATTTTTTTACTTTTAACCGCCCCTGAAATATATTATATCAACCCTGAACATAATAATAAATATTAATACATATTCTATAATCGATTACCTTTCCAGCAACCCAAATATCGTAAAAATAGGTTGACAGATAAGGAAGTTATCGCCATTTATATTATTAAAAAATCAAACATTTAATTCTTTTTTTTAATTTTCTATAAAAATATTTCATATCAATTCAATTTTCAATAAAAACCAATTAATTTCTTTCTATTTTGAAAATTTTATTTTTGAGTAATAAAAAATATTTAAAAGTAAAAATAATATAAAAATTATCTTTGCTATGTTGATATAAGTGGCATTCATCATTTTTTTCTATGTTGGTAACACTTACTATAAATGACACTTATGTAAAGTGTCGCATTGTATTCACAAATAGAAACGTGTTTGGTTCATAAAAATTGATTATAACTTTAATAATAATTTAAAAATAAAGGATCCAGGTCATGACCGAGAAAGACAACTACCGAGAATCCAAAACCGTGAAACCACTACCAAGAAAACATATCCGAGAAACCACAACCAAGAAACCACAACCGAGAAACTATAACCGAGGAACCACAACCGAGAAACCATTACCTAGAAACCACAACCGATAAAACCAAAGCCGAGAATGGAAACTACATAGAATAACAAATACCGAGAATGCGTACATGCATTATTAAGTAATCTATATATTTAAAACACAAGGCTTATTTTTGTTCCAGTTTGTTTGAGAGATCCATTTCTTTTTTTAAATTAAAGTTTTCGCTGTGTAGATTAGTCAACAGTACTTAATTTTTAGATTTTATTATTGCTTATATTTTTAATTTGAAAAACTCTAAAATGTTTAATTTGAGACGGGCGAATCGGACATTCACTAGGGGCGCCCTCTCACTTTCTACGGTGGCGAGATTCGTAAGTACTCTTCGCTTATAAATATAAATGGTGATGCAGCCGTCCACTTCCATCATTAATAAGCGTAGAGAGAATCCGTATAGTTAAAAATTATGAACAAACGAATTATACAAATAATAGCTGATGGCAATTGCTTATTCAGAGTAGTTTCACATTGTTTGTATAAAAGGCACGAAATTTGCCAACACTATGTTTATGTCATGTTTTTGAAATATGTACTAATAGACGTTTTCAAGAATGTTTTAAACAAGATCGATTTTTGATTTTATTCTTATCATTTCGTAAGGTAGAATTTCCATTTGTATGTATTTATGTAGAATAAACCGTCGGGGAGGGGTAAGCCAGAGAGGAATATATGACAGAAGAAGGAGGGTAAGCTGGGAGAGAGGAGTGCTAGGCTTAGAATTTTCAACTGATTATGTTTGGTTGCGTTTATTTAAATAATCACTCATGAGAATCTAAATGATTGTAATCACACATCGAATGTTGTATATAGGGAGATCCTTCAATGCTTTTGACCGTCATGTCTTGACGAGATTTCCCTAGTAATTATTTAATTGATTAATATTAGAATATTAACACTCACACGGCATAGCGTGTCCTGTTAGAGTTAGTCTCTCTCACGTTAACTATTGGAGTCTGTCCCTGTTAGATCTTATAACCTAAGGTCCGCTCCATAGCGTTTCCATTACGCAGTTGGTCTTTCTCTGTCCTTTCCCTGCCTATGTATTCTCCTCTGTCGCTTTTAGATCTATCATAGTTATTAACTTTTAATTATTACTGTATGCATTCTCGATAGTTTCCATTATCGGCTTTGGTTTTCTCGGTTGTGGTTTCTCGGTTATGGTTTCTCGGTTGTGGTTTCTCGGTTATGATTTCTCGGTTATAGTTTTTCGGTTGTTGTTTCTCAGATATGTTTTCTTGGTTGTGGTTTCTCGATTTTGGTTTCTCAGTTTTTGTTTTTCGGTAGTTGTGTTTCTCGGTGTTGTCTTTCTCGTTGAGAACCGGATACGACCACGCCCGATGGATGTCTAAAGCATAATAACTCGTTGAAAATGTATCTATTTCGAACAGAATTTACTTTAACATAATTTGAAGGAAACAATTTAAGAAATATATGTGCTTTCATTATCCATTTTTATGTGAAGGCTTGGTTTAGATGTCCTGTGGCATCATTAGTGCCATACTAAGATTTGAGTCTTATACGAGAAATTAATAATTAAAAATCTTTTGATAAACAAATATCTGAAGTTGTAATCAAAAAGTTTTAGAACCATTTGTGGTACCTATCAGACGAATGTGTTGCGGTAAGTTTGTTTGACGAAAACGTTTCGATTGAAATTAAAACAGAAATAAGTGAAAAGATAAAGACTCTGAAAAGCAGCAATGATGATGGAGATGATAAAGATTACGATGACGATGTTGATGTAATAGAAAATATGAAGCCTATACCACTTAAACCCCAGGAAATAGAAACATTTTTACTTGTAAGTGGAACGATACTGAAGCTTATAATAAAGGAAAGAATATAATACATAATTTAAATGTAGTGAATGATGCAGCAGCACGTGAAGTGAAATTAATTGAAGAATACAATAAAGTATTAACCAAAAAAAGAAGAAGAAAAGCAATGTTTATTGTAAGTGGTTACCGACTATTGAAGAAACTTCAAATCGCATACTAAAACAGCCTTGACTAGTACTACAGTTAAGATTAATTTTGTATTACTTTTACTTTTAAATATTTTTTATTAGGTACTCAAAAATAAAATTTTCAAAATAAAGAAAAAATTAATTGGTTTTTATTGAAAATTAAATTAATATGAAATATTCTTATAGAAATTAAAATGTTTGGTTTTCTAATAATATAAATGGCCATAACTTTCTTATTTGTCAACCGATTTTTATTATATTGTTGGAAAGGTAATCGATTATAGAATATGTACTAATATTTATTTTTATGTTCAGGGTTGGTATAATATATTTCAGGGGTCGGTAAAAGCAAAAAAATATATTTCTCAAAATGTTGACCGGCTTGAGCTACCTCTAAATCACTTCGGATTGATCTGAAACTTCATATTTTATCGTTTTTCAGCAATTCGCATATTCTTAGGGGGATCGATCAACAATCATACTGAAATACAATTTTCCCATACCAGCAGGGGCCATCCTAATGTAAATATACTTTTGTTAGTTTAAATTGCAGACTTTATTCCTAACCTAATAATGTTTTTCATTAACAGAAAAGGCTGTTTAGGCGTTCTCAGGTATATAAATCACATATTAAGATAAGAATTATTTTCTAAATAAAATCTATCTAAACATAAATTTTCTAAAATATGCCGATAAAAAGCAAGCATACACAACCCTTTTAAATATCAGATTTCACTATAGGAAACAAGTCTTGGATGTTCTAAATATCCATCGAATATTCTAGAAGGATTTTTCCTATTGGTGCGAAATGTTTCATTCTGGTGCTTGATAAGGTGCTATACATTTCCCTCTCTTAGTTTAAATAAATAGTCAGTCAGATAGAGTAAGTCCGAGAGAAGGGGTCAGTGAAAGACAGGAGCCAAAAAGACGCACGGTAGCCCTGGATAATTTGCCAATCCGACACGAGGTTCTGTTACGGGCGGCCAAGTAAAATTTGAGTTTACCCGTACCGTTTACCGAAAAGAAATTACAGGGCTTTAGATTAAAGTTTAGCTATTCGTGTTAATGAATTTATAAATAATCCAGTGTGTCGTTAGTTGATAATTTGCAAACTCAATAATGCGAATTCAATAATAATGCAACCTTCTGATAATTAAATATGTGTCAGCGTGGAAAATCTTTAAATGATGACCGTTTTTAATGGAATTATATTGGTTCAAATCTTTACTAGTAAAAGGATACTGACAATTTAAGTAAGACATAATTACCGTAAATTTTAGTTAATAATCAACGGTTATAAATTTATCATCGATACCAGTGATACGAAGTTCTACATTTATAGGTGTGAGGCACCTTAAAGTTAAGTGAATAAAAAAGGTGTTATTGTGTGGTGTTATTTGTGGTTTATTGGACTATAAAACCTACCGTTTTATAAAGGATTAGCTGATAGATTGTATACTATAGTGAGTTTGAAAATTTATTTGTACCATTTCTACGAAAACTTTTTGCTAGTAAAGCAAGCATTCTCTTTTAACAAAGGATCCTTATTAAAATATTATGAAGATGGTTTTAAAATATTGTCTTTTTAGACAACAGATGCTTTTTTTATCAGCGAATAAATGAGAATTTAAACTATACCTTATTGTGATAATGCTGGCTCAATCGTTTGCGGAAGTTATTTATTTACATTAACCTGCTTTAACGTCAACCTGACTAATTATGATTAGTTATTTAATTTAATTAATTTTGTCCAATCTAATTGGAACCTTTTTTTACTAGTGGGTTCCGATCCTATGATATAGTTAATGACTTTCAAGTGTATTCTTTATTATTTCTAAAACCTTATTTTTTCTTTAAAAATATAGGAGCTTAAGAAACCAGTACCTACGCCCTGAATTATAATTTGTCAACAGAGAGAGATCTCCGTTGGTGCATAAGTAAGTACAGTAAGTATCGTTCTTTGCTTTCAGTAAATCTTTAGTAATTTTTATTGATGTTACAGTTGATGTCCAAAGGTGAGATGTTTAGTATTTTGAGTTAGAGTGAGTAAAAAGCGTTTGTTACAGGATGTGTCTTTAGCATAGCCTCTGTATTAACTCAGGTATCAAATATTTCCGTAGAAGCGTAATGTGGTAGATTCACAATTAGATATAAATCCAGGTAGAAAGTCGTTCCAGGCTTGCAAAACGATATAAGAAAACGAGAACGGATTTACTTTATCAAAAAAAATATATACCAAAAATAGTATAATTAGTGTTATTAAAGCATTTTATTACCTGTAATTTATACCTTTTTATTTAATAATTATTCATAAGTCCTTTTAAACAATATTATCATAAAGTTATAGTAAATAAGTGTAAAATAAAAATCAATTATAACTTCATATCATTTCATATTTAATTGGTATTGAATTTATAAAATTAATTATCATTTACCATTATTAGTCAGTGTTACTTATCGGTCGTTTAAAAATCTTTAATTTAACATGTTTAATTTTATTCATATTTAAGTGTATATTGATTTTATTAGAAATATTAATTAATTTAATCAATTAATATGTAAATCAAATTATTGGTTGCTAAAAATTATCAGTTTGATAGCAGTTAAACATTAAAAAACACTTCTCATTTGTATTCTACTTGAGTAAAATACTTTAAAATTGCTTCTCTATATTAATATTGAAGATTTAGTTATGTATTATGGTTGGAGCATTAATAAGACAATACGGTATATCTCTGGAAAGTCGTATATCAGTTATTCAGTATTAGTAAATGTATGTTCAGCTTCCAGAAATTAATTGCAGCTATTGATTGAGTAAGTTTGGAGCTTGAATACATTAACAAAGGGTCTTGCAGTACAAACATGCTAAACGTGCCCACAGAATAAAATTTAACGGGGATTATATTGTAAGATAGGTAATTTAATTAGAAAGCTATAAATACAGTTTTTTACTCCCCTAGCTCGTAACGTTACTGGGATATCATAAAAAGTAAGTACATGAAGGTGTGCTTTTTAAGCTTTTCTAATAGTGTAACGGTATATTTTTATCAGCTCTGAATAAATGTAATTTTGTCGACATATTTACAAAAATCTTAAGTCCGGTTCTGCAAATTTGAATTCTTTTCATAATGTAAACTTGCGTTAGCATTCGATATAAACAACCCCATAAAACTTCAAATTGGTTCAAGTTGGTTTCAAATCTTAGAATTATAAAAATCTCTTTGGTTACTCATATAAGCGTTTAAAAAAAATAATAACTTGAAGCGTTGGAAGTTTTAGAAAAAAAATCAATACTTGCTTTTGAGTTGCTGTGCTCTGGATTCGTTAAGCCAAAACACGCGACCCGCTGATTGGTGTACACGATTTGTATAATGCAACATTCAGCTTTTAAGAAAAAATCAATACTTGTTCTTGAAGTGAGACCCCGCTATTGGCTGATTTCGATTTGCATCTGGTAATGTATTCCTACGCAAAAAAGAACCCTGAGTTTTTAAGAAGTCAGGATAGTTCCGTTCAGTTGTTGGTCCGAGAGACTTGCTTCTGAGTTGCGGTAAAGAGAACACACTTGCCTTCAGTTGCTGGTCCGAGACACTCCAGTTTTAAGTTTCGATATAGTACAATTGCCGGTATCGGATCCGTGCATTGTTATTTAAGAAAATTTACAGTTAATAATCATACCGTTTATCACGAATTTGAGGTTGGTAAAGTACCGTTATACAGTTAAATACTTTTCCGGATGTTTGTGTATTTGAAGAATGGGAAATCTAGTTTTTCCTATTAAAAGTGTAATAGCGTTAATACAGTTTACCGTATCGTACATTCGTTTAAACAATTCTCCTACTGAAATACCGATAAAAAATTAATAAATACAGACTTTCTCTTTAGTGATCGAAATCTCGATTAATAATGAAATTTGAGTTATGTGCCTTATAAATCCAGTTCATATTTAAATAATAAGTGGGTTGTTTTAATGAAAACAACGAACATTTGCCGATGGTTATCAAAACTAAATTAATAACCAAATCTTATGAAAGTTTATGGATGCATTCAGTTATTTTATTTTGGGTGAATTCGTAAATAGTGGTTCACCCCATACAGATATTACGCGGGTTAATTCATTGCATCCTTGAATAATGGAAAGAAAAATCTACGAACATTCTAGTTTCCGTCTGCAGTGATTGTTCGATGTATGCAGGAGTCATATTTGTGCAGTTTATCGTTAATTTTGGTTTGCGAATTATTGACAACTACAGGTACAGTGATTTATGTATTTTTTGAGTGTTAAATATTTATGTAAATTCTCTTTGAATCTTTGTAATATTTTTACAGTTTGTTTTTCATTTATATGTAATTTAGTATACAACTTTTATTCATTAAAGTTGTCATTAGTCAAGAGCTCTTAGGTAGGGAATTATTATTTGAATTTTTGAGTTTAAAATTTGTAATCATTTTATATTTTTTTCTTGTATTTTCTCAAATAAATATGATTTTAAAGTTAATTAAAACCAGTAAGACCGAACCATATAATTATGAAAGTTTTTATTCATATATTCATCTAAACTAAATTTTTGACTTTGTTGAAATTAACTAATATTTTGCACTAAATTTATATAGGTCTGATTTCATTTTCTGATTAGTGATTTCAGACAGAATTATTAGATTCATTTAATCTATTCGATCTATTTAATTATCGTTATTAAGCTTCATAGTCAGATGGCGCCCTTCTTGTGTATTTTTTTGTGTTTTTGAAACCTTTATCCATTTCTTTATAAATTAGACAACTATAGAACCAATACCTACGACCTGAAATTAAAAATCTGTAAGATAGAGGTAAATCTCAAGCCGTGGTAATGTTGAGCATCTTTTAACGCAAGTATTATTTAATATTGTTTATTTAGTACGGCAAAAAAATGTTTCAATAGAGATAAGGTGCTGGGTCCAAAATGTAATTGCAAGAGACATCTTGAACAATATTAAACATGTTGGTTCAAATATATACTATATAAGTTAAAGTTTTATTTCAAGACTTTTTCAAACTCAGTACAAAATTTAGTACATAAAATCTAAACACTATATGTCTAAACAACTCTAAAAAGTGTGTGTTTAGTTCGAATACATTAACGGCGGTATTCACACTCGCTGATTAGCTTTAACTGTGTGTCAATTACCATATATACGTCTGTTGAAACAATATTGTATCTATGGTATTTAACATCCAGTTAAAGTTAATCATCGATTGTGAATACCGCTATTAGAGTAAAATATCTAATCTGTACCTTCGTGTAGACCATAGCGTTTACTTCAATACAATGTTAGTGTAAATTTATCATACTCTAAAACAGTTTTATCTTTAATCATTTATGGAAACTTTTTCACACTGAAATAGTCAAATTTCCAATCGCTTCGGAGTAAGACGTTGCTGTTGAGTTTTGAATATTTTGCTCTGCATGGAAAAAATATTGCCTATTTAGAGTGGATCTTTATAAAACTTTTAGATAATTTGTTTTCTATTTATATTGAAATTTTAGGAAATACTAATATTATAAGAATAAAGTAGTGTAGTTTTCTTTATTCTGGGGGTGGGGGTCAATAATAAAATAAGTGATTTATCTATGTGATGAAACTCTATTAGGAGCTTCCCTCGCACCACTCCGTCAAAGATCAAAATTGCTCTTTATTCTTAGAATTAGATATAATTATAATCATTGCTTTTACTTACCTAATTTTTCAATATCTTTGTTTAGTGTTGGTAAATAAAACACTGAATACGAATTTTATGCACTTTGGCAATTCAAATCTTGATTCTATTTATTGAAAAATTAAAGAAACTGTACCAAAAAGTAATGCAAATATTAAGAAATATCATGGAATATATTTATGGAATTTTACAATAAGAAATGTAAATTAAAGGAAAATTTAACTGTAGTAGAACTGGCGGTGCTAATAAAAGATTGGACAGTAAAGGAAGATGGTTCAAAGTTCACCTAAATAGAAAAGTTTTCTTCTCGGATATCTAATTGTTTCTTGCGTTTATACTAATAATAAATATGTTCTCTGGATTATTGTCAATTATTATTATTATAATGATATGGATCTAATCTTGCTCTACGTCGATCAAGTTACAAATATTTATGTACTTCTTCACTTTTTTCAGCTCCAAGATAATTTATCCGCTTCCGGCCAAATTGAAACAACAGGAAATGCAATCAGACACATATATTTTACAAAAAATATTTTCTATAAAGTCAGTCTTATTAGAAAAAAAATTGAATTTTAGTATTAATTTTATAGTTTCGATAATATTGTTTTTATTGATTATAAATTTCTTCTGATCGTCTATCTATTGTTGTTACTAAGACCAGATCAATTGGTATTTTTGTGAATATATATACTCTATGTAACTATATACTAGGTGTCTGAAGCCATTCAGGACATACAGAAATTAAAATGGGTAAAAATGAATAAGATCGGAGCTTGCTGTAGTTTCTTATAATACATCAAATTTTAACAAAGTGACATTTATTGCAAACAAACGAATAAATTAAATATTACTATAGAGTTAAAATTTTATTATTACAATAATAATTTTGATTACAGTAGCAAAGTAATTTAACAATTATTTTAAAATTAAAAAATAGTTGATTATGGTGACAGATATTAGTTTATCTTTTCATAATTCGATATTATTTCATTTATATTGGTACAATCTGAAAATATAATTGATATTAATTTATAAAATAATTTATTGGAGAAGTGAAAATTGGTGTTTTTGAGAATAACATTTACATAAATATTTCAAGTAAGAAGGCCATAGCAAACTCTGATCATATTAAATTAAATTTCTTTTTCTTAAATTTTTCCCATTTAAATTTCTGTAGATTCTGGATGGCTTCAGACACACTGTATACTCTTCCCTTGATATATACTCTTCGCTCTTATATTTCTTCATATTTCAATTAAAGATTTTGATAATTATTTTTTTCCTTCTCTTCTTTATTTCCTGCTATTAACTGATTGTTTTATAATGAAAAGTCAACAAACTGCAAACTACTGCTACTTATTCGGCAAAAGATTAATTTTTTAATTTGGTAATTTTTTAATTAATGAGAGGATCATCAGATATATCTCATTACAATTTTCATTAATCTTTTATTATACCGTGCATTATGTAGGTGGTTATTATTTTGATATCGAGAAGGATTGCCCCTAACGACTGATAATCTGAAATAAACCAATATATTTTAACCATTCTATAAATTATTCTCGATTTTCTCAAAAATAACTTATTGTTAATTCAAAAATTCTAAATGCTTAGGGTAGAGTCTTTTACATGATAGATATTTCTTAGAAGAGTCAAGTATAAAAAAGGGAACTTCTAATTTCTATTATTTACATGGTTATCGCTGTGTCAGAATGAATCGGCCTCTATGTACAATGCATACACCTCTGTCCGAAAATACAGGGTGTTTCACTAAACTTTTGTATAAATTTAGTGTGTGGCAGTACTCACCAATAGAAACAAAAAATCCTTATACCATTTTTGATTTTATGCACATCGAAAAAAATTGATAAATCGCACCTGGTTGGGGACAGTTGGAACGCGTCACGAACTACCTTATTTACAAGATCATTTACCAGATCATATACCGTGTTTGATAAACTAAAGAGTACGTCAAAAATAATATTTGAACAATTTTAAGCCTTGACATATTCACATTACATTTTGTTTGTGATTTTTAGTCTGTGTATTGATGAGTAATGAAATAGCATACAAAAGAAATGAGATGTTTACATTCGTATAATACTTTACTACCCAAGCAGCATTTTTAGTCACCGCTACGTACCAGCAACCATCGGTGGAACTATAAAGTTTTTGCCGTTAGTCACAAGAACGTAATTGCTACGGTATTGTTACGTGCCTGGAACCAAAATGGGGAACAATTCTCGGGTAGCAGATACGTTGCAGTAACCTCTCCGGAACTTGTCCAGCTACCTTTAAGCTACGTAGCGGGAACGTGGCGGCGTAGAATTGCTACTTTCGTGGAACTTTTTTTTCTCTTTGACACATCGTGTCGCGTAGTTGCTCTCTCTTACTCTTGCAACTTAACAAATATTCTTTCACTTTCTCTACTAATGCTGTGGTCGTGTCACAAAATAGATTACTATTTTATTTGTAATACGTACATAATACATAAAGAGATGAAATGTTTCGTTATTTTGTCAATCTAGCTTACCAAAATTATAAACCATCGCAACTTTTCTGTTAAATGCGATGATGATAGATCGAAAAATAACAACGCGCCTTCTTTAAATATATTTTTTAATAAAAAATGTCTTGAATAAAATATGAGAAAAATACTTATAAATTGATAAACATGATAGAAACCATTTTATTTTATTCCTAAGGCGCAATTTGGCATCGATTTGTTATCTTTATTGAGAGTTATAGTAAAACACTTTTTAACAATTGCAACAAATTGCAAATTGATTAATAGCCTTCAACATTTTACAAGTAAATATGGAGTAGTTTTGAAAAAGTTACCTTAAAGTAGTATTAACTGTAAAATGTATGTTTAAAGTTTGTGTCACTTTATAAACAGTAACGGAAACTAAACAAATTCTACTTCTAGGTTGTTGTTACCACGAAGTATAAAATAAGTTAAAAAATTCTGGAACTTTCAAGTGACTCTTACTATAAAACGATGTCAACGTTTCCGTAGCCACTTTCTAGCTCCTAATGTCACTGCAAAATTCCCATTGGAAGTTAACTTCAAATCTAAACGTCAATCATACACAAACAACCAATATTTTTATACTGATTGCTACTTAATAACGATTATGTAGCGACGAAAGAAAAAAGGGGAATATATTTCACCCTTGTTTACTACATGATGGTTTACCAGTGATCTCATCCCTATTTTTTCTATTTTGTATTGTAAACAGTTGATTTTGTTTCCACTGATTTCACCTAACTGCTGTTTTAATTTTCTATCAAAGGTGGACGTATATCTAAAATTCTTCTTTTTTCTTATTGCATTTGCCTTTGACATTTTTATTAAAAACTTGCAAAACTACTACCACTGCAAAAACACAATTAACCTCCAAATTCCAAACTAACCTACAGGAGATATGCTTCTTTAGAAGTTACTGTCACTTCATTGTAATTTTTTAATAGTAACTGGAACTTTCTAGTAATTCTGATTCAAAATAAGTAGTGAAAATTACTTTCAAGTGATTCTCCTGGGTAGCATAAACGTAAGTTTTACTTTCAATACTACTGTATATTTCAGTTACTTTAAAGGTTAAGCAATGGTTTCAGACCGATGGCAGGAACTTTCGGTGCTACTTTAAAGTTTTATAAACTTTAAAGTAGCTTCGGGCAAGTTACTGCTACAATCATAATATCACTTGAAGTTGCAACAACATTAAAGTAATTATACTAAGTAGCAATACCGTTCCACATACTTTAAAAGGCTACTTAGAAGTAATGGAACTACATAGTTCTAATAAATAGTAGAAGTAACTACATAATTACTAAAATATTCCAAATTGAAGTAATTAAACCTATAAAGTCATAAATTTAGTTGTAGTTACGTAACAGCTACTCAATCAAAGTTCCGATCTAAATTACCGCTACTTACAAGGAAAGGTTTGGAAGTGACCCCCGAGAAAGTCGACGAAAAGTATATCAAGAAATAGTAATAGTAACTAGTAGTCTATATATAGAAAATTAGCTGCCAAATCCATCAGGGACAAAATCTATGGCCATTTTGGCCATAATGGGAAAAAATTAAAAATGGTTTAAAAAAGTTGAAAATTGGTATGGAAGTAGATCGTATTATTCTAAACTATGTTTAAATTGAAAAAAACATTTACACCCACTCGTTTCATCCCCACAGACCAGGAAAGTTTATACAAATAAATCTTCAATATCGATAAATACGATGACTTTGACCGTTTCTTAAATACATAATTAATTTTTAATACGTCATCCATAATAGATAAAGATCATTTCGTTGAAGACCAAACAACTTTGATATTTGGATTTTTCATACAGGGTATTTCACTTTACAGCTGGACAGCCCTATATATTTGTTATTTATAAGGGAATCAATTCCAAACTTTTATCAGGTGTAGAATCCCTTAAAAGACGTTTGCGTGTAATCATAATCTCTATTTATTATAAACCACCAGCCTACTACAATTGACGATAAATGCAAATAATTGAAAAACATATAGGCCTTATTGTTTAATATTGTAAAAGTCGCGACGGAAATGTGTTCTGGACCATCTGAAAATCATAAAACCAAATTTTGATTAGACAGTCTTGAATAATAATAATTGTTTTAAATGTATTATTAGAATTGAATTAAAATTATCTTATTTTTGTTTAAAAGTGCCATAGAAATTGACAACAAAATTTTGTTTACTCTTAAACCTTAACTAAAAGAGCAATGGTCTATAATCTATATTATGCAGGAATATTCAGGAGTATGCATCGCTTTGGACATACTCGAAATAATCTTCTATAATGTGGGTGGATTTGTTTTCTAAAATTACACGCCCACATTGAGTAGTGGAAATCATGCATCTCTTTCCCACTGATTTTACCTCTTTGTTATACAATTACAACACCGCAATACTCAAAATTCTAAATTTCAGGCATATTTTACGTGCGTAAATGAATTAATATTAATTGTTGATTAACTAATGTTAATCAACTTGTTCTGGCGAAGCACAGTGGATGCTGGTTCAAATTTGTGTTAACATCCAATACTACTTCTGTTTATTTTCTTTGAATTATCTTTATTTTAAGTTTATACAACTTTAGTGTGTCAATACAATCTTAATTAATTTTCTGCCATTCTTTAAACAGCGAACAGCCTTCTACGTCTACTAACATTTTAAAATTATAAAGTAAAAAGGTTGGCTGTAACACAATTGATAAGTTAATATACTGTAATAAGTAATATTGTAAAAAAGAATTAAAACTATAAGTAATTAATAATAAAAAAAAAAACAAACAGATAAGTATGATAAATATATATTCATTTTAAAAAACGTATGACAGCGGCCACCATGCCCAATGCAGTATGCCCTAGATTTCTAATTCAAAACGCAAGTTTTTTAAAATCACATTTGTTTGGGTAAATTTATTTTTATGACCTATTTATGAAAAGGAATAATTACATAAAATTATCCCTTAATTTTATAGTCATTGTTTAAGTGAAAATAGAACTAAACGATGAAACATATGATATTAATAGTAAAACATAAATAAAATGTAACATTAACTCTAATAGCATACAGTATTGGTATATTGGTTTTGGATCATATTTATTTAAATAATGTTAATTGTATAGTTCAGGATTGATTCCTGCTCCGGTAACTTTATTTGGACGTTTAGAAACAAAAAGTATTAGTTAATTAATTATTTAATTATATTTTTAAATGTTTTTAAATTTTTAAATTATTTTTACTTGACATAAATACACATACACAGTTTAAGCAATGACTATAAAATTAAGAAATAATTTTATGTAATTATCCCTTTCTATAAAATATTATAATTATAATGCAATAATGTTTATTTATTTTAATTTACCCAAACAACTGTGATTATAAACAAAATTTGCGTTTTATAATAATTAGAATTCTAGCGCATCCTACACTCGGACATGGTGGATGCTATAGTGCCTTTCTTTTTTAATGAATATCTATTCATCATACTTTTCTGTTTCTTTCTTTGTTACTATTAATTACTTCTACTTTTTAATTAGTTTTAGAATATTAACAGTACATTATCTTATCATTTGATTAGTATTAATTAATGATCAATTAATATTAATTCATTTAAGCATGTAAAATATGCTTTGAGATTTACAATTTAGTGTGTTGCTGTGTTGGAATTGTATAACAAAGAAGGGAAATCAGTGGAAAAGAGATCCATGATTCCCACTACTCTTGTGGACCTGCAATTTTATAAATAATCCACCCAAATTCCAGAAGATTATTTCGAGTATGTCCAAAATGATAAATGCTCGTGCAATACTATAGAGTATAGACATTTAAATGAATATGCTCTTTTAGTAAACTTTTAAGAGCAAGCAAAATTTTGTTGTCAATCTCCATGTTCACTTTTAAAGCAAAAATATGATAATTTAATTCAATTCTAATAGTACATGTAAAACAATTATTATTATTCAAGATTCTCTAACCCAAATTTAGTTTTATGATTTTCAGGTGGTCCAGAACAAATTTCTGTCGCGACTTTTACATTATATGTTTTTTCTATTATTTGAATTTATCTTCGATTGTAGTAGGCTGGTGACTTACAATAAATGGGGATTATAATAATTACACGCAAAACTCTTTTACTGGATTCTATACCTGATAAAAATTTGGAATTGATTCCATTATAAATAACAAATATATAGGGGTGTCAAGCTATAAAGTGAAACATCCTGTATAAAATATCCGAACAGCTGAGTTGTTTGGTCATCAACATAATGACTTTTATCCATTTTTAAACGGTTTATTAGTAATTAATTATGCATTTAGAAAAAGGAAGTCAAAGAATTTATCGATATTAAAAGATTTATTTCTATAAACTTTGTTGGCCTGTGGGGATGAAACGAGGGGGTGTAGATGTTTTTTCCCAATTTAAACATAGTTTAGAATAATACGATCTACGTCTACACCAACTTTCAACTGTTTTAGGCCATTTTTAATTTTTTTCCATTATGGAAAAAATGGCCATAGATTTTGTCTCTGATGGACTTGGCAGCTAATTTTATATAGTATATAGACTACTACTATCCATTTTTTTTCTAGAGTCTTCTGACTTTGAAAGCGTATTACTTGGGAACTGCTGAACCAAATTAAATATTTTGAAAACTAGCAAATAGTAAATTTATTTCTACATACAACAGTAAAATATTATATTTCTAACTGGTATACTTTTATTTTTATCGGACGATACGCAATAAAACGTACCCATTTTTAGGGACAATTTCATTGGAAGTAAGTTAGCGAATTTTTTTCTCAGAAAGCATATGTGATATATCTATGAGATTTTTGTAGGGGTTAGAAAGAAACCTTGCGGTTGTTATCCTATTAATTTTCGGACAAAAAAGTGTTTTATTTAAGATTTATATGAAAAAATAGAGAACTATACGTTCTTGTTTATTAATGGAGATAGCGTCAAATTTCTTTCGCTAAATTAACACCTTTCATATGTAGACAGTATTTCCTTTAATAAAACGTTCCGAACTTTAACAATAAAAGTGCAATAACAAGAAAACCGTTTTTTGTCGAAACCGCTTGTCAACAAAAATCGTTTTTTCGTTTTTGCATTTTTATTATTAAAATTAGGAACATTTTTTTGAAAAAAATAATGTCTACACATAAAAAGTGTCGATATAGCGGAAAAAATTTGACGCTATCTCTATTAATAAACAAGATCGCATATTTCGCTATTCTTTCGTATAAATCTTAAATAAACGCTTTTTTGTCTGAAAACTAATAGCATAAGAATGACAAGGTTTCTTTCTAACCCCTACAAAAATCTGATAGATATAGGACATATACTTTCTGAGAAAAAAATTAGTTAACTTACTTTCAATAAAATTGTCCCTAAAAATGGGTACCTTTTATTGCGTATCGTCCGATAAAAGTAAAAGTATACCAGTTAGATATATAATATTTTACTGTTGTATGTGGAAATAAATTTACTATTTGCTCGTTTTTAAAATATTTAATTGGGTTCAGTAGTTCCCGAGCAATACGTTTTCAAAGTCAGAGGACTCTAGAAAAAATGGATAGTAGTTACTATTACTATCTCTTGATATACCTTTCGTCGATTTTCTCGGGGTTCACTTCCAAACCTTTCCTTGTTAGATGCTGCTTGGGTATTGCATTACTAGATACAAGTTTCGCTAGCTATAACGTAACCTTGATATCTATTTTGAAAAATAAATACTAAACACAAATAGGTCAATCTCCCCATTATTATTCGAGTAGGTATACCCACTATGTTTAATAGTTTCATTGTCTGAAAGTTGTACTTTACAAAAACAAATTACAATATCAATTCATTGCAAAATACCAAATTATCAAATAAATAATTACAATGAAAAACGCCATTTATTTAAAGCACAATGAAGTGAGTAGTACCTAAACAACATAAAATTAAACAACCTGGGTAGATTATAATATGTATTAAACTAAAATTACAAACACAGAAGGTCACCCAGACCATATTCTCTCAATAATATTAGTATTATCTTCAGTGGTGTGCGGTCCATGGAAGCAATGGAAGCAATGCTTGACTTGAGAATTTATTAAAAATAAAAACAATGCTAACAAAAATACTTTTGTAAAATTATGGTTATCGTTTATTTAAATTGAAATATTTATCAAATTAAAGCTCAATATCAACTCTGTACAGCAAAAAGTATAATTATTTAGAGTACTATTTTAAATTAGGCTCATTAAACTTGCACGGAAAGGTAATACCGATTCAAATGTGATACATACACTTCATATAAGCACTGCTTACAAATGCTCTTCTCTTAACCTTGGCGTGAATCAGCGAGCGTGGGGTGTTATAGTAGACGGATGCTGTTAACATTGTTTGGTCGTTATTTTTATTGTGCTTCGTTCCCAAATGTTTATTTATTATAATTTGGTTATTTGTTCGATTTAGTGTTACTTAAGTAATGTAAAGCTGCGAATGAGACTGTATTTTGTCGCATTTTATTATTTTAATTTATAAGTTGGATTTTCTTAAAGACAAATAGTTCTATTTAGTTTACCTATATGCAAATTTAAAATTGCATTATCGTCACGACTGCAAATTCAACTGCTTCGGTGAAAGGTTCGAGTACCTTCGATATAGCCGAATCGGGACGATTTTTTGTTCAGTTTGTAAATTATTAATAAGGAATTTTTCGCATACAGTTTTGGAGAGAAATTACAAATTATTAAGAAAGGCAGATCAAAACCAGATCTTTCAAATTTAACAACAAAGATTAAAACCTGTACCGGTATTTTACTAAGAAAGACCTGAAAATTGATACGTAGTAGTAGTTTTTTTTAAATAAAGAATGATAGTCAACAAATTCCATAAATATAAAGTGTAAAAGTGCTTCTTTGAAAAACTTTTAAGCTTAATAATTATAACACTGTTTTTTATTGTACCTAGCAGGGGCGGATCCAGAGAAGTATTTTAAATCTTTAGAAAAATAATTGTTTTAATAAATAATAATTAAACAAACATTATTTGTTTCTATTCTATGTAAACTTATTTCTAAATTGGGGGGGGGATTATTCCCTCCTCGTTAATCCGCGCCTGTACCTAGGTGTATTATACTTAAAATCGTGGTTGCTTCCCTAGCCTAAATTCTCACCGCACGCCACTGATTATCTTTTACGGAATAGACTATTTCTACGCAAGGAGAATGTGTGATCGTAATATATTTATTATTGTTTACAAACATCTGCTTTTAATGTTTAGAAAATAATTGACTTAAAAAGAAGCTCCTTTCTTCTCGAGAAGCAACTTGCTCTTGAGTATCCTAATAAAACGCACAATTATTATTACTCTTAAAATACCTGCAAATAAATAAACTTTTTAAAACAACATAAACGAGACTGCCTTTGTGTTAGATAAACTACTTTAAACATGAAGAATAATAATCAATTAATCGTACATTTATTACGCCCGTAATATGCAATGTCAATCCAAGAATTCAAAACAATACTGCATAGTAGGGTGCATCGAATTTTTTTTTTAATTTAGATATGGCGGTAGCAGAAAACTTGTGGCATGGGTTAATAAAGATATAGTTAAAATCTTAGATTAAAATATTAAGATTTAGGGGTAGCGGGTTTGAAACAAGTGTCAAAATTATGCAATTTTTCTGGTTTTACAAACTTAAAGGGACAAACAGCAATGCTATTCAAAAATAAGGCGAAACAATATTGTAGCCCATATAATTCCCTACATAAAAGCGCTTTACACAAAATTGCGATTTTTAGGTCCTTCTTCATTAAACTTACCTTGAAAATCAAGTTTTCTTATATTTTGATGGTTTTCAACTTTTTCACCACCTTTTTTAAGTAAATCTTTGGTACAAAACTGTAAAGAGTGGAAATCAAACATATTTATTTAATGCTATTAACACTTTATTTTTAGTAATTTTGCTTAAATTAAGACAATACAAAAGTATAAAAAAAACAATTCAAGCTAAACCTTTTTGGTAATAATCTTTTTTTGTATTGAATTTTGGGATCTCATCGCGCGATCTGATTTTGCTCCTGATTACGCCATCTCTTTTTTCTGAACCACATACAAGAGAAGACGCCTCGGTCACAAGTTTTACACCCCTTTCTACTGCTTGTGTGTAATTTGGAAGTTGTTGTATTTCAGCTAACGCAAACGATTCCGGAATATCTATAATTTCATTAAATTCTTCTTCTGATAATGTCGCTGTTATTTGTAGTTCATTGTAGCTAATTCTTTGCCAATCAACTATTTCAAAGTAGTCGTTAGCATTCAAGTTTAGCTGACCGGGACTACCATCACCAATGCCAACCATAAACTTCCTTAAAGGGTGATTGACTTTAGACCTAACCTTCATTATTCTGCGAACAGCCAACATTCTGATCTGTTTCCTTTCATCGCCCAGCATTCCCAGTAATATGTTTTCTGGATGACCAAAATATGCATTTCGTAGAATGACGGGATCAACCATTTTTTTTAATTTTCGGGCAAGTATTTCGACAATTGAATGGCCTTCCATACATTTCGACGACGACGATGGTTGACTTTTAAGACAAAACCACATGGGTGCATAAACTATCATAACATACGTCGCCAATATAATCAAGTTTTGTGACGGCGAACGAGAAGAAACGTATAAACGGATAACTCTATTTGCGGTTGTCAGCCATCGTAAGTGTACCATCTTGCCAGGACATCTCATTGAAAGACTATGCGAAACAGTTCCTCTTGTAATTGCTTGGCACATATCATAAAGATATAACCGGTCGGTGCTTAAAACTTGCTTCAGTATAAAAGGAATTTCGGAATGAATAATCTCAAATTTAGTTACTGGCATTTTCTCACATTTAATCAACAATTTTCCTAGTATTCCTGAGAATGCTCTAGGTCCAGTTGTATTTCCAGCAAGATGCTCGATCAAATGTCTTAGTGGAAGTTCATTGGCATGCAGCTGGAAGATCAACCATTGAAATGGTTTCTTTAAATATTTTTGTAGAAGTACGACAATGCCACCTTTACTGCCAGTATTTGTTGCGGTTCCGTCACATCCAATGGCTTCCAAGGTATTTGTTAACATGCCCGAATTGTCAAGAAATTTGACAATAGAATTCACAATGCTTGCAGCTGATCCTGTAGTAGGCGTAACATGTCCTAAGTACAATGAACCGGGCTCTCCAATTAACACAATGTGTTGTTGTTTGTCGTCGATTATCTACTGTGGTTATGGTTTTGTCTTTGCGACCATCAAAGTAAAGTCCTCTCAATGAAGTGGATTCATCTATCAATCCAAAATCTTGAAACACTAAAGAAGTAATTAGTGCTCCTGTCCTATCCGAAATTCCATATACGAGGGTGGTTCAAATATAAACCGGAATTTTGCTGTAAAAAATTTTATTATTAAGTTACAGAGCTGAAATGTTTTACAGTTTTTCTAGATAGTCTCCGTCACACTCTACACACTTTTGCCATCTCTCCGGAAGCTTTAGGATGCCTTTTTCGTAAAAATCTTTCGGCTTGTCACGTAACCATTCGCGCACGAAAGATTCTACCTCCGCATTGCCTTTGAATCGCTGTCCGCCAAGTGCCTCTTTCAATGGACCGAATAAATAATAGTCGCATGGCGACAAATCGGGACTATAAGGAGGGTGTTCCAGTGTTTCCCAACCCAATTCGTGCAATGTTTCCATCGTAAGCCGAGCTGTATGCGGTCTGGCGTTGTCTTGCAGCAATATCGCAGTTCGGATTGGAATCTCGCGTCGTTTCGATCTGTAGGCAGGTTTCACCGTGTGTTTTAGAAGGTTACTATAATACTGCGCGTTCACAGTTCGTTGTTCAGTGATAAAATCGACCGCAATTACTCCTCTCATGTCCCAAAACACGGTACACAACACCTTTCCCGCTGACTTTGTAACCTTCGCTTTAAGTGGCGCGCCTTCCTCTTGCTTCCTCCACTCCATAGACGCGCGTTTACTCTCCGGAGTATAGTAGTGCACCCAAGTCTCGTCTGTGGTGAATATGCGCTGCAATAAATTGTCTCCTTCGTCTGCATATCGCTGCAGGAGACGCGTGCAAACTTCCCAGCGTGTGAATTTCTGGTCAAAATTCAAAAGTCTTGGCACCCATCTGGCTGATATTTTGGGGTAACCGAGCCGTTCATGAATTATTTGCTCAATACTGCCTATGCTGATGCCCACTTGTGCAGCCATATCGCGTACAGTAATGCGTCGGTCTCCCAAAATGAGTTTTTCTACAGCGCGGACGTTCTCATCGGTAACGCTTGTTTTGGGGCGCCGCGCATGTGGCAAGTTTGCCACCACTTCTCGGCCATTTCGAAAAGCGGAATACCAATCATACACTTGAGTCTTGGAGAGCCACTCATTCCCGAACTGCTCGAGCAATTTCCGATAAATTTCCGCGGTTTTTACATTATCTTTGACCAAAAAACGAATAATAATGCGTTGCGCAACAGACACTGGTACGTCCTTCTCACTCATGGCTACAACTACACTGACAAGCGAAATTACGCGGTCCCAGCTGTTCTCTACGCTTTGTAACAGACCAATCTAACATCCAGTACAGCCACTTTAACGACACTAACTTCTTCGCGCGTTTATTCAAAAATTCCGGTTTATATTTGAACCACCCTCGTGTGTCCAAAGTTTGAGCCAGGAACGGAATTGGAACATCGTTGCGACTGTATTTATTACGATAAGGTACAGTTTTGAAACTAGTTGCATCTTTAACAGGAGACGATAGGATACTCTGGGCACTAGTAATGGTGCTGGTAGGTTTTACTTTAGTTTGATTACTTAAAAGTTTTGATTTTGGAGGAGAACTTGTTCTTAGTCTTGCTAGTCGAGCTGCTTCTGTTTGCTTCATTTCCTGCCTTTTTTGCAGAATGTACGACGTAACTTGATCAACGTTTCCAATAGCCATTTTCCTAATAGATCTTTGGTCTTGCAAAAACTGTCGCTCTTTATAGGGAACCTCCTTAGCAGTACTACAATCACAAATTTCAAACAAAAGACATTCGCAAGCCAGTTTTATTTGAAAATATTGCATTTTCTTTTTATTGTGATTGGTTTTCATCACAATTTTATATTTTTGATAATAATTATCAATGCGTTCGCCAATTCTTTTCAAAGAGATTGTAGGTATCGAGGCTCGAAGCCAGATATTTGCACCTTCTTCGGCCACTACTTTCTCTTAATTGATTTGTTTTCTCAGATTCTTTGTTTTGTTCAAACAAGAAGCACTTCATCACATCGTTTAACGTTGGTAGGACTAATCCCCTTAAATCTTTAGGTGTTCCAAAGACATCATTATGAACCACACTTCTGGTAATTTTTACAGAACATCGCGACATTTTCATACAGCACAGAAATTAATTACAGGATACACTTCAGAATATCACAAACACATGCTACAGACTACATTCGCAAGCAGCAACTGTGTATGGCTACGAAATAAAAATGTAACTGGTCTGCTACTGCGCATGCGCAACTGTGTACTGCAAAGCGTAATACGTTTCAGGTTTTGCAATAAGATATTCCGCTGAAAAAATAATTTCTATGTAGTTCAAATAAGAAGAACATAAAAATCACGAAAAAATTATCTGTAAGGTAAGTTTAAGGACAAAAACTTGGACATCGCAGCTTTTTGTAAAACACGTTTTGTAGTAAATTTTGTTGGCTATAATATTGATTAACAACATTTTTGGATAAAATTTACTTGTGTCCCTAATATGTCCCTATTTAAGTAAACTTAAATAAATGAAAAAATTGTACATTTTTGACCCATAACCTAAACCCGCTACCCCTACGTATTAATATTTTGGTCTGAGATTTCGATCCAATATTTATGAATCCAATACACAAGTTTTCCACACCCGCCGCTTTTAAATTTCTAAAAAAAAATTTTTTTTGTAAGGTAGTCGATGCACCTGCATAGTGCATACTGCGTAGTATACTTGCTTGAAGGTCGAGTAATGAATGAACACGTTTAAAGTAAACATTAACTAACATTAAGTTTTGGCATTCCTAAAATAAATAAGATAAAAAAATGGTAGTCAAAACAAACTGTGACATCACCTACCAACATCTGCATCAATTTATCATATACCATATTAAAAATGCAGTTAGCTACATGCAACTCCAACGATGATTCTTAAATCAATGACCACTAAACCCGATTTTCAAAAACATTTTTTCTTGGTTATTATGAAAGATAGGCACTTGTAACGGGTACATTTTCCAACAGCATTTTGTACGCAGAATTTAGCATTTATTCTTATTAAAAATCTTAAGTTCGGTCCTGTGGGCTTCGTTTTGTTTAAATCAGCATTTCAACATGTAAATAATTCCTACTGAAAGCACTTTTAAGAAAAGATTGTTTCATATTTGCTGTAATTAAAGAATGTAGCGTCATAATGATGTCATCTTTTCGTATCCTGCTAAATTGCATTTTAAAATAATATCAATTATTTTAGGGAGAGACCTTGCTAAGAAACTGTGAGAAGTACTTGATCATCAATTTTATAGAAATATTTTGTTAACATCCTGAGTATACAGGATTCGAAAATGAAGTTTCCTTTGTTCGTAAATTGCGTTTTAAATTTTAAGTCTGTTTATAGCGTAGGAATCTTGTCTACAAGGCAGATGCTGTAGCATTCTACACTAGTTTGGCGCGCAATTTTAAGTGCTACTTTTTACACTTAGAGTCGAGAATCCTATAGAAGGTCAAGCAACAAGCGCCCTTGCAGCATAAAAACAGATGTATTCTCGCGTAGCTAGGGGTTGAGAGTTAATAAAAGCGCTTGGTGGTGTTGAGACGGGCGTCTTCTACGATAGCACGCTGACAGCGTACGGTCGATCTTGTGTTAAAAATGCCGTTTCGTTTTAGTAAAATGGAATTTGAAAGAAAATTCTAAGTACAGTTCTTCGTATAATTTGATAAACTGCCGACTTTCGGATAGTCGATACACTTTTTTTCAAAAAATCTACATTTAATAATTTCGTTTAAATAAGTGTCCGGAAATTAACCAATAATTCGTGGTTAACAAAAGTTACAGTTATTCCGCTAAACATTTTCTCGGACGTTTGTGCTTAGGAAAAATGGGAAATTCAACTTTCCTTATTGCAGTGTAACAATGTTACGACAGCCTATACGCTTTCTCTGTAATCGAAATTTCGACTAATAAATAATTCGTGCTGTGTGCCTTTTAAATTCAGTTCAGAATCAATGAATATGTGTGTTGTTTTATTGAAAACAATGAACTTTGAAATGGTTATCAAAACTAATAGCCAAATTTTTATGGAACTTTTATGGTTGCATTTAGTTATTGCCGTTTGGGGTGAATTTGCAAATTATGATTCACCATATCCAGATTCTACGAGGGTTATTCCATTACATCTTTAATGTATGAAAGAAAAATCCAAATTTTCCAGTTTCCATTTGCAGTGACGCTGTCGTCAAATTTTTTTGTGCAGTTTATCGTTGATTTTGGTTTGTGATTTACCGAAAATAAAAGGTATTGTGACTATTGTTTTTTAGTGTTAATCATTTATGTAAATTTTTGTTTGAACTTGTAGTAATTTTTTTTATTGTTTCTCAATTAATAGAAATTCATTACAAACTTTTTTTACTCATTAAATTATATTATCAACAGAGCTCTTAGGCAGGGACTTTTCGTTAAATTACTGTATGTAAAACTTGTAATCCTTTTTATATTTTATTTTGTTGGTGTTTTTTCTAAATAAATATAATTTTAAAGTTAATAATAATTGGTAATACGGAACCATATAGTTATGAACATTTTATTTCATTTTACTGCAAAATTTTCAAATAAACAAAACTCTTTCTTGTTTTAATTTAATATTCTATTCATTTTCTGGTTAATGGATTCAATAATTTTTAATGCTTATTCAATTGACATCTGTGATTGGTTAATTTATAATTACCTAAGCTCATAACCAGATGGCGCCCTTCCTGTGTATGTTTTTGTGTTTTATGAAACCTTTATCCATTACTTTATAAATTAGACAACTGCAGAACCAATACCTACGACCTGAACTTTAAGAATTTGTAAGATAGAGCTAAATCTCAAGCCGTGGTATTCTTGAGCATCATTTAAAGTAAGTATTCAGTTTAATGTATGTTTATCATTTTTATTGTTTTTATCGATTTTGTAAGTTATTTAGACCGGCTGAAAAGCGGACGTTCCACACTAATGATATTTAACTTTTCGCCGGACCAGAGGATACGAATTTTAAGTAAAACAGCCTGTATAGTACACATTGCAAACGTTCTTCCAGGACTTCTTTTGAGCACACTAAAATAGGTGGTAACCGTCCTTCATTTTATCCTGCTGTATCGTACATGCTACATGCATAAATAGGTTTTTGCTTATAAGATCCGGAAAATTTGAACTTTATTGTTGGAATTACGTTAAGAATCATTTTCTTACATTCTGCTGCATTAACGGATTTTGCAGTTGGTTAATTCGACTTGTAATTCTTTACTTGCACTACAATACAATTTTCATCAATATTTCCCATTTCGTGAGTAATTATTACTAAACTTTTGAATTCAAATAGTTTAATTTGTTAATAAAAAGGCAACGTTGTAATGAAATAAATAAAGATTATTAAAAGTTTCACAGTTTTATTAAAATACAACCTGACAATATTGTTTCGACAGCTATGCTGTCATTATCAAAGGTAATATAATTATAAACAAACATGTCGCTAAGGTAGATACAAAATAGGTAACTAGATAAAATAATAATAATAATCAGAATTAAATATCTAATACTTCCAGTAACGGAGAATTACTGAGCTCAAGTTGTTCATTCATTAAAGGTACCTTGAGTTTGTGTTTGTATATCTCAAAGGCTTCTAAAATGTCTAATTTGCGTTTGTTATTACAAAAATGTAGGAATTTAATATTATTTTGAGGAGTCATTGTGTGATTTTGTTCTAAAAGGTGTTTGGCGTAATTCGATTTTTCAGGATGTTTATTTTTGTAATGACGTACGTGTTCTTTATATCTTATGTCAAAATTTCAAAGTGTTTGCCCAATATATACCGAACTACAAAAACAACAAAATCACACAATGACTCCTCAAAATAATATTAAATTCCTACATTTTTGTAATAACAAACGCAAATTAGACATTTTAGAAGCCTTTGAGATATACAAACACAAACTCATGGTACCTTTAATGAATGAACAACTTGAGCTCAGTAATTCTCCGTTACTGGAAGTATTAGATATTTAATTATGATTATTATTATTATTATTTTATCTAGTTACCTATTTTGTATCTACCTTAGCGACGTGTTTGTTTATAATTATATTACCTTTGATAATGACAGCATAGCTGTCGAAACAATATTGTCAGGTTGTATTTTAATAAAACTGTGAAACTTTTAATAATCTTTATTTATTTCATGATTATGGAGTTCCACAAAATAAGGCTGGAAACAATAAACAACGTTGTAATGTTTAAAATGTTATGTCCTTTATTTTATTTTCTTTGAAAATTTTATCAATCGATATCTTTTGGTGTAAACTGAAATGAAAAGCAGTAAAGACTAGATGATCTTGAAAATAGTCTGATTATATTACCCCTGTGCAGTACATTTCCATATAGAAGTACGTTACATGTACATACGGTTATACGTGTTTTCTCTATAGGTATATATAAAAAGACCAAAATTCCCTAACCTAATGTTTATACAAAGCAATAGATAACACGTATGCATTCACTGTACTTTTGTATTTGAATCGCATCAAGTTAAATGTATCCCAGAGCACATGCACATTCTATTTCTATTTCTAGTAAATTGCAGGGAGAAAATGCATTCTAAAGTTCATTAAAGTAAGCACAGTAACACTTAACGTGTGAAATAGAGATCGAGATTAAAGCATTAAAAAAGTTAATTCAAGCATCTTCCAGGAAATGGTAGCTAACTTTCAAATCTGTGTTGTTATAAGCGGTAGCGTTCTAAGTAGTTAAATAATTGTTTTTCAGGAACTCTTCACATTTTGTAGTTTGAATTTGTGTTAAAGTTGTAAGTTAGACAAAAGTTGTTTTATTCACGAAAGCATAAATGTGTTTAGTTTAGAAAGCTTATTAAAATACTTTAGAAAGGATTAATGGTTCTCTTGAAACGTGATGATTTGAGTATTTTTGTCAGTTTTATTGCTAAAAGTTTTGAAAATTAAAATTCAACTTTGTTATTTATAGAAACTCAACAAAAAGCTTTAATCAATTTCTTTAGTAAAATGATGTGAGTTTTATAAAATGTTTTTTATTTTTATTTAATTTTGAATTCAAGAGAGAAGTAAACAGCAACTAATCTCTATCTCTCAGTCTTTTTTTTCCTTTTAAACAACTAATCATTTTACATAAAAAACAACAATAACAAAACAGGAACCCGCTTAGTAGAAACAAACAAAACAAAATAACAGAAACTTTCCGAGATTTGGGATAGTAATAGTCTTAACTATATAATAATCTAACCACTTTTCTCCAAAAGTTCCTAATGGAAAATGACTATATTTAATGAAAATCACAGCAGTACAAAAATAAATTGTCATATTATAAAACTCGTTCTTTTTCTTACTATCCTTTTTGGCAAAACCTTTTTCTTTGCCGGTAAGTTTTAAGTCATTCACAACTTTTACAAAATAGGTTTTCTTAAATGTGAGAATGAGCCAGCCAAGCAAGTATTATTTGAAAAATTCATTTGATGTTTCAAAATAAACAATCAATGTTTTAAATACACTTATCCTTGTAAACACTTTTCTATTTCCTAGAAAACAATTTCTGGTATTGAACCCACAAGATTTTATTTTTTCTTGGTTATTGAGTCCTAAATATCCCTCTAAGACAAATGAAGCAAATTCAGAAATGTAGTAAAAACAAACAATTGTAAAAATACACTATTGTCCTTACAAAAGCTATTCAGCTAGTATTTTTGGGACCCTTTACCTCTTAAAATCGTCTGCTTGTTAACGTTTAGGTCTTTAAAAAGACTACTATTTAAAAATAGTAGTACCTGTTTATAGATATTGCGGTGATATCAAATCACCGTATTGAAAATTTTAACGACCGAACTGAAACGTTAACACAAATATTTTTATATCGGATTTAAATTAAAAGAGGGACATGCTATGCCATGGGCATAATTAATATAAAGGTTATAGATAGGACCACAGTTAACTTAAGAATAAAGACTTCATGCAAACATAACCTAGCTTTCTCATGCATAATAATAATAGGTTTCATTTTCAGAAAAAGGATATCAATTAGTTAGATTGCTTGATCATAGGTACGTTTATGCAACCCATGTTACTTTGGGACGGTTCCCACCTGTTAGGAAGAAGTAATTTCCATATTAAAATTTACATATTACGATGTACCAGCTCAGTTTCATGTTGTTAATTAGCTGAAAATAGATTAATTAGGTCAATCTTATTATGACTGATACAATACAATTAACTTTTGAATTTGTTTATAAGATTTCTGATGACTTCAATTAATGAAAGTTTTAAATCCTGTCGTTCGTGTTGATATGACTCTTATAGACTCTTATCCTGTTTTTCCTCACTATTGTTTTGCTGTAAGTGTTTAGAGTACTGTATGCTGGACATTTTGAGCATAATTTAATTAATGTTGATTTTATATTTAAGTTGGAATTCGTATATGCATCAATTGGCTTATTCATTGTATTGCGTACTGTAAAAATCATGTTTATATTAAATTGTAAAGATGTTTCTATGGATAAACCAATTGGATTACCTGTGTCATGTATTCATGTAACTAGTTTGTAAAGGATGAACCTTGATTTGTTGAACTTTATATGTAATTAGATCGTAACGAGATTTGTACATTGTCAAACGTTTTTCTCGAATATCTTCGTTACGATACATTTTGGGATACTTTATTGATCTTCGTTTCAAGGGCTACAATCCTATAATAACAGAATTAAGATTAGTGATAAAAATATCAGCTGTGCCGGATTAGTGACGTCACGAGCTTACTCGATACTTCATTGTTTTGAAAAAGTGTCATAGTTTTCTTTTGTTCTGGCATAAATTATATAAGCTGGGGCAAATTGTAACAAAGTCAGTCGATAAAACGTAGAAGGCAGAACTTATGCCCGGCTCCGGATAAAATATCTGTAATTAATTTGAGGTTAGATAGTTAACCATATGTTTTGACATAAATGTCATATATGAAACAAAGTAAAATAAATTAAAGTGTTACCTGAACGTTTTCTTAAAAGGATTAAAAGAAGATATTAGTGTTCTTTAACAATTACATAAAGTGAAAGTGTTTGTTTTAATAAATTCTGATTGAATTTATTTTTTTTGACATCGATGTACGCATAAATATTTTATAAACAAGAAGTCAGCTGTTTGGTTTCATCGCAGTGTTACCAATAATAAGGATTAACTTTTAAAAAGGAAAGTATATCGTAATATACAAGGTTGGTTATAATAAATGATTCTTGTTAAGTTCATAAATAATAATTAACTTGTAAAGTTCATCTTCAAATATAAAATTATTTGATTTAGTTTATTAAGTTCTTTTCAGAATTTATTTGATTTGAAGTAAATAAAACAACTAAATTTCTTATATATAAAATTTATTTTCATTTGACAAATATCTTTATTTATAAACAAATTTCATTTGTGTTGGTTTTGTTCAAACGAATGACCGTACTGATCCTATGTCAGGTCACTACAATTATTTCTAACTTTTGAGCAAACCTGAGAATTGATTTCTCAATTACCAATTGTATTATCTTGAATAACATTTTTTTATTTTGACGTTCCATTTGGATTTTTATTTTTGTTCGTTAAATAAAGTTTATGTGTTTTCAATTTTACATATGTGTTTAATTGATGTTAATACAAGCATCCAGCGTTATTTTCTTTTAAATTCAGAGTTCAGTAGCAGTTGTCCAGCTTGCAGGAGCTTTAGTGCTTACGATATAAGTTTTTCTTTCTTTCCAGGCATAAAAGTAAATGAGAGTCTCGTATTCAAATAATTTATGCTTTACTGAGCAAACCTGAGCTAGCTGAGAGGAATAAAGAAAAATATCTGTGGTGTATTCTCATATCCTGTATAATGGTAGCTCTTTATTGAGACTAACCACTTTCCCTTCATTCATTGTTTATATACGTTTGTATTTGAAATTACTGTTTAGTGGTTTCCTTAAAAAAAATTGGTTAATAAAACCACCTACGTAAGGAAACACTATTATTCAGAACTGCTTTTAAGTAATAGTTTGCTGGAGAAATTAAAATAAATAACACCTAAATTCTAAAGTAAGAATTTTAATTCAACATCTTGTATAGGTACAAGAGTCCCGGGAATCCCCAGATCAGAGACGCTATGCTTGTTATAAATTCGTGCATACTTTTTGCTCTACATCTTGGTATTCTATAAATTTACGTGTAGTGATGGACTCGAGCCGAGCTTTCCTAGAAAGCTCGACTCGACTCGAAAAAAGATATTCAAGCTTGACTCGAAACTCGACTCGAAATAATCTGTTTGAACTCGACTCGAAACTCGGCTCGAAATCGAGTCGAGCTTCGAGTCGAGTCGAGCCGGCTCGTTTTGGAATCATAGTTATTTTCCAAATTCATATAGCAGTCGCTAAAACTTTTTTCTCCTCTTAGTCAGAAAACGAGCCACTTGCGGTGACTAACTGTCGTGACTGTCAAGGTCTGCCATATTGAACATAAAAATCAAAATCTCAGTAAACAAGAAAAAGATTAATGTTTGCACTGATTTCCCACTAAGTCTATACCTTAAAACAAATCGTTGTTAACAACTTGAAAGAAATCTGTAGACTAGCTACAGATATTTACTTCATATCTTTTTAAACTTTTATCGGTTCTCTTTATTACACTTTAAAAAAATGTGAATTCTTTGCAAATTTTAGGTAGTTTTCTTGTGATTATGTATTTAAGGTTCCTAAATAAACAATAAATGTGTCAGTAAGTAGCCGGTGATAGTAAACAGGTTTCAAAGAAAGGATTAAGGGATGATTCATTGCGGCTGCTTTTCATTACCCATCCGGTTTAAAACCAAATGTTAAACAAATTTTTAGAAAATCCCGAAATAAGTAGGTAAACCTTTTTAGATAAAGTGTTTAATTGATTTGTTGTGAAAGAAGATTCTAGAATGCGGTTTGTTTCTTTGATCTTGTCCGTGTACTTACACCAAGGTGTCATTCACAATTTTAAACAATTTTACCGTAAACAAATTGTACTGCAAATGATAGAGCAAATGGACAACAACCAACAGCTTAAAGCAATAAATGTTCTCGATGCTGTGCGTTTGATACGTTTGTCATGGAGTCAGATTAAACAAGAAACAATTAAGAATTGTTTTAAGAAATCGGGTTTTTACACAGAATTTAAGGAAAATCATTTGGAAGAATGTTTTTCTGATGAGGAGCTTGCAAAGTGGAATACAATAAACTCTGAGATTTCCTTCAATGAATACATAGAGGTAGACAATAACGCTGTTATTTGAGGTACACTTGACGAAAATGATATCGTTTCAGAAGTTAAAACAACTAACAAAAACTCATTGTCTGAAGATGAATTAGAAGAGGAAGTCAGAATCCCACTATCAAATAACGAAGCAAAGAATGCAATCCTCATATTGCAACAATATTTTGAAAATTAAGAGTCCACTGAAAGTGAAGTGTTTGATTACATTAATAAATTAAAAGTCATCATTAATCTTAATAAAAAAAACAAAACAAACTAAAATTACTAATTTTTTTAATATAAGTTAATAAATCCACGACGTTATCAACACGTTTTGAACATAAAAGGTAAGATCAGATTGCAAGCAGCAACTCTTGTTACTTCAGCTGTTAAAAACTTATAAAGTGGCGTGCAGGAGTTTTACTTTTTAAGATTTTGTTTGTCATTGATGAATACATTACACCCTAATAACGGGATAAAATAATTATATAATAATTAAAAATTCATTATGTTTTAAGTGTAATGAAGCTAGTGTAATGAAGCCATTTAAAGAAAAGTAATTGCGCAAATTCTTAGTTATAATCCGTTAAAGTACAAAATAGGGGAAATACTATAAACTGTACAATTTTCTCGAGCCGGCTCGAAAAACTCGACTCGACTCGGGTTCGACATACGTGAAGCTCGAATCGACTCGAATAAAGAATTGTCGAAATCGACTCGAAACTCGGCTCGAAATCGAGTCGAGTTTCGAGTCGAGTCGAGCTTGGCTCGGGCTCGAGTCCATCACTATGTATGTGTATGCAACTTATACGTCCAAAGTTACTCTAGGTACTCAAGTTCATATAGGAATGTTTTTGCGTCTTGCATTTACGATGCTGTTGGTCGTTTTAACGTAAATTTAAACAATAATAAATTCAGCATCGATTATTAACAATTTTCAGGGCAAAAGTGCAAAATTTCTCGATGCACCTCTTTACTATCGAACTCATACTTAAGACTCAGCAGGGCCAGCCACCACAACGTGGTTTTAATTGAAGCATATGCATTACTAATCACACCTGCATTTTAACAAATGATTGTAGTTATGCAATATATAGAAATATTTTATTTTTAATTAAATAATAGTTTTATTAAATTATAACGTGTCAATTGTTTCAACATTAACAATGTCATTATCAAAGTCAGATAAGATTGATAAAAAGCACGTTACTGAGGATAAACCCAGAAAGTAGGTAACTATAGATACAACAAATACAAAAAATAAATACACAACACTTCTAATAAAGGAAACCATTTACCAAACCGTTTGTTTATTTAAAAAGCTTTTAAAATGCCTAATTTGTATTTGTTGTTGCAAAAATATATGAATTTGATGTTGTTTTAAGGTGTCATTAGGCGGTTCTGTTCCGAAAGATGTTTGGCATAATTAGTTTTCTGGATGTTGAATTTTATGATAGTATACGTGTTCTTTGTATCTTATGTCAAGATTGCTAAGTGTTTGTCCATTATACACGGAGACATTAATGAATTTATTGATAAAAATAATTTAGATATTTTAAGCAAAGATCCTACTACAAAATTCCAAAAAGAAATAAAGCAAGATTTAGCAAACTGCAATATCAGCTTTAATGGATTAAAAAAGCAACAAGTCATACATTAAAACCCATAACCACCAAAACTGTACGGACTCATTAAACACATAAACAGAACATGCCTATACGACCAGTGGTATCATACGAGGTTTGTCTAAAAAGTTCGGTGAATGCTCCAATATCTCAAAGGAAACGGGCCAAACGTGCGCGCGCATATATTCATGCATATATTCTGAGTTATATTTAGAAGCGCCATGTAGTTGGGAATGCAGCTGACAGCCAAGGTTATCGGATATTGGCGGTCTAACTTGGTCAGTGTGAGTCGTACTGTCACAGCGCAATGGAGCGTTAACATGAAGTTCTGCTACAAATTGGGGAGAACAACAATGGATATGCTGAAATGTTAGTGCAAGTGTACAAGACAGAAGACATGAATATAAACGAGTGGTTCAAACGCTTTTGCGACGGGAAAGAAACGACTGAGCATGGCGTAACTGTTCTCGAACATCCACCGTACTCCCCTGATCTGCCGTCTGCGGACTACTTTCTGTTTCCCAGTTTTGAGAACGTGTTGGCTATCCAAGAACGTGTGACAGCGATCCTGCAATCGATTCCTAAAGATGACTTTGCTGCCAGCTTCCAGCAACTTTATGAACGTTGTCAAAAGAGTGTTGTGTTGCAAGGCGATTATTTTGAAAGCCAATCAAGATTATTTGTGTCTATCTTTTGTTTCTTTGTTCTTTGATACCATTCACCGAACTTTTTAGACACACCTCGTATATCAATGCACCTAGTCACACCTTATCCAAGAATCTCAATCATATTATTATCATTAGATGATACAAATCGAAACACTGTCAAAAATTTTTTTTAATTATTGGAAAAACTGTAGAACATACATACATCTTCCAGCACATTCAAAACTTGTTAGCTTTGACGTATCTAGCATGTTACTACACAGTAAAAAATCTCCCCCGTGAAGTACTGGGTAAAGATAAAGTTAAAACTTTTTTCCGTTTTTACTCTATTCTTATAACAAAAATAATCTTCAGTACTAAAATCTATTTTTCTCTATATTAGTAATTAACTCTATATAACTATATATATTGAATATTCATTCTAATAGTATTCTATTTACTTGAAAAATATAATAATACTGCTTGTCCGAATTGTATTAATTTATGTACTATTGGTTTTATAATGATCTAAGACAGCAAGGCTAACATGATGCTATTTTTTAGTGGGTTTTTTAATAAAAAATAGCATCATATTAACCTTGCTGTCCTAGATCATTATGTATTTGAAAATTACTGCCTCAATTTGTCGGTTTATAATTATAAATTTATAACGAGAGAAGACTGACCACATATACTACTTGTATTACATTTAATGCAACGGATGTTATTTATAATGTTATGTATTATAGTACTAAATGCGTTATTACAGTTACTATTTTAGAGAAAGGGGCATTTGGCATCTTCTCCAGGAATGTTATTGTCCTGACATTATTAAAAAACTGGAATGGTTAGTTGTGTTGAAAAACTGCTTAAAAGTATTTAAGGATGTATTGCAAAATAAGCCAAAAATAAAAAGATAATTAATCTTAAGTAGAAGCAATGCGATGATTTCTGTCTAGGTATTGTTTTAAATTGTGTAATTGTACTAACTATTTTATTTCTGTTTAAATAAAACAAAATTGTATAAATATCTATCATCTATAATTAATTAAAAGTTGCCTAATGTTGCGTTCTCATTTTGAACTCTGTTGTCACCCTAACTATATCATATAAGTACCTACATATTATAAAAAAGAAATAAACTAATATAAGCTTAACTAGTCCCAATCTCACGCTTAGGGCACTATCCGGCAGCGTACTCCTATTACAAATGTTCTTTATGTTGCTGGATAACATTCTTTGGTTGTTTTAGGAGCATTCATTAGTAAAGTAGGATGCGTGAGTGCAGCAGTCGAATCAATACTAATTGTTAGTTTGAATAATACTATTTAAAGGTTTACTTAAGATTCAAGTCTTTAGTGTTGCGTAGAAAATATTGTAAGTACCACCAGGGGCGTATTATCGTAGAAGCCTAGGAAGCCCGGGTTTCAGGTAGAACTTTTTAGGGGCTGCACGTATCAAAAAACTAAATACGTAAAAATAAAACGTATAAAAGCAATTGAAAATAAGTTTTATTTATCTTAAGAAAGTTAAAAATTATTATTATTAAAAGGTCAAATTATTCAAATCGAAATCAATAGTCGGTTTCCTAGAGAAAAATTCCTCGGAATTCGCCTTTTGCGGACCGATTTTGATGATTTTTTTGAAATTGTAGGTAATCGACTATATTTCAAAGTCTAAATGTTGGATTTGTCCGCTAATGCACTGTTTAATTGTTATTAACAAATTATAAACAAATAATTTCATCAAGTTTTTATTATAATTGAATAAAATTAGGTACTTATAGCTTTCTGATGTCGCAGATTACGAATTCGGGGATTCCAAATCGGTCAAAAGTGCAAAATGGCGGCTACAAAAGGGACGCCGAGGTCAGACATTTATTATTTGAATTGGCAAATGAAAAATAGTACTAAGGGGTTTTTAAAGTCGCAAATTGCGATGTTATAGTTATTTACGTATTAAGATCTGTTAAGATAGCTATAACGGCCAAGGAACTGTTTAAAGCTTTAATGCTTCCGCGGTCGAAAAAGCGGGTCGTTAAAAAAGACCGTTCGTTGAAACCTCTTTTAACAGTCCTGAGTGTTAACAGGGTGTTATTGACAGTTTAACGGTTATTAAGTGTTTGAACGTTATTAGAAGCAAAGTGCAGGTCACAAAATGGCCGGTAAAATTAAAAAATGGTATAATGATTATCTCGAAACAAGGGAAGCTATAGTTAACTATACAGAGAAAGTTTTACACTAACATTTTAACCATCAATATAAAACACGAAACTTTTGCATAGAATATTTTCTTAAAACTTTAATACTAAATATTTATATACAACGACGGTCTTTTTTATCTTTTTTAAAAACTTTTATTGCTAAGATGACAACGGCGTCTACCATTTTTTGACCGCGGAACCATTAAACCCCTCCTTCGTCGGGCTTCAAACAGCTCCCTTGGCTGTTATAGCTATCTTAACAGATCTTAATACGTAAATAACTATAACACCAAAATTCCGACTTTAAAAATCCCCTAGTGAGTACGATTTTTCATTTACCATTTCAAATAATAAATTTCTGAACTCGGCGGCCATCTTGTAGCCGCCATTTTGCGCTTTTGACCGATTCGTAGTCTGCGACCCCAAAAAGCTATAAGTATCTAATTTTATACAATTATAATAAAATTTGATGAAATTATTTAATTATTAATTAGCCCCTTATGCAAAAAATATTAATTTGTTAATAACAATTTAAACAGGGCATTAGCAGACAAATCCAACATTTAGACTTTGAAATATAGTCGATTACCTACAATTTAAAAAAATACATCAAAACGGTGCCCAAAAGGCGAATTCCGAGGAATCACTCTTTATTTGTCTCCAGGAAAGCGACTATAAGCAGTTTAACCATAAAGGCCATAGAATCAAAATTGAAAAAAAGTCTCGATTTTACAGAAATTATTATAACTTTTGCTGCCAATAAATCTTGAAGAAAGACTTTCAGCTAACATATAGCTAAGTAATAGTCAATAAAAAGATTGACTATTACTACGTTCCTAAGTATCCTATTTCTTCAATGAAAAAAAAAAAGTTTATTAATATATATTTGTGTTTAATGATGTATAAAAATGCTTATTAATAACATATGTTTGTGTTCCAATAAAATGTGCGTCTGCTTGTAATTATACTACGTGTACATAAGAACAAAAAATTCATATACTTAGTTCAGTAAGAATGGGCATAAAAAACTCAAAATCTCCGATTAACTGCAAAGAAGCTGATTTTTGGTAGAGACCTTTGTTTTATCGCGCTAAACATATTCTGAAAAGTCCTGATGATTTCGCACGGAGCTACTGCTGTTACACTCCTTGAAATGGAAACTTATTGGTTTTTGGCAGACATCTCTGTTTCTATTGATCCTACGACAACGGAAAATACGCAGAAAATCATTTTCTAGCGAAAAAGTCCTATTAAACTTTTTTGTACGAACGATAGTTTTCGAGAAATCGGCAATTCAAACTGTAAGAAAGCGTATTTTCGGGTATAAAGGATAATCTATTCCACACCAACCTTAAGGTTGAAAACAAGGCGCGTTTTTAAAGTGATATCCCTTGTGGGCCTAATCCACTTCTCTAGAACCGAAAAAGATATTTTTTTGTAATTTTGGGTTTAAAAAATTTTAGATTTTTTTTACTTTGGTCTTATTCATTTAAAATTACGTTCATCGTTCAGATGTTCATCGTCTTTCTTAATTATAACGTTTTCTTCGTTTTTGCCGTATTTTGCTTCATCGTTATTTTCCTCGTCTTCCATTTACATGTTATTTTCCCTTGAACCACTGACAAAACTTTGTTCCAGGAAATCCGCCGGATTATCTGTAGTGACTTCTCCTTGCAATTCACATTCTATTGGTTCAGATTGCTCGCAGCAACCATCACAAACTGCTGTACAATGAAGTCCCATTTTTCGAGAGGTTGTTATGTTCTTTCTGACACTAAAAAACCACCCATCAATTCCCATCCCTAACTTTTGTTTTTATGCAACATGCAAATGGAAGATAAGAATAAAATAAAGATGAAGCAGAATACGGAAAAAATTCAAGATGTAATTTTAAATTTAAAATTTTAAAAATCTTTTTCCCGTTCTGAAGTAATGGATTAGACCCACAAGGGATACCACTTAAAAAACCAGCCTTGTACTAAATCTCAAGGGTGGTTGTTAATACCCGAAAATACACTTTTTTACTGTTTAAATGACCGATTTCTCAAAAATTATCTCTTGTACAAAAAAAGCTTAAAAAAGCTGCATATTTTTCGTTGCCGTAACATCAATAGGAACGGAAATGTCCGCCAAAGACCAATAATAATAATAATCCATCTCTTTCAAGGGGTGTAACAGGGGTAGCACTGAAATGATAAAATAAAGGTCTCTAACAAAAATCAGCTTTTTCGCACTTATTCTAAAATTAAAATTCTTTGTTACGGGCGCAAAATGTTGCGGGCTCCGGACACCTATCTTGCTTAATGCGCCTCTGAGTACCACACATTTTTCCTTATCATGTTTTTATACATAATTTAATGGCATCTTTTCCTTTAAATCTTTTCACGGGAGTATTAATCTTTTAAGAGAAATTATTTGTTCATATCCATGAGAGTAGTGCCTATTTTACGTTCAGTAGATCGCTAAACGCTGGAACCAGGAGAAGTCCCACTGTTTTTGTGGCAGCATAGCTGGTAGACTGCGTGTGCTACTGGGTTTTCGTTCAACTGCGTGTTTCAGTGACTGTCTATTTTGTTGTTGTTTGGGTATGCCAAAGTTTACCTTGGATTTGATGAATATTTGATTATTATATTTTTTTCTTTGATTGAAATGTGTTGTCAGGGGCAATTCATGAATATTCTCGATCATAATTTACATGACGCGTCCTAGAACTATTAGACATTTTGTGAATGCTTGCTGAGATTGCAGTTTCACACAATTCTTGCTTTGTTCTAGAGACAGGTCTATCCGGAAGTCTGTCCTGACGATATTTTCGAATTTTAACATAATTTATTTATGTACTTTTTTTTGTTTTACTGGGTTTTTTAGGAGTTTGAAGAGAAAAAATTAAAAAGTTCTAATTTACAATTTATTGGATTCCACCAATATTTCGGATGCCAAAACGCTATCCTTTTTAAAGGTTTCTCAAATTAAAAAGACAATGACCCTATTAACAAAATAAGAAATAATTTTTTTATCAAATTATTATTTAGTATACGCTTCAAGTCTCTCTGGGATATGTTTTTTAAAAGATTCTGTTGTCTTATCTCTATCTTGACAGCTTCTGTTCTCATGATTAAACGCAATAATAGAACGTTCGTATCGACAATAATTGAAAGTATTTCGGCAGAATTTAATAACATTTCAATTTCTCCAGCTACTTATGATATATGCCTTATGTTTCGGCGTACTAATGATTTATATAAAAAATATAAGAATTAACAAATAAAGGCCATCTTCAGGCTATAACACTCTACCTTTTTTTAAATTTTACTTAAATAGTAAAAATTAACATTGATAAATTAAAAATTAACCCAAAAGGTTCCCTAATGATGTATTAACATAACTAAATTAACAAATAACTAGTTTTTTTTTAAACATACTATAAATTTTGGTTTTAATTTGCATTTAATCCCATTTCCTATCATAATGAGGAAATATAAAGAAAATTATTAAATAATTATGAGATTATAACCTCTAGGTCACCATGAGACTAGTTAATAAAATAATTATTTAATAATCTTCTTTACATTTCCTCATTATAAGAGGACATGGGATTAAATGTAAAATAATAAAAACAAAATTTATTGTGTTTTAAAAATTTAGTTATTTTTAAATTTAATTATGTTAATACATCATTAAGAAACCTTTTGGGTAAATTTTTTAATTTATCAATGTTAATTTTTACTACATAAAATAGAGGGTTACTCTTATTATATGACCTTTAAGATGGCCTTTAATTATTAACTTTTATATAAATCATATAAATGGGCATTCATGGCCTGTAAAAGGAGACTATTATTATTATATCAATTATTGGTAGGCCGAAACATACATATACGCAGACATCTTTGAATAAAATCTTTTGTAGAGAAGACTTTTGTTATCAAATTTGAAGTTTAAAAAAGGAATATTATTTCTTAGGCAATTTTATCTGCTTGCTACCTTGCAAATGTTATGAATCTGGATTCGATATCATCGTCATTTAGTCCGCATGCTTATGGAATTATAACTTATGCCTGTAATGACATCGATACATTTATCTGTTATCGGCAAAGTCCGTAGATGCAAGGCAAGCTTTGAAATATAGGTCATCGCAATGCCGCCATTTTTGCGCTCAGTAAGAGTTGCAATACGGCTGCTATCGAAGCCGACACGATCATCATATGAGGCGCATGACGTTCTAAAACGTTGAATTAAGGCTTAGTACCCAACTGAAAACAATTCGAGTTGTCGATTATTCCTGTTTTCATCTTAATTAACATGTTCCGCCATTTTCGCGCTACTGCATAGTGGAAGTGTATGAGATGACCTATATTTCAAAGCTTGCTTTGCATCTACGGACCTTGGTTATTGGCTACCAACGACGACAACTATACGATTGAAGTAAACTTTGGCGTCGCAATCTTAGGCTGCTCTTTTCATGTCAGAGTTTGAATGAAATTCCATGTCTGTGGTTATCTGATTGCCATGTTGGAGTTTTAGACATTCTCTTGCATTTTTCCTTCAACATTTCTCTCTTTTATAGTATAGTATGACATCGTAGCTTCATCTACCTTGTTCTTTAGTACCTACTTTTCCATAGCTCCATCTGCCCCTGTATTGGTATCCTATGTGTCCATATAATCTTTACCAGCGCCATTATTCAACAATCTTTTTCTATTTTTCCAGATACCGATTTTTGAATTATTCTCTAAATTAAGATGGAACCTCAAAAACCGTGTTAAGCTGACTTAATACATATTATACATATATATGACTTAATACATATATTAATACAATTGACCCATAATAACTTCAATCAATTTTTTGGGTGCAGTTATATCAATCAAAAATATGACACTATCGATAACATGCACCTGCGCCTAACAATTTTCATCTAAATTAGATCATTAGTTTTTGAGTTATTTAGAAGCTTCCGAGACATACAAACACAAACAGACTGAGCTCAGAAATTCTCCAATAATATTTTACGTTTTAATGTACACATACATACCGTCATAATATTTGACATGCAATAGCAAGCAAACACTTTAATATTATTAGTACCGGAAACTCCATATACTTTACCACATGAAAATAGGGCACTAGAGTCACTACATCTAGTTACCTAGGCCAGCTGGTTGACCAGAGTAACGCAAATCACCGCCATATTGGGGCAAACGAAGCATTAAATTGTTCATTATTTGTTCTGTATTGAATTTAACCAAATCCACGTTTACTTTAAAAGGTTTTTCTTATTCTGAAATATCAAACCTCTAATATGCCAAACACGTAAAACTTGGTTTTAATTTGTCCATTATTAAAAATCACCCTTCTCTGTCCCAATATGGCGGAGGTTTGTGGTACTCTGATCGACCAGCTGGCCTAGGTGACTAGATGCAATGACTCTATAGGGGACATTTTCGAAGCGTCATCTTCGCAGATGAGTGTGCAACTAACAAATGGTTTTTAGGTGAGAAATCTGCATCTAAAAAAAAAATAGCAATATTTCTGTTAAACGGTGGTTTATTACTGTTATGCTAGAATATATAAACTTTTACAATTTATCTAAACTATTCAATCTTTCATTACAATGATGATTTTTTACTTACTTTCCAAATATTTTAGAAATGACAGGTTTGTTTGTACACCACACCCGCAAGAGGCACTATTAGATTTTGTCTATTTTTCAAAATAAGTTTCCGGTATTAATAATATTAAAGTATTTGTAGCAAGTATGCACTCACAGGTAACAGTTTTCCAACGAGATGTTAGATAGGTTGCATAACCTCAAGGAGAAAAATATTTATCATATTATTTAACAAGTGGTCTAATTTTTTCCGACAAAATTTGTCATTTCAGAAATGAGTAGATTTTGCAACGAAAAATTACACGAGTCGCCGAAGGAGTCGAGTGTAATTTTTCAAAAGCAAAAGCTACGAATGTCCTAAATGACAAATTTTGCAAGAAAAAATTAGACCACGAGTTAAATTCGGCTTGACAATCCATCCAGCAATTTTCACAAATTTGCGAGTTGGATTGTCTTTAATAATTTTTTTATGAAGCCAAAGAAAAGGCTTTAATTTAATAAGCATACACTCTAGAACACACTAGGCAATAAAAGGATAAATCTTAGAGTTGATTTTTCTTAGAATCTTGGTAATTTTTCATTATTCAGCTAACGATTTGAAATCGTAACCTAATTAGGCAATTAAAATAAAGTTGAGGCCAAATTAAGGCAAATTTTGACCTAAAACAGAAAAGGTGCATGGTAGTGAGTGCAAGTATTTGCTCCTTACCTGCTTTATTAATATAAAAAAAGATTATGTTTCAAGTTAACGAGATAGTGATATCGTTAAATGTTCTTCTTTAGATAGATTATACACTTCGTGGGTAAAATGCTTTAATGCTATTTTGTCAAGCAGCTTCTTAAGCACAATTTTAAAATAATCTTGTAAGTTGGGATTGTTTTTGTAGAAGAGATCATTGAAATAAAATGGAAGTTTGTACGTTTTGTTATAGCAATCTGAAATAATGTAATTTAGCTACTATTTTCATGTCATTGATTTCTAAAAGTAGGTAAATAATGTTAATTAGCATATAAGGTTGGATTTTTTCAAGATAGGAAGATGTGAGCTGATGGAAGATGAAATCTGATAGTTGTGTTGGAAAGATGTTTTTGTTGACTTTTTCTAGTGACCTTGTTCTTTTATGTCAGTACAAGTGTCATAAATCACTGGAAAGGGATCTTTTTTGGCTTTATATTTATTGAATTTAATTAAAGAATATGTACAAACTCTCTGTTATTTTAAAACTTTCAAACAGTGCACACATATTGAAAGGCAAAAATTAAAAATTTTAAAGTTATGTTGTGAGTTTGTAAAATGTAAACAAACCAAACTTCAAAAATTTTAGGTATATTTTTTTGAAATGTCAAAGTGTTAAATAATCATGGATGATATTGACTATTTTTTAATAATAATTACATTTAATTAATATAATAATCAGTGCTGTGAATTTATTTGTGGTATAATATTTAATAGCGAAAAGAAAATTTTATTTGGATTATGGAATTTTTAAACTTCGTTATAATTTGGATGTTGGAAGGGAATTAAAAAAAATTAATCATTAAATGGACTTACCATATTTAAAACAAGCAGCTGGATTTTAATTTTATTTATTAATACTGTTTATTTGGATATTATTTGAAAGAGAGGGAGGTGTTCTTCGTACACCATTTTAGTATTTAAACCACATGGAAAACAGGAGATTGCTGTTTTGTAAGAATTTCAGTTGGTAAACTGTTGGCGCCAAATATTGGTTTGATTTAAAAATTTAAGGTATTTATTTAATTTTAAATTAAGATTTAGTAATTAAGATTATGATGACACCAGAAATATTACTCCTCGGATAAAAGGCATTAACTCTCTTAGGATTGATTTTTCATTTGTTCATGGTATTCAAAATTATTTTTCTTTATATTTTAATTCTTTTGCTGTTTGTTGTTTGTGTTCATTTGTAAATAATATTTTTTGTCATTTCAATTTAAAGAAAATTTGGTTTATATTTTCTTGTACTTTACTTGTGTTTCCTAGATCTACATTTATTTGGTGCCATATTCAAGAGACCCGCCTGAAGGTCTCAGTGTGTTGGAGTTATATAAATCAATTTATTTTAATCAATATTAATCATAATAACTTGTTGCCCGAACCCGGGTCCGTCGTAATTATATACAGTAATAACATTCGCAGCAATATGTTTAATTTTTATAAACCAGTTTAAATTTCATTTTTGTAACTGTTGTGTTCGATTTCGGTAATTTAAATTATTTTTTCTTTTATTCGCCGTTTAATATAGAGACACAATATGATTCTACGTAGTTTTAAATTATTAATACTTATTAAATATGAATATACAATAATATACAGCATAATATACAATTTTTATTTTATTTTAATTTGCAAAAAAGTGTGTATGGTGGCAACTAACCCTCGCCCGATTCAAGCGGAACTTTCAACAAAACATCAACTATAAGTTATAACGCTATAAAAGGAGACTTTTATTCGCCCGTTGCATTTTTATTTATTTATTCAAACAACTAACAGGTCAAAGCCCAATTACAGGTCATGGATGCATTCAATAAACATTATGTGGAGAAGTTATTAACAAAAATCAAACAATTAATTAATCACTTATTATATAGTGTAGTAATTAACAGAATAATAAAATAATATAATTCAATAATTTATGTACATGTACTATGTCGAACATCAGCACTAACAAAGGACAAAAATCAAGAAGTACGTATCTAAATACTAAGTAGCAAATTGAGCAGATTTAACGAGCGTCGTAACTTTGATTTTAAATTTTAGCAGCGAACTATCGTATATATCCATATCATAACGGAGAACATTAAATTCTAATAACTGTAGAATTTGAGGGGTATAACTATGTTGTTGATAATTTTGAATACGTATAATGCTGAATGTGAAATACGTCGCTGTGCAAAGTGAAAAAAATAAATTCTTGAAGTGATAATAAATAGTGTCTCATAAGAACATACACTTTATTTTTTATAAAGTATTAAAACCTCAAAAATTTCTTTTGAATTCTTGAATATATCATTGAAAGTCAGTTTGTGATCAAAAATAATTCCTAGGATCTTTAGTTTCACTTACTCGCGCAAGAAGAGAATTCTCAATTCTGTAATCAAATATCATCAGGTGATGGTTTTTCGAGAATACATAATGCACATAGATTTACTTATATTTACAGTCAATTTGTTCTCTATAGACCAGCGTTTCCCAACCGTCACGTCGGTCCGCAGACCGGTGTGGGTCTGTCAGAAATTTTTGCCGGTCCACAAAGAAATAAGAGTATTTTCAAAACTTTACTGAAAAATTGTTATTAAAACCTTTTTTACCTTCTGCAAAATTAATTAAATCATCATCAGCTTTACGAATATCTTCCCTACTTGCCTCACCCTTTGTGTACTTGTTATAAACAATATCATGCTTCATACATTGTTCGTCCAAATCATTAATTGGTTTATCCCCTCGTTCGAGTCTTTTTTCTAGTTTCGTACCAGGTCCACAAAAATGATATTTTCTAAAGCCATGTTCTTTATCATAATCAACAAGATGCATTTCTGGTAATACATCCAAGATTTTATTAAATACTTGCCCACCAATGACCTCCCTTAGTAAGTTTATCTACAACTCTTATTAAATATTGTATTCCGATAGGATAGTCAATTGATTCTTCTAATACATTTTATATTTTATAAAAATAACACTCTATGAAAAATAAGTCTAGAATAATAAATCTACTCCGCTAGGAGTATATACCAACAAAAAAAATTTCTCTTATAAATGGAGGCAATCGAGAAGTTGTATGTCCAGATGGGCCAGAAAGTAAATACATGGTTAATTACTTAAAGGGGAAACTAACAAATGATGAGCTAACGTCTTTGACTAAACCTTCCCAAACAAATGATGAATTAGATAAATTAAAACCAAACGTTCATGATCTTAGTGAATTTAGGATATCGGACGATTATTTCACAGAACAAGATCCATATACTTCATCGAAATTTGAAATAACCAATGAGGGAGACAATGCAATGAATATTACCAAACGCATAATTTAAGATATGGGTTCAAATTAAAAGATGAACTTCCAACAGATAAATACGGTATAATTACGGTAGACAATATATTTTCTGAGAAAATCAGAATTGTTAGAGAGGGTCTAAATGAAATGATTAGAATTGTTAAAAATAGGGCGCGTTTTCTTCAAGGTGATTTAATGTGTGTATTAAGTATGAATTCTAGTAAACTCCATAGTCCTATTTATTGAAATTTTTCAGCAAATACAAATGTTCATAATATAATGAATGCTGTTGGAAGAATTATACAATCAGACGAAAACATAAATATAAATAATGTAACATTTACTTTTAGAGTAATTAATATGCCTAGAGGGACAGGTACTGTTAAAAGGGTTATAAATTTACCCGAAGACCGAAGAACAAAGAAAAGTATAATCAAGATAAACAATAAAGACAATTTATGTTGTCCAAGAGCTGTTATTGTTGGACTAACCTATCATACAAATATTATACTCGGTAGGGAATATGATCATAATGAAATAAAATATATTAGAAAAGGAAAAAATTTACAGACGACTTTAGTTCAGGAACTATGTAACCAACTTGGTGAATATAATGAAGAGTATTTTACTTTAGACGATATTGCAAATATTGAAGGAGTGTTAAATATACAAATAAAAATTGTGGATGTATCTCTGTTCAATTCTATAATTTATTCGGGACCAGAAAATGATGTAAGAATATATTTATAAAAAAATGGAAATCACTACAATTTAATTAAAAATATGTCGGCTTTTTATGGTCAGTCTTATTATTGTGAAAAATGTGATAAACCATCCCAAGCAGCATCTAAGTAGCGGTAACTGAGATCGGAACTTTGATTGAGTAGCTGTTACGTAACTACAACTAAATTTATGACTTTATAGGTTTAATTACTTGAGTTCGGAATATTTTAGTAATTATGTAGTTACTTCTACTATTTATTAGAACTATGTAGTTACATTACTTCTAAGTAGCTTTTTAAAGTATGTGGAACGGTATTGCTACTTAGTATAATTACCTTAATGTTGTTGCAACTTCAAGTGATATTATGATTGTAGCAGTAACTTGCCCGAAGCTACTTTTAAGTTTGTAAAACTTTAAAGTAGCACCGAAAGTTCCTGCCATTGGTCTGAAACCATTGCTTAACCTTTAAAGTAACTGAACTATACAGTAGCATTGAAAGTAAAACTTACGTTTATGCTACCCAGGAGAATCACTTGAAAGTAATTTTAGTTTGGAATTTGGAGGTTAATTGTGTTTTCGCAGTGGTAGTAGTTTTGCAAGTTTTTAATAAAAATGTCAAAGGCAAATGCAATAAGAAAAAAAAAGAATTTTAGATATACGTCCACCTTTTATAGAAAATTAGAACAGCAGTTAGGTGAAATCAGTGGAAACAAAATCAACTGTTTACAATACAAAATAGAAAAAAATAGGGATGAGATCACTGATAAACCATCATGTAGTAAACAAGGGTGAAATATATTCCCCTTTTTTCTTTCGTCGCTACAACTTTAAAATGAGTCATAATTAAATAATAATTGTTATTAAGTAGCAATCAGTATAAAAGTATTGGTTGTTTGTTTACGATTGACGTTTAAATTTGAGGTTAAGTTCCAATGGGAATTTTGCAGTGACATTAGGAGCTAGAAAGTGGCTACGGAAACCGTATTTTATACTTCGTGGTAACAACAACCTAGAAGTAGAATTTGTTTAGTTCCCGTTACTGTTTATAAAGCGACACAAACTTTAGACACACATTTTACAGTTAAGGCTAATCGCTAATCGGCTAATAGCTGTTGAAGGCTATTAATCAATTTTCAATTTGTTGCAATTGTTAAAAAGTCTTTTACTATAACTCTCAATAAAGATAACAAATCGATGTCAAATTGTGCCTTGGGAATAAAATAAAAATGGTTTCTATCATGTTTATCAATTTATAAGTATTTTTGTCATATTTTATTCAAGACATTTTTTATTAAAAAATATATTTAAAGAAGGCGCGTTGTTATTTTTCGATCTATCATCATCGCATTTAACAGAAAAGTTGCGATGGTTTATAATTTTGGTATGCTAGATTGACAAAATAACGAAACATTTCATCTCTTTATGTATTATGTACGTATTACAAATAAAATAGTAATCCATTTTGTAACACGACCGCGGCATTAGTAGTGAAAGTGAAAGAATATTTGTTAAGTTGCAAGAGTAAGAGAGAACAACGACGCGACACGATGTGTCAAAGAGAAAAAGAGTTCCACGAAAGTAGCAATTACTACGCCGCCACGTTCCCGCTACGTAGCCTAAAGGTAGCTGGACAAGTTCCGGAAAGGTTACTGCAACGTATCTGCTACCCGAGAATTGTTCCCCATTTTGGTTCCAGGCACGTAACAATACCGTAGCAATTACGTTCTTGTGACTAACGGCAAAAACTTTATAGTTCCACCGGTGGTTGCTGGTACGTAGCGGTGACTAAAAATGCTGCTTAGGATATCAAAATAAAGATAATCATAAATGTAAAGGGGTAGATAAATTATGCATAATGTGCTTCAAGACTAAACATAAAGAAGATATAAAACATATATATTGTGAAAAATTTAACCGATTTGTTACAATCAAGAATGTTTAGATAATCATTCAAAAGTATGTGAAAGAGTTTATAAATGTTTAGATTGCAATAAAATACTGAACAGAGGTGTAGAACATAAATGCGGTTGGGAAAAATGTAGGAATTGTCACCAAAATGTTGAAATACTTGAACATAAATGTTATATTCAATGGAGACGGCAAAAAGGTGGAATATGTGAAACAATTATGGAAGATGATAAAAATAATAAATACAAAGTAAAAGGCTGTAAAAACTGTAGAAAAAAAGGTTTTATAGTAACTTTTCCTGATAAAACTACTAAAAAGGTAAAATATCACATTTACCAATGTAAAAAATGTAAAAAATGTATTAAAACACCTTTGGATGATAAAAACAATTTTGAATGTCTTGAATGTAATTCTAAAAAACATACTACTAAATGTACTTATACGAAAAAGTATTTATTCTTTGATTATGAAACTAATCAGGAAGCGGGTGTACATATTCCTAATTTAGTTATAACTCATGATCTTGAGGGTAATGTTAATTCCTTTAAGACTAAGGAAGATTTCTGTAAATGGTTAATTTCTGAAAATCATATAGGATATACTGCAATTGCACATAATTCTAAAGCTTTCGATATTCACTTTATTCTAAAATATTGTATTGATAATGGTATCAAACCTTTCTGTGTATATAACGGTTCTAAAATAATGTTAATGGAAATAACATTTATTAAACTAAGAATTATTGATAGTATTAATTTTGTTCTAGGACCTTTAAAAAACTTTCCAAAAACATTTGGATTAAAAGAACTTAAAAAAGGATATTTTCCACATTTTTTCAATACAAAGGAAAATCAGAACTATGTTGGAAAAATACCCAATACAAAATACTATGGTATCAATAATATGAAACCAAACGAACGAGATAAATTTTTGGAATGGCATAAACAAAAAAGAAAAGAAAACTACGTGTTTGATTTTAAAAAAGAACTGTATGACTATTGTTATTCTGATGTAGATATATTAAGAAAAGGTTGTCTTGAATTAAGAGATCAGTTCCTAGAGATAGCTAATATAGACCCCTTTAGATACGTTACAATTGCTAGTGTTTGTATGGCTATATATAGATCAAAATATATTAAAAAAGATACTATTATGGTTATTGATAATCTGAAAAAAGATAATTACTCTCAACAATCGATTTCTTGGTTAAATAGTTTTATAAACCCTGATATAAAACATGCATTAAACGACGTTAAAGTCAAAGTATGTGAATCAAAAGTTGATGGTTTTGATGAAAAAACTAATACAGTGTATCAATATCATGGTTGTTTTTGGCATGGATGTTCTAAATGTTATAGTCCAGATCTTATTAATAATAAGAATTAAACAACTATGGAAGACCTTTATGATAGAACAATAAAAAGAAGTGAACAAATAAAAAAGCCGGTTATAACTTAATAGAAATGTGGGGATGTACTTGGACTAAGTCTAAAGAGTACAAAAACGAAATGAAACGAGTTGAAAAAGAATATAAAGAATTCGAAGGAATAAACCCTAGAAATGCATTGTTTGGGGGTAGAACAAATGCAAGAAAACTGAGAGTTGAGGGGAAAAATTTAAAATATATAGATATTTGTAGTTTATATCCAACAGTAATGTGTTATGATGATTTTCCCGTTGGACATCATAAAAAATATTCAAACCTTGTGAGAATGATCCAGAATGGTATGGATTAATAAAATGTGCTGTTTTACCACTAAGAAAATTATATCACCCTGTATTACCCTTAAAGAGTAAAAATAAGTTAACATTTCCATTATGTAGGTTATGTCCTGAAATAAATCAAGATGATTGTGATCATACCGACTCTCAAAGAATTATCAGATGAACATGGTGTACAAATGAAGTACAAAAAGCAATAGAAAAAGGTTATAATATTATAACTATTGATGAAGTTAGGCATTTTATAAAAAAATCATCTTATTTGTTTAAAAAATATATAAAAGCATTTATGAAAATAAAACTAGAAACAAGTCCATGGCAAGATGATTTTGAATCAGAAGATGAGTATAGAAACGCTAGTATAGAAAATCTAGGTATATAACTGGATAAGATAGAAAACAACCCTGGAAAAGGAGCTGTAGCAAAAGTGTGCTTAAATTCCTTCTGGGGTCAATTTGGTCAGAGACAAAATATGGGTAAACAGAATATGTTACAGATCTTAAGAGATTTTATGAAATTTTATTAGATGATAGATTTGATAATATACATATTAGACGAAATAAACGAAAAAACGTTGCAATTCAATTATAAATCTAAAGATGAATATGTGGAAAATGATTTCAATACCAATACATTTATTGCTGCTTTTACAACCGCAAATGCAAGATTAAGATTGTACGAAATGTTAGACATATTAGGTGAGGCGGTTGTATATTACGATATAGACAGCATTGTATATATAGACGATGGTAAGAACACTGTCAAAACAGGCAGTTTATTGGGAGACTGGACAGATGAATTAGGTAAAGATGTTTGGATTATTTACTGGATCTCAACAGGTCCAAAGAGTTATTGTTATAAAACAAATACAGGTAAAGTTGTTTGTAAAATAAAAGGATTTACATTAAACTATGAAACGTCCAAAAAGATTAATTCTGATAGTTTAAATAATATTTTAGAAAACAAAGATAATAAAATACCTGTAACATATAATAGATTTATCAGAGACACCAAAACTAAAGAAATTCATAATAAAATAGAAACAAAGGAATTTGGTTTTGTTTATGACAAGAGAGTTATTCTAGAAAACTTTGATACTGTACCTGTTGGATATTGATAAATCCGTATCATAAATGGACTATTGTAGAAAAGAAAAAAGAAAAACGAAAAGTATTGGAAAACCAGAGTTTACTAAAAAAAGAAAGAGATGGTATAGAAAATCAATTTGTAGATCTTGTGGATCATTAAAAAATAATTTATCTAAACCACCTGATGAAATAGAAACAGAAGAACTGCATAAAATTGTAAGAAAACCAAAAGAATACAGGGAAAATCTACCAATAAAGAAGGGTCATAACGGTGAATTAGATTATCATGAATTATATAGACCAACTGTTAAAATAAATGACCCCAGTTATAATTTAAGAACATAAAACATAAAAGTAATCCAAGTTAATATGAAAAAGTAGTAAAGGCTAATGATGAATATAAAGGAAGTTTAAATTATATTGATAAATTTTCTAAGTATGTGTGGTCTGAAGTAACTAAAACAAAAACAGGAAGTGAATTTACAATATTAATTGAAAAAATGTTTAAACAGATGATAAAAGATGGATATCCCATTCCAAAATATATACAAACGGATAAAGGAAAAGAATTTTATAATAAACATGTACAAACAGTATTTAAAAAATATGGAGTTATTCATTATAGTACAGGAGACAAGGCACCAATGATTGAAAGTTTTCACCGAACACAATATAAAATTGAAAAGATTACTATATTTAAAAAAAGTTAGAAATGAACCTCCAAGATAGATAGACGATCATCAAAAAATGATAAAGTATACAATAATACAATCCATAGTACGATTAATTTGAAACCATCTTAAGTTAACAAAAATAAAGAAAAAATGATACGGGAAACCGTATATGTTTTAAAAATTACAAATAAGAAACCAAAATTTGAAATTGTGGTAGGGTTAGATTATCAATGTTAGTCGATATCTTTAGAAATAAATTAAAAGCAAATTGGACAAAAGAAGTATTTATTATTTCCCAAATACTTGTATATAATGTTATTGTTTATAAAGTTACAGATGAAAACGGAGAAGAAATTACAGAAGGTATTTATGAAGAAGAATTGCAATTGACAAAACTATGATTTACTAAAATAACCCTTGCTTTTCCTATGTATGCTACAACGGTTTGTGCGGTTTGTTTTTCTTATTTTTTATAAGTAATTTATAATAAATTATTGTACGTGATAACTTTTACCACATAGTATTAATAAGTCCTTTTTTAATAAAACATAATAACTTATTGTACGTGATAACTTTTACCACGTAGTATTAATAAGTCTTTTTTTTTATAAAATATAATAAATTATTGTACGTGATAACTTTTACCACGTAGTATTAATAAGTCTTTTTTTATAAGATATAATAAATTATTGTACGTGATAACTTTTTACCACGTAGTATTAATAAGTCTTTTTTATAAAATATAATAAATTATTGTACGTGATAACTTTTACCACGTAATATTAATAAGTCTTTTTTATAAAATATAATAAATTATTGTACGTGATAACTTTTACCACGTAATATTAATAAGTCTTTTTTTTATAAAATATAATAAATTATTGTACGTGATAACTTTTACCACGTAGTATTAATAACTCTTTTTTTATAAAATATAATAAATGATTGTACGTGATAACTTTTACCACGTAGTATTAATAAGTCTTTTTTTATAAAATATAATAAATTATTTTACGTGATAACTTTTACCACGTAGTATTAATAAGTCTTTTTTTTATAAAATATAATAAATTATTGTACGTGATAACTTTTACCACGTAGTATTAATAAGTCTTTTTTTTTATAAAATATAATAAATTATTGTACGTGATAACTTTTACCACGTAGTATTAATAAGTTTGATTAAAAACCGAAATATTTGGAAAAACTAAAGTATTATAGTATATTTCCATACCCCTTAAGAAATTTACTTGTTGGTCCTTCAGGATGTGGAAAATCAACCAATTTTTTCATAATTTTGTTAATTGCAGCTCCTCAGTATAAATACCCATTTTCATTTTTAACTTTATAATACAATAAGGTCTTAGACAAGATAAACAGGTGTAGGTCTATAAGAAGATTCCTGATTTCTTTCTTTTTTGTTATCTGATTTAATTTGTAGATATATTTTTGTATTTATTAATAGTTCAATATCATTTCCATTTGAATCAGTAATTTTAATATTTATTTCACTGATATAATTTATATCATCAAGTGAAAGCCACAAGATATTGTATGGAATATAATATTTTCTGTTTTCAATTATTGAAAATATAGATAATATATTTTCGTTTTGAGTATGTTTTATATATGAAGGTTTAATCAGATTACATTGAATTTTTATCAACATATTATTAAGTAGAGTCTTCCTCGGTATTTCTACTGTAGTATTTTTTAAAAATTCCAATTTTCCTAAAATGTCAGTAGATGATAAAATATCACAAGAGGTGTATAAATTGATATTACCTCATCTGTTTTAAATTTGAAAGTAAATCCCTTAGCAACAAATAAGTCTTCATTTTTGATAACCCAATCTTTTGGTGGTTGTTTTTTTATTATATTGGTAAGAACACGTCAAACAACTCATAATTTTTATTGCTTTGTTTGTTTCCTGTTATTTTTTTCCTGTTATATGTAAATAGAAATCTTGACCTCTACCGCACCATTCGTTTGTCAATTGTACTTCATACTCTATTTTACCCCCCGGTTTATTTATTTGTGTTTCACTTACAGGTTGAATTTGTCTACGATCCAAAAATGAAGGTTCCATTTATTTAAATAAAAAAGATGTTCTAGTTAACAACCAATTTATACATTCATAACCACATATAGGAGGGTCATCATATACTTGTGTATAATCTTTATTTAACCATATATCATCAGTTTGTACGTATTTTTGTAATTCTATAGGCGGATTTACAAACCCAAATGAATCAAAATATTCAACATATTTATCTTTCTTAATATATGCAACCCAATGACCCCCTATTTGATTAGAATTGTTTAAATTTATTATTCCACATTCGTTTGTTTTGGGTTTCTTTGGAAGAGCATCTTTCATAAAAACACTTCTAAAATTTTTAATTTTATATTTCTTTGAAAGATCTATTAAAGTAAGATTTGAGGCTGGTTGGATACCGGTCTTTTCTTTTTTTTAAGACTTTGTCTTGACATTCTAGACAACCTCCTTCAACAGCGCCTTCAATAGCGTTTATTATTTTACTTACAACTGCTAATATAGCCGCACCTAAAACATCATCTATACCTATACCACCCCTTTTTACCTTTGGCATTCTAAACTCAACTATAATATCATTTCCTAAAACATCTTCTTTTACTGAAGGAACTATTCCATATTTTAAAGTACTCACATGTTTTTTGATACCAGTGTTGTTACTCATTTATATACTGTATACAAGTTAGAGATAATTGATAATAAATGAAAAAGTATTTAATTAAAAACCCCAAATATTTAGAAAAACAAAAGTATCATGGTATATTTCCACATCCCTTAAGAAGTTTACATGTAGGTCCTTCAGGATATGGAAAAAACGTTGCTTTATATAACATTATAACAGGTTTTTGGATTCCGTATACAAAAGTATTCATTTATACAAACACCCCATATCAACCGTGTTATCAAAATTTGATTATTTTCTTTATAAAAACACATATACCATATGAAATTAGTGATAATTTTGATGAAATGATAACTGTTTCTGAATGTGAACCAGGTGCTTTAGTTGTATTTGACGATTGTTTAAAAGAAAAGCAAGATAGAAAAGAGGAGTATTTTATGCTGGGAAGACAATAGTTATTTATGTATTAAGGGCATAATGAAGCTTTTAAGGCCAGAAGCTTTATTTCTAGACCGAGGCGTTAGCCGAGGGCTGGGAAAAGGCTGTAGGGCCATAAAAGCAAGTTATGCCCGCTATACATACACTATTTTATGCACAGATTAAGTTTTTATGTCAAATCTATTATTGTGTAAAAATATAATTAAATGAGTACGTAGGTACATCAAGCCGCTGTGCGTATACTTATGTGCTTATACGAAGTACTATTCCTAGTCACTATTCCAAAATATTTAATTTCAGCTTATTTTCATTGGTGAGAAGTTTATAAATTATATTAAGAACCAATCAAGTTCTACAAAAAAACTTCTGACATTTACTTGACATTTCGTTATTGCCCGTCTGACCATAAAGAGGCCCTTGGGCCATAAAAAGACGTTTATGTTTAGATGAGTCTTGCAATAATAGTGCAATAATTATAATGCATCTGTGCATAAAGATATTTTTTGTATTTACCTAATACAATGTCTAACAAGCGTTAATGTAAAATTGATTAGAGATAACTCAAATTTTATATGTTTATGGAAACAACCAAGATGTGTTGAACGATTACATAAAGAGGTAAATAACGATATGTCGTTGAATTAATTTATTTCGTGTTGTCAAACGTGTTGGAAAAACGACTATGGTTTTCTATCAATCGATAAGGTAAAAAATCGATATATCAATTGTTTTCATACATATTTCTAATCGAATAAATGAATCATAAAGGTTGTCGAGGACGGTCTGGCACCGAAAACGAAGTAGTAGATGATATTTTAATAAAACAGATAGAACAAAGACATAAAAAATATAAGACAGGGATATACAAAAAATTTCGTGAAGGTAAGAAAGAAAAACCTGTTAACTTTAGTATATCAACAGAGTCCGACGACCCCCCAAAAGAACCTAGTAAGTATCTAAAAGGGTTAGAAGAACAAAAAACTGACTTTAGAAAATATAAACGTAAATTAGCAACTGATCATGAAAAAAGAGAAATAGAATATAAACCAATTACAGATGCACTTCAAAAGGTTGATAAATATATTCAAAAATTAGTGATTGAAGGTAATAAACCAGAGACTTTAGCAATTAAAGACTGTCAAAGACGACCAATTACACCTATGATTCTGGATCTACCTAAACATATTGAGTTTGATCAAACAATGAATTATAACAGAACCAGAAACACCTGCCGTTCAAATTAAAGATATAACTTATTTAACTCCAATGAAAAGACCAACAAAAGAAGAAATAATTGATGAAGTTAAAATTGGGGCAATACCTTATCACTACCTAAAAACCGCACTCGAACCAAAATCAAGAAGAGGGTTTGATCCTATTTTTGGTATTTACTATGAACCGAATGAATTTAGTCTAAAAATTGGAAAATCACAAATTGAATTTAAACCAACGTCAGAACCTCCAACTCTTATTTTAAATAACGTTAATAAAGAATACCCTGCTACACGAGGCTTAATGTGATTATTAGCTAATAGTGATTATATTACCCCCGACTATTATGAAGAAGAGGATTTGAGAAACTATTCTGAAATATTATGGTTTACTGATTCATTTTTTCATAATAATGATAGATTAAATAAAAGACTGAAATCAAGTCTAGGATCAAAATGGAAAGAACATGTTTATCATATAGTTCACATACAAAAGGTTGTCCTCCTGAAATACTAGATGATTGTATTGATGAATTTGTAATTGAAATATATGAAAGCAAAAAAAGGTTTATCTATTTCAAATGTAAAACTTCATAAAAGACCAATCGAATATAAATATATTAGAAATAAGAAAGAATTACAAGATCGTTTGTATAAATTAGCAGCTGAGGAAGCTGCAGGTAATAACGCTTTTCATAAAGAAAAAATGGGTATAGTAGATTTTATTGTAGAGTCATCAAAAAACAAACCAAATAGTATATTGAACGGATAGCATCTGTTTTACCAATCACTAGCCCTACTTTTAAAAATATAAAAAATGTATTAGAAGAATCAATTGACTATCCTATCGGATTATTATCCTATCCTATCCTATCCTATTATTACAGCATCTGCTCATTCACGGTAGCTTCTACCGTTCATAGTCCAGTCAAATTAAACATTTAACTTGGAAAATGGAAGTACATGGGATATTTTTCTTCCAACATGTAGGGGGGGTCTAGAAAAGCTTAACTTGAAGTTTTCGAACTCAAATTCATATGAGCTTTTACCGCCATCTTGAAAAGAAGAGATGAAGTGTTGTTTTCAAATTATCTCTGTAACAGTAGGTCCGACAAAAAATTTGTATAAAGCATTTTTGTCGCCAATACGATCGTCTACAACTTTTATTTGAAACTTTTTCGCGTAATATAAAAAATGAAAAAGTTCAAACTTTCATCAACTTTCAAGTTCACTTCTTTTCAAAATGGCGGAAAAAGCTCATATGAATTTGAGGTCGAAAACTTCAAGTTAAGCTTTTCTAGACCCCCTACATGCTGGAAGAAAAATATCCCATGTACTTCCATTTTCCAAGTTAAGCCCGTTTTTCGTACAGTTTGACTGGACTATCATAGATAGGTACCTTTTGAGCACACCAACACGACCAACTAGTCTGAATTAACAGATTTGGTTCATTATTTCGGTATTACTGTAAGTCCTGTATTATAAAGAAGAGCGAAGAATGTTTTAAGAATAAGGCGTTCTCAGCCTCTCTATCAAATATCACCTTTTTAGCTACACCCCTATGGCCACTCGGGGATGCAAAACAGGAAATACTTTTCAAGAGAAACTGTATTCTCAATTAATAAAAAAAGTTCGGTCGGGATTCGAACCAAGACAGCTTATTTAATTACTATCTACTACATCCGGTATACTATGAGGATATGAATTGAAAAACCATAATATAATTATAAAAGTTGTTAAAACAGTTTACATTAAACACTAGTGCTTTTCGGGTGATCATAATTTTTCTTTTATGACATAGATGTCGCATAATGCTTTTTAATTACACAGTTTCTATATAATAATAATAGGTTATATAAGATAAGAGTTAGGACATGTGGATCCAATGTCAAGAACGACTTGATTTCTCATAAAGTATTTTCACCTATCAACTTTCAGTTGTTTGATTTGACAAATTGTTTCTTGACAAAATATGTCAATAAATTCTTTGATTCAACATTATTATAATACTCTTAATATTTATTTACTAATAAAAAATACATAGTATTATTAAGATAAATTAATACTATAAAGAAAAATGTGTATTAGGATGTAAAGTAATGTAAATTTTGTTATACAATCTAAAAAACAAAGTGTCAGATTATTGAGATCATGTACTCCTTGACATTGGATCCAGCCAATTAAAATCTGGCATCGTACATGTCCCAACTCTTATTTTTATTATTTAATATTATTATAGAGGAACTCTATTTAATTACAAATAATATATTTAATTTAATTAATGATTATTATGATTTAAAATTAATAAATATCAACTGGAGAAAAATTATCTAAAGAATTTATTAGAGTATTTCAAGACCAGGTAATTTGGACGTTTATGTCTCGATTTCACAACTTATCCGAAGATTTTATTAGAGAATTCAAATATAAAGTTGATTGGCAAAATATTTCAATGAGTCAAAAATTATCAGAGGATTTTATAAGAGAATTTCAAGATGCAATTAATAAATAAAGTGGCCTACTTAAAATAATCAAGAATAATCCTTATTTTTAGAGGTGTCCCAAACTGGCCCACTATAAATCAAAAAGAAAATAACCCTTATTTTTCATTTTTGTCTCATTTGTCTCAAACTAGCCCACTATAAATCAAAACGAAAATAACCCTTATTTTAGCTTACTTATTAAAATAAGCACAAAAATCAAAGAAATGACCTTGTTTTTCATTTTGTCTCAAATCGGCCCTCTTATGTGTAAATATTCCATGTACTGAAGTAGCTGGAATTTGTGTATTTAAATGTAATTAAATTTTAATGAGATTTACGACAGCTGATTGTTTTTGTTAATTTTTTTCGTAAATATTGATTTTGAACCATAAGTGTGTTCTGTTGTTTTAATAGTGTTTTTGTCAGCTATTTATCTATTTAGAATTAAGATTCTTGTTAATTGCAATCATATGTTTTATTTTGCGACGTCATAAGAAAGGCGATGTTCAGAAATTTTCTTGTTTTTTCAAATGTTTTGGATAAACATATAAAAGGGCCTTCGAAAAGTAACAGTTTGAGTCGATAAAAGCTAAATGTTGAATATACGTCGGCTCTAGATCTGAAAAATAAAGTAGGGTTATGGTGCCCATATGTTTTTTTTGTCTATCGTCTATCATAAGCAAGAATGATATTTAACTTTATATTATATGGAACAAAGAAGAGTTGTCTTCACTCTTAAACACAATCACAGGGATTTGTGACATAAATTATTTTATTTAAATGAAAGAAGATATTTTTTTGTGTCATCGATTTTAGTTCGATTAATGAAATATGGACTTCATAGCTGTATATTTTGTGAGAGTGCGTTGTTACTGATTGTGTATATAGCGGCAATTTTTAAACTTCTATTATTTAACAATATAAAAGTAAGTTGTTTTAGAATTTGTTTTCTGAGCAGAAACCTTGATTAAGTAATTTTTATAAGCAATTTTCTTTTTTAAGCAGTTGTCTAATTTGTTTAATATTGGTTTGTTTAAAAGAAACTTGTTATAATATCTATGTCATATTATTAACAAGATAATAATTTATTTAAACAAACTGAAGAGAGATTTTCTCATCGATTTTAGTTCGATTAATGAAATATGGACTTCATAGCTGTATATTTTGTGAGAGTGCGTTGTTACTGATTGTGTATATAGCGGCAATTTTTAAACTTCTATTATTTAACAATATAAAAGTAAGTTGTTTTAGAATTTGTTTTCTGAGCAGAAACCTTGATTAAGTAATTTTTATAAGCAATTTTCTTTTTTAAGCAGTTGTCTAATTTGTTTAATATTGGTTTGTTTAAAAGAAACTTGTTATAATATCTATGTCATATTATTAACAAGATAATAATTTATTTAAACAAACTGAAGAGAGATTTTCTCAATATAATTGATGTATTTGATTTCATTTTGTTTTCTTTAATGTTTATTTTTGAATAAATAAAATCTGTGTTTACAATTTCAACATTTGTTTATTATTGATGTGGTATGTAAGTATTCAGACATTTTTTAATACAGAGCTTAAATTTATTTCTCGTTCAGAAGCAGAATTCCAGATGTGGTTTGTAGTTAAGTTTTAAGATTGCTAATGTTGATTTGGGTATGTAGGTTAATCTCATGATCAACTGAATTAAAACTGAACTACCCTATTGGTTAAAGACAAATCTATTGGAGGTGTTGTAGTTTTATTGTTTATTATAAAGTTAGCCGAATCAGATTAATTTTATTATTTTAAATATAATCTTAGTTTATTGTAGCCCGAACGCGGAGCTTTACTATCTTTCTTATTAATTAATAGGTATATTACCTGTATCAATAACTTATTATATTAAATCAGGCGACTTTAGTATTTTTGTGAAAATTGCACTTAATTTGTATTGTGATGCTCTATCTTTCAATGTCGATATTGAAAATTTACTTTTCCGTTCACAAGTTATTATCGTGTAAAGTTTTAATAAGTCTCCTTGAACACTGGTTTGTAACTTGTTGACATTACTAAACTAATAGTTTTATCTGAAACATATTTTGTAAAGCATCTTGTATATGTTCAATACATAGGAGGAATTCACGTAAGTGTGGAGAACATGCAACAAAAGCAACAGTTCAGACAATGAACGTTATAAACCAAACTTCACTATAATTTATTATGGAAAATTAACAAGAAATCTAAAGTGAAACTTCTGTAATACTTCTAGAAGACAAGCAACTTAATGACGCTATAATAAAATAACTTTTACTTGGTAGAGAAATCATGTTCAACGCATATTCTACTATAGTTTCGAATTTCTGAAACTTCGTCGGTTTACGAAGAAACATAAATTCGTATATCACATTCCCTCAAAGTTCTACTATATTCTACCACATAATTCCTATTGCAGACTTTGATATCGCGTATTAATTAACAGAGAAAATCTATAAATGGAAGATGTGAATGCAGTTACTGAACATTATTATTTTTTTATTCATAGAAAAAATATTGAAAACCTTAAAAGATCAGAAAAAAAGAAGATTTGTAATTGTGAGATTAATTTTGAACTGCTTGTACGATATTTTGTATCCTTATCTTTAAATCAATAAGGGAGCGTTTAAGTTATTTATCTGTTTAGATTTTGCTCCTAGCTGAATGACGTCCCAAAGTACGTCACTCATTAATTTGGCATATACTGAGGATAGAGATTTCTTGTTCATCCTAAATTTTTGCGTGGAGGGAACTACTGCTCAAAATTTCTAAAGATAATGCAGACAAAATTTATATTTTTTGCACAATTTCTTGCACTGCCAATAGTCCGTTCCTCTTGATACTTCCAAGTTCCTCTTGATACTTCCAAGTTTCTCTTGATACTTCCGTACTATTTCGTTAATTTGAATCACATGTTTGTCAAATTTACGTAGTATAAATCTTCTAATAGAAATGGAAACCTAATACAAATTAGTATTCAAAATAGTTATCTTTTGGCATTCGTCGTAAAATTGGAAAACATTTAAATTTTTTTTGTTAGTATACATTTCAGCAGTTAACATGCAGTCAACAACAGCATCCTAACAATGCAGAGAAAGGCTTGTTTGTGAAATATGTGTGAAAGGGGTAGTGTGTACTTTCAAGAGGTACTCACAGTGCATACGAATTGATTTTTACACAAAATATTCACTTCCTTGCAAAATCAAGTCTGATGTTTAGCGGGTTACCTACTAGCAACAGTTAAATCGCAACAAAACATTAATAAAAAATAATTTTAAGTTAAAATCGTCACTTTTGTTTCTATTTAAAATTATTTTGTTGAAAATCAGCATTTTCAAAAACAAGAAAGAAATCTATACCACATGGATCTGCACAAATTTATTTAATGAAATGATAGATTTAAGTTTTAAATAAACGAGTTGAATACTCCTAAGTGTGAAATTGCGTTTCAATTTTTTTATAAGCTTTTACCCAAAATGGAACGAAAAGTTTTTAGTTTGTTTTATTAAATTTACTTAGAGTAGAAAGTCTTAGAGATCCGACTTGCTTTAACTAAATCGTGAAGGCCGGCTAAACCATATACCATATTTTCTGAGAATATCCCACTAGATGTATTCAACAACAGCACTTCGATGAGAAACTAGGCTGCGTTAGAAGTAATGTTAGATTGGAGGTTAGACTATATTAGAGGATAAATTAGGTTAGAAATTACAATCGCGTAGGTTAGAACAAAGATTAGGTTATTGGTTAAATTATAGGTTATGTTATAAGTTAAGTTATATGCTTAATCTTATAGGTAAGTCTAATACAATCTGGTTAATACAATATAACCTACTCTCTCATCTAACCTAGGTCAGGTTATGAGTTATGTTATGGCGAGGTTATATGTTAGGTTATAAGTTAGTTTATAGATTAGGTTGTAGGCTAAGTTATAGCTTAGAATAGGTTAGGGGTTAGGTTAGGTTACGTTGGAAGTTAGTCTACGTAGGCTGCATTACGTTATATAGGTAGAGTCAGTTAGCTAAAATTAGAGTTTAAGTAAGAAGATAGATAAAGGAACAGAGCTTGGTTGGAGACTAAATTAGATGTTAAATAATAGATAAACTTAGAAGTTACGTTAGGTTGAGGAAGGTTAGTTTATGTTAGGATAGAGGTTGGGTTAGCTTTGGTTTGAGAGTATGATGTCTGTGAGAAAACGTAAAATCTATTTCAGTCAAATTTTCCCTTTTTGTAGCTTTTCAAAAAAATGATCTCCATTCTGTAATTTTAATTTTTAAGATTTTAATTGGAGATTTATAGTTCACGCCTCATAGAATTGTCCTTGAATGTTTGAAACAATCTTTTAGTTTTGGTTTAGTTATAGGTTATAGAGGTTTTCCCCTTATATTATATTTAAGGGGTAAATCTCGGAATGAAAGTAAGAAAGCTGTATTTTTGCATGAACCTTTCTTTTGACGTTCTGAAGACTGGCTGAAAAGTCTCCTATAATATCGTGTCTGCGTCACAAGATACTAAAGGTCGAAGTACACGAAAATCAGTTTTTCGCAATTATCTCGTCTTCTATGCGTCATATGTCATTTAAGGTAAAACTTGTAGATCATAAAATTATCTACAATTTTTATTTTATGCATTCTGTCGTATGATGAACTGTTCTCGAGATATATCGCGGAGAGTGGCACGCGCGCATCCGTATATAGGATAACGCTATGTAATCTGCGGAGTCAGGTATATCGTTCGCTATACAAAGAAAACTGTCCTCGAAACATATTGTGTGAAAATGGATAACGTTTTCTTTTAGAAATGTACAATGCTCCAAAATCAGAACATAATATCGACAATTATAGTTATACACAATTTATTAAGTCAACAAGACTTAACAAACCGGTGCAGTTATCATGTCTTCCACATACAATTGCAGCTGCTCAACAGTACATCTATCAGATCTACTACAAAATCCAAACTTGGTTAGATTTACAACCTAAGGAATTGGGATGGATTGTACAAGAAGAGATCCTACAGCCGATAACAACATTATTGCCACCGGCACCTGAAGAACTATTGAGTACAATCTTCTGCAATTGCAAGAAAAGCTGTGGTGCCAACTGTGGATGCAGAAAAGTAGGGTTGCAATGCTGTTCAGTTTGTGGCCAGTGTAACGGACAAGCATGCCTCAACGCTACATCAATACCAAATGATTTCGATGGAGAAAGTGAATTTATCCCTGAAATTCTTGAGGTTTTAGAGTCAAATGTGACGAACAACTAGGATGATGATAATGATCTGGAAGTTGAATTTGGGCGACCAGATGATGACGACGACGAACAAGAGGAATCTTGAGCCGTATATTAACTGGTGATGATATTCAGAAAGAATACCATATTTAAAAAACAGCAGAAAAAATAATTTCAGTATTGTGCCAATTTTGGCCATAACTTTGCATAGAAAACTATATTATACACCTGGCTCCACAGTATATGTACATAGCGTTAACCTATATACGGATGCGCGCGTGCTACTTTCCGCACAATATCTCGAGAACGGTTGATCATACAACAAAATGCATGAAATAAAAATTGTAGATCATTTTTGCGAATTGCGAAAAACCGATTTTCGTGACCTTTGACCTTTAATATCTTGTGACGCAGACACGAGATTATAGGAGACTTTTCAGCCAGTCTTCAGAACGTCAAAACAAAGGTATTTTTCATGCAAAAATACAGCTTTCTTACTTTCATTCCGAGGTTGAATCCTTATTTTACTGGAGCATTAGAGTTTAGGTGAGAGGTTATATCAGCTTAGGTTATTTCAGGTTAGAGGTTAGATTAAAAGTAGGTTTAAAATTATTAGGTATTAAAATGAAGTAGGTTTGGTTAGGTACCCTAATTCTAGAAGAGAGGAAAAAGTGATGAAAACTATAACGGTCGTTTATTGGTCCGTTTAATTTTTGAACGAAGTCTAGCGGCAAGATACGAAAATCATCACCTTAATCATTCTGTGCTACTGTTCATTCTGTGGGCTTGTATGTGAGTGTGCGTGTGATAGCTTTTAAGAAAAATGTAATTTCTGGCTTCTGCAAGCCAGTGACATATATGGACTGTAAATCTCACATTGGTATACTAAAAATTAATAATAGAAAAAAATGCATAATAAATAAGAATAAATAAGATGCAATCAGAGATCTGGAACTATTCAGCAGTTGAAGAACATTACATCTAACAGTGCAGAAACAGAGCAATAATTATTAATTTGATTTTTTTATGCTTCCGACGTGTACGACTGCATTTATGCCTTAAGAAATAAAATGAGATTACTAGGTACTCCCAAGAATTTTCTTACACCCGTTATTTTTGATCTGAATTCATAATTGCAAGTACTACATTTTATAAATATGCATTCTTCGTTGAAATACGTTCGTGACATTCAAATTTAGCGAACTTTTCAATCAACTCTCAAGCCAGTTTCTAAATTATTAATCTTATCATTATTCAACATCTGAATATTTAATAAGATTTTGGGACCAGGGTCGTTAATGCATTCATATCCTCTCATGGACGCAGGTACGTATATTTGCTAATACAAGTTCTTCCTGGTTGTACTTCTGATTTAAAAACACTACAAAAATGTTTATTCAAAGACTCGATTCCTATTCGATTATATTAATAGAATAGCTTTGTATGTTATCTATTCCAATTACCCATATCAAAATTTCCAGGCGAAATTTCTCATAAACTTTATTACGCTTGGGAAATATAAAAGTAGGAAACACGTGTAAACATTATTTCTCCCTTAGAAACAGTATTTCTTAATTTTGTGCTACTTAAAAATGAGAAAATACGGATTCATCTTAATTTACGTTTAACACCATCCGTATTAAGTATTTCTTTACTGCGTTTCCGGATCTAAATTTAAATTAACAGATATTCCTTCTGTCTGAACTTGTTTTAGAATAGTTTTTAACTAATCTTTTTTACATATTTATTAACTAAAACTTTGCATATTCATACATACATTGAAAAAAACAAAAGTGCTTGGAATCTCGCGCATTTGACCTAATTTTTATGGTATGTAATAATAATAATGATTAATAGCCAAATTAGTATCTCTGACCCGGGATATTCCCAGCCCTTGTGTGAAGTTGCTCATTTTTTTGTTGTCTCGAGTCCTGGGAAAAATAATCCAAAACACGGAACTTGTGTATACAAGCTATTTTATTAAAATTCTTACATTAGAATTAAGGTTTTATTTGTTTTAATTTCTTGATCAAATTATTAGTTAGAAAAGACAGTTCTGAGCAAGAGAATTCTTACACAGGTGGTTTCCATAACCAGTTAAAAAAACCATTATACCACGATACCTGGGGAAGTCATTCATTAAGTAAGCTTGTACTTTCTATTCAATTACATTCAAAAAAGGTTTCCATTTTTCTTTTTTCACAAAGTGCCCTTTTCCATAATGATGATATAAATGCGACCCAATGTTTCTATTCGCAAATTTTGCGTTACATGTAGTGAGAACACAGCACACATTCACAATTAATTAATTGATTATTATCTATTTAGAGAGTTGGTAATTCTAATTATCACAGCTGGATTCGGTTTTAAATGACAGCTTTAATTAAATATTAAGTAATATTCATCGCAACAGTATTTTCTAAAATTCTCCAAGATTTTACAATACTTTGACAACTTTATGAATTTTTTCTCACAAGGATAAATTTGCATGTTCATATACAATTATAATTATTCATATAATTATTTAACTTTTGATAGAAAAGGCAATTTTCCACACACACACACACTCACACACGGTGATGAGTGACGCGAAAGAACAGAGTTTGTTAAAGTGGGAAATTGAGTGGTAAAATTCACCGAATGGAAAAGTGACAAGGGAATTTTTTTCAAGTGTAACTAAACGAATGAAAACTAAAATAAAAGTTACGTCAAAATTTACTACATTAGTAACTGGACACGGTAAAATTAGAAGTTACTTAAACAGATTTAAAATTTTAGATAGTCCTAACTGTATGTGAAGGAGGTGAACAAAATGTGGACCACCTTATTTATGAGTGTCGTTTATTGAACGCTAAAAGATCTTTAATGAGAAATAACATAATAATTAAAGGAGACGATTGGCCACCGCATAAACAAATGTTAATTGAAAAACACTTATATTCATTTTGTAAATTTGCAAATTCAATTAACCTTCATAGGTCCTTATTTTTCTTATTATTTTTTTGTGCAAATTTATTTGTGCACCGACAATTTTTGTAGCTTCGTATTATTTGTTTTTACATGATCTGACAAAATATTAACCTCACTGGAATTTCATTTGTCGATAAAAAAAAATTATTATTGAGTTGGGGTTCACCTGCACCCCTGTTGGCCTCTGATGTGATTATTATTTGTGGCTGTTTCCATTGCATTTCGATCAATTATTTTTCGGTTATTGTCGGGACATTGAGTGTTGCTGCCAGCGACATGCCAGCGATCAGATGTTCGGTTATTGTCGGAGTTAGTGCCAGACAAATTTCCGCGAAATCTAAGTTTCTTGTTTCTGCAATTCTGTAGCCACGTGCACGTAGCTCAGTTGTAGGTTGATACATCACTTGGATGGGTGTTTTATTCTATTACGGGACAAAAATAGTTTCACATCATGACTTTTGCTAGAAATCCTAATGCTTTATCAGACGACGAGTTGGCGAGGTTACCTGAAGAAGATGATAATGATATTGGTGATATATTGGAGTTAGAAGATGACGATGACAAGAAATCTGATTACTTATATGAAGAGGAAGAAATCGATGACGAAATTCAAGGGCAGAAAAGGGAAAATGAGCAAGAGACAGAAAACGATGCAAGTGCTGCCGAAGGCGATGATGATTCTTATGAAAGTAATCCAAAGTACAGCACTAAGGATAAAGACATCGAATGGTCAAAATGTACCCTGAATACAAAGGTGCGACGTTTACAAGCAAATGTGTTGAAAACACCAGAGGGACTCACTGCATATGGTTCACAATTTGATACAGTTGCGGAGGCATTTTTCTTGTTTTTTACTCCGGAAGTGATCAGTATAATTGTAACTGAAACTAATCGCAAGGCACACCACCACTTCAGCAAATGGAATATTGAACATCCAGAAAAAATGAGAAAATTTGTTCCAACAAACGAAACAGAAATAAAAGACTACATCGGGCTGTTGATAACGATGGGTGCTCTTCAAGCTTCCGGAGAACCAATTCACATGTTGTGGTCAACTGATCCAGGTTATTGCCGACCAATTATTCCAGCGTGTATGTCGAGAAATAGATACAAGATACTGACATGTTTTTTGAGGTTCGACAATTTTGAAGCCAGGCTGGAACGGAAAGTTGACGACAAGCTTGCTCCCATAAGGGAAGTTTTTGACATGTTCGTTTCAAACTGTAAGAAATCATATAATCCTGGCACCCACGTTTTTATTGATGAGCAATTAGTCCCGTTTAGAAGACGAGCACCGTTTCGTGTTTATATGAACTCGAAACCAGACAAATACGGACTCAAAAATTGGGCACTTGCTGATTGCGAGTTATATTATACGCAAAATATGCAAGTCTATTTGGGTAAGATTCAATCACTTTCTCAAAAAAGCGGAAGTTGGCCAAGGACAGAGAGTAGTTCTAGATTTGACGAATCATTTGGGACAAGGATATGGTCTCACCACAGACAATTTTTTTACCAGCTTACCATTAGCGGATAAGTTGTGGGAAAAAAATATAACCTTAGTAGGAAGCCTTAGGAAAGATAAGAAGTATATTCCCACGGATCTTCTTCCTAAGCCCTACAAGCCTGTATTCTCCAGCATGTTTGCATTTAGGAAAAATCGCACTTTAGTATCTTATGTACCAAAAAAGAATCGTGCAGTAATTATGTTGTCTAGTGAACATACCGACGACAAAGTGTCTGGGGTGGAACATGACTACAAACCAGACATAATTCTACACTATAACAGTACGAAAGGAGCAGTAGATACTGTAGATAAGATGGCGAAACAGTACTCGTGTCAAAGGAAAACCAATAGATGGCCCATGGCAATTTTTCAGCACTTATTGGATATAGCAGGCATAAATGCTTTCAAGTTGTGGACCATCAAAGATCCAGAGATCCAGAAGAAAAATCAATTAGATCGACGTCGACTCTTTTTACTACAGCTCGGTAAAGACCTTATGTACGATCATGTAGCCGCCCGCTATAGAAACCCAATTGGATTACACTCTGTAATTCTGAGGCGTATAATAACCACTTTTCCGAATTTAAAAGTGGCGAATGAAGAAAGAGAAGCCGAAGAAGCTGTTGCTTCTCAAGGTCGTTGCTACCTTTGCCCCAGATCTAGAGACAGAAAATCAAGAAAATATTACTTGACTTGCAAGAAGTTCGTGTGTCAGGCACACTCAAATCCAAGAGTAGTGCACTGTCGTAACTGTGCCGAAAAAAAATTACCCTAAACATTTATTTCATGTTTATTTTGAGAATTTACTGTTTTTTTGAGGTAATTATGTAAACATGAGTTTATTTTATGTTAATTATGATGAAATAAATTTAATAAAAAACTATTACATTGCAATTTAATTTTATATTACAATATTATAGGAGGGGTGCACATGCACCCCGGTCGGACCGATGTGTTTTATTTTGACCTCGGCCCTATGAAGGTTAACTATGATCTCCTGTAACCAATATAATTTTGATACATCTTAGCTAATAAGTTATTGTTAAATCATAAACTTTAAGTAGTATAGTTTGTACAAAGTCAGTTATTAACACGCATGTAGTATTACGGTTTTATCTGTAATGGAACATGATGAATAAATTGCTTAATTAAAAAAAACACACATACACTCAGACAAAAGAGTTGACTGCCTCAAAATGGCAGGTGACATATTCGAAAACTCCTTAAATAAATTAGTAAATATAACTGAAAAGAGCGGGAATTTACGAATAGATTATCGACGAGATATTATAGAAAGCGTGAAGACATTAAGAAAAGTGTTTGCAGACCTAAACTTGGAGCTGGAAAGGAAAAATAGTGTAATTGCAAAAATTGCAAAAAGAAATCCAAAATCAAGTAGAAAGTAACGAAAAGGATAATGAAGATCAAAAGAAAATGCTGTTTTCAGAAGTGGTAAAAGATACGCAGATAAGTACTGTAAAGAAATATAAACTAATAGTTAAATCGAAAAACCATCGATCTTCAGATTATGTCAAAACTTTGATCAAAAGAAACCTTAATCCTACTGAACTAAAAGTAGGTGTAAGTACATTTAAAGGTTTGAACGATGGAAGATTACTAATTGAGACAGAATGAAAAGGAAACTGAAATTATCAAAAAGAGTATTAATGAAAAGTGTGGTGAAGAATTAGAAGCAAATACAAACAGATTAAAAGACCCAAGAATAATTATTTTTAATGTGCCGGACGATATAAATAAAGAAAATGCCCAGGATATCCTAAAAATACAAAATGTTGAGTTAAATCTACAAAACAAGGACATAAAACCAATAGTTATATTTAAGGACAGAAAGCAACAGAATAATTTAGTAGTTGAAGTAAATGCAGAAGTAAGGAAGATCCTTTTAGGTAGAAAGATAAAAATAGGGTGGAATATATGTAAAACTGAAGACTATGTAACCATTATAATAATAATAATAATTAATATTATTAGTAACCATTATGAAATGCTTCAGATGTTCTAAATATAACCACAGAGCATCTGAATGCAGAGGAGAGACAACATGTCCATTATGTGCAAAAGCGCATAAATTACAAGAATGTAATGCAGAAAAAGAAGAATTTCAATGTATAAACTGTATGAACTTTAACCGATATAATAATAATAAAGTGACCAACAATGAGAAACACTCTTCTTTGGATAAAACGTGCGCGTGTTATCTAGCGCAACTGATTAAGTATAAACAAAATATTAGTTACTAACATAGAGAACAGAATAGACAGGACAAACGAAGTTTATAGACAAAGTGAAAATCAAAACAGTGTAGTTAAGTTTATACAAATTTTACAACACTCAAGAATAGCTACTACTAACATTTTAAAACTTAATCGAACAGTACAATATAGACTTAGTATTGCTTCAAGAACCATATACTATTGAATCGAAATTAGTAGGAATTCCAGGAAAGTACAGGACTTACTGTCTAGGAAATGGTAAAAAAGATCTGCCATAATAGTAACTAATTTAGAAATCGATGTTTTATTGATTACACAATTATCTGAAGAAGACTGTGTTCTAATAGAAATTACTTACCTGAATTCAAAAATTTTTGTAGCTAGTATGTACTTTGATATAAATAGAGACATTGAAAATGATCTTGAAAAAATTCATAATAATAATGTTTACGGAAAAATATGGTTTAGTCATTGGTGCAGATACTAATGCAAGATCAGAAATGTGGTTTGATGTAATAACCAATATGAGAGGGCGTTCTTTAGAAGATTTAATAGTGGTTAATGAACTACATATTGTTAATGAAGATTTTGATATTCCTACTTTTGAGAACATCAGAGGAAAAAGTAACATTGACTTGACTATTATTAATAATAAATTAATTTCAAAGGTAATAAATTGGGAACTTGATAAAGAAGAAAGTTGTTTTGACCATAAAGTTATTTCATTCGATTTACAATTAGCCAATCAAGCTAATAGGCTCCATAACAATGCTAACAACTATTGTCAACGGATTCGTTACATTGTAAAAGAAAAATATCTAGGAAGATTTGATAACAACTTTATGAATAATTTAATACAAAATTTTCAATGTGATATCAATATAACTGCAACTGAACAAATTGAAAAGGAATTATGTAATAAAATGAAGCAAGTAGTAGATTTTCCAAAATTTATGACTACTTATCAACAAACTGTAATAACAGCATCTAAAAAATCATTTCCAATTTCACAAGTTCAAAAGAAAAACGTTAAAGAGAGGAACGAAGAGATGACGTTATTGAGGAAAAAGGTTAATGCTTTACGAAGACGATATCAACGAACATTTAATGATGAGAATTTGAGACAACTGAGAAAAATAGAGTACATTCAACAAAAAGGTCAGTATCAACAGATAATTAAGAAGAATAAATTCAAATCATGGAAAGAATATTGCAATTCATCTGGGCATAATCCTTGGAATTTTGTATATAAAATAGCTGCAAAGAAATTAAAACACAATTCCACGATAACAACATTGAAAAAAGAAGATGGTACATTTACAAAAGATACACAAAGTACAATAGAATATATGATGGATTACTTTACACCAACCGACGATGCAACAAAAGATTCAAATTATCATGTATTAGAGCACAAGTAATAGAACCTATCAACACCAATGAAGATCACGAATTCACAACAGAAGAAATATTTTCAGTAATAAACAAATTTAATCCTAAAAAGACCCCTGGAAAAGATGAAATAACTAGCAACATAATTTCTAGGATTTTTCAACAATTACCACTCTTCCTTACAACAATGTATAATGAGTGCCTAAAAAGAAACTATTTTCCAATAGAATGGAAACAATCTGTAATCGTGCCAATAGTAAAGCCAGACAAATGTTTCATGTCTATTCAAAAAATTTATTAAACAAAAATCAATTTGGATTTATACCTCAACATAGTACAGAAGACGCTCTCATAGCTCTTAAGAATTTCGTAGAGGAAGTTTTAAAACAACGAAAGAATATAATAGCGTGCAGTTTAGATGTTCAAGGGGCATTTGATGCGGCATGGTGGCCGAGCATTCTATATGCGTTAAAGAAATTCCAGTGTCCAAAGAATTTATATAATTTAACTCAAAATTATTTTAGCGACAAAAAGGCAACTTTTACAATTAATAATTTTTATACTGAAAAGATAGTTACCAAAGGATGTCCTCAAGGGTCATGTTGTGGGCCCGGATTTTGGAATATACAGTATAACTCACTTTTAGAAATTCCATTTTCAATGTGTACTAAAGTATTAGCTTTTGCAGATGATTTGATAATTCTTACAAAAAGTGCCATCATACAAGAAGCAGAAAATTATATGAATTCGGATTTATACAAGGTTTCCACATGGGCCAAAAATAATAAAATTCTATTCAATGATAAAAAATCAAAGGTAATGGTCATTTCGAGAAAATACCATGCAAATAATATTAGACTAAATGTTTACCTTAATAATAAAATGTTAGAACAAGTCAATGAATTTAAATATATTGGCATACACATAGATTCCAGGATTAACTTTTACAAACACATAGAGTATACGAGTAAAAAATGCATCACTCTAATTCATTCACTGTCACGGTCTGCAAAGATAACCTGGGGTCTAGGATATAAAGCCTTAAGAACCATATATAATGGAGCAATCGTTCCTATATTAACACACGCTGCATCTGTGTGGATTAAAGCAATGGACACAAAGACTAACCAAATCAAGTATAAAAGAATGCAACGACTAATCAATATCAAAATAATAAAAGGATTTCGAACCATCTCATATGAGGCATCGTGCATAGTAGCTGGTACATTACCTATTATGTTGAAATTGAAAGAAATTGTTTATATACATAATAGAACAAAAGCACTTTTAGAAGATTCAGATTATGATGCACCAATGAATTATACCAAATGTAATAAATATGGATGATAATGAAGTTCACCAACAGAATTTTAATGTGTATACGGACGGAAGTAAAATTGAAAAGAAGGTGGGATGTGGGATAGTTATTTACTAAAATTTACAACTGATGTACCAATGAAATATAAATTAGACGAGAAATGTTCTAACAACCAGGCTGAACAGCTAGCGATATTGAAAGCATTAGAAAAATTACAAGAAATTACTAATATTCAGAATAATGACAAAACAGCAAAATTTTACAGACAGCAAGATATCTTTGGATTCATTAAAAAATAGAAAAATTCATAGTGATTTAATCTCTAAGATTAGGAAACAAATTGTGAAAATGGAAAATCAAAATTGGAAGATTCAATTTAAATGGGTGAAAGGACATTGTGGAATAGAGGGAAATGAATTAGCTGACAATTTAGCAAAACAAGCAGCAGAAAATGAAGATGGTAGAGTTGTCTACAGAAAATATCCAAAAAGTTTAATAATTTATGAAACTAGAACACTAAGTATAAATCATTGGGAAGAAGAATGGAACACAACAACTAACGGATCACAGACAAAAGAATTTTTTCCAACTGTAAGAAGAAGAATGATGAAGAAATTACCAATTAGTCAAACCTTAACAACTTTACTGACAGGGCATGGTAGAATAAGAAGTTATTTTTACAGATTTAATATCATTGAAGATCCTACGTGCGTTTGTGAACAAAATGAACAGACAGTAGACCATATAATTTTCCAATGTTCCAAATTACATAGTGCAAGAAGACAACTTATTAATGATATAATTTTAAGTGACGATGAATGGCCGATAACAAAAGACGAACTTGTGGATAAACATTTGAAAACATTTTTGGATTTTATAAAATTGATTAACTTTGAAAAATTATGCGAAGTTTAGAATATCTTTAAAGCTATTAGAAGATTCATTTAATATAATATAAAGACGCATTCAATATTAATATATAGGTATATAGCAGTTATAGTTATCATATTCCTAGATTCGCGTTCCTTGTTTATGTTCTTCATTTGTATTGATTTGTTTATGTTTTTAATTTGTATTGATTTGTTTGTATTAGTATTTATTATGTTTCAAATAATTTCTATGCATAGTTATGCATGTAGTGTTACATAATATTTTGTAATGGAGCATGCTGTAAATAAATGGTTTGACCCTTAAAAAAAACACACACACCCACACACACTTGGTTACACTTTCTTATTTCCTAAAACGTATTGCAAAAAAAAACTGAAAAAGTATGTTCATTTTCTGTTAATTGGAGTCACTGAAAATGAACATTTTGAAAATTTAAAGCCTCTTGAATAATCCCAAAATGCTAACAAAATTTTACCGTGCCCTTTTCCAAATACTTAGTGTGAAGGCTGTAATAAAGTTTTCACTAGTACCGTTGAGTGAAGAGTTTTAAAGAGGCGCAATGTAATAGGGAAAGACCGTGCCTGCATCGTCTCCATCCGCACTCCACTTGGCCAACGAACTTGAGTACTGTATAATGCTACCGCAGCGGACAATAATTGAACTTTCATTTAGAACGGCTAGACCAGATCGTCAACATCAAACAAATCTTTAAATGTCAACTATAATATTCCCAATGGAGCAAAATGAAGCAAAAAATGTGCGTTTTGTTTTCAACGTAGAACCAGATCAGACTTATAGGTTTTATAAAGTAAACAATTCTACATACGAAACGGTTATTTACAACATTTTATTACAGTACATTCGTTTTCTATTTCAAAAAACGTCAACAATTGATCATTTTTAAAAATCGTGCTTTTTAACTTTAAAATCGTCATATCTTCAAAAGTAACCTAGCTATCGGATTGAATTTTTTTTAAATTGAAGAACACACGTGAGCGCATCTAGTGGTATCCGTGCCGAATATTGTTTATTGATATCCTTAAATAGCAGTTAAAGTCAGCACTTCATCATGAATGTATTCATATGAAGGCTGGAAACAATAAACAATATTCATATTTTGACTATGCTAGAAAAATTCTTATTTGTGTGAATTTGTCTATACTTACAGCGAAGCAATTGAAGACAAGAGAATGCAGAAATTTCTAGAAAAAAAATATTTGATCTAGGACCTATAGTTTTATAGTTACGAATAGTTTTGTGACGCACTAAACTGACAGCGGGTGATACTTTCGCAAGGCAGGCACGCGACTACCATTCGATAATCAATAATTTACAGGCAAAAGGTAGTTTTTTTAATTAAATGCCGTCCTATCACAAATATTTATTGTTTTATTAAGTCTTAAAACTGCCAATTGATAAGCCAATATGTATAGCCATAGTAACCTTTTTTGCTAGTTAAAAATTCTAGAACTAAATAATGTTTGTCATGTGCTGACAAAGCTCGGAAAGTTGCTTTTGTTTTTATAATGCTATATTGAATTTTTGCATTTTTGGATAAAGGTTTTTTATTACAATACATTACAATGCATTACATATACATTACGAGTTACTTTTTTGTTTTGCCGAATTGTTTGCGAAAGAGTGCTTCGGAAACGAAATTGTCAATAATAGTAGATTATTGACCAGAGAATGAAGAAATTTTTAGAAAAAAAATTGATCCAGGACCTGTAGTTTTATAGTTGAGTATTTTTGTAACGCACGAAATGACTAAACAGATCCATAGCGCGCGAGTAGAAAAGAGTACGTTGGTAACAAAATCGTAAATATTTTGCAAAGTTTACAATAAAAAATGAGAGCTTTAATTGGCATAACAACAAGTAAACTTTATTAGGCAGGTAGATAGGAACAAAAAATCTAATAAAATATTAATAACTTATTAATAAGACTTCTAAAAGATGTTGGAATTGGCATTTTACCTCTATTCAAATACAGCTCTGTTCGTTTTCTTAAATTATTGATTACTCTTCTAAGATAAATAAGAAGAAGGGGTGTAATTCTTCTTATTTCTTGTCAGGTCGAAATATTCCTTGTACACAACTCATTAAAGTTTGCGAAATTTTATCTTCCATTGTACCCATCAAAATCTAATCCAAGGGGAATAAACTATCACCATTATATGAAATGACTTCTCTGACATTGTGTGCTGGTGCACCATCTTGTTGATACTACAGATTATTTAGATATGTAAGGAAAATGTTCTTGTCGCTGTAATCAGCAAGAAAAGTGCTCCAATAATATAAGTAACCATTAGCGGGCAAAGTCTCTTCGTAAATGTATCTTGTTCCCAAAGCACTTTTGTGATCTGTTTTTCAAAACTACCTACCTACCAAAACTACCAGGCAACATTAATTAGTTGTTAAAAATGTATTCCAACTTTACGGCAAGAAATAGGTAGGGATATAAGAAAAGCGATAAATAATTTAATAAAACTAGTAGAATTATGGTTAGATGTAGAAGGCGTGCAATTTGAATACCTTTTGTAAGTTTATTAAGAAGGTATTAATTACCTAAATACTATTGTTTCATTGAATTCTTCGTTCCTATGTACATACCTAATAAAGTTTAGCTGCTGTTATGCCTATTATAAATGATTTGTTTTGTTTATTGTTGCTAGTCTTACTTTGTGGAATTTCATAATCATAAAATAAATAAAGATTAATAAAAAAAAGTTTCACAGTATTTATTAAATTATAACCTGGCAATATTGTTTCGACAGCTAAGCTGTCATTATCAAAGGTAATATAAATATAAGCAAACACGTCGCTAAGGTAAATACAAAAAATAGGTAACTAGATAAAAAGGTAAAAATAATAAGAATTAAATATCTGAACACTTCACAACGGACACTTTCAGTCACGGAGAATTACTGAGCTCAATCTGTGCATTCATTAAATGTACCCAGAGTTTGTGTTTGCATATCTCAAAACCTTCTAAAATGTCTAATTTGCGTTTGTTATTACAAAAATGTAGGAATTTAATGTTATTTTGACGAGTCATAGCGTGATTTTGTTCTAAACGTTCTTGGCATAATTAATTTTTCAGAATGTGTATTTCTGTAGCAACGCACGTGCCCTTTATATCTTATGTCAAAATTTCGTGTTTGACCAATACATACCGCACTACAAAAAGAACAATTTAAATTGTTTCTCAACCTTTCAATTGTCAAATAATAAAGGATTTTTAGTTTAAAGGACGTTACTAAGAGTAACGTCCATTAAAGTCCGTTACCCTTAGTAACTGCCGCGAAGTTGCATTTAGCGTCCTCTATACTCCCTCCCTCAGGGAGTAAAAGTGCTACTTTACTCCCTCTTTTGGTGGACTAAAGTAGAGCCTTATATATAGAACGTAAAAAATATTTTTTTACGTGCAACTCACATTCGGGCTGAGATGCACTTTAGTTCCTGGGTATATAATATACTATTTCTACTGCCGCATTTTAATTGATTTATTAGACACTTACTACTTATACTATAATGAGATATATTAATATGCAGATTTTTCATTAAGATAGAAGTTTATGGCCAATAGAAATGCAACATCATGATAATATTTGGTCAATATCAAATATTGCCATGACCATCTGACACATATGAAATTTATCAATTTTGACAGTTCAGAGGTAGTGTTTACCTAGCTAAATATCCAAAAATTGAGTACAGCCAAACCAATAATTCAATTTTACCCCATTACCCCATCAACATCAACAAAATGCCATCCACCAATGCTGTCACAATTTCGACAAAAGCGTCGCAGTTGCATTTTAATAACTGTACCATTCAAGATATAACTATAAAACAAATAGAATGATTCTAAAATTTGTGACGTGTCCATGTTTTGTTTGTTATAAAGTTTCCATAAATTTTTCAGTAGTTATAACTCATAATTTTTAATAATAAAAAGTTTAATAACTTTTGAAAATGCTTGTTTTTCATTATTATGAGTGGTCGGTAGAAAGAATAATGTATGCAACTCATATTTAATGCCTGTTAAGACACTCGTATTCATTACATAATTTTCACACTCGTGCCTTAATAGCTATCATTAAATGCTCATTGCATAATATACTATTATCTACTCCTATTGGGTTATATATTCACTATTCAACTGCCTTGAGGTTGCCATAGTCACTACCGAAGCAATGGTATCGAATTAGCCGATATTCTATGACTAATGTTTAACAATTATTGTTAATTTCATAGCGCAATTCTTGAACAGCGAGAAATAATGTTTAAAGTGAGTAAAATACTTAAGTTAGTTCGGAGAGTAAATCAGAAATGTGCACATCGCCAGAAGAGAAAGTGAGAGAAGCCGTCACAGTAACAACGCTTAATCTACTACCTGATAAATAAATTAAACATAATTCTACACCTTCCATAAAGATCACAAATTGCTCGCCTTTTGCAATTAATTTTTATTAATAAAAGTGATGCCCAAGAAATACCTAGTATTAAGGTGTGTTAAATAGCATTAAATGTTTAATGGCATTTAAATACTCATTGTCACTCGCTCCTTTTTGAAACTTTGCGTTGTAATTCTTTTTGAAAATTGTTATAGTCGTAGATAAAGTATAGTATTCAACTCGCTGTAATCGCAATAACTCACTTGGATGATTACTGCACTAGTCTGCGGCTGGCGCTGCAAACTTCATTCGCGTGAGTTATTGCCTACATTACCACTCGATCAATAATCTACTATTATTGGCAATTTTGTTTCCAAAGCACTCGTTTCAAAAATGAATAATTTAAGAATTCGGCAAAACAAAAAAGTAACTCATAATGTATATGTAATGCATTGTAATGTATTGTAATAAAAAACCTTTATCCAAAAATGCAAAAATTCAATATAGCATTATAAAAACAAAAGCAACTTTCCGAGCTTTGTCAGCACATGACAAACATTATTTAGTTCTAGAATTTTTAACTAGCAAAAAAGGTTACTATGGCACGTATGCAATAAATACCTATACATATTGGCTTATCAATTGGCAGTTTTCAGACTTAATAAAACAATAAATATTTGTGTTAGCACGGCATTTAATTAAAAAAACTACCTTTTTCCTGTAAATTATTGATTATCAAATGGTAGTCGCGTGCCTGCCTTGCGAAAGTATCACCCGCTGTCAGTTTAGTGCATCACAAAACTATTCATAACTATAAAACTATAGGTTCTAGATCAAATATTTTTTTCTAAAAATCTCTGCATTCTCTTGTCTTCAATTGCTTCGCTGTAAGTATAGACAAATTCACACAAATAAGAATTTTTCTAGCATAGTCAAAATTAGAATACATTCATGATGAAGTGCTAACTTTAACTGCTATTTAAGGATATCAATAAACAATATTCGGCACGGATACCACTAGATGCGCTCACGTGTGTTCTTCAATTTAAAAAAAATTCAATCCGATAGCTCGATTACTTTTGAAGATATAACGATTTTAAAGTTAAAAAGCACGATTTTTAAAAATGATCAATTGTTGACGTTTTTTGAAATAGAAAACGAATGTACTGTAATAAAATGTTGTAAATAACCGTTTCGTATGTAGAATTGTTTACTTTATAAAACCTTTATAAAAGTCTGATCTGGTTCTACGTGGATTTTTTTCAAATCAATTTATACTGAAACGGAAGCGGGGAACTGCGATATGTACTCTCCAACTGCAAACAAGATACTGAGATCTCGGTACCTTTCTTCTCTACTTTCTCGGTACAAAAATACACACAGCGCCGTCTAGATGTCGGCTATACTTTCGTTCACGGTTCTTGGTTAGGCGATTGCGCCTCTTTAAAACTCTTCACTTAACGCTAGTACTAAAGTACTTAGTATTCAACAATCCAAAATACATGAGATTTCAAGAAAAATATTTAATATGCCTACTTCTGATGATCCTTTAAAAAACAATAACAATCCTTCAGAAACCAAAGATGCCAAAGAAAAACTTGCTGAAGTTTTTGGAGCTCCGTATTTTGATTTTGCTAGTGGCAAAGGGTGTAGTGAATGGACTAGCAGATTTTATTTTTTTTAATCTACACATTTTGGTGTTTGATCTATTAAAACTAGTCTAGAAGACTAACCATTATTTTTTTACTCTAATACATCTTAAAACTAAGTACGTATTAGCTAAAGTCAATCCATTGATGTTCTTAAAAAGATCAATGATCAATGAAGAAGAATCTTCTTCTAATTACTATAATTATACATTTCCCCCGCGTACTATGCTCTGCTTTACAACACAGACACACTACACGAGATCCAATGGTTTGGTCCTCTGCAATCTTCGGACATTGTATTGATTGTCCGGCAGCTGTAGAACTTCTGCATTGACATGAAGGTGAGTCTGGCTTTCTGCTTGCCGGCAAATCTTTTGATTTCTTCTTTAACAATTCCAAGGTCGCTTTGAAGATTAGTGTTCGAATATGAACCATTAACGATGTTACGTAATACCTTGTTCTGAAATGTCTGGACTATCAGGTGGCAGGAAATTATCAAACCCCGAAATAGTATAACGAACCAAATGAAAGGGAAGACAAGAATTTTTTAAAATTTTTACAATAAAAATTCAGCATCGAACTGCAGGTAAGCACACTAAACGAATGCTTTGCTTTATTTCCGTATTGTTGCAAAGAGATGAAATGACAAAACAGGCCAGGGATATTCGTTTCGTATTAGAGAGAAGACTAAAAATGAATGAAAATGATTTATCAACATTAGAAAAAAATTAAAGTAACATCAGCTCATGTCGAAAAAGTAGCGAGAGAAGAGACTTTCACAGAAGACAAGACATTATGGAGAAGATTGAGAGCTTTGGAGTGATTTTCATCTTCATCTTGGAATCAAAAGTGGTAAATTGAGAGAATCAGTAGCATAACCGATACACTAGCTATGTTGTAGTATGCTCTAGGAATACCTCCACCACTTTCCCAAAAATTGCAAAAAATAAAAGGTATTGCCCACATCTGGTACACTGGCGGCTCTTCTTGTCAAGGAAAACGTGAAAAAATTATGGGAAAAATTATTGGCTGTTGGGTCAAATTTAGGATATTTGCCTTAAATAAATTGTTAGTTTATTTACATTTCTAGTCGTAAATCCACAAGATAGATAGATAGTGTTTTTAGGGACTGGAATAAAAATTGTACCTAGAAAACGATTTTTGTAAATTTATATAGAGTAACAAGCTCGTTTTACAGTAACCTCAGCTCGCTTTGTTTAAATTTTTAATACTGGGTATAAAAATGAATTATTCTCGCCTTCAACCAATCTTGGTAGTGTAATGTCTAGCGTGCTGGACTTTCACCCAAGCGGCCCGAAATCGACTCCCGGTGCCGGCAGATCTGGTTAATGTTTTCTGCAGTTTTCCTTAGCTGTGACACAAATGTGGGATTTGCGCTGTTACATTTTTAAGTCGGCTACAGACGTACGTAATAATAATAATCGCCCCCTCCCTCCCGCACAAGGTTATAGCTTCTGGGGCCTGGTTTCCAGGTTATGGGTTGTAGCAATTATTTTTATTATTATTCAAATAAAAGTATCAACTGCATTAACATATATCCTTTTCTACAAAATACAGTGCTTCTCAGTCACGTACGCAAAACGTTTTTAACATCCTACTAAATTGGCTTTATCTAGAACTTATAGCAGTTTATGATCCGTTCTAGGCAAACAGCTGCTAGTTCAAGATAAATTCTAGTTATATTGAATATTGTGTTTTTAAAAACACACTTCATAGTTCCTAGATAGTTAATAATATCATTATAAAGTAGCTGATAGTACAATAAAGTAAAGAGAATTTTGTCTGATTTTATTATTGGCAATGCATCGCAATGCATTGATTCGTTAAGTTTATACAGCCCCTCTTAAAACTTTAAGAAACGAATGCAGAGTTTATCCATCTTGGGGAAGTTAGTCTAGTCTGGCCTAGCCTAGGGAGACAGACGTTTCGCGTCAAAATGCAATTCGGGTCCCTTCCGTGGCAAATTTGCCCGCATTTGGTTAAAAAGAATTTAAGTGCGATTATCACTAGTGTGGCTTCATGTAAGAAAGTTTTTAAAGTTCTGTATTATATCTTAGGTCTAGTGAGAGAAATGAAAAATTTTTTGAAAGGGATACTGCATAATAATCTGTACTGGTTACCCTTGTTATAAGAGTTGAATTTAAAGAAGGAATGAATTGTACGGCCTAGTTAACTTCGAGGAATTGGAGAATTTGTCCTGGTTGGGTTATACCGACTAAAGGGAGTGTTCTTTAAGAGAAACTAAATAAATTATTAGATACTATTAATAGGCGGAAAATTAAGCTTTTTAATATTAACCAGTTAACCTCTATAATTTCCTTTAAAGGATGGCTAGTTAAAGTAAACATCATTGTAGATCAGTATTTAGGCCACGGTAAAAGTTTAAAGTAAATTGATAATAATAAATCAAGGTTAATAATGGAAATTATTGCAACGTTCGAAATTTAGTTCCTAATACAAACCGTTCAGAATTCAATCAACTGTGTGTTGATAGCAACATTATCTGGATAAGTGTTGATGTTTTGCTTGTGTGATCATTGTTTTAGTGAGTTGAACTATTACTTGAGAGGTTAATGTGGAATAAAGTTTAGTTATTAGACAATAACTTCAAAAAAATTAGGTGGCGCCCTCTAAATTTCCTAATTGTTCCTGTGTTCTACTCATATGCAGTAATCTTTTGTGTTTAACACCCACGGTACCTGAGCATTATTTAAATTAACAAGACCTGTCTCCGTTGGGTTATATGTTAACGTAAGTATGAGCAATTTATGTGTTTACTTTATTGAAGAAATTAGCTGGTAACAATTCAGGTGCATCTGTGGGACTTTCCTTATGTATTTGTTTACTGAGAATTTTGGCAACTTGACAAAGTTGCTAATAGATGTAACAATTACTAAATCTCTTTAATTTGAATGGAGTTTTCTGAGAAGAGGCATTATTGAAGATGAACTTCTACTTAATCCGCGACGCAAGTGTATTATTGTGTGCTTCATTATCCGTTTCCTTTTCTTGCACTATGTGGAGGTCCCGTTTGGAAACTTAGGTATATTTGATTCATTATATTAATACAAACTCCTATTTCGTGTCAAAAGATGGTAATTAAGAAGTTATAAAAGTCATTCAATAAAAATCAATTTTAGACATAAATGAACATAATGTTCAGAAAGAACGAAGAAAACAAACTCTTTGAAACCATAAAGGCGAGACTCAAGCGGTTCTGCCTCAAGAAATAGTGCAATTTCTTGACTATATGATCAGAAGGGTAGAAGTTTCGGTTGGCTATGGTATTGAAAAAAAAATACAATTTTTCTCCGTTTGGCTATTGACTATGCTATTAAAAAATATAATCTTTCTCCGTTTGGGTTCTGATATGCTCTTTCTTTTAAATATAAAAAGCATGGTATTGACTTTCCCCCGAAATGTGATGGTCGTGGAAGTATATTATTCCAATAATGCATGCACTGACTTGCCGATGTATTAATTATAAAATACTATAACGAAGTAAGAGATGTGTTGGAAACATAATGAAAATTACTTGGAAAAATTTCATAAAAAGACATCATATTTGCTGCGTAGTGATTTCGGCTGTCGCGGGGGTATGGGAAACGTAGATGACAGCATTGTTTGATATTCGTGTTGTTGATACTGCTAAAGTCGCAATGCAAGATTCACTGCCCTTGTCATTTTTATTAGCAGTTGTATGGGAGTGAAATGTATACCAGAAAAATTATCCAAAAAATGGAATCTTACTACCATTTGGTTAAGCTTTAAGATTCAGGCTTGTTTGTGTTAGTAGCAGGAGCCTGTGCAGTAAAACAATTTGAAGATGGGCATCCCAAATTTATTTTAAATGAAGGTATAACTGTATATTTTGTTGTTAACTCTTTTAGTTATTGTTTTCTTTATTTTACTTCTTAGTTTTATCTTTACTATTGGAATTGTCAATTCAGTCTTCTTTGCTAAACCTTTACTTTACTATTAGTAGAGACGTGCATTTTAGGTGACCTAGCTGAAAAACCCTTGATTAGCTCACTTTTTATAAGCGCCGTCGCTACAAGTTACAGGACATATACTTTACAAATACGAAAGCTGTTATATAAAACTTGCCACGCCACTGACAATTTTTTTCATACAAGTTGTTTATTTTACCTAGAGGCCTTTTCACTATTTATTTTTTCGGTATGGTTAGTCCAAACCCACTATTTCCAATCGCCTACTTGTATTACATTATACATGTAGTATTGCATATATAATTGATTCGCTTCATTGTCATGGTGGTTTTATGCTGTACTGAAATGCACGTCTCTAATTTTATTAGTGTTATACGTAAATATTAATGGTTAAAGGTTTGTTAATACTTAAGTTCAGATATTCCACATTTATTGTTCATTGCACCCAATAATCACATTTCGTACTTCAAGTCATGGCTTACGAAGGTCTGCATATCGTTACAGCAAACTAGACTTTCAGTACTTTGTTCTAATCCTGTACTTAATATATTATACCCGTTGTTAAAACAATCTAAAATAGGAAGAAAGAGAGTCGAGCTTATTTAGTGTTGAATAATAGACTGGGCTGTGTATTGTTATAAATTGTCTCATTATTTAATAATCAATTAATTAATTAACACTCAATTTAATGGCTAGTATAGTGAAACCACACACGTTTGCTGTTTGAAGCTGAAAATTAAATTGCCTACATTAATTTTAACTTTGTTCTTGTTAAAAATATTAAAACTTAAAGTTAATACTTTTATTAGACGTTAAAGCAGCCATTTCAGCATTCTCCATTAACTTTTATTGTTAACGCGGTACAGCAAGTGCAAATAATCTAAGAGAAATGATACTCAAATAGAGAATATTAATTCTGTGTTTCATTACTTCCTGTGGGTTTATATTTCTCGTTGAAGAATTTGAAATTTTATTCTTGCAGTTATAAAATAAATTGCATTGAGTTTAATGTTCTGCAGCAAGATTTATTCCATCAATTTCGCGATTAATTCTACTTTGATCAACCGCTCTCCCTCGCCTGTAGTGTTCTATTACGTGCATCCCAATTTCCGTTACCTATAATGTAAATAGTGTAACCAACACAATAACACTAATGCTATAATAAAATTGAATTGCAGTCTGGCCACACCTAAGATAAAACGATTATAGATTTATCGATTTCATCGTCATCTAAACTTAATTGGATAATACGTTTTACAACATTAAATTGTCTGTTAACATAGCCCCAAGATAAGTGCCTAAAAACCTCTCGGGGCCACCGCAGACATGAAAGATGTTTTGGGATTTGGAGAGATGTTCCATCGTCACACGTTAACGCTGTTGCTTATTAATTAGGCGGCTTTAAACATTATGCAAAGTCTGTGAAAGTGTTTTCTACAGTTTCCGAATTTCCCCTGAAATGAAATTAAAAGTAATTTGTATTTAGCACAATTTTTAGTAAAATATGTAAAATGTGCAATGTGGTGGGGTGAAGCTGAAATAATTTAAATAAGATTAACGTCAATGTATTTTAATTTTTTAAAATATATTTTATACATTCTCATTAAGCGTTTAGTTCAAATAAATTTTATTTATTGAAATTACTCCATTACATCATTGCATCCTGCGTATTTCAACGAACAAATCATCGTTACACTTCACACGTATAAAATTTAAAGAATAATAAATTGTACCATAAATAATGTTCCAGAAAGTGCAGATTCTGATTAAGATTTCTTTTTGATTAATTAATATTTATTTTATGAACAACGCAATAACTTTAATGGTAGTTGCTACAAAAATATTTGTCACAGTCTGTCATTCGCATATCTTTATCACAAGTTTCAGAAAAATTATCTAAGATATTCTGCGGTCATATGAGTGATGACAGTAACAAACTTCCGACAGAATGTAATTAAATTACTTGCATAAAATGAAAACACAAACAGCAGAAAGCTTAAACTGACGGAAAAACCTATTTTCAATGTAAAATTTCCTTTTGTCTAGAAGAGAAACGCAGTTAGGAAAATTTCTAAAAACCTATTGAGTGCCGCTAAGTTCATAATTTCTTCAATACTGCAGAATTGCTTATCGTTGACAAATGATAAGCAAAAAGTACCGCTTGAACCTAAAAGGTGCGGATAGCATGTTATGCGTCATCAAGATCGGTTATTGCATCTGCAGGAAATTCATAACAAGTGCCAATTTACTAATAGAATCGCATAGCGGTGGTTGCGTATTTTGCGTAGTATTTTGGATATTGTGTTGATAAGTGTTGAATTTAAGGTGGCTTATTTTTTAAGTTTTTTAAGTCTTGTGCGACGAGGTATCGTTTACAAGGGATGGGTTTATAACTCGCACCACACACATTATGGAACCACAAAAATCCCCATTATGTCCATGAAAACCGTCACCAGCATCGTGTTTCAATTAATGCGTTTTGAAGGCATCGACAATGGGCAATTATTCGGTACGTGCGTCGGAATTAACTGTTGGTATAAGCAACGCAGCTGATACTATTCGGGGAAATCCGCAATGTTACATAAAGTGCAAGATTGTTTAGATAAAAGAGGTCATCATTTTGAGCACTTCTTGTGAACGTAAGTAATCCCACTTTCACTAAATCGAAAGGTTTTTGAAAAACAAACGCTGTTACTTTTTAAAATTTTTAAATTTTACTGTGGATTTTACATTCGGTTTGGTGTTATTGAATAAAACCAGTTTTTTCAGATTTATCAGAGTTCAACATCTCCCGCTTTTGTTGTTGTGCAGTCAAGCGCATGGACAATCGTGGGTATGGCATAACAAAATGGTGGGCTTTCATTAGAGTATGGTTGAATGTGAGATGGAATAGGAATTTGGTTTGGTATAATTCGCTTTAGCGGAGAAAATCTCGCGGCCATGAAATCGATCATTTGAATCGTTATATTTGTTCGATCGTCGACTAGACGGATTAGACTCTGGTGTTAACCACTTAGGTAAACCTCTTTTTTACTTTCCACCATGTGCTAAAATCTCGTTAAAATCTTATTCTATTTTAGGTAACAAGTCCCCATCATTTGCCTTGAAGAAATCATTTAATAAAAGACCTTTCAGTTTATCGAAAGGTAAAATTCTTTTCAAATATTTAAAATTAATACCACATACAGAGTATTTTATTTTTAGGTCTTTTTCTTTTGGGTTTTGTTCTTGCTCATTCCTTTTTTTGCTTCTTGTCCCTTTGAACTTGGGTTTGGTTTAATTTGAAGGTCTTCCCTTTTGGGTTAGTGCCTGCATACATACCTACAGGGTTGTTGAAGAAGTGAAACAAAATACCCTAAGCAAGGCTTTTAAACCGTATCATCCGTGGGTCATCGAATGGTGGGATGTTTGTTTGAAACTGTATGTATTTATATATATTGTGTCATTCTATCTATGTGTCTATGTATTTGTAAAACGTTTATATAATTTGTTTATTCATGCATGTTAGTGTTTAAGTACTGGTTCAAACGAGATCTCGAGTAGTGAAATTCTCATAGGGTAGTTTTTAAGATTTATAACCAGCTGTGATACAAATCACCATTCTGTCAATTTTACTAGTCTTATTAAAATACTTAATCAACATAATTAAGAACGTTTACAATTTGCTATCAACAATAAAACCCTACTTAGAAAGTTTAAATTTCACTTACTACTTACTTCACCACGTTTGTGTTTTATTTATTACTATTTATTTATTTTGTGGTTTTAATATTTGCTTTCCAGCTTGTCACCTGTAAGTGTACATGCACTGTACGACGGAAATTGTGGAAGTTGTCCATATGTTACTAAAAGATCTATTTCTTCGTGTATCTAATAAGTTTGAAGCTTTAGTAATGAGAATTGTTTTAAAACCAAGTGGCGCTTGTTTTTCTTATCTAGTATATCTTGTATTACCCCGCCCCTCTCTGACTTATTGGGGTTATCCGGCAAAAACTAAAGTAGAGCTATTTAGGCAAGCTGGTACTTCCAGCACGGCTATATTTTGGTAGGTTTGGTATTTATCTATATAAAAGTAGCCTTTGTGATTCTGTGATATGTAGTTAGCTGAAATACTGTTATCAAGAAATGTAACGTGCACCTAATTATCGTACATACCCAAAAGAATTTAATAATTGGCCAGTGACTTTCAAACAAGATTGATCTATAGCTGTAGGTCAGATTTTAATTTTTGTTCTACAGCTTTATTACTTGAACAATTAACTAATATTGATAGGAAACCTACAGTATAAATTAATGCAAATAATTTAATTGCACCCTGCATTGTAACACGTGTAAAGTTTCCTGGTACTACACGTACAAGTATGAAATTGAAAATAACACGTTTTGAATTATGACTTTTAATCTATAAATTTATCCAATCATCATTGGAAAAAGTGATTTGGAAAAAATTCAAAAAACATCAACTCCTGACGACTTACCGTAATCCGAAGAAGTTTGTTAGAAAATTGTGAGTATCTGGCTGAAATCTCTGAACCGTCTTAATAGATAAAGAAACGTATGTACGTAAAATAAATGTCCGCGTATTGCCGGATTTGCAGTTCTATGCTGTTACTGAAGGAACATATGTTGAAGTTGCAGATAAAACAATTTGTGGTCGTCAATTTGATTTCCTCGTGTGACAAGCAATTCGTTATTATCAATTGAAACATATTAGACAATTACTAAACGATATTTTAGAAAAAGTGACCAAGTTTCAAATAAATTGATCAATCGATGAATTTAAAAACATATGGAATAAAGAACGTAGTAAAGTGATGTTTTTAAAGTCCCAATTGGAGGTGGAATTCATTTAAGAGCATTTTTGCTTAGTGTTTGTGATTTTGTTTGATAAATGTGCTCTTACTTTCAGGAATATGCTTTATTTAAAGAATTTTCATAAACGGATATTTTCTAATGCTTTTATTTCAGTAAAACACATCAATTCGACCGCTAAAACCACTCGTCTAACTCCAGCCGTTAGTTCATAGATGTGTTTTCATTGTTAGTATGATTTTACCGGTTTAATTATTTCCTACATTTCCATGTCTTTTATTTTATATCAATAAGTTGTAATATGAATAAGGTTTTAATTGTTGAATTAAATATTTGCTTTTGTATTGGCAATTATTTAAAATATCGCATAATATAGTACAGTATTACAATAATTGATTTTCTACATTACAACAAAGTTATGGTATAATATTATATATTTTATTATTACATTTATATTTCTTTATTTGTGGTATAGTTAGTATTAACACACGTATTGGTATGTACCATACGAATAGAAATAATACGCTAGAGAAATAAGTAATGCGTCGCCTCCTATGTACGCCTATTCAGTATGCAATACACCTTATACATTCACATAAACGAAACAACTTTCTATTATTAAAAATAATCAATTTTCAATGCATAGATAATATAAAAATTACTTATAAAAACAATAACGTAAAAGGGGAATGTAAAATCTGCTAAAAAAAGAATAAAAACCAAATTTTAATAAAGAATAATTTGAAGGGTTACTAGAAAGAAAAGACTTCAACATGTGTTCGCGGTTATTTGCCTTTGATTGTTGGAATGCTGTTTTAGGGTAGAAGGGCGATTTGAGCTTCACATCGAGCCCCACTGCCCATATAAGTTTTTTAAATTATATTTTTGTATGTTAATAGATTAATATGTTATTATTAATCTGATGATTACATTATTTAATCAGACTTTTTATCCTAGTTTTTAAAAACAGTAAATATCTGGATATTTCTAAATGAAAATTTTAATTTTATTTGAATATATAAAGTAGGTTGCATATTCAATAAACGGACATAGGAGGCGACGCATTGCTTATTTCTGTAGCTGTACATAACAACATTATGCAATATTTTGGGTTAAAAGTAGCTGATAGCTGTCGCATAAATCCCCTATATTAGCTACATTTCAGAGAAATGTCGTACACCATTTTTTGTAGTTCAGTAAGTAACGTCTTAAAAACATTCGCACATGGTCACTTAATTTGTGGGAGTATACGACATTTCACTAAAACTAATTCTAGATCGTAATTATTAGTAGACAACTCATCTTAAAAGTAGCAAGCAAACGGAAATTAGTCCAAGTTTGTGTTTAGTATAGAACTTATTTTGTAATTCTCGAGTGAAGCATCTTGCGGTTCGGTCAGTTCAGATTAGTAGAGATACAACAGAAGAATCTTTTTGGATTTTTTTTTATAAAACGTAAGTCATTTTACCATCTTAATTACTTCATCAATTTTTTTACCATTAAAATATTCATAAATATCTTGTGACAAATGCGTACACTATTTTAGCTTATATTTGCTTACTTTGAAACTGGATAGGAAAAATAATAAATCATATTTAGCGTGAAGATTATTGATATTGATTTAAGATAATTCAGTTACCGAAATTAAGATCACTTCATGTTTCCACTATTAGCTTATTTACACTTTTTCCTCTTGTGAAACGAATATATTTATTTTTGTTTTGCAGGTTAAGAAACGCAAACTGTATATTATTAAAAGATTATCTTAAGCAACGAAATGAATTCATAATTTTAATCAAATAATTAAATTAATTAGTTAGTTGGAGTCAAAATTGACAAGTTAGCGGCAGGTAATTCATTAATTAACTGTTGGTACGTGAAAAACGGTTTTTATCTACCATCATACAAAAATTGGACACTTTTTACACTGATCTTCGAGTAAAAAGTTAACGTTTATTGCCCTAGTGTTATAAAATTTTTATTGCATGCTAATGTCAACAAGGATGTATGATAAATTAATGATTTATGAATATAACTGGTTGCTAAACAACTAAGCACATAAAAATCTAAACACGCTAATATATGTACACCTGACATAAGTCACAAATTTAAAAAATATTTCAAATACAATTAATACTTTAGTAAAGCGTTATGATCGTAGATAAAACGTTGTAAGATATACGTGTAAAAAGTCTCTTCATTGCACTCACATCCTTTAAGACACTCGATCGTGTGTTAAACCGTTCGCGCAATAAATAATGACTTTTTACACTTATATCTTAAATATCTATAAAGTGAACTCTACTAGCAGTTTTAATAATTATAGACCTTTTAGGAGCTAGCAGTGAGTTAGTAAAGAAACCGATTTATTTAGCTTAATTAAAATTAAGATAAATTAAACAATCAGAAGCACATGCTTAGACAAAAACCGACAAAAATGAATTAATAATAATAATAATAATAATAATAAAGTTTATTTGTGTACAAAGGAAGAAATACAATAAATATATCTGTTTACATGTATATCTAAAGATTAACCAAGAACATGCACAAATAAACAGGGAAAATGGCTCCACAAAAGTTTTTAAAACTGCGCGTGGAGTTTGAACATATTAAAAAAAGAATAACAAAAAAAAATAGATTAGAATATCTGTAAAAGATGAGAAAATATAGTTTATAAAAATTAATATTTATTAAAATATTTGTATAAGAAAACCATTTATGTTAATTTAACAGTCTTTTTATACTATGCGCTTTGACCATAATCTATCAAGCTATGAATTTTTTGACGATCTTCGTTTAATAAATACAGTTTAATCTTGTACTTATACAATGCTAACGAATTTATACCAAATTTTATCCGTTCTGGTAGAGTATTGAATAACCTGGCAGACAGGTACATGAAATTTCTTTGACCTACAGTCTTTACTGATGACTTGGTAAGTAATGATCTTGCGATTCTGCATCTTGTACAATAAATGTGATCAACATACGCCATAAAAGATTTGTTTTTATAAATATAGATCATCATTTGTAAGAAAAACAGTTGTCGTATATCTAGCACTTGAGCATCTTTAAACACATAATCTGAGGGGTACGTACTCTCCCTATTCAGCAGAATTTTAAGAAACCTCTTTTGTATTATTTCTAATTGCAAAAGGTGAGACTTTGCAACACCTCCCCATCCCAGAATTGCATATGTAAGGCGAGATTCGACTAAAGCAAAATATACAGATTTGAGTTGCTGGGGATCAAGGATCTTTGAGAGATATTTAAACTTATACAGAAGACTCCTTAAAGTACGAGAAACATTGTTGATGTGAGTATCACACTTCAGATGCTGATCTATAGTAACACCGAGATATTTTGCTTTTTTGGCATGCACAATCTTATGAGAGACGTCGTCATCAACAATATCCAAGGTCTGAAAATTAGGCAATCTGCTCTTTGTACACGAAAAAGGTACGAAAACTGTTTTACTGAAATTAATTGTTAGCAATTTATGCTGTAGCCAACATACTATTTTCTTGATATCACTTTCGGCTTTTGTTTTCAGTTCATCCCAAGTCTTTGCTGAATATATGACCGCTGTATCATCGGCAAAACTAACAATTTTACCTTCCAGTTGGAGTGATAGTAAGCCATTTACATATATCGAAAATAGTATGGGCCCCAACACCGTACCTTGAGGAACTCCGTATTCAATTTTTCTGGTTGAGCTAATAGTATTGTTAATTCTTACTACCTGCGTTCGATCCTTCAAGTAGCTAGAAAAAAGTTGTAATGCTGTACCACGTATACCTAGGTCACTTAAGGCTTCCAACAGTTGCGGGTGGCTGACTGTGTCGAACGCTTTTGCAAGGTCTAAGAAAACACACAATGAGGCTTCGTTATTGTCCAAATGGTTATAGACACAGTTAGTTAGCAGTGAAATAGCATCCTGAGTGCATTTACCCTCTCGAAAACCAAATTGCAAATCAGATAGCAAGTTATATTTCTTCAAATAATCTGAAAGTCTTTTTTTTAATAATTTTCTCGAATATTTTTGCAACAGCAGATATTAAAGATATAGGTCTATAATTTGCTATCTGATCGGAATCACCATTTTTAAAAATAGGTATAACAACTGCCGACTTAAATTCTTGTGGAAAAGTGCCATAATCAATCATTTTGTTTATTAAGTATGCTAATGGCGAAGCTATTTCACCACTAATTTCTCTGAGTGTTTCAGATGTTATTGAATCTGGACCAGGGGCTTTCTTTATTTTTAATGTCTTTATTATATTAGAAATTTCTATAGCATCAGTTGGTAAAAGAAAAAATGAATGGGAGCATGTAGTGACCTGCGGCAGTGGCGTTTTTGGTTTAACAATTCTTGAAGCATAGTCTCGCCCTACATTTGCATAATACTCATTAAAAGCATTTGCTATATCTAAGTCTTTGTTAATTACATTATTTTCAATAACTATTTGTTTTATACAACATATGCTAACATATGCTAAAGTTTACAGAGTGCTACGCGTGTACATCGCGTCTTAAAACTGCGTTTAGTTTTGTGGTCAAAAGTGAAAATTAAATTATAAGTTTAGATACACGTATTACTACAGTGTACATCTATCAGATTTGTCAATCGATGAAAAGAAATAATTGATATCAACGAGATAATAGTTTGCTTATTTAATTCACATTAATAGAAAATATATTCTGTTATCAGTGAAAGAATTTGGCAAGGACGATGAGCAGTAAATGTCCAAATTGTAACAATAGCACAAAGCAAGGGGGACCTGCGATAGCGTGCGATGGATGCCGGCTCGAGGTTCACCTTGCATGCGTTGGATTGAACACTGATGATGTACGGGTGACGCGCAATAAATCTAAAGCTATAAAAATTATTTGTAATTCTTGTAATATTTTTATGGGTCAACTAGGAGAGTTCAAAAATTTTATGAAGTCGCTACGCGATGATTTCGAAAAACGATTTCGTATTATTGAAGATAAGATTACCCAAAAAGCTCAGCCAGAGTTGGAATTACTCCAGAAGGAAATTGGGGATATAAAAAAACAGTTAATTAATATTAACACGAAAACACAAGAGAACAACAGCGGCGGTGAAATAAACATAATTAAAGACGTTATACAGGAAATAACTGAAAGGCAACAACGAAAATGCAATCTTATATTCTTTGGAATAAAGGAGCAAGAAGCAACTACTGGTCATGAACGTAATCTGCAGGACAAAGCTTATATTAATCAAATTCTTGATACTGTAGGAATCACCGCGGAGAGTCAGAATATTAAACCAATCCGACTTGGTAAATTTGTGGTTGGTAAAAACAGACCAATTAAAATAGTGCTTAAAAATACGGATGACGTTTTTCAAGTTATCAAAAAGGCTAAAGATATACGGAACATTGATCAATACCGAGACATCTCAATTTCACTAGATAGGACTCCCAAACAAATTGAACAGTATCGCCAAGTTCGAAGGGAACTTTCGGAAAGAAAAGCCAACGGTGAAACTAATATAAAAATTAAATATATTAATGATTGCCCAAAAATAGTGCGTTTAAACTAAATACTACACCCAATAACAGTAAGGACAACTTTAATTTACACTGTTATTATCAAAATATACGGGGGATCAACACGAAGATCGAGGACTTTTACAATTCAGTTGCAGATTGCGAATTTGACGTCATCTGTTTAAGTGAAACATGGCTTTCTAGTGATGTGGCTAGTTCCGAGATTTTTCCCGACTCATATAATGTCTTTCGAAGCGATCGGGATTTTCGAGCTACAGGACTTAGCAGGGGAGGAGGTGTGGCGCTTGGCGTAAAGACTGAACTAAATGCAAATAGGTTAAATTTAGAAATGATACAAATGACTTTTCCAAATATTGACATAGTTGGATGTAAAATAGTTATAAATAACAGGAATGTTTGTTTTGTGCTGATTTATATTCCTCCATCAGTTAGTATTTTAGAATTTGAAGCTTTTTTTAATGTTTTCGAATCACTTGGATATCTTTTTCAAAACTGCACCTTCATTTTTCTAGGTGACTTCAATGTACCCCTCTATAACAGGAATTCAAGCGATTCAAAGACATTTTTAATTAATAATTTTGGTAATTTTTTTAATTTAAAACAATTGAATACCATTGTTAATACCGACGGACGACTTTTAGATTTAGTTTTTTGTAATATTTCTTGCGAGATAACAAAAAATAATTGTTCACTGCTAAACATCGATAAATATCACCCTGCCCTTGATATCGACATAGCATTAGATAATTTCTGCAAAAAAGATTTTCCGTTTAATCACGAATCTGGAATGTACAATTTCAAAAAGGCAAACTTTCCTTTGCTTTATGAATTAATACAGGGTGTGGATTGGTCTCATCTTATTCAAGTAACTGACGTAAACCAAGCTTGTAATGATCTTTACGAAATAATATACAGGTTATTTGATATTTGTGTACCACGTTACAAAAAACGTAAAGGATCATATCCACCTTGGTTTACAGCAGTAATAATCTCTAATATTAGAAAGAAACACTTGGCACACAAAAAATTTAGGAAACACAAAACTGATTTTTATCTCGAGGAATTTAAACATCTCAGATGCGTAATAAAAAGACAAATTAAAGTATCATACGCCGCTTACGTTCAAATAGTAGAAGAAACTATTGTTGCAGAACCAGCAAAATTTTGGGCATATATTAATGCTAAAAAAGGTAAATCCAGAATACCGGGATGTCTATACCTTAATGATTCAATATATGATACGCCTGAATCTATAGTTAATGGATTTTCACAATTTTTTTCTAGTGTATTTTCAGATGCTCGCCCCGCCAATGAAAGTCAACCCGTTTCCTTAGTCGGTAGTTGCATACAGCTGAATGATATTACTGAAAAGGATATTCTTAACGCAGTAAAAAAACTTAAAAACAAAATGACAACTGGAGTTGATAATATCCCTAGTTTTTTAATTAAAGATTGCATATATGCATTTATAGAACCGCTTTTAGCTATATATAATTTGATAATTAAAACCAAATCATTCCCAGAAATATGGAAAACAAGTAGAATATGCCCGGTTTTTAAATCAGGAGATCCAACATTAATAAATAATTACAGGCCTATATCTATTATTTGTAATTTTGGCAAGTTGTTTGAAATAATATTATATAATACCGTATATAGGGAAGTTAAAACAAGAATCTCCATCAATCAGCATGGGTTTATGGAAAAAAGATCCACCACCACCAACTTAGCTTGTCTAACACAATATATATGTGAAACTTTGGATCAAAATGGGCAAGTGGACGTGATATACACTGACATACAAAAAGCTTTTGATAAAATAAATCATACTTTACTGTTAGCTAAATTAAAAAATATCGGTCTGTCGGAATCTTTATTACAATTAATGGACTCTTATTTACGCAATAGACAAGCTTTTGTTAGTTACGGTGGTTATAAATCAAATGTATTCATACCAACGTCAGGAGTTCCGCAGGGATCCAATTTGGGACCCTTATTGTTTATAATATTTATAAATGACCTATCTTTACTGCTAAAATTACCTCACTTACTTTTCGCTGATGATCTAAAATTATTTTGTAGCATTACAGAGTGGATTGACTGTGTTCGATTACAAAATGAAATTACAATAGTTAACGATTGGTGCAAAATTAATTGCTTAACACTTAATGCCAATAAATGTAAGTCAATGACATTTTGTAGAAAATTTTATTCAATTACATATACATATGAAATAGGTCAAGTCAATTTAGAAAGATGTGAAAATTTTAAAGATTTAGGTGTTATCTTTGATCCAAAACTTACCTTTATTAAGCATATTGATGTAGTTACTTCAAGTGCTTCAAAAATCTTAGGTTACTGTGTCAGGAATTGGAGGAACTTCGCCAATACTAAAACCTTGCAAATACTGTATATAACATTGGTTCGAAGTAAACTAGAGTATGCTTCTCTCATATGGTCACCTATTTACCAAGTACATGTTGAACGATTAGAATGGGTTCAACGTAAATTTTTAAAATATATATATTATAAATCTCATGGACAATACCCCGAGAGAGGTTTCGATCACTCTGTTTTGCTTCAAACTTTTAATATGGATACTCTTCAACTTAGACGAAATTATAAATCAATAGCGACTGTTTATAAAATTTTGAATAATTTAATTGATTGCCCTCAACTGATAGAAAAATTGAATATACACATTCCAAGATTAAACGCTCGTAATGAAAATTACTTTTATTTAGCTGCAGGTCATACTAACATTATAAATATGTCACCTGTATTCAAAATGTGCTCTATTTATAACATTATTTCCACTTTTTCTGACATCAACTTTGATGGACTAAAAACACTAATTACCAAGTACAAAGAACATCATTAATGGTAAAACATGCTCTGTCGACATTATTGTATTAGTTTATGTATTTATCATTGTTTCTGTTATTGGGTGTTAACCTGTAGAAATAAAGATTATTATTATTATTATTATATTATACCCTTATTTTCGTTTCTTCCTCCAATATTTTTGATAGTACTCCACAAAGCTTTGGTACAATGAATATTTTTGTGCAATTCTTTTTTATAATAATCTATTTTAACTTGTTTAATTAAGTTATTTAAAATTGTTCGATAACTTTGAAATTCCCGTTTAATGACTAGATTATTAGGATTTTGTTTTACTTTTCTATACATTTCATCCCTTACATTGATTGACTTAATTAACCCCTGTGTTATCCAAGACTTTCTTTTAATTTTGTTTCTTTTTTCTTTGATTATTTTTGTATGCTTATCAATTAATTCTATTAACTTCTGCAAGAATGCTGTTACTGATGCTTCAATATTTGCTAAATTATTAAGAAAGTTCCAATTAGTTGATTGCAAGTCTGATTTTAAGTTTTTATAATTGATTACTTTTTTACACTTTATAAAATAATTGAATGTAGTTGCAGTAATAGGCAAGTGGATTATTGTTGGGAAATGATCTGTTAAATGTAATTGTAAGGTAAAGGAAGGATAGTCCAACTCATTAATAAGATCTTTACTTTTCACAAAAATGTAGCGAGAATTGCACAAAAATCCTATTTTCCTGCATAGTTTGTGATTCTATTATTTTTGGTCACTAATAAACCATTTATAATAATTATTAAATATTAGAAACCACAAAAATACGTGTTGCTGATCGCTAATTGTAAGGTTATGGCGAGCAGGCGCAGCCCTTTCCGTCACTTCAACCAGTGTACCCACAAACTCGTTCGCTGCCTTTCCATGAAAGTATCATTCGAGCTTTGTACAAAAACTGCTGTTGCAAGTTGGCCAAGTCTGGTATAAAACAGTCTGTACACTTCGCGCTCGATACAATAATCACTGTGCAATGCAATTTTTCAATTTCTGACTTCGTACGTAACATATATAAACTAATAGAAAGTAGCGCAGAAAACCATTTGTAAAATAATAGCCAGTTCCAATGTCCGGTGTCCGATGTCCGATGTCCACCGAAAAATACCTCGAAAACTAGAAGGCTTAGGAAGCTAACATTTTACAGGCAAGTGAGCCTTGCCCCAAAGGGGTGCATGAGTATATTTTTAATCCTAGAAAACCCGAGGGGGTCGCAGAGGAGGGCATTTCTTAAAAAATCATTATGGCTATATATCTCTTGAATGGCGTAAGCTCTAAACTTCAAATTTTCACAAATTATACTTGAAGCAATTTTGAAGATAAAAAAAATACAAAAATTACCGGCATTTCATCCAGGGACGGACTAACGCAACATTCCAGGGGGAGATGAGTTTTCCGCAAAAATAACTCTTATAAAAATCTCGATTGTGAGTAATCTGTAAGAGATACGTATATGCCATTGGACTTTTTTGTAGATCTTTTTGAGAGTTACAATTCGTTCGCTTATAGTTTGCCTTTATCTGTTACCATTTTCGCAGCGTAATGCGTTTTGTCTCTGTTAGAGACAATTTTCTTAATTATGTATTTCATACTTTGTTCATTACTGGACTCTCGAAAAATCCTCTGAATAATCTGTATATACAGAAACCTTTGCTAAGAAATAAACTATTAGATGGTGAAAACGGCATCAAAATATATTCAGTCGTTCCGAGATTCACCGGTTTTGACAAAAACTGGGGTTACAAAAACTACAAACTTAATGGGGGCATGCCCTGATTGCCAGCAACTGGAAATTTCAACTGTAGTGCATCCACACGCCGTTGATTTTCTAACGAATATTATGCTATATAAAGTAAATAATATATTAATATTAAACTACATAGGCATATAATTAAAATAACTATATTATGTATTCTCTATGAACACGTCTACTATTCGTTTAAAGTTATTCTGAAAAAAAGGCCAACTTATGTGTTTTTATAGCATTTATTTGAGCAAAAAAAATGTGGAACTTATTAGTAATTACGAAGAAAGTCATTGCTAATTATGAATGAAACGTGATTATATTAAATTATAGTTACATGTTAGATCCGATTGACATTATTATTAAGGATCATAGAAACTCCACTACAGTAGCACATCCTGAGCTACGGGATCCCCAAAAATTAACTTTTATAAGTAGGGCTGTTTTCTTAATTCGTGGGTAGCTGACATGATCAGAAAAATCAATGGTCCCCGTTGATTTTTCAACCGGTATTATGGTAGTTATAGCTATAATCATCACTTTTTGCAGGATGGCATTTATTAAGAATTTGTCGAAAAACGTACCTTCAAAGGAATCACATTACGTCTATCGAATTTAACAAGAAATTATTATTTAAACAATCCGAAACTATGCAATATTATATTATATGTATGTGCAGCACTACTAAATAAAAGCAGTAACACTGAAAAGATCTCTAAAGTAGATACTTATAGTTTTAATGTGTAAAGCTCGGAAAGTTTTGTAGATATTCTGCTACATTAGCGTTCTACATTTTATTCGAATAAGCACAGTCATTTATAAAAACAAGACAACCCACACGAAATTACATTATACTTTGCAGTTTTAAAGTTCGTCCATTAAAAAGAATGTAGTAGCACAAATTATTTTTAACTAAAGTAGTGTATTTCGTGAAACCCTGCAGAAACATAGATAGCATTTACTTGGGCTTTTGGATGGTACATTTATATTAGTTTTAATATTAAGATATACAGAATATGATTTAATTAAAAACTAAATGAAGCATAAAGCAATTATAAATTTTTTAGCATGATGAAATAATTTTTGGATTAATTAAAAAGCGCGTTAACGATAATATCTGTCCGAATAAAATCGTAGACTAATTGCTTGATCCTTTATGTTGGAAACTAATGCTGTAATAATAATAAATATAAATGAGATACTCTATTGTGAGGATTATTAAAGTCATAAAATATAAATTGCATTTTTATTAAAATTTTTTGCAAAGCTATAAAATTAGACATAAATGCCTTCAATGAAATTTCATTATTAGAAGAACATTGTCCTTGTAACCATATCGATTGCCCATTCACTGAATGTGACTGTCATTCTTTTAATAGACTTTCTAGGAATCTCAATTTTATATGTATACTAGGGTAATTACGGTAAAATTACGGTTAATTCCGGTAAAAGGCTTACGATAAAACTATAACAATGACAAATTTACAACTTAAATCGATCGCTTGTAGGTTTCGACCGAGTTCTGCAAAGGTAAAACATATATATTTAAAAAAATCGGAGTTATTTTCAGTTTTCACAGTCGTCTTAGCTTTAAAAAACCACTGAAGCAATAAAATCGTTTGAAATAAATCATCGCTTTATACATATAAAACTCTTGTCAGCAACTATAGACGACTGATTTACGGAATGTCAATCATTAAAATGTCAGAACATGAATTTTGATAGTAGATAAGAGATATAACATAAAACTAAAAATTCTAAACGGTGGTTTTCAAATTTAAGACAGCTGTGAAAGCTGCTGCAGCGCTGCATTTCCAGCGGTGTGTTGGACGTACCCAATGTACTATTCGGAAAGTTCCTTCGTCTTTCACACACAGAAATATTTCTATCCACTTCCCAGGTAGCAAAGGAATGTGAAAATGACTTGAAAAACTGGTTATTGAGTAACGTAAATATGACGTGGTACTGACTTCCTAATGTTACAGACCAATGACGTCATATGCTAGACGTTAATTTCATGTCTTACACACACACGGTAATTTGAGGACTTTTACAAGTTATTGGTACCCCCCTTTCCCAGATTTTTAGGAATACACATGAAGCTACTAGTTCTTTTTAAGGTTATATATTCAAAAATATAACATATATTTTTTGCCAGTCTCGGTGGATTAGTGGTTTGCATGTTTGCTTCATAATCCAAAGATCGCAGGTTCGATCCCCGGCCGAGATGGTAATTTTTCATAGCGGAGAAAAATTTAAAACATGCCTTCTTTTCGGATAGGAAGTAAAAACTGTAGGTTCCGTGTCTATGCGATGTTTGGCACGATAAAGATCCCTACTGGGGGTGGAACTCCCCCAGATTCGGCTAAATTCTAATAGGGTCGGCCAAAGGATCATAGCAATCGGTGCCATGAGGTACGAAGGATGCTCCGCCATCCTGATTCCTCGCCCAAAAACAAACAAAAACAAACAATAACATATATTTGAAAGGTTCTAAGGTATCTGTTCGCAAATTGCAAGGTGATAACTGAAGGTGAAGCTCTCTTGTAATCTATTTATAAGTGCACAGGTCTGTTATGTGATTAAACTGTTTTATTAGCCCATACACAGATAGCTACATTCACCTCTGTTTAATCTATTTCTCTTAATAAACTTTGTAAGATACAGTCGAACATCTTTTTAGGGAACTTCCGGTTTACGAAAATTTCTATTTAACGAATTTTTTAATGGGATTCTGCCGTTTGAGTAACTTACTATGATTGTTGTCGTATTTTGCGAAGTAAAATTCAATTTAGTAAACTAAAATATGAGCTGGTTTCTATTAAAACTGTCGAAATTTTTTGTTTGAATTTAATTCTTGGAATTTCATCCATATAGCTTTCAAACCAGCTGATAACTAATACCGTTATAATCCAACTTACAAGGGATTCTAGTCCTTTATTTGTGCATTTAAAAGAGGACACTGGAAGTTTTTGTCATCGTCCAGTTTTCTGAATTCAAGAGTCTGTAATACCTTAAGAGTCTGTTATTAGATACTAGGCTTCTCAAAGTTTCACATAAAATTAAAACATAAAAAGAAACAGTTTTCAGTTTTACGTGTGATACTATTCTGTAGTTTCTAACAGTTTACAGTTTTTTACAAAACATGTCTGAAACCAAGCGGAAATGCTGAAGTGGTTTAGAAAAAGTGTAAATTTTCAATGGAATTTATAGTGGATGCAAAAAGAAATAAGTAGCGTTAAAATGCAGATAATTTTGAAAAATCTGGAACATATTACGGCGTGTTCTAGTGAAATGGACCTTAAACGGAAACGTGCAAAAGTGCGCAAGCACCCAAATCTCGACGAAGCTGTGTTTATTACGTAAATTACTTAACGTCAATTAGCGCGAGAAAAAATTTGTCTTTGTGGGTTATTAATACCCGAAAAGGTACAACAATTCTCAGCTGCGTTGGGATATGACAATTTTCAAATAAGTGCTAGTGGTTGGCTAGATAAATTACTGATGTAGATAAATTTTTGTTTTTATTTTAAAACATCCAAATTTTTTAATTTTAAATGTTTTACTTTTTACGAAATTGCCGTTTAACGAACGTTTTTCTTCCAGTTGACGACTTCGCTAAATAGAAGTTCCACTGTATTTGCAAATCATAATTTATAATTTGGTTAAAATAAAATATGATTGAATCATTAAACCAAGTCAGTTTTACATAAGTGTAAAAATGAAAGTTAACTCACTTCTCAATACATTTTAATAAAACTCGCAGTTAATTTAATAAAAAAACACAGGATTTATTGCAAAAAATACTTTTATTTATGTTTTTAAAAAATACATATTGCAAAAACAACAAAACATTGAAAAATCAACCACTTTTAACAAACTTAACTGAAAATTCTTTGGTCAGTAGGAACTTACAACCTGAATATAAAGGTATTAAAGGTAAAATAAAGAAAAACAAGTAAGTACAACGATTCTAAATTAAGTTTTTAAATTTTATTTGTCCTCTTCTTAAAACTTCGTATTCGAGAAGCCGTTTCTTTATTTCGTTTTTTTCGACGATCCCGATGTCTTCAACCCTTGGAAAAATGTAAGCATCTTTCAGCTTGTGGCTCATTCTTAAGAAACTACAAGTAAGTGCCGATTTCATAGCAGTTTATAACTTTCGCGGCATATTGTTTACTCGTCCCGGTTTGAGTTTTCATATCGACGTAAATGTAATCACCTGAACTAAAACTTTTCATTTCGGCAGAACTGTCTGCAATAATCGTAGAGTTGTCTATTTCTTCTAAATCAGAAAATGTTTCAGGATCTAAATCCATATCGCTGTCAACTGTAATTTTTTCTTCACAGATGTCGCTTTCAGAAGAAAATGATGGTAAACAAGTTGCCTTTTTTTGGCTTCTTTTTAGTCCCTGACCCAGACGGTATTTGGACGGGGAGGTCTTCTTGCGAAACATTTTTATCTGCGACGGGGAGGCCTTTTTGGTTAATAATTTTACCTGCGACGGCGAGGTCTTCTTGCGCAATACTTGTACCAGCTTCCACCAATAACTTTTTTTCTGCCAACAGAAGTTGCGGTTTTAAACCTAGATTTTTCGAAAACTATTTTCAGTGAATCGACAATTTCTGTGGCTTGTTGTAAATCCTGTTGGTCTGGTTTAGGCAACCTATTTAAGATTTTGTACCTATCTAATGGCCATATACCAGTCGCTTCAAATCCTGACTTAATATTTTGTTCATTAGTGGTTGAAACTTTGGTTAGTGCTTGCTTTAAAAGACGGGGAAAAACTTCTTTTCTGATGGTTCCTTTATTATGTTTTTTCCACTCTTGAACAATCCTCCTCCACGTTGCATTTAGTGGTCGGAAAACGCTAACATCCAGTGGCTGTGTGAGTTGAGTACTATTGTCCGGCAGAAGAATAAAGCGAATGTTGTTCTTCTCACATTCTGTAATAACAGCAGGCGACAGATGGCTAGCCAGGTTATCGCCAATAAGAACTCTAGGGCAAGGTGGGAAATCTTTAAAATATGGCAATACTATTTTGCTAAACCAGTCTTCAGAAATATTGCCATCGAACCATTCAGATCGCGAACGATTATATCTGGCATCAGATGGTCCGTTTTCCGTCCAAGTATTCCATAGGTGATCAGCTTTGTATACTATGTAGATAGGAAGCATAAACCCTGAAGCTGAACACGAAAACATCACAGAAGTAACTGCCTTTGATGTGTCCATTACTTTCTCAGCTCTCTTAGAATTTCTCAGGTAGAACATCCTTCAAGCTCTCTGTTAAATGGTCAAAATATTTGTAAATTACTTCCGGAGAAACTGCGGCCCTACTCTCTTTAATGGATTGCGACAGCCTTTTCGAAAGTTGATCTTTGTGTCGAAGTAAAAATTTTTGTAGCCAGGTTTCGCCTGGTCGGTTTTCCCGGAATTGCGGCACTTGTTTTCCCATTCGGTCAAGATATGTTTTTACGGTTTCTTTAATGTCATCTGAATCGCACGGAAAACCCCAGTCTGCGGCGATACTGATCATATTAGCCAGATGATTTTCTTCTTCAAGGTCGATTGGGTCCAAACCGATTTTGTGTGCAAGCCCTTAACTTTTCGATATAAAGTTATTTAGGGAATTTCGAATTGTTCACTTAAATCCCTTAAGTTGTCACCCTGCCTATATAATTGTAACGAACGCTGAACTGTTTCTTTATCGTAGTCTCGATATTTTCGACTTCCTGGCTTTCTTTTGTAAAATCGCACCATTTTCAAGTAGCCCCTGAAATGACAATAAAAAATAAAATGCTACACCACTGGCTAGTTAAACACGAAGTATATGTTTTGAGGTTAGGGTGTCAAAGGAAATACCAGTATCGTTCGAAAAAAAATGTGGTTATGTTATATTACTCATAGGTGTCTTTGTGTAATAGGAAGTATACAGGTACATGAAAAATATATAAAACTTACTTTTTTTAAAGCTACACAATCACTACTAACCAGCACAACAAAGTTCCCGCGCACCATCCAATCTACCAACTAACAGGTGTCGACGTGCTCGCCTCACATACGTACCTTATATTTCACACCAGCTGCCGGTAGCACGTGACTTAAGCAGTGGCGGCTGAAATTATCAAGTTACCTCGTCGTTTTCAAGTAGCCCCGTTTTACGGTATTTATAACATTTCTTAATTCAACGTTAAGATTTACAATTCAGATACAAAGGATAGTGGAGAAAGAACCCTCATTTACAATCCAACATAGTCTTTTCCTTTTATAAAGATTATGCAGAATTAAGAAAGGTTAACATTTAAAACATCTTTAACTTATAACCCTGAGTATTTACAGAGTCTCATTAATAAAATACATTTGAAATAAGCCAGAGTAAATTTTATTAATTTATTATAATTCAGACTTAACATTTAATCATTTTAACATAAATAAACCAATAAACAAAGTACTTCGTTTAATTTCTATAGAATGTAAAATAATATTATTACTTCAATACATAGTTTTTCTAATACAAATTAATTTGGCATCCAACGCACTATTACGTACGCTATATTACGTAAGAGTGAATATTCTAATTTAAACTGCAGTATAAACTTATAATAATATAAACATTGAAATTGGCAATGATGATTAACATATCTAACTACTGAGTCTTCATTATTTACTGATCCTCACGTGTAGCGAATGTTAGACAACCAAACTTGTTCGCATTAGATTTTGTTTTTGGAGACTGGCACATTTGGAACATTGGCAAACATATTGTCATTTTGTGCTTGTCGGTTGTGCTTCATTTTTGTGATTAGTTTATTATTATTTATCGAGTGTATGTAAAGAAATATTTTTTATAAGATTGTATATATGTAAAAATTATGTTTTAGAAGATTTGGACGGAAAATTGATCATTTCATCAAACGAGTTGATTTCATTTGTTTTTGATTACAGCATTGACTTGAACATATTTTTTTGTTTGATTGTACGTAAAATCACGTTTTAGAAGATTTGGACGTAAAATTGATCTCTTCATTAATAGAGTGGATTTTATCAGTTTTTCATTATGGCCTTGGTCTGGAAAAATCTTTTTCGCACATTTCGTTTAAGAGGCTGCTTAAGGCTTAACGTGTTATCTTCATTTTGTGTTTTAAAGCTTCCCATTATTTAATTTATGTTTGTTGAGCATTGTAACCTCTACCTTGTCATGTGATTTCCGGTAAAGTAGGTAATAGTAGATATGTAACGTAAATTGATAGATGATGTAAAAGGAGCTAACTTCATGGCATTAATGCTAAATTAGGATATTTGATTTTAGGTTTTTTATAATTGTTTATAAATATTATATTAAATAATTTATAAAGAATTTAAAAGTAAATGTTAACCCAAAACACTTTAACAATCTTTCTGAAACATCTTAAAACAAATAATATGGTATTATTTTTGGTGTTTTCTCTAATATTGTATAAATAATCAACTTGTAAGTTTTGTTTAATAGTTCGCAAAACTATTGCTAAACTTATAATTACCTTGTATTTCATGCTTTTTGTCACATGTACGTAACGCACGGTTTAGCTTGATATGCTTGTAAACAACATCAGATACAAAAAAAACAAATGTATTTTTATTAAGCGCAAAAAATGCATCAACTTATAAGTTTAGTTGCTTAAAAATAATTTCTAATCGGCATTCGCTAATCATAAAAATGCCTCGGAACGCGGTACGTAATAACCAATGGACTGGATGGGTAATTGTCGATGACAGTGAATCTAGAAGATTCAAACCCTCAGATCTAATGACTTGTTTTCAATAATATCTGTATATTTATTATGTCATAAGTTAGTTATTAATTATTCATACAATTTAAGATTATTTTTTGATGGAGAGGGCTCGTTGGAGATCTATCGAGCGGATTCTGGTGCCGCTACATCCATGTATTCACATACAGGGCAAATTGCAATTAATGGAGTTATAAAAAAAGTAAGAAAAGTAATTTGCATAATAAAAATGTAAATATCCATAGGTGCAACTATATTCAGGATATGTTTCTAAGTCTTTTACCCCGCCACCCCTTCTTCACCAATGCGCAGAATAACCATTCGTGCATTTGTCTAGCGGTAGAAGTCCAGTGCAAGTACTGTAGGGTAAAGTTATGTAGAACAACCCCTGAATTTTTAATGTTTTGAAGAATCCTATAATCTTTATTAAAAAATTTTACACGCAATCACGTTACAAGAATAAAACTGTTGGATTCTACCTCCTCCATTATTTCACTATCGAAGTTTAAACTATTTAAATTTAAATCAAATTCTTTTAGTGAAATAATAAAAAGAGAGGTACAATGAAAAGATATATGCGCCAGGTAGATTGAGACAACTACTTAATAATCTTTAATCTGCTTCTGAGAATTTGACAGAAAGTTTACGTGCTTAATATAATAGTCCTTCGTTAAGTGTCATGTCGTTTTAAAAGTTCGTCAACTAAGTCTTGTTATAATGACGCCGAAAAGGTTTTTGACTCCCACAGTTGCTTTTTATTTAACTTTGGTATTCGTGTTTTTTTGTCAGTTTGTTTAACTAGCCATTCCTTTTTATCTAAAAGCAGGAATGGTATGGCGCTTTGTTATGACCAGTACATATTTTCTTTGAAGGTTAAAAGAGAATCAGCTGATCTTCAATTCATACATGGAACATATTTCCATAGGGGAAGTTCAGATAGCCTAGGACATTTAAATGAAATACGAAAAATGCCCAAAAATAAAAATTTTCATACTTAAACTTTACTTTGGAACTTCTTCAAACATGTTATACAAAAAATAGAAACATCTCTTAGTCATTTAAGTAGTAATAATAGGGTAATGATTATCACTTGATTTTTGACAATGGAAAAGAAGTCGGGTAGCCCCGGACATACTTATTAAGCGTTTGTATCCTTGCAACTGACACAACAGTAATAGTTATTTAATAGATCACTGTTAACGCAGGCTTCTTGAACACAACCTTTCCATTTATAGCATTACGTTTATTCTTCTTCAAATATTTCCTTACAAATGACGCATTCGGTATCTTGATCACGATGCTCATGGGAGAGACTTTGACTACAATGTTTTGCTTTTAGTTGTTTACATGTCATGGCTTTACGTTTCTGGTTATATGTTAAAATCTTATTCTTCTGTGTTTTTTAGTGAACGCTTCATAAGGTGATTTTAAGTCGCATTAGGAAGAGGCGATAATTTTGGCATATTTGTACTGTAATGATCTTGTTATTTACATGATATAAATGATCAAAACAATCAATCATTACATACATAACTCCATCAGGAAGGCATTGAATCATGGGTATTGCCATAGCAACAAAACTCAACAACCAATAAAATAAAGATTTCATTAATCAACAGCTTTTTATTACTCCACCAAATATTACAAGGATATAACTTCTTAAAATAGTGTAGCTAATGGTGAAACCACCCCCAGTACGCTATAGTACTGCATCAGCAATTCATGCCTCCTTGCTATCAGCGGCAAAGGCCTTTCAATTCTTTGATTAACTTAATTATTAACATAAGTTTTTATGTCTTAGCGTGTAAGGAATTTCTTGATCAGATGCAAACCACTTCAATTTTTTTGTAGCTAGCATGTATTCTATGTCTACATGCAAGGACAATAATACCTGCTATTTTTTCTTGAGGAATGCATTGAATGCTCTTCTACGTATTCTTTTTGATATGTGTTCAGCCTTTTTTTTACGAGGAGTGTTATGTAATGATCTTGTTAATTACATGGCATCAATGATCAACACAAACAATCATCACATACCATAACTCCATCAGGAAGGCATTGAATCATGTGTATTGCCATAGCAACAACAATCAACAACCAGTGATAAAATACAGATTTCGTTAATCGACAAGCTTTTTATGACTCCACCAAATATTACAAGGATATAACTTCTTAAGATAGTGTAGCTAATGGTAAAACCACCCCCAGCACGCTACAGTACTGCTATCCAAATATAGAAATATATTTTAATTAAATACCTGGGATAAACCTAATTACCCAGAAACTACTATCTTTTTATTAAATTTAAAGCTATGAAAAATGTCCGAGGGTACCCGACAGAATTGCGTCCGGAGCTACCCGATTACTTAGATGCTTTGTTTCTATTAGTAGTACTTAATTTATAAACGGAATCAGATAAATACTATTGTAGGCATAAAATACATGTCATGACCAAAACTTCAGCCAATAAATGAAGTTAAGCTGCATACGATTTCTATAATAACCTTCATGAAGTTTGATAGGAGTAGACACAGATAGTGGGCTGGAAGAAAACCTACTGTAATATACAATTCATTCAGCGGCCACGGCAATACTGAATTACATTTTGTTTGTAGACCATATAGAACACACTTCGATGTAACATTATGTTTTTTAATTGATGGTTTAGTAATTTGATTGTCCGGGTGTACCCGATGTCCGGAGCTACCCGCACTTCCCCTACATATAGTCTTACGGTAGTCTGTCATTCTTTTTTGATTTCAAAAATAAATCACAACCACCCAATTTCACATTATTATATTGCTATGATATTGATGTGACTATGATATGACTGCAAAAAAAGACAAATTCACACGTATTGAGGTGGAATTAAATGATCGACCAAGTCAAACTCCTAAAAATATCATTACCCATATGCAGATTTATCTTTGCTTTATCGCTTTAAAACACCATGAAATTTTAAAAACTCAAATGTGCTTGCGTAAAATCTTTTCCTAGGGTGGTCTTCATTATACTCTATTGATTTAGATACATTACTCGAATTACTTTCAAAATAAACAATGTAAATTTTTATAATCCTAAAGTCAGAAATTTCTAAAGTACAACTATTACAAAAATTTTAATAGTGGTTTTAATAATAGGTATAAGGTATTCCATTTATTTAGTATCTAGTATTTAATATCGAAGTTTTATATGTATTTAAACAACAAACAAAGAACAAAGTGCTTGTTTGCACGCAACTTTTATTGAATCTAAAGTATATGCGATGAATTTTGCTATCTTTATTCTATATTCCATTTTAAATTCTCATCGTATTCTGTTGGGAAAATATTTGATTGTAAACATACCTATACATTCTAACTATTATTTACAAACTTTTATGGAACTACGTAATCTACCAAAATTTCGAAAAGCATTTTCTTGTGTAGGTTAGTTTTATTCTGGCTTCTCTTTAATGTATTCATTTATTCATACGTATACATCATAAAACATTCCTCATTTATAATAATCAGTAGAGAGAAATCTTATTAAATCACATCTAAACGAGTTGAGGGCTTATTTCGTTCTCTGACGAACTCGGAACATCTGTTCTGAGAGGTTCATATTATCAAATTATCCGTTTCTTCTTATTTTTCTTCCCTTAAAGCATTTTTGTTATTATGCTACTTCATTATAGAGATATAATTTTTGAAATTTTATTATAAGTTGCTTTATTGACCTATGGAGAGAATATCTTAACCTAAAATATGTAAACCTCACGTAAAAGATTTAAAAGTTTGTACGAAATTCGATACAGGTACAGTAATATTTAAAACGGTTTCTACTAAACTTCTCTTTAACACGATTTCCTGTTTCTGGCATTTTCCAGTAGTAACTCTGGTTTCTTCCGTTAACCCTTTTCATATCATGACGGTGAATTGTAAGTGGATTTTGCTTGATGTAGGATACTTCTTTATTCAACAGAAGAGTAAACTTAAGTATCAACCGCAAAATTAAACCGTACTTCCACTTTTCGGTTTGATCCTTAAATAAGGTACCTGCATATTTAATCACATTTGGATTTGAACTATTAAATATGCAACAGCTCACCTGTTCATGTGTTAATGCTCATTTTTACTTGTATAATACTGCTTTTCCACATTTATCGTTATGTGTTTAGTATAGCATTATTTTCTTCTAATAACGAGTACCCAGTGGTTAGTCTGTTTTTATTATCATTAATACTATCTTAATTAATGTGTTTTACCCCTCCTCACTCATCTTGCCGCTCCTGTAAGCTTCTCTCACTCTGTCTGAATCTCTATTACCCCGCACACCCTCTATTACCTCTCTCAGTTTTTTTATCTTCTATCTCCTTTCCTTTCTCAACATCTTTCACCTTTTATCTTTCTTTTCCACCATATTATTGGCTTCACTGAAAAACTATTAAAATTGTTTAATTCCTACTTATGTGATAGAAAACAGTTTGTTGAATATTTTGGATATAAATCTCATACATTTTCAGTAACTTCAGGGGTGCCCCAAGGATCAAACCTGGGCCTCCTGTTATTTTTATTATTTATAAACGACATTGCAAATGAAGTAAGAAATTCGGATTATTTAATCTACGCCGATGATTTTAAGATTTTCAAAGAAAGAAAATCGATAGATGATTGTATTGCACTTCAAAATGATCTTCATTCAGTTTATAACAGGTACATTCGAAATAGATTATCTTTTAATACTAATAAATGTTTTGCAATGACTTTCACAAGAAAAAATAACCCTTGTAGCTTTCAATATACAATTAATGGTACAGCGCTTGAAACTAAAACTGAAATAAAAGATCTCGGCGTAATCTATGATTCAAAATTAACATTTAAACAAAATGAGGATAACAACTTTTGAACTGTGTTGGCAGAATAGAGGAATGCCATTATAAAGCATACTAACACACTTTATAGATGGTCACTATTGGAATTTTCGCTATTTGTAAACGTTCGCATGCATGAATGCTGCAGCGGTTAAAGCCCACATCTAACAATCTTATAATCGTCGTTAAAATAATTACATGATGGAACTTTAGCCACTGATTTGGTTACTGCACTAGTTTAATAAATATATATGATTATGTCGAATATAACCACATTCTTTAAGAAATGGGGCCAAAGTGGAGTTTAATAAAATTAATTGGTTGGTGATAATATAGTGTTTTACCTCGATTACAAAATAAACAACTATTTTGAGCTAAAAATAATTTATAAAATCCATATAAACGCATTCTTGCAAGTGCGTGACTTTTAAGACCGGACAAGATTAAAGATTTTTAGTTTTAACCCTCACACCATTCGACGGGATGGTATCTAATATAGACCGTAACTTTACGCTATTCTTTTTTGCTTAAATACACTAATATGTTTAATGTTTTGAATTCGTTTGTTACTTTCGTCGATTTTACATCACTGAAAAAAAGTAACTATTCCCCAAATGAAGATAATAGATTTATTAGAATAGTTAAAAGTTATTTATTGCAAAAAATGTCATCTTTTTAATAGTGTTTACAAGAAATCGTTATTAGAAAGTATCGAAAAGAACACTAATAAAAAAATGCGTTTAAATGTAATATTTATGTATACAATAACCGATTAACACGACAGAAAACAAACATTTAATGTATAATATGTAATAATATTATACAAAATATTGGTTCGTCCAGTTGTAACGTATTAAAATTCTCGATTTAATTTTAATGCAAATTTATATGCATTATTGGTAAAGAATCTTAGTACGTCCCTGTACATTTCAGTATATTTTCGTTGGGTTAAAATTGCTAACGATATTTCGAATCAAATGGTGTTTTTTTTAATGTTCATTTCATGGTCATTTCAAAATGTTCTCATATAGATGAATTTTGTTTTGTAGTAAAATATCGAGTTAAAATATTATTTTAGGGGTAAAATAATTCAAATTTATGTCTTTTCTACGTGACTATTTTCGTTTTTAAAGAATAAGTTTTCAGAAGGCAGACATATAAAGAATAGTTTGCGAGCACATTTAAATATCAGGTTTCGCGCCATAAATGCAAGATGTCGTTGTGAATTTTTCGATGGAACACTCTGGAATAAATTCATGATTGGCTTAAGATGCGTTCGTCTGAATTTTGGTAAGGTAGTTAATTTTCCCTCTTTAAAGATGTTTAGGAAAACAGATTTGCCACCTCAAGTTCAGTCGGACAGCGGCTCTCGAAGTCCAAAGCTAAGGGGTAGCCCCTGGCTACCGCCGTCGCGTTAAAGTGATATTATTGTCACATATTTACAGTACAGTTAGAACGTAGCAAATCTAAGTGTTATACCGTATCGATTTTGTTGTTACGAAATTAATCCAGTGAAGAGGATTATTCCGAAATTTTAGTTTGGTGAATTTTTATTCACGTAATAATAGTTCTAATGCCGAAGATTTGCTATTAGAGTTCAGTGTTAATTCCCACTATTTTTATTTGTTCCTGACTCTATTAATCAGAAGCTTTTAGGGTTAACACCCACACCCGTATTGTAAGCCCGTATAAGCTTTGTATGAAAATCATATTCATGATTGCTTATAAAAGTTCATTTGGCATTTTCTATTAGATTATAAAACAATAACTTTCTTTCCATAGTTATTGGTCTGTATTTGTTTATGGCTTTAATTTCATAATTTATATTACTGTCGCAACGCAAAAGTAACTCTTGTGCCCTGTGATTGCTTTGTGTATTATATTCAAAATTTATAAATAAATATATTGTCCATACAATCACCTTCTCTGGTATTCTCAAAAAATTTTTCTTCACATACGAAAGTAGTACGCTAATATCCAATAAAACCAACAGTCAAACCTTTCAGTATGGAAAGTTGTTTGAAATATAAATAAAAGGCAGAGTAAAAGTAGTATATACATATAAATAGATAGAAGGAAATACGACGAATAAAACGTGAAGAGGATTAAAATGGTGTAGAAAGATAAAATCATAATTTACTTAATAAGAGTACTTAAAATATCACAGCTCGTTATCATTGGCTCATTAAAGTGACGACTGAGAGAGATTAAAGGTCGGTTCAGTCGCAACAAACTAATCGCACGATAAAACGGTCATGCAAGTCGTTTGATAAAAAGCACGATTTAAATGCAAAAACAACCGAAGATAAAAGAAAAAATCGAAGATTGAGATGATCCAGGGAATGGCTGTTGAAGAAATCAGAATTTTCTCATGTCAGATTATTACACGAACTATGTAAAGAACCTGATGAGTGACGTAATTATTTGATGATCGATTTTGAGACTTACAACCATTTGATAGGTTTAGTAACTCCCTACATTAAGAAACAAGATACCTGTATGACAAAAGCGATTTTACCTCATGAAAGACTAAGTGCCACGTTAATATTTCTTACAACTAGAAAAGCTACAAGGATATGAAGTTCACAACTAACTATAATGTCCAAGCAAGCAATGGGTGAAATTATACTGCCCTGATAAGCGAAAAAGTCCTATTTGCAAAACATCAACATCAGAAATATACCATATCTTTTCTTAGCTCACATTAACATTCTATATAGTACATTTCTGCATTGAAGTTTTGCAGATAGGACTTTTTCGCTAAGCAGGGCAGTATACCAGAGTTGTGACGCCATCTACAATACAGTTCAATAAATTCGGTCAAAAATTGGTAAGAACACTGACGAAGATCAGACATGTTTATCAACAACCTTTTAAACTTTTCCAAAAACAATGGATTACTCCAGTGGGATGAATTACTGAAAGTGGGCGTGGGTGAAGTGGAAATTGGGGGAAATGGGATTGGAAGATGCGGGAATTGAGAAAAGTGGGGTGGAAATCGTTTTCATTATCGTTTGCAATTTTGATGTAGGTACTATAAACATTGACTGAAAGTTCAATCCTTAAAGTTCAAACGCCGTCATTTATTAGTGTATTATTTTTTAAATGCTTGCAACACTTGTATAATTGATTACGTTAGCTAATTATAATTAAATTAATAAAAAAGCTAACTATATATAAAATAAAATACAAATAGAATAATGTTAACTAATATTTAATTAAAGTTACAAATTTTAATGCAAAGTAATTTTATTTAAAAAACAACCTACAAGATTGCTACTAGCAAGGACATAAAAGATCCATTAAATAACATTCAACTACGAAACTGTAATATCTCCACCGTCCAAGCAACGGAATATATGCAAGAAGTAATAGCCGTAAAATCACATTAACTTGCTTACAGTTTTCCAAGTGGAAAATCGCTTCTTCGACAACAGATAGCCTATCGTAAATTTACATATAATGTTAATGCATTAAAACAAATGTCATTTTTATGTAACTTTTGTGTCGCGCTAAAGATAAACTCAGTGAACCTAATCTAACTTCTTTTTTCCTTAAAAGCTTTCTTTGTTGTTTTACAAGCTTCTCTGGATATAACAAGTTTTCTAATAGGAGATCGAAGAGTCTCGTCGAAACTTTACCCACTTGACGGTGTCGATTGAAGATCCTCATTCACACAACTGGCAAACTTTCCTAATCTGTTTAGTTTGTTAAATATCTTACTTACCTATCAAATTTCGGATGTACGTATAATACACAGTTTACACGCAAATTTCCACATAGTTTTGTCGGTAGATACGTATACAATATATAACTACTATTGTAAAGGAATAAATAGAAATTATTAGAGCATCTAGTTTAATAATGAAGTTGCTGTGGATGCGACGAGGAAATCGGTAGAGGGTTTCGTAAACATGCTTGCTGTATTATTAATAACATAATAGTATAATAACACAACAATAAGTGCTTTGATGCTTTAAAAACATACTTGAGAAAATTATTTGAGAAGTTAAACCAATTCCTCTCTTCAGGATATTTTAGAAAATCCCCTTTAAAGAGGATTATATACCTATTACTATTTTATAATAGCACTTCCATTTAAAAGTTTGAAGCTTTTCTGAAGTACAAAAACTAATAGTACAGTTATGTATTTTAAATTTCATAATTTATTTGTGTTATTTTTATCGAAGAACTCTTTGATTAGAAACATGACATTCCTAGAATAAGGGCCGAAAGAAAATCTAGGTTACATAAATATCGTACTTATCATCATTTAGAAAACAGAAGACTAATAACTAACTTAATAAACTATAGTCAGACTGAAAGGCGGGTATATTCTTGTTTCGTGCGTCGCGTTTCGTGCGCCGACGAAAATCTACCTGAAACTTTCTCGTTTCGTGCGGAATTAAAATGATGGCATTAATCAATTTCGTGCGTTATTACCTGCATATGTTTACCTGATCTTATCTGAATATCAAGTATGATATCAACATTAATATTCTGCCAGTGCCAGCTAAAAAGTAAGCAAATTTCTCTCTCTTTGGCATTTTTCTTTTGCTTAAGCATGATTTGTTTACCATTAGTAGCGCTAAAAAACAAACGGAAACTTTACTCAACTTAAAATATTGATAATACAGGTCTACATACCTACTTTGTTATGTACCGCTAATATTACCTGCAATTTCCTTGAAATTCATAACATAATTAAATTTGCAATACGAAACAGCAATTCATAATATACAGGCTTTCAAGAAACATTGATACGCGTCGGCTTCATATGAAAAGAGCGTAAGTGCCAAAATTGAAAAAATTGAGATTTTAACGTTATCTGGTTAATTATTACCTTTCTATAAAATAAATATGAGAAATTCCGAAAATAATTAGTAGAAGTCGCTTAAATAGCAAAAATAAAATCAGGCACAAGCGCAAAAGCATTGACAGGCAACATGAAATACGTTACATTTCTTGTAAACAGTTTTTTCGGACTTATGCGCTTTTCATGTGAAGCCGTATGGGGAAATCTTACTTTCCTTAAGTGTCGATGTGGATGTTTTGTAAATTGCCATCTGTTAAAGCTAATACATTTTTATTCTTAATATCTAATAAATTTCTTATTCATATTGCGATGATATGCTATTAAATTAATTTATGAAAAATAGAAACTGTCTTGTTTGGGCGCCATAAAAATTTTATTCGGATAACACTTTACAACACTTGATCACAGATTAATTTATTTCTAAAAGACCACTATCAAATTTGTTTAAAGAGTTGAAGGCAAGCTGAAAAGTTATACCAAAACAAACACCACCTACCTTTATAATGAAAATAAAATTCTGCACCGGCATTGATTTAACAAACCAAAGACAAACTCAGGAAAAATTGTATTAGAAAAATATTCTCTTTGATAAAGTAATAAAATATTGTTCATATTCTTTCTGTAAAACACTATTTAGGATACAAAAAATAAAGAAAAACAAAACACAAATAAATTTCTTTTGAAAACATTTAAATGGAGAATTTTATTTATTAACACACAAAAAAATCAAATTAAACTTAAATTACGTGGAGAGAAACGAGAATAATTATAAACAACTAAGATTACATAAACATGAAACAAAGTTGAATAAATATTGGTGTCAAATGGCTTTAATGAATTAAGAACTAAGAGACAATCTAATTCGCTTTTCCTATTTAATTTTTAATTGATTAAACCCACAATCTTAAACTACTATTTAATAACTAAAGAAATAAAGAATGAAAAATTTAAAATTGAAGTTTGAAATTAAAAATTTCTTTTAAATTCAAAAGATTTCGCACTACACAAAATTTAAAAGATACACAAAGTTGTATAGCAGTTTCCTGTAATTATTGGTGAAGTTACCTGGATATATGTTGACAAACTGACTTATCAAACCAATCTCCAAATTGAATTTTTATTTGTGCAGCTTGAATATAATTTTTATTTTATAAAAATGATACATGAATGTTCTATAACGTGAGTACATTGTATACATTTGGTTAATTGCACAACCTTTGCAATTTCCAACCTCATTCCCATTTAAAATAAGATTCCATAAATTTTCTCACTAATCTTTAAACCATTTAATCCACTAAACGTTCACGACACTTTAATTAATTCACTTCCACTTTAATAGTTTATTCAAATGTTACTTGTTATTCAAACTTAAAATTGACTTAATAAAAAATAATTAAAATTTTCGTGACATTTGACATAGGTAATCTCACTTTTTGACGTTTGAGTTGACGTAAGATTTAACACATAACCTCAGATTATTGTGCCAACTGTCATGGCTTCTGCTTCGTATCAAAATCGAAAAGCTAGTGCCCAGAATTTGTGGTCTTTTTATAGTATTTGAGAAACAATTGAACATCATTATTATTTATTTAGTTTGGAACTAGAAAATCAATATCTCACCAGAAAACAACCGAACATCGATTTGAAATAAAATTTCTTAACCACATCCTTTAAAAAAAATTAACTTAAATGTTAAAATAAATGTTATAAACGGAAAGATGCCAAATTTTTCTTTTTTTTGATATATAATATGTCTATGACAAAGCAATTAAAACTGCAGTATTTGAATGACAACCATCTTGGATTTCCTTACAATCATGGTTTGATAAAAATTCAAATAAAAACATTTTCATACCTTTTTACATCCTTTTCTAAACATAAACTTAAACCTAAGATCCTATTAACTACTATTTACATTCAATTTGACACCAAAATCCTAAATATAAACAATATTTTACCATTATACCAAACGTGTTAAATCGTTCACATTTTGAACTACCACGGATGAGATCTTCTTTACAAAATTTGTTTCACTTGAAACTTCTATTGCTAAAGGTGCAGTAGAATTTAATTATCAAAATTACAGCAAAACATTTTGGCTGCAAGTTCAAAGATTAATGAAAATTATGCAATTATGCTGAAATTTGTTGCATCGTTAAACCAACATGGGGTTTACTTGAAATTTAAGAATAAAAACTGAAAGTATTGTGGTGATTACTTTCATACACCTTTCCAATTATGCCTTTTATAATTTCCAGGTGAAAATACACCTTACGATGGCTTCAAATATGAAAAACCAAGTCAACCGATCTATCTACATGTAAATGGAAGCTTGTCTAAATAAATTTTTAATTTTAAGTGAAAAATCCAATTAAGACTTTTTATTATCACCAAGTGATGTAGAGTGTATTCCTTACTTATTAAATAACAAAATTACTCAATTTTCTCAAATTTAAAAAAAAATTGTTTTATGAACGCCTGAAAGATAGGCAACCCAAATTACTTATTCAAAATTTTTTTACTGCAGATAACACAGCAATATGTACTTATCCATTACACTGTACAACAAAATTGGACTTTAAAAAATCTCCAGGTTCTAATACACTTTTTCTAGAGGTTTTTAAGATGCGGATCATGAATCTGTTATGGGTTTTTTCAGGTCAGGTCAAATTTTAGTTATATTCCAATTTGTTTCCAAATAAAACTCGTTTTTAAATGCACGAGAAGGGAGGCAAACTTTTACGTTTAACAACACCCTGTATAGCTACCTGTATCAGCAGGTACAGGTACAACATCATACCTATACTTGTCTTAGTAGATACGATTTGAAGGTTTATGTAACAAATATACACTAAACACCTGCTAAATACTCTTGTCTGAACTTCCAAATTCTTGCTTTGTGTTAAAAGTGTGTAACTACTATATTTAACAATTTCTTTAGTCCTGTTCCCAAAGGCTTCCCAAACTGAAACATCAAAAAAAGTCTACACCTAACTGTACTTTACTTTAAAAAAATTGCAGGTAAACTTTCTTAGATATTGAAGGTCAAAGTTCACATCATGTGACTTTGGAATGAAAAATTCAATCTTTTTTTATAATAAAACAATTTTTTATGAAAACTATGCTATTTTAGCTTTAAAACAAGCCTAAGATAAAAGTTCTACTATGATTAGAAGCAAAGTTATGAATTGTTTTTGTTCACCTTGTAAGCGTAAATTTTGCATTTTTTATCATATGTGCAACCCTGCTGTATGAATACCGTGTATCACTGAAGGCTATAATTTTACATACGTAAGTTACTTGACGTCCTCTACCATCCTACTAAATTTTACGAAAATCTGAGATGACCGGTTTGAAAAGTTTATTTTTTTTGTGATGATTTGGCATGGAATGACATCGAAACAACAGTATTTGACCTGACCCGAAAAAAACAATAACAGATTCGTGATCTTCATATCAAAAAGCTGTAAAAAACCATATGGAAATTATTTCTGTTGTACCGTGATTATTTCCCTTTTATTAATTAGGATGTAAAAGTAGCTAGAATAAATAGCTTTAAATTAGAAAATTCATATAATTGATGAAGCAATCGAACTGGTTTAAAAAATCACATGATTATTTAAAAAATTATGAGAACAATTATTTACTTGTATCTGGGCTAAATTAATAATTTTTATAATACTTTAGATTTTTGTATTTGGTATAAAAAAACACTGAAAAGAAAATCAACAATTTGTATGTAGAAATCTTATTTTAGAAAGTATCCAATGTCAACAGGTAAATTTTGGGTGAGCGCACGAAACGAGAAGTCGTTAGTACCGAACTTGATTGTCCATAGGTTGACGCACGAAACGAGAAGATTTTACAGTTCCGCACGAAACGCTCACAAATCGAAAGGCGAGCGATATTGCAAGAACCTGTACGTAACACCAAACTAAAGGCAGAAACAATAGTCAAAGAATCCATTACATTCTAGTCCTCCAGTTATAAAACAAACAAAACAAGTTTTTATCACTCATTGTTAGGGAAGATTTGATTAGCACATGTGCCACTAACCAGAAAATTTTAATTGTTGCTGCTTTACCTGCTTTAGGTAGTAGAGCAAATTAACCTTGACAAGTGTAGGTCAAAAACGAATAGTTTTCCAGAAAATAAATTTTGAAATTTGATTCATATAAAATAGCCTTTAAAACACTTTTTCATTTTTATTTAAGACAGAACACACGCCAGGCTATCATGAAATTGGGCATTTACCGTTCAAATTCTTCTTTTTGTAGTTCGGTATATATATTGGGAAAACACTTCGAAATTTTGACATAAGATATAAAGAATATGTGCGTTGCTACAGAAATAAACGTCTTGAGAAATCTAACAAAATCACAGTGACTTCCCAAAATAATATTTTTGTACGACCATGCTATTTCAGATTGTTTACCACACTTGGTTTTAGAACAGTAGGTTATATTTACTGGTTACTAAACAAAAAAGCGTCGGTAAGTAATTACTTACCGTTCTGTTTTTGACAGAACTGAACGGTAAGTAAATTATATGAAATTTATAAAATAAATGCATGATCTATTAATTTTCTGTTTCTTTGGAAAAAGTATGCCAACAGGATTTTTTCAGCTGTTCCCATGATTCTCTTTAAACCACTTTTTGGATTATACGTCTTTTCGTAGCGTTTTTTAGATTTTTCTGGAACTACTGAAGAGCATCCTATTTCTTAGGCCTCTTCGATATCCGAATTATATTCGCTTTTAGATTCACTCATGCTCACGAGTTTGGCAAATATCGTGACATTCAAAAATAATAGTAATTACAAACGTATCCATGGTAACGACAAAAATATCGTGACATTCAAAAATAAAATTACAAACGTGCCTATGGTAACGACAAAACTTACTTAATGTTTGGTGGATATACAGGTCAAAAATAATTTATCTTATATCTATTTTTTTACCATCTTCGGGATATTTCCTTAGTTAATACCTTTGTATTCATAATGGTCGTACAAAAAATAGTATAATGTAACGAATAGTAAACCCACATATGACGTCATCAAACATTCTAGATGTATGAGTCATCAACTGTATGACTCATCAATAACACCTGCCTGTATGACTCATCGACACGCCTCATCGACGTCACTTATCAACAGCTGTTTGTATGACTCATCAACACGTCATCGAACATACTAGATGTATGAGTCATCGTATGAAAGATATAAATTGAGATCGCGAGTAGAAGGGGGCAGTTAATGTTTAACCGGCGTCGTGTTCAAATGTACTCTGAATAATTAGTTAATACATAAATAGTTTTTATAAAAATAGTCCTCAAATAAATTTGTAAATACCTAGCAGTTTGTTAAATAGTTTATAGTTATAGTGTTTTTAATTAAGTGCGTTGTAAATAATCTTTTCTTTATTAATAGACGATTTTAAGCCGCATTTTTGATTATTATATTAATAAGAACGTTACAATAAGCATCTCAAACAGTAAGGAGTTTACCGATCTCCTCCAATATTGTCGTCGATCGGTAAACTGTCGTTACTGTTCTTGATACTTAATATACTATAAATTCCTGAATTTTTTTAATAACAAACACTTAGAGATTTTAGAAGCGTCTGAAATACATAAATACAAACTCAGGGTATCTTTAATGAATGAACAGATTGAGATCAGTAGTTCTCCGTTATTGGAAGTGTTAGATATTTTTATCTTTTTTATCTAGCTATCAATCTTTTGAATTTAATCTTGCCCAATTATAAATTTAATCTTGAACAAACTAGTAAAAGTAGTGGAATTGGTATTTTTTGGGAGAAACTATCGAAATTTAAAAATTAGTTTGATAATCTAGTGCTTAGTACGTATTTATCTCGTCTTAAATTTGTTACCTGTACCTCACCCTGCATGTGAAAAGGAGTTCAGTAAAGCTAATGCAATTAAAACAAAGTCACGTAATAAATTAATAACAGAAATTATCAATGGCTGCCTTCTCGAAAGCCAATGAGTCAAAAAAGCGAAAATTACACCATCTCGTGTGAATTTATTATATATTCATTCGTGGAATTAACATTGATAGCGATAAGTGGCTGTGGTGCCATCTATATTTGTCGAATGCACCAAGATCATAGACATTTGCATCAAGGGTGAAATCTGCAACTTTTAACCACTTTATAGTATACGACAAATATAGATGGCTCGCGGCCACTTTTCGCTATTAATGTTAATACCACGATCGAATATATAGTGGATTGACACGAGATACACGCATTCATGCATATGCACTAGATAAAAATGAAACATTATCCTCTAGGGGTAATTGTGTTTGAAATCCTGCGTATCTAGTAATATATTTTCGGAACTTTATTGGGACGCGCCAATAAATACAGATGGTGTTCTACAACATCAAAATGTCTTCGATCTGCGGTAGTTGATGACGTAGTGTTTTTTAGAGAATAAATTTAATATCCGTGTTAGTACTTATAATAATTTTAAGTAGTATATTTAGATTCTATAATTTTTGAAATATCAGTAAAATGGGATTGCCATTCATAGATTCTTCTCAATAATATGTTTGTGGTATTAGCGATTATACATACTGAAATAGAGCTACCGCATCATTTCTTTTAACAACTTGCCGCGAGAGTGCAGATCAATCTTTACCGCGTCTCAATATCCAAGAATTTTACATTGTATGTATTTTTGTTATACATTTAAAATGTTTAGAGCTAAGATCATAGATAGTTAATTATAATAGTTTCTTCAAACCTTTATTAAAATAATAATTTTTAATATGGTTTATGAACGTTGAAATTAAGTACGCTGTTTTCATATCAATAGAAAGCTGTTTTTAGGTTAGGGCTTTTCTTCGCTAGAACTATCTTAAACTTTACACCGCGCAGTAGCGCCAGCTATAAGGACCATTTAAATTTATACCGCGTAGTTGCGCCTTTTATTTGGTCAATATCCAAAGTAGGATAGATACCCCCAACAAGCTCGTTATAGTATATATGGATGGATATAGTGTTATATAGTATTATCTAAGATATCGTCGCAACGGTATACAATTTAATACTATATATCAGCCTTACTTCGGAACTTGTGAAGATTTACTGTCTTCAGAATTATGAATAGACTTCCCGATGTGATAATCGTAAAAGATTTAAGATTGTACGTATTCAATTTCGGTATTAAAAAACGCTATCAAAATTAAAATTAACACTGATACTCTGTGGATCAGGCTCCTTAGTTAGACTTCAATCGATTACGAAGATTAAATAAATAAAGGGTTGTTATAAAGCCGTCATCAGGCAACTACCGTGTTCTCATGTGAGTTCATTTAATTGATAAATAGAAATAATGTTGTCTGTCTATAACCTTAAAGATTCATTTTACGCATGATCTTACCTCCATTGATAAAATCATTGTGGAATTATTCTACTTCTTGTTCATTACACTTTTCTTCTGCTCCTTCTCCCTCTTCTTTTTCGTAGCCTTTTTCTATCGTCTCCTTATCTTTCTTCCATTGTTGTCTATCCTTTTCTCTCTCTCGTCATTTTGTTCCTCTAGTCCTGCTACTTTTTTCACGTCGACGGTCAATCTAGTTTGTGGATTTTCAACACTTCTTCATTTCCAAGGTTTACAGCCTAGTTTTTATTACTCTATTGTTGTTATACAAAGCCACTCTAGGTAGGGTAGCAACCTTTAAAACTGGTTAAATTTGGTGTGTTGTTTGTAAACAAAAGAAACTATGCTCCGAAACGTACGTCGTTTCTTTTACCAGAATTGTTAAATGTGTTGCCTGCTCGGGACAAGATATTTGCTAACCACTGTACATCTAATATCATGTACATGCATCTGGCTACAGGTCAGGTCTAGTTACATTTTATTTGGTTATTCTAGCCGTAACATCTTCCGCTTCTGATTTTTCCTAGTCCAAATATTGGTTTTTGTGGGTAGGATATACCTAGTGTCTTACCTAATAACCTTTCCCAGGCCATCAAGCAGAACCATTACCTAACGAGTACAGTAATTAGTCGCTTAGAACTTAATTTTACCAAGAGTATAGGTGATCATAAGTACAATTTCTAATTTTTATCTTGTGTTTACATTTTCCCACTTTCACCTAAAACTGCAATAATATCATTCGTGTCGCTGAATTTTTTTTTTAAATGTATTATTACTAGCCTACCAATTTTTCTAAATACAAGTGTATTTTAAATCTGTACCACGTATGGCGTGAATTGGAGTGCAACTCCTAAAGACATCATTTATATTCAAAAAGTATTCAAAAAATGAATAAAAATTTTAATTAATCTAAGATTCAAGATTCAGGTAACAGCACCAAATGAAGATATATGGACAACGTATCACGGGCGACTCGACTGTTCTACTATAAATGAAGGTTTTAAGAAACTGTTGATATTGCAATGATATTCAATTTGATTGCTAAATTTGTTTATTAGGACAATGAAAATCTGATCATCTAACATTGCTATATAGATGAACACACGAAGCTTTGGTTAAACTAATAAAATAACGTTAAAATCACTATCAAGACTTATCCTAATTTTTTATGTCGCCCGTGGTACATACTGTATGAGATATGTAAGCGTACATTATATTTAAGCATGTTACGAAAACGGGAAATAGTTTTCCTTTTAAATAAAGTACACCTTAGAAAGCAATTACCTACACCCAACTTTCACACTGAATCTCGTCAGTTTTCATTAAGTTGATATAAACCCTACTTGACATTAAATTATTAGGTTGGATTACCTCTCTGAAATTTAAACTTTTATCCACCTTGCGACGCGACGTGTCTAAAAGAATTTCTAAAAAGCTTATCGCGTCATCTCAGAGGCAACATACATATAAAAAAATGTTTACGCAGTTTTGTCTGCTTTCAATAAAAAAATTTAGAAAAGATTTTTAGTTAATTAAAAATTTGTTCTGGGTAACCAGATCGTTAGTTTAATGTACTTTATCAGATAGGTTTGTCAACATTAAGAAAACGTTAATGAAAAAATAGATGCTGTTCTATTGTACGCCCTTATTTTTATAGACTGACTCAGAATGATTGATCCGTTTTAATATGTAATTTAATAATTTTTTTTAAACTTAGTGATGGTTTATAAAAAAGTTTTTAAGTCAATTCTTAGAGGTAATCCTATCTCCAAAATACTGTAAAAATATATATACTTAGTAACAGTGGCGTGCGGTCCATGGAAGCAATGGAAGCAGTGGCTTGTCTTAAGAATCTAGTAAAAATAAATGTGGGATATTTATTTTCTGTATGTGAATCTCACCCCTCTGACCCTACGTCTTAATAGTTTTTGTCACACCGTCTGAAGCTAGAGAAAACACATATTCAAAAGTTTACAAGAGTTAGAATTGTTAGGGAATGAGTCGGTGATATTATGCGAGAACGGACAGTTGCATTATGGTGGTGAAGACGTGCGGTCGGTTTCGAACGTAAAAGGCCTTAGCGGTATCGAGTGTGTTGAGACCAAAAACGCGGATATGCGTAATGCTAATATTTACTGTGTTTGTGAAATGGAAATGGCACTTATATGTGCTGGTACCTGTTAACTGGTTGTTGTTAGGCAACATGGGATGTTGCTTGAATTGTGATTGCTGACCAATGTGTTATATTGGCTTTATGTTGTTGGCAATTGGTGGAATTGCTGTTATTGTTGTATTGATGTATTGATTGGGCTCTGTAAAATTAACCGCACAGTATACTGTTTGCTTGGAGACGGAGAGATGGGCGTATCTTGAAGTCGACCTCGACCTGGGTGACTAGTTAGAGTTACACCAGTGGCCCCGGCTGGCAATCACTGGGTAGTCTTGGGGTGCTTATTCACCTACGTTTCTGAATGTCAATCCCGTCGAGGAGCGGACTTGTTCGACGAGGGGAAAGTTGTTATATAAAATAAAAACTTTAATATAAAACAAAAAATGCTTTGGATGACACAATAACAATTAGTTTTTTATTGATTTCTCGAAACTTACAGTTATGCATCCTTTATCCTTATCCTTTATCCTTAACAGGACAGAATAGTTCTATTTAGTTTGCTCCGTACGCAACATTTAAAATTACTTATATCGAGATTACTGAAAATCCGGTGCTTTGGTAGAAGGTTTGAGTACTTCCGATACATCCGAATCGCGACGATTTTGTTGTTCAGTTTGTAAATTATTAAATAAAGAATTTTCTGCCTACAGTTTTGAAGAACAATTACAAATTGTTGAGAAATGCAGACCAAAACCAGATCTCTCAAATTTAACAACAAAGATTAAAACCTCCACCAGGTATTTTGAAACAGATGCCTACAAAAATAATGTAAAAGTTCTTTGTTAGAAGACTTTTAAGCTTAACAATTATAACACTGTTTTTCATTGTACCTAGGTATACTAAAATAAAAATCCTGATTGCTTCCATTGCCTAAATTCTTACCGCACGCCTCTGCTACGTAGATCAATTTTCTTACAATGCGATGCCATCTAGTCACTCCAATAATTATTTAAAGAGGTTTAAGTCTTAGGTTAATGTTACCACAAATGAGCAAAGCTATTCAGTTTGAATTTAATCAGGTCAATGATGTTAAAGCATTGAAACGCGCATTTATGCACAGTAATTATTAATTATTGGTTTATACTAACAGTATAACAATGTACAATGTAGCCTTTCTATTAGAGGTGATTTATAATTGATCGTTCTAGAACTTTAAAACACCATATTGCGTTTCTATACCTAAGTGTAATTCAACAGAATAAAATACTTATCACTTAAATTTTGATTGCCTTTTAAAAATCAAAAAGATTAGTTGTAGTAGATTAGTCTACTAAGTTAGTAGATGACATTAGAAACTGCAGCAGCTATTATTTGCGTGGAAAGTTAGTTTTTTCTTAAATTGTTTTCAATAACAAACCTGAACTAATAATTCTATCACAAATTAGATTTAAAGCTCCCATGAAAGCGTATATACTCTGTTGTGTTGTTTAACAGTGTGGTGGGTTCAAATAACGAGTTTGATGGCAAAGAGTAGAAATAGAAACTAGTCTAGTTTTAAGAAAAAGGACCCCGCAATAATCTTATGGAAATTGGGTTTCGGTCAAATTTTCGGAATTTTTGATATGTTGTATATTTTGTCATCCTAAACAAAAGTCTCCATGGGCACAAAGCTCCAAATTCAATATTTTGGCAGCTACGGAGCTTCAAAGCTCCACAGATCCGTTACAAAACTATTCATTTTTAATACTATTTATAGATGTCAAAAGCATATTTTAGTTATTTAAATATATAAGTTTATGTTTTTGAGGTCGCTGAATTCAAATCTGATGTCAGATTTGTAAAATTGACAGTTGACAGCTGTCAATTCACTGTCAAAGTAGGATAAAAAAGTAAATATTCTCTTTTTACATCAAGAGTTTATGTTTTTGAGGTCGCTGAATTCAATTCTAATGTCAGATTAGAAAAATTGACAGTTGACAGCTGTCAATTAATTGTCAAAGTAGAATAAAAAAGTAAATATTCTCTTTTGACATTGAAAGTTGATGTTTTTGAGGTCGCTGAATTCAAATCTGATGTCAGATTTGAAAAATTGACAGCTGTCAACTGTCAATTTTTCCGAAACCCAATTTCCATAAGATTATTGCGGGGTCCTTTATTTGAAATGTCGATGGCCAATTAAAGATTACAATGTCTGGTGAGAAATTTTATGTGATTAGGTAACATGTAGCTGTTTACTTTGAGAACTTAACAAGAGTCCCTATATAGCATAATGTTTCGTTTATTATGTTTTGTAACAGTTTATTTTATATCGAAAGTATGCCAGGGTAGGTGAAGTCCAGAACAACTTTTCACCATTTAGACCTGCATGCCATGTATTTAAGAATTGAAAATTTATCAAAATCTGGTAAGTGTTTACAGATGTTTTTATTAGTTTATCCTTTAGTAAATATTTCTCTGTAATTAAACAATTAACACGAAATCCTTGTTATAATTAAAAGATAGTTACAGTGTTGTCAAATAAATAAATTTACAATAAGTTTAAAATAAATAAATAAAATCAAGTGTGAATAAATAAAGTGCTGTGAAGATAATTAGTGTTAAAAGACAATTCCTACTAATATAATCAGAACGGCGACGAAATTGTTGAATGAATTAAAAGTGACAGATTTGAAGAAGGAATTGGAAGAGAAGGACTTAGAAACTAATGGAAACAGAAACGCGTTGATAAATAGGCCAAAAGAATGGATGATACAACATGACAAAGATCCTGGGACTTTTTCCGTTTTGAAATACCTGGTGCTGTTTGTTTTGAAATCCATCCTAATGCATTGTTAAATAACATTAAGAAGAAAAATCTAGAAGGCTTAAAGAAACATTGCTGGAGTGTTCCAGAAAGCCCGAAGAAAATTCTAGAAAGCTTAAGGAAAAATTACTAAAAAAACTCAGAAAAAAAATACAAGGCTTAAGGAAGAACTACTGGACTTAAGAAGTCTAAAAAAAATTTACTGTAAAATTTCAGAAAGTTCGAAAAAAGTCTAGAAGACTTTAGGAAGAATAACTAGAAAAATACGAACAAAAATCTAGAAAGCTTAAAGAAGAAGTATTGAAGACTTGATGGGAGAAAAGGTTTTTGAAAATTCCAAAATGTTGGAATAACAAGTTTTTGAAACTTCTAGAAGGCTTGAGGAAGAATTACTGAAAAAATCTGAATAAAATTCCAGAAGGGAGGGCAGAAAATTCTAGAGATCTTAAAGAAGAATTACTGAAAAAATACAAAGAAAATACTAGAAGGTTTAAGAAAGAGCTACTCAAAAAGTTCGAAAAGAATTTGAGCAGGTGCGAAGAAAATTTATAAAATCCGAAGGAAATTCTAGAAGGCTTGAAGAAGAATTACTGGAAAAATCCGATGAAAATTCTAGAAAGCTTATGGAGTAACTACTGCAGAATTCTAAAGCAGTGGAAGAAAAGGTCTTTAAAGATTAAAGAAAAGATTACGTGTTGAAAGTTTTGAAATTTCTAGAATGTTTAAGGAAAAGTTGCTAGAAAACGCTAGGCCTTTAGAATAAGCAGAAATTAAATTGATGGCACAACAAACAAAGATGGTGAAAGAAAGATTGCCCTAAATGCAACTACCACTAACGATCGAGAACGACAGCATCATCAAAACGCTCGAAAATAGAATGACTTGACTACGGACATCTTCAACATCTGGATTTGAAAAAATCCAAAGAAAATTCTACAACGTTCTACAAGGCTTAAGGAATAATTGCTGGAAAAGTTCTAATAAAATACCAGAATATGAGAAGAAAATTCTAGAAGGCTTAAGGAAGAGTTACTGTAAAATTCCAAAAATTCATACGAAAATTATAGAAGGCTTAAGAATGGAATACTGAAAAAGTACAAAAAAAATTTCAGAAGATGCGAAGAAAATTCTAAAATGTTTAAAGAATTACTGGAAAATTCCAGATAGTATAAGGAAAATTCTAGAAGGCTTAAGGAAGAATTACTAGAAAAATCTGAAAAAACTTCTAAAGGAGAAACTAGTGTAGAATTATAAAGCACTGGAAGAAAAAGCTTTTAAAAATTCATAAGTGTTGAAAGTTTTTGAATCTTATAGAACGCTAAAGATCTAAGAATTGTTTGAAAACTAGAGCTTTAGAATAAATAGAAATTAAATTGATGGAACAAGATACAGTACAAGACCTAAATTTCGCTACTACCAACGATCGAGTACGGCAGCATCATTAAAATGATAGATTATAGAATGGCTCGACTGCGGCTAACCTCAACATCTGGGTATGTGGGTTGGTGAAGTAAAGAAGGAAATTAAAGACGAAAGGGATCCTGCCGCAAGACTAAAAGGAAAACCACCTACGTTCGATGGAAAGATACTTTGGTGCACTTACTAAAACTATTTGAAGCGGCTGCAAAGGTCAATGGATGAGATGCGCTTTGAACATCCCCCTAGCAAGTCCAGTACTACGCACTGCTAAAGAATTGTGTCCAGACGAGTGGCGAGAGTCTTCGGGAGTCCAAAGCCAATATTGCGCGGTTGGTACGATTAGCGTATTTATCACCTGATTCCTTTTCATGTTCAACTTGCTGTGCAGACCTTCATCGATGGATTGATATACTGGGAAACACAGCGGCTGCTGTGTTTGGCTATTTAGGTTGGCACTTGTCCACGCCTTGAAATTCGAAGCAAGCGTCCCGAGGACACGGGCATATTCGAACCATTGCGCAAGAAGGGAAGGTTCCCAAGATTGGTTATAGTAGTTATTACTGAGGGTTCTTCTGAAGGAAGAGGTTTGCAAGAAGAATATTTAAGGGGTTCGAACCAAACTAAGAAAAGTACAGCCGTCGGAAAATTAAATGGGGTCGACGAAAGGGAACGAACGTTGACCATAAGTTGAGATGCCCCGGGTGTCACTATCCACACCGTGCCATCGAAGAATCATACCGGCAGTTTGTGTGTAGGGGAACATTGCTAGCCAAACTATTGCACTACCTACTGATGCGGGGCGACAAAATTCATCATACGTCCTACAAACAAGTGTAAAGCTATTACCGACGGCTATTCCGAACAGCGACAGATGAGGCAATACCAACCTGTGGAATGGCGAAGATGAAGATGAGGTGCTGGTAGCGGACATTGCTGACGACTTCATCTTGGGAATAAATTGTCTAAGTAGTATCATCTGACAACAAACCCGGAAAAAATAACTAAATTCAAGAATAAAGTGATTGATGCGAAAAATCTAAGTTCTTAAAAATAGATGAAGTCAAATTTAAGATGGTAGCCGAAAAAGTTTAACGACAACATATAAATGCAAAAGAGCGGGAATTTGCAAACACCAAAGCCAGTCTCGAAACGCACAACATCGTGTTGACAAGCATATCTCATGAGCGTATTAAGGTATAATAAATAGGTATCAGAGGAAGGAATTAAATTAATTAACGGTGGTTATAATGACAACACCCCAGTTCTCATTAAATGTAGTTCGAGGGAAACATATAAATGGTTAGAATATTTGAGCATATTATTTAAATGTGAATTTTTACTAATGGTCAACGTAGAGTGGTTAAAAAGAGAATCGAATTAAAAAGGAAAACAAATGGAAGAAATTTGTAATAGAAAGATGAATAGGTCTCTTTCGAAAACCAATGTAAGTTTGATTTCTAGCGAGATGTTGGTAGTAGGGAAAACAATTCTTATTATTCATACTCTGGCACTAAACTGTCACGTTATAGATTAACATGGCTTGGGGTTTGCAAGAGGTAAGAACAAAAAAATTTACAAAGTAATCAGTATACTAACAATAGAAATGAACAAGCTTCTAAAATGTTTCACTACCTGGCTGCTGCATTGTGCTGCGGCTGCAGCATTTTCTGAATTCTGGTTTAGAACTGTCTCTGTGCGTGCAGCAGTCTAAGTTAAATATGAGTACTTTGTAATCTGAAAGACAAATTAAATGAGACTCGTATAGGTACTTAGAAAATCAGCTGCGCACACAGGTGATTCTTGGGTTGCCTAAATATATCAGGACCGAACTTAAACTTAAACTGAAATATTTTTAATGCAATTTATTTTCAAATTTCATCAAATTTGCCGGTTTTATTTGAATTAGGAACAAGAATTAATCATACAAATACTCAAATTATAAAAAGAATTAACTACAATGACAATTAGACAATTATTATAGAAATAATCTATACCTAATGTTATACCTTTAGATTATTTCTTTTCAAGTTAAATCCGCAAAATAGCGGAAAGTTTGATTTTTCTTGTTTAGTTTGCAGCTTTATAAGTGATTCTATAACAAAACATCCTTTTAATTAAATAAGATCCTAATTTAAATTTATTAATATTAAAAACTAAAAAGCACAATATGTAATCACAAGAAGAGGTAGATAAGACGATCATAAATGCATAGCCGGTGTAGCTCAGTGGCAAAACACCGACTCTCTGTCCAACAGGTTATCGGTTCAAATCCCGAAGTTTATTCTTTTGGAGCATTTTTTTTTTAATTAATTTACGCATAAAAAAACTAATTGGAAATTCTAAAAATTAATTCGAATAATAAAACAAAATAATGTACATTTAATATATTTATTGAACAGGGATTTAAGAGCATTAAAAGTGACCACACGTCTAAAACCAACTGCTACCTGTGAAGGTTTTCTAAGAAACTGAAGAAACTTTCTGTATTTTCAAAGCAAGTTTGATTTATGATGTTATTTTATTTTTAGAGTATTTTTTAATACAACTTTTCAATAACATTTAAAATTCTGTTGTATGTATACTATTATTTGTTGTTGCTTGAAGAAAATCCACCTTATTGTTAGTTAAGAAAAATTAACCTTAATGAATAAAATGTATTGAAAAAAATGTATGTAGTAGTATATGAAAACAGAACTACTGTCCAATTTATAAGATATTCACATCATTTATTACAAATAGTATAATACAAATACAAACAGCAATAGCAACATATAACTTTGAACCCATGACCTGTTGGACAGAGAGTCGGTGCTTTGCCACTGAGCTACACCGGCTATGCATTTATGATTGTCTTATCTACCTCTTCTTGTGACTACATTCTGTCTTTTTGGGTTTTAATATTAATAAATAAAATAAGGATCTTATTTAATTAAAAGCACGTTTTGTTATAGAATCACCTATAAAGCTGCAAACTAAACAAGAAAAATCAAGCTTTCCGCTATTTTGTGGATTTAATTTAAAAAGAAAGAATCTAAAGGTATTTAGGTACCTAACATTAGGTAAGATTATTTCTGTAATTGTCTAATTGTCATTGTAGTTAATTTTTTTATAATTTGAGTATTTCTATGACTAATTCTTGTTCCTAATTCAAATAAAACCGGCGAATTTGATGAAATTTAAAAATAAATTGCATTAAGAATATTTCAGTTTAAGTTCGGTCCTGATATATTTAGGCAACCCAACAATCACCTGTGCGCGCAGCTGATTTTCTAAGTACCTATACGAGTCTCATTTAATTTGTCTTTCAGTTTACATAGTGATTCATACAACTTGCCAAGATGGGTATTTCTTCATTTTGCACACGGGTCCTTAAATACGTAGTTCCGACTCGCTCTTGTGCTTGTAGTTGTTTACAGTTTCTTCATGATGTATATTTGCATCATCTTCATATTTAGAATATTTTGACTTCTATACTAACTTTTGTGTATGGACATACATTTCTGGTGGATCGGTACCTAAAATTCTAAAATTTTTTTGCGGAATTACCAAGGTCGCCGATCAAACCCGAGATACTCCAAAGAATAGTTAATTTTTGTCAATATATTATATTGAGCTAATTTTTGGTGCAAGAAAAAGTACATTAGAACTGACACGTTTTGTAAATATTTTCTTGATATCTGCGCGTTTATTCAATGCTAGTGGCTTAAAACAATTCCTTGCCTTTAGGGTAGAAGTGATAGCAATAATAAATTTAACTGACTTTTACTCAAATCTGGATTATCTGTATTATACCTGAAGTTATTCTATCAAGTAGAGGGTAATGCATTTTGATGTTCTGAGGCCTTAAACAAAATTTTTTAAAAATACGTTAAGAAATTTTGAAAATATTCACCAAAGAAATAATTCTTTAAAGAATTATTTATTAATTATTTCGTGAATATTTTCGAGATTTATTGTCGTATTTGTTGTTTTATTAAAAAAATACTATCTTTTGTAAAAAAATTTTGATTAAGGCACCAGAATGCATTATCTTCTATTTCATAGAATAACTTGAGAAACAATTGAGATATCAAATTACAATACCTTCCACATTACAACACTATTAGCTACTTGTATATAATAATAATAATTGCTACAACCCATCACCTGTGAACCAGGCCCCAGAAGCTACGAAGCTTGTGAGGGAGGGAGGAGGCGGTTAATATCATTACGCAGGCCCAACTGCGAAATATAAAATTACATTCAATTCTGGCAGGTGGTTATTGAAATATTAATTATTAAAGACAGGCTTTACGTCAAATCTCCCAAAAACGGACTTTTGTAATGTTCAATTCAAAAAAATTCAAAAACCTTAAATCAGATAATTTTAAAAATCTATTATTTTATACAAAATAAATTGTCTACTTAACTGTCTTTGTTTGAATTAATTGAAGCGGTTCGTTTTTTTTTGCTATGCGCATTCAAACGCAGGGGTCAGAACTTTTGCAGTCGCCAGTACCCAGGTAGCAAAGGTACGTCATAATAACGTCAACAATTGGTGATAACTCGTCATAAGACGTCAGTGGACCAAAAGTTGACAACATAATAACATATCACGTCATATTGTCGTCTTTTTTAGGTACCCAATAGATTAATTTATACCGATATATTTATAGGTCTAGATAGGATTTATATTATTTTACTGGTTTCCAAAGTGAAAAATAACATAAAATATGTTAAAACATAATGTTATTGCAGCAAAGACAAACATTAATATTATTTTTGCACAAATATTATTTTTAGTACATGTTTAATATTTATTTCCATGTAAATTTCAACAGTAATTCATGATCTGCAATACGGTGGCGCTACTTTCAAACTTTCATCAGGCGTATCGCTTACGCGATAAAGGCGCGCAGACCATCTTGGTTATCAGTATCAGTATTTGTTCTGTTGTTTATGTGAGGAGTTTGCCAGCTCAGCCATTTTTGATTTGAAAGTTTACGAACTGAACATTTTTGTTGTGAAAAACTTGTCAGCTAACTTAGTAATATATAGTAGGCCTATTACAGAAATATTTGGAAAATGCGTTGGTTTGTTTTATAAGGAAAGTTTTGTGGCGCTGCCTATTATTCATAGTATTTGATTTATCGTTGAAGTCTTTAAAGAAAGCATGAGAAGGTAACACGGAAATAACGTGGTAATGGTCTCTGAAACTAGAGTGTAAACTATGTTATCTTAAATCTTAATCAGTAAATTCTTGTATGTAATTTTTAATGTTTTTTTTTACTATATAACCTTTATATTATATTTTTCAATATAGTTATAATCTTAGAAAGTACTAGTAGCTTCATATGGGGGAAAGGTGGTACCAAATATAACTAAAAAAAGACGTCAAATTAACGTGTTTGTAAAACGTGAAAATAACGTCTAGTATATGACGTCATTGGTCTGAGACATTAGGAAGTCATTACCACGTCATATCTACGTAATACAACGACGATATTTACGTCACTGGGGGACCAGTTTCTCACGTCATTTACACGTGCCTTTGCTACCTGGGTAGTCATTTTATCCATTTGAGATCTATTTTATTTAGCTTGTATAAGATTTTTCAATTAAGTTGATTTTTTTCGTGTAACTTCTCACTACAACTCGATTATTTGCATACTGTCGTATACATGAGTAAAATACAGGTTGGAAACGTATGGTCTTGAAGTTGGGATATAAAAGCGTTCATAAAAGTGATTATGAAAATTGCAATAGAAGAAAAAGTTTTATTCTACTGTACTATGTACTTCTTCTATGATCAAGATTTATAATAGAAATTTTTGGGTGCGACAATGCGAACGAACTTAAACAACGGGGTGCGGGTGCTTCACCTGCATCAATTTTATGAACGGATTGATAGTATTTATATCAAGTGCATGAATATTTAGTCAGTATACAACATCGAGGTGCAAGTATTGATCAATATTGCTTTTATCCCACTACCACTTATATGAATGTTTCTATATCTCAGTGCGTTTCCAATCTGTATGCATACAATTATACATGTATGTCGTATGTAAAATAAAATTGCTACATTTTATTAACTTTTACAGAGCATAATCAAATTCTAAATATTTGCCGTTGCTTAGCTACACGGTTTTCTTCACTTACGGAAAACTATAAAACAACAATACACATAGCATATAATATGCTATGTGTATTATATGTATACGTAATTATAATTATACATATATTATAGATGTACGATACATATACTAAGAAAGCCTACAACTTTTTAACTTGTAGAAGTTAAGGGAAAACTATTGAAATACTGTTTTACAATGCAAGCGATGCATCGTTTCAAAAAAGAGCAATTCAGTGGTCAAGTCTTTCAATTACCGAGATCGCTACTGCAAATAAATTTCAAGAGACACGTCACGTTTCCACAAAATCTATCCATGTAGCTAGAAAGTTTTATCTACGCTGTGCTTGTTACATTCTATGTTTCGTTGTTAATATTTTATTTTTAAATTTTCAAAACCATTTTCTCACACAGTTTTGATAAACATTTTTAAAACTTTAAGATAAATAACAACTAAACGCGTTACGTGACAAAATTAGTAAACCAAGTTCAAACTTCCAACTTTTCATGTTAACGGTCGAGAGACACGAAAGTTTTAATAGCGTAGGATGTGGTACTAAACGAATTAGTTCTATTCATACTATCAAGTATTTGCCCCGACTACAACTGCATTACGACTTTTGATTATATTTTTTCAAAAAAGCAACATTTGCATCTACAAGGAGGTAAAATTGCATAAGCGTAAATTTAGTGATTGCTTTTATAGCATTGGAATACTAGATTAAAATAGAAAATGCGTACCTGATAAAATTTTATTATTTCCAACTATTTAATAAATATTGTTTTCTACAGTTAATTCATTAATATCCGTATGCAAAATGCCACATTGGTTTTGTTTACTTGACAACGTGCACGAAGTATTTTTCGCTCTAAATCGAAATTTTTTTGTGCATTTATGCATATTTGAGCAATGTCGTTTCCGTAGCAACCACGAAACTGTCCATTTTACGCTAAAATAAAAATTTCCTTGTGATATTTTTTATGATCAAGTTCTACTTTTTCGATTATTTCAATAACGCTGTAGAAAAAACGTTGCGTGCAATTCGTGCTCGAAATGACTTTGATGGTCTCGAATGAGTTTTTGACTCGGCTATGCCTCTTCATATGATATGAGTATAATAAAACATTCATTCTTGACAAACAAATTTTTGGAAAACGTTCATTAAAATTTTTCGTATTATTTGTAAACATTAGAGATGTAAAAGAGATTAAAGTCTTAAAGACACTTACTCTTTTTTAGTTTTCTTATCAAACTGCAAATAATTGCGAGCTGGTAGTGAAATTATATTTAAAAAGGTGGGGGGGCATAATTAAATCATAATGAACAGTTATGATTAAGAGTTCTAAATTTTTAAGTAAATTCACCAATTTATTTGATTTATATTTATAATATAACTACCGTATTCCCTTAAAATACATATGATATACATATAGTATAGTTTGCATCCTGCTCTTCCACCTAGCCCTTAAATTTATGTATGTACTTTATGTACTGTCGTCACTGAAATACTCTTTTAAGGTTAGGTAGTTTTCTCAACTTGATATTCGGTATTGCAAGCCCTATAGTCAGAATGCTTTTGGGGTGTTTCATCTATTGGTTGTTCAGAGTTTCTATTTCGTTAATAAAGTAAAAATAAACATTTCCCAGTAGTTTATTTTGTTAAACAAATAGATTTGCTATTCTATCTAGTTAATTCCTAATATGATGAATGGAAATCCTTTCCTCGCTATGTGTATGACAAAATAAATATGCCAGGTTTAGTAAATACTTTTGGCAAAGGACCATAACACCATTAACAGTAGATATCTTTGGAAAATAAATGTGTGTATTTTCGGACAATCTATCTTACGTCTATCTATTTGAGGGACTTGACTCAGGAGTAAAGTATGACATCTAAATTTTTTAGCAACTATCATTCATAGACAGTTCACTTCTCTGTGACGTTCCTGAAGTACATAAAGCTCGTAAAGCGGTTTACATCGACTGATACCCTACCGATCTTCCAATAATTGGGATATCAAGCGAAATTATAGTTGCATGTCAGAAGAAATTGTGAAGATTTACTCACATATACTTTAAGACGTAAATATTCATTCTAGAAACAACCCCACGAATAAACTTTTTATGGTCATTAAATGCAACAGGTCCTTGTCAGGTTTTTTTCCATGCATTTCGACAGAGAATTAGTATTCATTGCAGATGCCAAAAAGTTATTTTATTTTTTTCTCATAATAGTAATCTAATTCAGATCTAATCAACAGCCGCCTCTATCAAATTTCCAACTCCTGTCAGAAATAAAATCAAAGTTAATTCAACTGTAATCAGGAAAGTTTGCATGAATGCTATCACCTTACACGTTATCATTAACAGCAGAGCTTAACTTTTGAACAACGTCTCCTTCGGACGGGTATGGCAAGTGACTGGATTAAAAGATATTCTGAACATAACTTGTTTTTAAGGTTTAGATTAAAAAGTTGTCCCTGAAAGCTTCCAGCGAATCGGTGGAAAAAGTTTTTACTAATCTGAAATTTCTTTAACTTTCTCACAGACTCTCTTCTCTTCTCTTTATTATTATTATTGCATAAAAATTGCAATACCCCCAATATCCCTTATTGTTTATAAGAATATCATGTTTGATCAAAAATATTTACTTCTTCTTAATCTTTATTCCGTTATGCACAGATTTGCTGAAGAATTTTGATTTTATTGTTTTAGTAGCTTAGAAAAACGAATTTTTCCTAAATCGTCGCGCAAAAATGTTATTGTTAATAAATTTAAAAAAATCAAACATTTTATAAAATCAATAAATTAAGAATCAGGTTAATACCATTAAATGACAGGAAAACAACATTGGAACATTGAATATGGTACCACTAATAAATGCGTGGCCCACTTCACGAATTTTGTCTCAGTAGGTAACACTTAAAATTGGATACTCTCAGTACTTATAGCCCAGAGCTTAAAAAAGATAACAAGCACTGGAAGAACGCAATTTAACCAATCCAAGCAAAATTCTGGAATTTAGAAGGTGTATGTATGTAATTAAAAATAAAAAAGTTATACTAATGCAGGGTAGCGTGTCCCAAAACAATTAGACTAATGGTTAAAAAAAAGGTTTTTTCTTTAAATATCTCCGAAAGTTTTACCCTAATTTGCCGCGGAAAAATTTACATGCACCGAACTGTCTTTTCGTCGAAATGTGCCTGCGCCCAAGTGCCCCGGCACCGAAGTTTGCCTGCGCCGAAGCGTCCCTGCGCCGGACTGTCCCGCGCCAAACTGTTCTTGCGCCGAAACGGCCGCAGCGAGATGACCGCGTCCAAATGTCCTAGACCGACCAGGGGGTTGGTATGGATGGATCTGGTGGGAGCAGCAGAATGTTTGTTCCTTGATAGACTGCCTCATACCCAAACCAACTAGAGAGTTTAATTCACCATAGAAAAGAGGGTTGCAGTTTTTGGCTTAAATAGGCGTAATTCACATTAGTGGGTGTGATAGATGCTTTGTTGGTATGTTTGACACTTTAATAGATTCGATCCCTGTAAGTCGAATACCCAAATCACTTATATCATTAGACTAAGTATGAGTAGACTCAGAGGGGTACAAGTGGTAGGTCTGGTGGGCGTGATAAATTTATTTATTTATCGCGCCCACCAGACCTTTATTTCACACCTACACTACGGGGGAACCAACAGCTAAGGCCATATGTCCCCCATCTAACATGCATCACAAAGTCGCACACCCATAATTGAGGTGGCGGAATTTTCTAATTAAAAAATCCCGTCGCCCCAGGTGGAATTCGAACCCACGACCTAAAACACGAATGATGCACTGACACCACTCGTCCACCGCCGGCCCGATAAACTGATTTATTAGTATGTTTGTACTTTTACAGACTAGGCCCATATATACGTACTAGGTACCACCCTAGACATTCTATATAAGGATGGAATAACTGTGTCCCGTGGGAGTGGTTTCATGTTAGTGGGTGTGGTAAGTAAATGATTTTGATACAAATCATTCTATAAGTATTAAAGCTTCAGACTATCCGTAGGTTATATTCGTAGTACTTGATGTAGTGTTGAAAAGTTTACATGTAAACTAATTTGTGTATGACGAACACGAATCTAAAGTCAAAAATTAAAAAACAAAATATTAGTCTACCCAGCCAATGAAAAACAAAACAACGATTTTAAAATGCGATACGGAGTGTGATTCAAAAGGCAAATATATAACAAAACATTTGATCACAAAAAAATTATATAGCTGTAATGCTGTATTCTCTATAAAATAAGCTTTCATCTGAGACATCAATATGCAAACTATTGTGAAGTTTTCAACACTACATCAGGTCCAGCTATACGATCTAGTAAACATGTACTAATAGACAGGGCGCCCAGAGGCTTTCCGTATAAAAATCCCGCTGGATTCATTCTGATGGTTAATATAAGTTGAGAAATACCTAAGCATTGATATTGTAGAGGTTGCCGCATTAAATCAATTGTCATTTTTTGTCACCCCCCCATCATAACAATTAGGGTCAATCCATATGAAATGGTGCGGTACTGGTCGCTCGACTATTTCAAAACAGGATAATTTTTTTTTGTGTGTTATCACTCCTAAGTACTGGTAGATCAAAACCACTGTTATTTTATTTTTATTCCTTTTGATTGAAATATAGCAGCCATATTTGTTTCCTGGTGCACAATGTTTCTTGCAGGTTTTTGATGTAAACGTAAATCTTGATATCTCAAGAAGGGTTGACCCTAGAGACATGCGTTAAAAACCATTATATTGCTTACATATCAGACTACATTTCTTATTCTATACATAATTTTCGTAGGATGTTTACTTATGGGCGTGATTTAAACTGGAAGCTTAACAACGTTTTTGAAAAAATTTCCGCTTTTTAGGGGGGTATTTTTCCAGATAAAGCTGAAGTCTTATGGCTGATTTTCTTTTTAAAGGTACACGGTTAGGGGTAGTTTATGTATAAAATATTTTAAATCTGAAACTTCGTTTTTTATTTCTATTTTAGTATTTATGGGCTTTAGAAGTTTTCGTTTTTTCTCATTTTTGGGCAACTTTGGCCCTCAATATCTAGAATGGGCACCAATGAAATATTTTTATATTACGTGCACATTAAGTAGTATATGATGGCAAACTCTGGTAAAAATCTAAACTTTGATATTAACCTGAGAACAGAGTTATACTCAATTGAAAACTGTATATAAATCTTGTAAATAACCATAAAACTCGGTCATTACTGAACCATGTATTTTCCTACATATGTACTTTTTCCTTGTATTTCATCAACATTTGTTTTTATGTTTTATTGATTTTATTTTTTTATGGACCATTTCAAATTGATTGGCTGGTTATTAATCATTGGCCGATTAAAATAATCAGTAGGCCCCATCAAACATCGCCGTAGCGTCATTTTCCGATTTTATGACGCAGAAGGCCACAAATAATTTATTTGCAATTCTCCCCCCCTTTCGCCGAAAGGGGTATCGGAAGGTACCGGACCTACCTCCCGAAGCATCCTAAACCATATAAAAACAGGGCAGCACGCTCTAATATTTTGGAGTAGGTATATTCTACCGCCGGAGTGCGGGACAATAAAGGATCAGCTGCGAGCTCCGGCAACCTGCGTCACCTTAGGGTCTCAGATAAACGTTAGAATGATCAGATTGAGTCCAACGGGTTTTTAATACGGAATGCCACTTGGCCCCTGCACACATCTATTTACCGTTTTTAACTGAGCATAACTATGATCTCAGGCTAATATCAAAGTTTAGATTTTTAGCACAGTTTTCCATCATATACTATTTAATTTTCACGTAATATAAAAACATTCCATCAGTGCCCATCCGAGATATTAGTGGTCAAAGTTGCCCAAATATGAATAAACGAGAAATAGTGAAGTTTCAGATTTAAAATATTTTATACATAAACTACTCCTAATCGTGTACCTTTAAAAAGAAAAGGCTTCACTTTTATCTGGAAATATACTGCCCTAAAAAGCGGAGATTTTTGCAAAAACGTTATTAAACTTCGTGGTTAAATCACACCCATCAGCATTCTACGAAAACTTTCTTTTGATTAAGAATGTAGTCCGACATGTGAGCAATACAATGGCTTTTACCGCATGTCTCTAGGACCAACCCTTCTTGAGATATCAAGATTTAAGTTTACAAAAAACCTGCACGAAATGTCGTGCACCACAAAACAAATATGACTGCCATATTTTAATCAAAAGGAATAAAAGTAAAATAACAGTGGTTTTGATCTACCAATACTTAGGGGTGATAACACACAAAAAATGATCTTGCTGTGAGATGGCCGAGCGACCAGTACTGCGCCACTTCATTTGGATTGAACCTAACTGTTATGATGGGGGATGACAAAAAAATGACCATTGATTTGATCCGGCAACCTCTATAATATCAAAGCTTAGGTATTTCTCAACTTATATTAACAATTAGAATAAATCCAGCGGGTTTTTTTATACTGAAAGCTTCTTGGCGTCTGCACTATAATTTATTAAACAAAACTTGCAAATCCAAAAAGCATACAACTACAGCAAACGTTCTTCTACTTAAAATTCTCAAGTTTGCTCCGTAGCTATCTCGAATAATAATGGAAATGAAATTCTAGAGATGCAACATTAAAACGCATTGCCATTGCAATGATATAAATTGTAGTGGCATCAAAATCGTGTTTCCAGCAATGGAGCTTTGGTGCATTGTTACATACTCTATTAAGCAGATGAAACAGCTGCTGAGGATTTTAAAATAATGCATTCTGAGAAACATTTTCCTTGACAGTGCATTAAAATAAATCTAGGTCTGCAATTTCAGAATCACCATTGAATACACATATTTTTAGTATAACGTGTTAACTTTAGTTAGTAGTTTCAATAAATAAGAAATTTTGTTCTAAAGAAGGAATCCTACAGGTTTAAAACATATAAAGCATTAGTGCTTTTTAATTGGCTAGCACTTTAGAAACTAGTAATAGTATATTATGGGGCAAGTGGTTGAAATAACGTTGAGAGTGGTTTTCTTCAACAAAAAAAGTAACTTGAGACGTTGAAATTTTATCAACCACGCGTTGCATATACTATTTTTTCTCCGAATTTTTAGGAAATTAATACACTTTAGAAAAAATTATAGATAAAGTGACAATTCTCCTGTCAGCAATTGAATGTCGAACAGTTTGAAATTCTAAATCGCGGTAGTCCGAAAATTTCAACCTCTAGTGGTTGAAATGCGATTTCAACCATTGTTATCAATTGCAAAATCAGTGATTTCAATGTCATGAGTAGAAAATAGTATATTATGGGACAAGTGGTTGAAATAAAATTTCAACGTTGAGAGTGGTTTTTTTCAACGAGCGACAGCGAGTTGAAAAAAGTAACTCGAGACGTTCAAATTTTATCAGCCACGCGTTCCATATACTATTTTTTCATCGAATTTTTAGTAAATTAATGGCACTTTAGAAAAAAATATTACATTTAAGTGACAAAACATGACATTAAAGTGACATTTCTCTTGTCAGCAATTGAATGTCGAACAGTTTGAAATTAAAAATCGCGGTAGTCCGATAATTTCGACCTCTAGAGGTTGAAATGCGATTTCAACCATTGTTATCGATTGCAAAATGAGTGATTTCAATGTCACGAGTAAAAAAATTATTTTACATTGAAGCTTTTGCTTAGTATGCTTTAATTGGTTTTTAAATATTTCTCTGCGCAATCCTTTTTATGTAATATTTGTGTTTGGAACTTTTTAGATTTTCCCAGTATAAAATGTAAATTGAAGCTAAAGTTATTAAGTACTAATTAAACAACAACCGGGTGAGTTGATACTTTTTTATCTGCTTCTTTTTCTCAACATAATTATAAAGTTTGTAAGTATACAAATCCATGAGATTAAAATTTTAGATATTCAAAATTTAAAAGTATAATCAAACCAAAATAAGGTGTATTTCCCAATAAGTAGTTCGTACTTTGTACGTAGCACTTTATCGAAATTAATTAGGAAGTTTGACATTAACTGCAGATAAATCTCCTACATTGGTACAAATTCGACTTCGAAACTTCAAAGACCCAAAAGTTTTTTAACACTGATGAAACAGTCTGATTAATGCTCTAGTTTGAACTTCGAATTCAGTCCGTAATACATCTTTTAGACCAAGTTGAAAATGTGTTAAATACTATATCACCAGGAAAGGTAGCTGAATGTAAACTACCAGTCGTTATTTTATAATTTTCTTCCATAAGCTGATTTAGATAATCTGTAGCGGCAGCACAGTGCTGCGTTAAACGGGCTAAGATTTAATTCGAAAGTTTAAAACATTTTCGTTAATTTTATCTTTTGCGTTAATTACACAAACGTTTTCGAGTATCGCCTATTACGGGTTGGATTTACTAATTTAATAGGAAATGTAATATTTAAATGGAAATGGGTTTCTCACTTTATAAAATGAAATTTATTCCGTTTCCGGTAAAAAATTTAAAAGAGGTAACTAAATTTTATACGAGTACTTAGTACTTGTAGGTCTGGTAATAAAAGTTAAATGCAGACGATACATTTTATGACGATGGAAACACGGTTCAAGTTCGATAAAGTATGTGTTCTCAATTCATTCGATTAAATTGACAGGTATATATCAACCGCATAAAATTACAGCTCCCAAGAAGCTTCGTAAGTGTTGGCATTCTTTATTATTTATATATAGAAGTGTATTTTGAATGAAAAAAGTTTTAATAGAAAAATATATTTAAAAAGCCTATATTACATTTGTTTTTTAAGAAGTGTTTTTTTAGAATGTATAGAATACGCTTCATGTAAGGCCATGAATACTTTGAAATAAATAATAATGTTAACGTATTGGTTGAATTGTGTCGTCTTGATGAATAGCATCGACAACTTTTTCTTTAACAGCTTTCGGAATATATTGGGATGTTATAAACTATAAATAAATAATAATTATGATTTTATTTGAAATGCCCCACGTTTGGGCGAATAAACTTATGAGGTGATACAATAACATTATGGATATTTAATCTGATTTGGCTAGCTTTTATCAAAATTAAAATATAACAACCCAATAGCTTTTCTCTTTCCCAGTAGCCTAACTCAGTTTTGATTCGATTGAGCATGAGATAAAAAAATATATCGATCTTATTAATTCCCCTACCGGGAAGAAAATACTCACTACAGACCGCATCTGGAATGCTGCATCTGAACGAGAAATAATCTTTAACTCTGTATATAAAATTTGATACTTGCATCACACGTGAATTAATAATAAAAACAATTATTTAAAATCATAAAAAACACAAGTTTTATTAATTAAAAATAAGATTACTAAAAACAAAAATATAAATTTCAACACAAGAATTATTGAGAAGGGCTCTCTTTAATTTATTTATATGAATTGTTAATTTGAGAATGATATGACATATGTATCACCACAAGTTTCATTTGAATAAACTAATGTCAAAGAAATATAAGAATAATTTAAATGAACAACAACAAAAAAACAAAGAAATGTGTTCTATGAAGAACTTATTAAAAAGAGAACAAATTTATTTCAATTATGCTTAGGTTGTTAATGTTTCTGATCAGAGAACAAAATCTTAAATTCGACCAACCTTGTATATAGTGTAATAATAATCCAACACATATGTGGCGCTAAAATTCACTTCACTAATATTTTGTTATTCACAATTGGTAACAACAAACTGGTCAAACAGCTGTTGTCGATAGTCCATACAAAATGTTGAAATGGAAATTAATAAATCTTCCTAGATTTAATCGAAATAAATCAATCACAATTCCCAGTGGTTGTTATAAAGTTAAAACAAATCTTTTTTGTTTCAAATCCATAAAGGTAAATATCAACTTGAATAAAATTGACGTTTGCTTACAAACGAAAAGACGTGAGTCTACTCTAAACCCTACTTTTAATTTTCAGAAATTAATCTGGAGCCGACGTAGGTCCACCCTTATGCTTTTATCGACTGAACTCGTTCTTTCTCGGAAGCCCTTTTATACGTTTACGGAAAAACATTTGAAGAAAACGGAATCGCACACAAAACATATGTTTTCATAAATGAAAACATATGTTAAAAGTTAACACCAATCTTAATTCTAAAAATATGAAAAGATAGCTGATAAAAAGGTAATCAAAACAACATAAAACACTTATGGTCTAAAATCAGTAATTACAGATAAAATCAATAAAAACGATCAATGGTCACAAAACTCATTAAAACTTGATTACATTGGAAAATAAATGATCTCCAGCTATCTGTGTACATGGAATATTTACATAACTACACAAGGTAACTCAAACATATGGAGTTTACACAAATTATATTATATTACATACTGGAAAAAAATTTAACTTATAGATCTGTCTACACCGTTCTTGTGATCAAAAGATGCTTCTGTAAGTTTCAAACATAAACTGAATAAAACTTCAACTATTCTCGTCCATAATACAGTACTCCAGGTGACTTGCTCAAATTAATACCAAAATCTCCAAAATCATTAAACATTAATACTGCCGAATATCTTTATTCAAATGACATGACTTTAAACAAATACAGGAATCAGTAAGTTAATTGTAACATAATGAACTTCCAGATAATGATCTATTTCAACTATTTCCAGTGAAATATCTTCCCGAAACTGACTTAGTTTTGTGGGACATAGAAAAATCTGTTCTGCGTTGACTAATGCCAAAACTCAAATCTAACATGAAGATAAACATTAAAGAAATGTGGATAAACTATCCTAAACTTGTAACGTGTGTTACATAAAGCATATTTTATTGTAAAACAACATAATTAACTTATATCCTTTTTAAAACTATAAAACCTTTTTATAATAATTGGGGTTATCTCTGCATGAGAATCTTCCTCCTATAAATTCTATCTTAACTTGATAAATCTATCTGTAACCTACTTAGTATGTAACCTTTAGATTAAATAAAACTAGTATCCTAGCATGTCTATCATTCTTTTATTTGCATGAATACTTTATATAAGCATAAGTTGATTCTTTTTGTGCTTCCGATAACTATCGTAGCCTTTAAATATTTTTAATGAGATCTCCAATATGTTAAATTTTCAAATCGATGATAAAATGTCATCTCAATATCTTAGAACTGTTGTTTACGGAAACAATAACTTAGGTTTTTGCATGAAAACCATAGTTTCGGAATCTATAGCAATGTTTAAGTTTCATAAAGTTATAGAAGTGTAGATTATCTCCTACAAGCTACCAAACCTCTCTGGAAAGCTGATACTGTTTTGCAATTTAAAAGCTTTCTTTATTATGTATTAAGTTATTTAATTTTCTAAGCCTATATTGTACACTAACAGAAGGAAACTGTTGAATAAAAGAATAAACTGTATAATCAACATACCCTGAACATTAAATATGAACCATGTGTTGAAACGGTTAAATCAAGTAAAATAAAATCTTGCATTGATGAGCTTTTATTAAACAATTTCTAATGCTGCGAGAAATGCTTTTACCTATACACTTAAAGTTTATATAAACTTATATATAGCGCTATTAAATTAAATTGCAATATGTAGAATTTCCCTATGTTGTATTTGAGATAAATCGAGTCAGAGCATTACGCACACATAGGCAACTAATTATACAGCACGCTCTTTTGTATTATTTACATATATTATATGGTAAATAAATAGCACTGTATGTAATATCAAACCAAACATATGTATATATAACGGATTTAAAATAAATGGTGTTGCTATTCTGTCGGTGATTTAGTGAAATATCGTTAGCTGCATCCCCATCACCACATTTTTGCGATTGCAAGCAAAAATACATATTACTATAATTGGCACCGGGTTCGTGGCAACCAGTTATTATGATTGATATTGATAAAAATATATTGATTTATATGAGAGTACAAACAAATTATACCACAAAAGACTTCGGTAGTTACACAGTAATGATATATACAAAATATAAACTACCTACTTTTACTCTTAAAAAAACTTGCCCCAGCTAATTACAAACGTGGTGAAGCATCAAAATCTCCACCAACCTGAGACTTTCAGGCGGGTCGCCTGAATAGGACACTAAATAAATATAGATCTAGGAAACATAATTAAAGTACACAAAAGAAATATAAACCAAATTCTCTTTAAATTGAAATAATGACAAAAATTTATTTAACATTGACACAAACAAATTTTAAAAAAATTAAAATATAAAAAAAGCTCAAATTTGAATACCATAAACAAATAAAAAATCAATCCCAAGATAGTTTAATGCCTTTTATCCGAGGAGTGATAGTTCTGGCATCATCATAACGTTAATTACTAAATTTTTATTTAAAATTAAATAAATACCTTAAATTTTTAAATCAAACCAATATTTGGCGCCAACAGTTTGCCAATTGAAATTGTTACAAAACAGCAGTCTTCTGTTTACCACCTACCTTTTTCAAATTACATCCAAATAAATAGTATTAATAAATAAAAGTAAAATCCAGCTGCTTGTTTTAAATATAGTAAGTTAATTTAATGATTAAGTTTTTTTAAATTCCCTTCCAACATCCAAATTACATCGAAGGTTAAAAGTTTCATTATCCATATAAAATTTTCTTCTCGTAATTGAATATCATTCCACAAATAAATTTACAACATGGATTATTATATTATTAAATATAATTATATTAAAAATAAGTCAAATTCAAAGATTTTCGAAATTATTGAACACTTTGACATTTCAACAAAATATAACCTAACATTTTTTTGAAGTTTGGTTTGTTTACAAAATTACCGAACTCACTACATAACCTTAAATTATTAACATTTTGCTCTCAACATGTGTGCACTGTTTGAAAGATCTAAAATAACAGAGAGTTTGTTACTAAATTTATCGGTCTAAAAATATCGGTAGTGATATTTTGGTGAAAAAGAAAAATTTTTAAAACTAAATACAGCATAACCACATAATTGTTTATAACTATTAATTTTTCTTTAAACACATTCAATAAATAGATTAAAAAATCTCTTTTCAATGATATATGACACATGTATTGACATAAAAGATAAGGTCACTAGAAAAAGACAACCAAAACACATTTCCTACACAATTATCAACTAAAATGAACTTAATTACCTAAAATAACCTAATTACATCTTTTTATCTTGACAAAATCCAACCTTACATCCTAACAAACATTATTTACCTGCTTTAACATCAAAATAGTAACTACATTATCTAATTTCAGATTGCTATACCAAAACATACAAACTTGCATTATTTCAATGATATGTTCTACAAAAAACAACCCCAACATAAAATTTGTTTTAAAATTATGCTTAGGAAACTGCTAAACAAAACAGCAATAAAGCATATTACCTACGAACTGTATAATCTATTTAAAGAAGAAAGTTTAACGATATCACTATCTTGTTAACTTGGAAAATAATTTTTTTATACAAATAAATCAGATACTACCATGCATCTTCTCTGTTTTAGGTCAAAACTTACCTTTAAATATTTTATGCCTTTAAAACATTTAGATTTTACATCGATAGCTGAGTAATGAAAAATTGCCAAGATTGTAAGAAAAATCAACTTTAAGATTTATCTTTTTACTGCCTAGTGTGTTCTAGAATGAATTTTTATTAAATTAAAACCTTTTCTTAGGCTTTATAAAAAAAATCTGCAACATCTTTAATGAAAAGCAATTACCTGGGGATGCAGACCTTCTATTGCATGTCAATAATCATGACAATATGTTGTAACGTCCTTATTTGTTACCAATCATTTTTTCTTTTGTATTTCTTATATTGATGCGTCAATACTAATATATTGCAGCTACTTTTGAATTTTTCTAATATTTATTTTAATAAATATTACCGTTAATTTTGTTTAGATGCCTTCCAATAGCGAATTTAATATTTTCTAAATGTTTAATGCTCTTTCCGCTTCATGGCCAATATAATATGCGTTGATACAATTTTTTCGAGGAAAAACAGAAGACTAAGCATCGTCTCGAACGGCGGTTAGACAACTTTAGAGAGGTTGTCGAGCGATTTTCTTATTTGATTGATTAATTATTATCACTGATATTTGATAGAAGAATTTAATATACGTAATTAGTTCTGCTAATCTTCAATTTGCGAATTATTGGCTTATAGGCCTGTTTTTGCCGATTAGGTGTGTTTCTAATCAATTTTGTTTCTTTATCGTAAAGGAACATCAATAACTTTCATATTTTAGGTGTTACGACTGAACTATACATTTCAAATTCAATATTTGAACTTAAATAAAAAGGTGCTAGATAAAACGTTGTACGGCACACATGAGTTAATGATATTATGCACTCAGAAAAATTAACCCGTGAGTCGTGGGTTAATTTTTCATTCGTGGATAATATCTTACTGAACTCATTAGTACCATAAATAGATAACTATTGTTTTTTGTAGCAAACTGGCAGAAATTGACAAGTTCTCTTCTAGAACTGAAATAAATCGAAAAAGTAAGTACATAGAGTCGGTGGTACAGATCCGCAAATTTATTTTCAAATTATAAAGAAATTGGGCAGCATCTTTCTACACAAGGGTTCCATAAAGTCTTGCAGAACATTTGCATTGTATTGAGCGATTACATGTAAACCTTTGTACAGTAATTTGTGGTAAATTAATTAATTAATAACTTTCTAAGATATTGGTTAAAATTTTAAGACTGATGAAGTTGATTTTTTATTGAAAGATACAACCAGTAGGTGACTGGTCTTTGATATGTATTAACACTTTCACTATCCTTATCATTTTCCGAACATACACATACATTATATTACTAAAAAGAAAAAAAAATGATGAGCTAATAAAATATATCGGTTGCTATTTAAAAAACAAAATCGATGTCTTTCCCGATGAAATAGAATTACTATTGAATTGTGTTACTATCAAATAACACGAATCAAATGGTACAGCATCGTATAACATATCCATCCCATAATAAATAAGAAACATATTTGTTGATGGAACAGTTCGTTGTAGTAGAAACCACTGGACATGTAATAGTAGGCCGTATTGCAATTTGTAGTAATAAAAGCAAACTCCATACATAGTAGTAAACATCAAACTTTTATTTCTGACATGCAATTTTAGATTTCTTGATATAAAAGACAAGTCGGATTCTAGAGAGATTTATATATCCCTTGATTTAAACTGCCGTCCGGGTTATGTTTGCATAACGACAAATGCAGTATACAATGAATATAGAGAAATGTTTCCTAGGATCTACGACGAATCCTTGATTCGAATCGTTTCCACATTTTAGTTATTATAATTGTATGTTACACACATTACACGTTAAATGTTCTTTAGAATTAAATTTTTAATTTTGTATATTTTGTCATAGAAATGCAGAATATTTAGTAAATACCATAATGATAACAAAGTAATTTTAGTATCAATTTTTCTTACGTATAATTCCAGTCTAACAATACTAAATAATAATTCATGCTCCATGACAGTGTCACAGCGCATAAATTCGGCAAAGCTCAATCAATTTTGCAAAAATGCGGCTTTATTTAGCTATATTTCCAGATATTTTATAGGTTGAAAAGCTAGAGCTAACGCATCCGCACTGTGAGAAGGAAATTGTTAAATTAAAGAATAAACTGTTTAATCAACACAACATAATTTCTGAACATAAAATACGAGTAATGCATTTAAAAGGTTAAATCAAGTAAAATGAAATGTTAATTTTAATTTGTTAGTTCAACAATCGTTTTGTCTTTTTTGTTGAGTCAACAATAAACAAGTAATTTTTGAATCAACATTTTCATTTATTGGAGAGTGACAGCTTGGAGTTACGACCTTAGTAACCAGTAATAGAACTTGAATTTTATGTTGAGCTGTTTTCTCTTCGTCCAGATATGGGTTCTCCATGTTAAGGTTTTGTCTAAGGGCAATTCTAAATACTTCACACCATGTGTTTGAGGTAGGGCTTGATTATTTATTGTAACCTCAGGGAAAGGGCCTCTACGTTTACTGAAGGTGATTTGCATCGACTTTTAACTATTTAATTTGAATCGCTATTTTGTGAACTCTTCAAAGACAGTGTTGAGGGTCTGCTGTAGAGTCCGAGCAGCCAAATTGGGATCATGATGTGTGGCGATTCTGGTCTATAAAACCATTTTAAAACCAATTTGGAGTTATGGAATCTAGCTCTGAGGTACTGCGTCAAACTCTAACATTGAGATACTGGAACGGTTTCAGTCGAAGACTCTTCGTTCCATATGTGATGCCCCCTACTATATCCCAAATAAAGTAATCCGAGAAGACCTTAATATCAAATCAGTTTTAGAAGAAGTAGTGCAGTGTAGTGCTAAGTATCTTCAGAAATTGATACTTCACCCCAATCCCCTCGCGGTGACTGTGCTTGACAACAGCAACCAAGTGCCTAGACTTAAGCGTTTCAAGCCTTTGGATCTTCCTTACCGCTTTTGATTTGTACCTATATGTTCTACATACATTTGTAAGAAAATTTATTAAAAATGTAAATGCCACTGGGCAATTGCTCATCATTCCACTATTATTTACTGTCTTATTTAAATCTGATTTGCTTATTGTTTTAACTAACAGATTGCAAATAAACGTAATTAATAAAAAAATACATAATTTCTCCCAATGCAATTCCGACTAAGATAAAGACAGTTTCATCAATTACTAAAGGGTTCTCGTGTACATTACATTTACAGATTTATTTCGGTGATTCCAAAATTTCCCTATATACTAAAAGGTAGAAAACGTAACGATCATTATTTATTCCCTTTTAGTTTTAATTTTGGTTTTGCTTATGGTATGTTACTGATCTAAAGAAAGTAAATTTAGCAACGATTTCTAAGTGGAAAAAATTAGTGCTGTGCTTGGTAGCTCTGTATAGTAAACACGCGTGCGGATATTCCGTTCCGCAAAATTCGAGTAGGAGCGCTGCTCCCACGGCAACTATACAGCCGGTAACTGTGCTCGGTCAGTTTGGGTAGTGTTAACCGCTAAGTCGATAAAGCCTAGTTCCAGGAAGCCGCCCTCTTTCCAGCCTTAGTGCACACCACATCGGTATCCCTATTTCCTGTTTGGGGCCAGAATAAGGGCCCGCTCCTCTGCAAACCGTCACCCTCTTTTATCCCGGCAGTCGTTACGTCCAGCGAGACAACTTCTTCGAGTTTTGAGGAACGCTCACAGAAGTCGCTTATAATGGCTGCCTGTCATATTATCCTACTTTCCGATCCCAGGTTGACCTAGTAGCTTTCAAGCACAGAACGCAGGTGGAATGGACCGATAGTGTAGTCGACTCACTGCTAAGTGCTGCCTAAAGATTCCTCGAGAGCCATATCTCGGCGGTGGTCCTGACAAGAGCTGTGTTTTTGCGTAATCTCTTCCAAAAATTATCCAACTCATCATTCAGCATTATTACGTCGACTGCAACTCAATTCAATTCAACCCTTCAATCAACCATCCACAACGCCACATCATCAACTTTAACCAACATACCATCTTCAATTAACATTCAAGCCAAGTGTAATTACCTTCTACATCAATTAATTACAACGTAAATACATTGCCTTGCAACTCTACTTCAATCTTCATTCCAACGCTATCGCCCATACCAACATGCTCCGCATGCTGATATTGATAAACAAGATAAACAAAGAAAAATCATAATTGTGGTTATTGAAAAGAACAACAGCGAGTATAGTGATACGAGTAGTAGAATAATTAGTAGTAACTATACTTCAACAAACAAATGAAAAATCTGGGCCACATAAATGCAAAACGTATCGCGAATCACTCGACGATCACGTGGTTGACTTCAGGAATTTAACTGATGAGAGAAACAGGAGGTGATCTGGACTGTTTCAATAGTGTCAGGAACTGATTTTATTTAAGAAGAGCTAACGTGACGCTTAACGTATATTCAATTATAATCGAATATACGAGGGTAGATTGAAAAGTTTCCGGAATGGGCAAGAGATGGCGCGCGTATCGTGAAATTGTTATGATGGTTGTCAAGGCTAACCTATTTTAGGAAAGCTGTCAAATTTTCAGACACGTGCGTCGTTCCGTTTATGTTTACTAGGATATCTTGTGAAGCAATTCAGGCACTTTTGCAAAAATGGATAAAAACGAATTTCGTGCAGTCATCAAACATTTCTGGATAGACGGGAAAACGGCGACGGAGATACGAGATATTTTGCAGAAAGTTCATGGCACATCCACACCTTCATTTTCGACTATTAGTTTCTGGGTGAGCGAGTTCAAACGTGGCCGTACGAGCACCAAGGATGAACCACGCAGTGGACGTCCAAAAACGGCCACAAATGAAGAAATGGTCGATAAAGTCCATGATCTCGTGTTAGCCGATCGACGAGTGAAGTTGCGCGAAATAGTAGAGACCACGGGCATCTCATATGAACGTGTGCAAAATATCGTGCACGAACATTTGGGCATGAGGAAGCTCTCGGCGCGATGGGTGCCGCGTTTGCTGACTATGGACAACAAGCGAAATCGTGTGACCACTTCGAAAGAGTGTTTGGCCTTGTTAAATCGTAATCCAACGGATTTTTTTCGCCGATTCGTGACCGTGGACGAAACATGGATCCACCACTACACACCAGAAACCAAGCAGCAGTCGAAACAGTGGATTTCTCCAGGCGAATCTGCTCCGAAGAAGGCAAAGACTGTCCCATCTGCTGGAAAGGTCATGGCCACCGTTTTTTGGGATTCGCAAGGTGTGATACACATCGACTTTTTGCAGAAGGGAAGAACTATCACGGGACAATACTACAGCGATTTATTGGATCAATTCAACGGCATTTTGAAGGAGAAACGGCCTCATTTGCAGCGAAAAAAAGTGCTCTTCCATCACGACAACGCGCCGGCCCATTCATCCCGAATCGCCAATGCTAAATTGGTTGAATTGGGCTACGAGGTGGTGCCGCATCCCCCGTACTCTCCAGACCTGGCCCCGTGCGACTTCTTTTTGTTCACAAACATGAAGACTTGGCTCGGAGGCAAGCGCTTTACGTCAAATGAGGAGGTCATCGCCGCCACTAAAGCTTATTTTGCAGAGTTCCCGAAATCATATTTTTCTGAAGGCTTAAAAAAGTTGGAGCACCGCTGGGAAAAGTGTATCGCCCTGCAAGGATATTATGTTGAAAAATAAAAACAAAAACCTGTTCAATTACTGCGTTTTCTTGCCCATTCCGGAAACTTTTCAATCTACCCTCGTACGTACAAAATAGCGAAAATGAAACCAATTTACACTACAATAATAATTATTATTAACGTCGTCGTTAAATTATTCTATTTCATTTAATAATAATAAATTTATTTTCATGCTTATTAAATTGATTTTATCTTCCCTATTTTTTGCTAATTACTTTTCTTTAAATTACCCATTACCCTTTGACACTTAAAACGTAATGAAGTTTTTAATTATAACCCGTTATTAGGGTGTATATATATATATTCAACGATGACAAACGAAAAGATAAAAAGTACAATCCGAACGTACGCTGCTGACTTTTTTAACAGCTCTGGTAACATAAGCTGCTACTTACACCCTTATCTTATCATAATGTGTTCACAGCTGTCGGTCACGCGTTCACCCATTTTTTTCATTTGTTTGTTGAGGTATAGGTTTGCAACATACACAGTGTATTGGTCTCAATTATTATTATTTGTTAAAATTAATTAATTGTTAAATATAAATCTATACATTACGTACTTAGCACTATATCAGCGGTGTCTCCTAACCACAAATTAGGTAGGCAATTAGTCAAATACAATGTGTGGTTAGTAGACACCGTTAATATAGTGTTGTGATAAACCAAGTCCATTATTGTGTACTTAGTCAAAAATATATTTTGATGTAAACTACCTAGCTGCACAATAAGGGAGCTACAATTTATAGTTCTAATAATGAAAGTGTTAATGTGACACCTTTTCTTAAAAACAGCATGTATCGAAAATATAAAAAGATCATTCTAGAAAATTAGTTTGTCTTAGATATAAACGAAAAATTTGTTCAAGTAAAGGAATTTACTATTTTGCTTTTCACCATTCATACAGTAAGAAAAAACATAAAAGGAGGTCATCCGCCCCGGAAATTACACTTTAGCTTTTTTGATTACTATGTTAACATTTCGCTATAGAACTAGAAATTCTCCCTAAAAATCAAGCTATTTCAGCAATGCTTTGAATAGCATAGCTTCCTGTTCTTTACTGCATAAAGAAAAGATAAATAGTATACAAAATTCTTTGTACCAGAATTATACAACATAAAATTATTGTTAACTATTTACAATATAATACTGTGTATCGTATATACAGTACAATTTAATCAAAAATTAAACGTTCTCTCTTTTTAAAGTTCCCTATAAGAGCTTACTTTGCTCATAAACGCTACCACTGCAGATTTTCTACCACTCAAGCTTAAAAACAAAGACATTCAGAATTTATGAAATGTTCTAAAATGAATTCATTTAAAATCCTTTGTCTAAAAGAGGTTCTTAGTATTAATCTTTATTTTAAGCTTAATTTTCGTTTAATTTCCCTGAACTTTATTACATTTAGAATTTTCCTTTCTGCACGGTACTGATTTCAAAATGTCACTGTATGAAAACAAACCCCTTTATTTACTTCTTCGTTTCAAGAATATTTAATGAAATATAAGTATGCAATGTATGAATGATTTGAATATTCGTTTAACTGCGTTTCCATTAAGTGAAAATTGACAAATAGATCAAATAAATGCGGCAGATTATTTTGTTTGAAGTAAACAAAAACAAAATGTTTAATTTTAAATATTAACAGTATTTACTGTTTATGCTAAACGTGTAATTAAAACTGATTCTACTATACATACAATATTTGTTTTTGAGCAATTTAATTTATATACATGACATTTGTAATTGGTTTTGTTTTGTTAAATTTTAGTCCTATTGCAGATCGAATTCAAAATATGCTTTAATATTTCTGTTACTAAAGTTCTTTCTATGCGATTAATGCTGAGTTCTTTATAGAATTTTGTTGTTTATCTTGTTGTATATGTTAATATTCTATTGTTCATGTTTAAGAGTCTTATTATAATAAAACTACTGGTATAAATATAAATCCCAGATCTGTATGAAGATACCACAATATAACGGCTCCACGACTGAGCTCCCAAAAATATGCCATGAATTTTACTATAAAGCGCTACGACTAAGCGCCAAAAATATATAAGGTACAGCAATTCAAAGTAATTTAAAAAAAATGTAATACTTAATTCACTTTATAAAAATGTTAAACATACAAACCGGCTTATGCTTCAAAAACACAAACTCTCAAAAATTGTATCTAAAAGATCGTAATTAAAATGATGTTAAATTTATATCCGCCCACAATTTGGAAAGAGTTGATATCGATATAAAAAGATCAATAGACAAAAAATACTATAAACGTGTCTCAAAGATTATAGCGCGACAATCAACTTGATATTCCCAAACGTCGCATTGCTATTCTTACAAACACTTTTTTAATACTTCAGCCCATGTTGACGCAATTCAACAAATAAAACACAGTACACATTTCTAAGAAAAGATTTGTGAAGAATATGGGTTTGCTGCATTAGAAAAGTTTTAATTAATTTCTCCTAAAAAATAAAAAGGTGAATTTCAAAGCATTCACGATTAATGATACCTATGAACTACCTTTCCTAATGGTTTAAATAGAAGTAATCATCCTTGACATTATTCTTGATGTACTAATTCTCATTTACAAAAATATTGTTAAATTTTGTACATTGCAGAAGCATTTTCGTACAATATTTAGTTTTTAGGGAACTCGCACAGTGAAATTTAAATAATAAAGGATACATTTTCGTTAAGACAAAAGAAACAGAAAATTTAATTAAACACTGATTTGCTTTAACCAAATTCACAATCTGAATCTTTACTAGTTAAATATTTTAAACCTACTGGGTCAACCAAATTGTCTATCAAGCCTCGGTCCAATTCAGATTCTCTTGCATATTTGTCATCTAAAGATTGTTTGTTTATTGTTAAACAAACCCGGATAAAGGATGTATAAGACACTTGTCTTGAATTTTTCCTTGAGTCGAAGAGTTATTTTCATATATAATACAAGTGGTCTGAGTTGAAAGTTCTGACGAAAAGAATTAGGAGCGGAACGCGAGTGATTGTTTTTCAAAAACAGCAGCAACAAGTAAGGAATGGATGACAGTTATTGAAGTGAAATTCAGAGCAAGATTGTATTAGGAGGCCAATTTAATAAAACAAAAAGGAAAAATAACATTCATAATTTCTTTACAGTTTATTGATGTTTATCTGATGCAAATATTGTCGCTACAGGAGACTTCTGCTGTAAATTGAATTGAATTGTCAGAAGTAAATTAGCTGAAAACTTTAATATACACTTAAAAAAGTACGGAAGGTGAATCTATCGAATTCTACACTTAACTTAAGAGTGTTATCTAGTTTATATTATGCTTTATATCAAATACAAAATTACAAAAGCTATTTCCTTAACGAATAAAAAAGGGTAAATTTATAAAAACAAAACTATAGCTAGCGAGCTTTTAAAAATTGTAAGGTGTACTTCCTAAATTATCGTTCAAGTGTTATTTGAGATAAAAATGCCTGAATATACAACAGTATAAAAGAACGGTATGAACTAAAAAAAGGTCATATCCCGCGTTCATTCAAACATTTTGGTAAATGACAACTATCATTCTTAGTTCAGGCTTTTGCTTACAGAACGCGCTGTACGCGGATCGAGTTAAAAAAGCGGGAAGTTTCAACAAGTTTGATTTAACTGTTAATACATTTAACGAATTTTCGTTATTGTTACATATATTTTTGTGATTGTCGACGTAAAGTAACAGATTATTGTTTATATCCCTTCCCATATTTTAACTTTCCTAATCTTTTATTATTAGTTATAATAGTTATTATAGACTATTATTTAATAAATTACGAAATAAATGTTGTTTTTCTTTACTTAAGAGCATGTGACGGTTAATTTTTGAATAAACTATTTCACTCTTAATTAATCTTGATTAATTTCTTAAAACGAATATATATTTTCAATATTTTAATACTTTTAGTATAGTAATACTTTTCTTTTTCTTAAACCAGCAAGAACAACTGATATTTTTAAAGTTATTTAGCAGTTTTATATTCCCCTTTTTAATTTTAACTACCTTAAATTACTCCTTGGCATTTAAAAATTAAAAATTTCAGTTAAACTTAAAATATTTTGAAAGCTCACGCATGTCTGGCAACACTGTGAGCAAACAACTGCGATTTTCAAATTTTAGTTTTAAAGAAATTAATTCCCATTTGGAGACTGTAGCGCCATCTTTAGGTGGTTATAGTTAATGAAGCTTCCTATTATTAAAACTGGCGGCGATAACGGTCCCTTAACTGGAATTGTTTAAATTTAATAATAGGTATGTAAAACTTCGAATTCAATCACCACCATTAAATTAGATTAATACACGTTAGATGTTACCATAAATGCTAGCAAAACTTTTTAATAACTGCAAATATGTTTAAACTTCACCAACAACTGCATCTCAAACGGTCCTTAAACTACTTGCTTAAATTAATACATCTCAGACGGTACTATAAAAATGAGTTTAATTGTTATCAAAGCAAAATGCACTGGCTATCAGCAAAGTTGGAAAGTAAGTTCCTTAAATAAATAAGACTTTTCAGGTCGGGTAGCTTCAATAGGGCTCTAACTAATATAGATCTATAAAACATTGTTATCTGACCGCACACAAGTAAAATAAATAAACCAAAGGTTACTTTTAAAATATTCAAATGAAAAAAAATTTTTAATACAACACAAAATAAACAAACTAAATTAATTAAAGAGAAGAAAATCTTAAAATTAAGGAAATAAAAAGAAAATTGGATATCAATTAAAGAATGAAAGAAAAATGAATTATAAGGCAGAATAATTCTGTTGTCTTGTAAATTAATATTTCTATCATTAGAAGAACTACTTGAAAATTTAAATAAATACCTTACATAAAGTGTATAATTCAAAATTTTAGCGCCTTAAAAAATTACCGACTTGAATTACTAGTATTCTGTAAAAATTCTGTTTCCTTATGATTCAGAATAAAAATGGTCGAAATGCCACAAAATTCTATCTCTCTTCATAAACAAATCTTGCAATGTTAATTATATGTGAGTTAATCAACACCAGCTGTATTTCGGACATAAGGTAATTAATTCCATTTAGATGTATTGAATAATAAATTTCTATTATCTATTCCTATTTCAATGTTCATTTTTAAACTTAAAAAAATTTCTTTTCCCAAAAGAAAATTCAAACACTAAATAACTTCACTGCAGTGATTATTTATTTAAATAAAAATTGTTTATTATTAATTATACTACTTAAAGTTAAAAACTTTATAATTCTTAACATTTTGACGTAACAATAAAGCATAACCTTAAATTTTTGTCAAGAAGTTGATTTTGACGTTTGTTAACACAACATAACCCTCAAGAATTTCTAAATCTTGCTCTGCTTGTAAACGAGTGGTTTGCACAAATGAATTTTTAAGAGAGAGTTGCACCAGATTTCGAGCATAATTTATACGATTCCCAAAACAAAAGAAAACCTGGTTATTTTTTAGTGACAAATAAATATTTTTAGTGGAAAACAATTAAATAAAATTATTACTAAAACTACGTAGTTATTAAAAATTAAACTAATAGCGTTTTCAATTGACTGCTCTGGAGTGCTCTTAGATTGCCTAGCTTTTCGGCCATCGAGATTTGCGTGTTCGATTGCGTCGAGTGCTCTGTGTAAAAGCACTCAAGGGTGGTCTTCGTTGATCTGTGTGGTAAGACAGATCAATTTAGATCAAAACAAAAACCTAACCTCTAGTTCATTGGTATCTGCGTTACTTAAACTGGAAAAACGCATTCAAAGTATTATTATGGATGATGAATGGTGTTGTTTGGCTTTATTAGAAATTTTATCATCAGATTCGTTTAATTATAAAGAATAAAGAAATTGAAGCTATTATTTAATATTTAAATGAGAAACAACCATTATGCAAAGTTCGTAATTTCCTGGAGACGATAAATTGGTAGGTTTGCTGTAATTATTTATTAATCGTTTTATTTCATTTCTGCCAACCACGTTTAACAAATAAATTCTGATCATGTTTAAAACACTTATTATTGCCCAAGTGTTTTATTATTATTAGGTATAATAATTTAATATCATAATGGTCATCACACAAACATACGGTGATCGAAAGGATTGTATTCGGTTGTGCATAAGGTCAATCTCCATAAGAGCAATGACTTAAGGGCATACCCATTTTGCGAGCAACCGCAGAGCAATCTGCAATTGAGCAATCCGGGCCTCAATTTAAAATGCCCTAATGTTTCAACAAATATTATAAATCAATAGAGGAATATTTCCTCTTTTTAATAATGTAAGAAACTTATACTAAAATGTAAACATAAGCTTAGGATTGGATGGTAACCAAGACTACTACACAAACATTATTAACATTTGAAATAAATGTTTAAAAACTCTTTGTGACTTCCTTTTCTTGATATAAACTTTATCCTTATATCCTATAGAACAATAATTACATATATTTTGATATCCATACTCCTAAATAATAGCTAAATTACATAGTTTCAGAATGTTATAGATAATCGCAGTAATATTTGTTTTTCAAATGCCCAGATCTTCTAAAATAAATGATTAGGGCTGCAAGTTAAATCCGGATTTCCAAAAATCCGGATATCCAAAATCCGGATTCGTGGATAATATGACATTTCTAGTTCGGATATCCGGATTCTAAATGGAATCCGGATTCCATTTGAAATCCGGATTTCAAATGGAATCCGGATTCCATTTGAAATCCTGATTTCATATGAAATCCGGATTCCAAGTGGAATCCTGGTGCAGTTCATCTAATAGTGAAAAATGTATTTCAAGTTCAGATATACATTAAGGTTATGTCGAACCGATAGCCGATGTTGGATAATCAAAAACTATTCTTTATATACAGGGTGTCCCGTGACTCGATGCCCATAGCTTAAGAGCGTATTCTTTGGACAATTTTAAGTCGAAAGTGCCTTACACACTTTTGTCCAAAACTTAATTGTACAAAATATTAACTCAAAATGTACAATTTTTTATTCTTTTAATTGAGCATTTATTTTGCCGACTAATTTTCTTACGGGCACCCTAATGACTATCTCTTACTTTCTCAATGTGACGTATTATATGGATAACCCGCAACATCTATGCAGATTAATTATTTTTATCTTGATACTTAAATTTTATAGTACATAACAATAATTTTTGTGCATGTTAAAAATTAAAAAAAAATCGCCACTAATCTAGACTTAAACTAATCGATTTTTAAAAACGTTTATGCAACATAAGGCTTTTTAAGATTTTATTGGAACAACTGTATGTTTCTTTTGATTTTTGGCTTTTGGTAGGACTTAGTCAATTGCAATGACTATTTGTCAATTATTTATTGTTACCATAAATGGTAACTAATTTCACTAGAGGCAAACTATTTTAATTTAAAAATGAAAACTGTTAGTAGGGAAAAAAGGAGAGTTCTGGGACCACCCCCCACTCCTGACCTTGACCTTGAACCTATCTCTCTCTAACACATGGTGACCTTGAAACTATCTCTGTCACCTAAACGTGGCAACACCGCATTCTCAAGGTCACCAGTATGGCACCACCGCATTCTCAAGGTCACCAATATGGCACCACCGCATTCTCAAGGTCACCAGTATGGCACCACCGCATTCTCAAGGCCATCAATATGGCAACACCGCATGCTCAAGGCCCTCAGTATGGCAACAATGTCTTGACCTTGAACTCAAGACCACTCTTCAAGGTCATCAAACACCATTCAAGGTCAAGCTTTAGATATATATATAGCAGGTTGCATGTATGGGAAGAGTAAAGCGTTTGCAGTTGCAGTGTACAGTGCAGTGTTACAATGGAAAGCCTCGCTAAATCAATTGAGAATGCGAAAGCGCAAGCTCTAGAAAAGCAGTTGATGGTTCCAAACGAGCTTCCTAAGGATGCTAAATGGGCACCGCTAGTGAATCAATCAGTGTTTTATTTAAACAAATCAAAAAGTAAAGTTGTATTTGTTGGATTATGTGCTCATTTGGGATTCACTCCTGTAATAAAAGTAGCTGGAGTAAAGAATCAGTGCATGCTGTTTGATGAAACGGAGTGGAACGCGTTAATAACCAATGAAGGAGTCATTAATAAATACTTTAAAGCAGGAGAAGAGGTCGGGGTTCCTTTGAAAATGGGTACAAAAACTATCTCGTTTGAGCGTGTTAACAGAAATTACGATAAAACAAAAATCATAAAGATAACTGATGCAGGAGATGATGAATTGTATTTAGCGTGGGAGTCCTTATATGAGCTGTGGCAGTTAATACCGTTACTAACATATCGATTAAACCTTCTGAAGGGTTTGGAATTTTTCAATTTCTACCATAGCATAATAGATGGTGTTGTAGACATGCCGGGTGACTGCATAGTGAACATCACAAACATATTGGAACCATTAATGAAGATGCAAATCCCGAACGTGTTTGGAATGCTAGAAGTTGTGCATTATCTACCAGAAAAGGTAATAGTGGATGTGGAAGTCAAAAGGTGTATTGCGTAATGGAAGAATGAAGAGGGGAAAGGGTGGGGGCGGGTGAATATAAGAACACATGGTCTAGGTGTAACGTAGTGAAATACAATGGAGACGCGTAACAGTGAAGACGTATCAAGCAAAGCTATTGATAAACTGAATGCTGTGGTGAAACTACGGTGTGAATTAGAAGCGCTAGAGGAGGATGCGGCACACGAAGCTGTTCATGGTACGGGGATATTCAGTCCAGAATATTGTCAAGAGTTAGCACAACGATATAGAAAAGGCGTGCAGTTGTGTCAAGACTTCATTAGAGGTGTGATTTGTGATGAGTGTTTGGTAAAAAAGCTCATTGCGCAACATCTAAGGGACTTTGCATATGACTTAATAGAGGACGGATTAAATGGGTGGTTTAGTGACATTTGATGAAAGTAAAAACAAAATACATTACATGTTAACATGGGAGTATGCACATCGTCAAGCACGCAGAAGTCAATGGGAGATAATAGCAAGGGATAGGGTACGATTTCAGAGACGAATAAGCTACGTAGAAAATGTAATCGCTCCAGTTTTGAGAGAAGAGTATAGAGAGGGTATCTATAATACACGTTTTAAAAGTGGTGGGGGTATGGTTTAAATAGTCACATCAGTCGCTTACCGTCACTTACAAAAATGGGTTCAATCAAAGTGGGTTGGCAACATTACTGGGTTCTTGAAACAACAGATAAGGGTGAAATTAAATTTTCGCGTTATAAAACGCACAATACCGGGTTGTTAATCGAAAGAGCTAAACTATCGAACACTGTGGTTGTACGTAGTGAAAACGATTATCGACACACTTCGTGTGCAGGTGTAGAAGTCCATTATTTGTTAAAAAATGGTAAACTTATAAATATACAAAATTCCACATGTACAGAACAGGGGTTGCTCATACATCGTCATACTATTAACTTGTTGCCTGATAAATGTGATTTCATTCTTATCAAATGTAAATGTGTTACACCGTATAGTGAATGGATTGCTGCAACTGAACGTGCACGTGACAACCTTGCTGCTGTCGGTTTTCCTTCGGGTTTAGTGCGCTATCTGGATTGGGAATTAAAGGGTAGTAATTGTTATATATTCAATTGTGAATAGTTATATAAGTTTGTAATAGACAATGAATAGTTGTAATCATACGATGTTATCTGGATTGGGTATTAAAGTTTAGTAATTGTTATATTTAATCGTGAATAGTTATATAAGTTGTAATAGACAATGAATAGTTGTAATCATATGATGTTATCTGGATTGGGTATTAAAGTTTAGTAATTGTTATATTTAATCGTGAATAGTTATATAAGTTTGTAATAGACAATGAATAAATAGTTGTAATCTTATTATGTTGTTTTAATAAAACCATTATGAATATTTAAAAACTTTATTCTGAAAAATCCATTACATGAGTTTTATATAAGTAGTATACATTACTTAATGCACAATAGCACAGTGAATGATGATGATAAAAGCATGATGGAAGCATAGCCTGTAGAGCTGGTTCCTCTGGTAACTCCACCACCGGTTGTGATACGAAACGTCGAATGTAGTTGCTCTTTTCAGATCCCTTCACGTAAACGGTATCCGCCTGCTGAGTTAAGCGTTGCAGAATTACAGGGAGCATAAAGGGAGGAGTGAATCCTTCATTCCAATCCAGACAATGATGATTATGCATTAACCAAGTAGCTTGTTGACGAAACGTGGGTGGTAAGTTGCGAAAGGCGAATGGAGGTTTGAAAACGTAGTGAGACACACGATGTCCATCAAACACGGCTAATTCCTTGGGTGCAAAGTCTTTTTCTGAAGTCTTGAAACCTTGCACATCGATAACTAGCATGATCGACGCTTGCGACTATAACGATTTCCTTTACAGTTGACGTACTTGCTTTGTCAATGCATTATACGTAAATACACGATCGTGCAAAATGAGACAGTAAGCAGTAGTGTTCGCTGGAATGCTTTTGTGAGTTTCGAAAGTAACTCGAAGAACGACAGCTTTCCCTAGCAAGGAATCTTTCTGTCGCGAACAGTCGATGACGATTAGAGGTGTAAGTGCCTTAAATCTATCAGGAGTCAGTAGAGGTTCGTTGGGTTTATCATAGTAGGATCGTTGAAAGTTAGCATACATTTCGTATAAAGTAGCATATCGATTTTCACCATAATTAATATTTAATTGATCGTAAGGATATCTTTCCGTATTTAAAAATACCGTCACGTTTTGAATATCACAGGCGTCGAATGTGCTCATATCTTTCTGCAACTGACCATCACGATCGGTTTGAAACCCTATGATAACGTAACGGGGAGTTTCCAGAGTGGTCGATGTTTTAATAGACCAACTGTGCTTATCCGTTTGCGGTACAGCGGGATAAATATGTGTTTCCCAGCTTCTAAATGCCACTTGAGTGTCAATATTTTTCCCAATATATTTCGTTAATGATAATTCTTCCGCCAATCCCGGTTGAATATGTGGAACTTTCCAATGTATTTTTTGCAAGTTAACCTTAAGCTTTTCATTAGCATCGGTGGATATTAGGGCATCGACATCGGAATTGCTTCTAATTAATACCAATTCTTGACGAATATTCATAATAATCTTTCCATAGTCTTCAAAAATCCCCAACAGTGTTGATAAAGGTATGCAGGCGCAAAAATTACCTTTACTATCTAGCAAGGTGCTGGTACCATCCGGAAACCAACCAGCGTTTTGTAACTTAACGCTTTCATTCGAATTGTGGGAAAGGTAAGCTTTCATGGTGGTTGTTAGACCAACTTTTGTTACCGAATCCACCACAACTCCATTCATTTCGTACCGAATCTCACTAAAAAGATATGCAATACCATTGTTTATAAATTTACCACTCGCTGATGGTTTACCATCTTCTTTCAGTACAGTACCTTCTACATATAGATAACTACGCGAAGGCAAAGTGGACATATCCTCTTGAATAGGTATTCGAATTTCATCATTATTCTCAAAACGAGTGGTATAAGGTTGGTGAGTGTGAAATTCAGCTCCAACAATCGAGTTATCGACGAGCACTTTTTCGTTTACATTTAGCACATTCATTTTGGGATAACAAAGCCTAAGGTTTGCAAGAATAAGCGGTTACCCCTTGTCAATTGAGTAGCGACCGATGCCTGACTAACCATTTTCCGCTTCCAACACGATCTTTTATAGCCAGAGCGATCAGTGCAACATCGAGGAGTGTTATATTTGAACACCATCATCCACGCTCTTCAAATGAAGTCCTATCGTCACGGTTTCCCCTTGGAAATTAACCAAATCCCCGTCTTGATCCAATATTTTAAGGGTAATGTTTGAAATAGTATTGACATTAATTGGTAAATAGGGTGCAGTCTCAGGTGCTTCTATTATTTTGAATCCAGGAGGAACACTGGGGAAGAACTGATGTATCACATGGGCAGGTGTACCATTAATATAATTTCCTGTTATTATATTACATTCTATCATTAGCGAGTTAACCTTGATAATTTTAACTGGAAAATCAGATATGTGACGTTCCTTAGCTTTTAAGATTCTATTCTTAAACCCTAACAATGTTCCGATAGAGTGTTCAACTGTAAAGTCAATGTCGTGATCGGCTTTTATAATCGATCTTAGGGTATTATGATTCGGATCGATGTTAACAGACTCACCGTTTACTTGAGAATTAATGTATTGAGCTATATCAGCAAGCTCATATGATCCAGTAGGTATCTTTATTATTCTTTCTCCCATTTTAAACACGTTGTTTTTATCCGTTACGTTCGGAATAGTATTGAACGTTTCGAAATTTGTCAAACGCATAACCCATTGTTTTGTAGGATCCAAATATATGGGAGGGTTAAAAGGAGAAGTTAAAACAGACGTTGTAGCGGAGAAGATGAATGTTTGAGACATCTCAACATTCCCAGTAAGACTGAGGAAATGTTAAGGAGTGTTTTCATATAAAAAGTTCAGCGCTAAATGTCCACAATTGTACGAATTTAGCTTCTGAAAAGCATCGTAGTTGTAACTAATAACGTTTAAGCTACCATCACTTTTAAAGTAATGAACGAGTTCTAGTGGGGGTTTTAACTGTCCAATACTATCAAAGTATAATATATGTCGACCACGTTTAACATACGATGTCCAATGCGTACCTTCCCCATCTGTATCATCCAAATTCACAATTCCACATTCGTTTTTACGGATACGTTTCGGTAACCCGTTTCGCATAAAAATACCTCTGAAGTATGGAATTTTTAACTCGTTTACGTACTTTGACAGATCGATATTGGTCAGTGGTCGGTGTGGTAGCTTTAAGGGTAGTTTTTTGGAGGTCGTAAATACAATCCTAATCCTTTTTTGTACGGTTTCAAATATAATCCTTTTCCTACAGGCGCTTGCTCCATCGCTATATTGTGTCGTTTCGTTTCTTCGAGCGCTGATTTCGCTGCTTTTGCTTCATTCACTGCTTTGGCAACCGCAGCTGCTCCAGTTCCTAACGAGCCTATAGCTCCGAGAGCGGCAAATAAAGGAATCAGCGGTAGGAAACCACCTTGCTTGGGAATAGGTATAATCCGACCTTTGGGAGCAATGATACGTTTACGTTTCAAGGCCGCTAGGGCAAGACGAGCAGATCGTTTTAAAGATAACTTTTTTACTTTACCACCAATACGTTTTCTAGCTAATTTGATGGCGTTGTTGAACGTTAAAGTACCCCTTCTTTTCACCTTAGATCGTCGTCGAACACCCATACCCAATTTTCTTTTTCCAGACATAATGCCGGCCACAGTAAGTGCAGCCGCTCTCTCTCCAAAACGAGCGTCCTTAGAACGAAACCTAGTCCACGCCTTATGTCCTAATATACTATCGGCTTTATGACGTTCACCAAGATCGTTAGTTTTTGAATAGACTATGTCGTGCTCTTTACAAGCTTCATCCAACGGGTTTATTCCTTTGTCTCCACGAGCAAGCCTTTGATGTAAACGGGTGCCAGGTCCACAGTAGTTATACCCTGGTAAATGTAATTCTAACGGTAACTTATTAATGAGAGTGTTGATCACTCCCTTCCCCTTACGAGTTGATTGACGATTATCGGCTTTTCGCAGAGTACGTTTCATAACACATTACTCCTCCTATCACAGGTGAAGAGTGACTGTAAGTGACCCGTCTACATATATTTATATATATCACACACGTGTGCTCTTCCCTCACAACGTGTCCTACATGGAGCAGCTAAAGTTGGTGCATCAGAGACACAGATTACCGGTTGTAAATCGGGATAATTGTTCACCGACGCCACAAGTGTTTAAACATAGCGTATTGTTGGGTGCAGGATGCAAACGCGGTATAATAGTAGGCAGTTCCGGATGTGGTAAAACCAACCTAATGATAAGTTTACTAGAACATCCAAACGGTTTACGCTTCGAAAACGTATATGTTTATAGTAAATCTCTTTATCAACCGAAATACGCATATCTGCGCGACCTGTTTCGATCATTACCCATCGGTTATTTCGAATACGATTCTTCTGAAACTATATTACCGCCTAAGGATGCAAACCAAAACTCGGTTATTATCTTCGAAGATGTAGTTTGCGATAGTCAAAGCACCATTCGTGATTACTTCTGCTTCGGGAGACATAAACACATCGACTGTTTTTATTTATGTCAGACATATTCTGCGATACCTAAACAACTCGTAAGAGATAATTCAAATCTCATTGTCGTGTTTAAGCAGGATAATACTAACTTAAAACACATATTTAACGATCATGTTAGCGGGGATATGACTTTCGAAGCGTTTAAACACTTGTGTTTACACTGTTGGAAGGAGAAATATGGCTTTTTAGTAATCGACAAAGATTATCCACTTAATGGAGGACGTTATCGAAAAGGTTTCGACTGTTACTTCACCATAAATACCGAAGACACGAACTAAACGTTTTAGTAAACATGGATAAGCGTGTAGCAGAAGACTTGGTTAAAGCACGACGTCATGTTAAACAGAAATACAAAAGTCTCAAGTCTGAAATTGCACGGTCAGAAGTGGAACTACAACGCCGCTATCAACCTATCACTCAACCATTGCGTGAGTTTATAACCGGAGTTAAAACGGAATTATTAACTCCGAAAGAAGAACCCTTAAAAACGGAAGTGTCTTCTCCCATACCTACCTCGACCCCAAAAAAATTTTATAAACGACTTCCACCCGCAAGACGAATACCTCACGAACCATCACCTATCACCCAAAGAATGCGCACTACTAGCGTTCCCTCACCTGATATCTCAGTTTTTGAAACAGAAGTCCTGGAAGAATCTGGGGTCCCAACATTGGATCAATTGAAAGAACAACTTGCTGCTGTTGGATTCAGTCCGGAATTCCAAACTTACATAGATGAGACCTTTTCTGGTAGAGCTAAAATTTATATGGAAAACATGTTCAAGGATACTAAGAACGAGTTCGATCATCATTATGGAGTACGGTTCCATCCGGAATCTCACCAGTACCTAATCGGAGACGCCGTACTCACTTTTGACGAGAACGACTTTATTATTAAAAAACCCTCAGGCACAATTTTTAAATAAACAGGCACTCCTGGTTTTTACGAATTAGTATTTAAAAAAGCACCTATTGGATACACCCAATCAGACTTGCAGAAGTATAAGGACCTTCTTACACGTACCAATGCTACCAGAAGAGGTTACATTGAGGGTGCACAGCTACACGGAACCGGAAAGAAATATTCAAATATAATTAGACCCCTTCTAACTACTCCTGGAGCAAGATTTCGAAGCGAGTCTACACCTACTACACCGGTCACGCGATCGAAAACTCGCACATTACCAAAACGTGGCGGTGGTAATATGCGCGTTCTCAACTATAATAATAAACAGGTGGAATTTATACCTTGGAAAGATCCTAATAAACTAGTGGACAGATTGAGACTCCTTTTAAGTTCAAAGTCGGCTGGCCACACCGGTCACACTAATGAAATCATATATATTATCGATGAATTGAGAGCTGCTAAAATTATCGAATAAATCATCACACGCGTATCGATCCGTTTCATAATATTGCTAACGTTAGTGCAATCATGACGCTCAATAAATTCGGTAAACATCTTCACAAAACCCCTCGACACTCGTTCGAAAGTGTACCTATTAGACGATATACCAAATGTAAGGTACACAACAATGATGCTATATCCGTCTACAGCCGTCCCATTTTACTTCGAAGCTGTTATTAGTCAGCCATATCATCATATATCGTCAGTACCTCACGACGATGACTCTGGATAAGTTCGGTAAACATCTTCATAAAACTCCTGTCCGAGTTAAACTCGACGCTCGTGCAAAAGTATTCTTTTTAGAAGACGTGTCTAATTTACACTACGAGACAATGTTGTATATGATGGGAATATACAACCATGAAAACGGTTATGCACTTTTGAACTCCACCAACTTCGAGTATGTCGTTCCTCTAACAAAAGGTATCATTAAACAAATCAAATACTATCCCACAGATGCGTAAATCTTTTTAAACGATACGTTATACGATGCCGAATCACTCATCGGAGTGGCATTGAAGAAAGGGGATAAGTTTAAGGTGAAGAAGCCTGGATCAAAGGACATATTTATTTTTGAAGCTGTTATTAGTGTTCCAGCATTTTCTAAATGAGTATAAAACGTCAAATAATTGAAGAATTGCATAAACCTGCTCGTAAACGATTTCAAAGAAGACGCGTAATCGTAAAAGACCTGAACGATTTGTACATGGCCGATCTTGTGGAAATGATTCCCTATGCTAAAATAAATAAAGGTTTTCGATATATTTTAGTATTGTTGAATATGTTTAGCAAGCGTGTTTGGGCGTGTCCACTTAAACGAAAAACCGGTGAAGACGTCACGAAAGCAATGAAAAAATTATTAACATCAACAGGAGGTACTCCCGACAATTTACAAACGGATATGGGGAAGGAATTTTACAACCAGCATTTTCGTAAGCTAATGCAAACGTTCAACATCAACCATTACAGCACCTTTTCTAGTATGAAAGCAAGTCCGGTAGAACGTGTAAACCGAACTCTTAAAAACAAGATGTGGAAGGAATTTTCCATGCAAGGGTCATATAAGTGGTTGTAGTTATTACCAAAGGTTGTTAACCAATACAACGATACCGTACACCGCACCACCGGCTACAAACCCATCGAAGTGAACCACAGCAACGCCAAGATTCTTTTACAAACAGTTTACGATTTCCAGAAAACCACCGACCTGCGAAGTGCTAAATTCACAGTCGGTGATCACGTGCGAATCAGCAAGCATCGGGAAGCGTTTGCTAAAGGTTATACTCCCACATGGAGTACCGAAATCTTTCAAATTAAAAAGGTTAATCGAACCAATCCCATAACGTATATCTTGGAAGACACGAACGGGGAAGAGATACGTGGAGGCTTCTACACGGAGGAATTACAGATGGTTAAACATCCTGAAGTATTTTTAGTAGAGAAGGTGTTAAAAAAAAGGGAGATCAAGTTTTAGTGAAGTGGTTGGGCTTTGATAATACCCACAACTCGTATATAGCAGCACGTGATATAGTGCATTAAGTATATAGTGCATGCAGTGTGTTGCAATGTTAATATATAACTATCATTTTATGTAAGCAGTAAACAATAATAAATCACTTTTTGATATCAATAGTGTGTTTTATTTCTTCTACCTTTACAGAAACACAGAGTATGATGTATATAATTTATTCACATTAATCAATATCATAATAAATACATGAAATATATACGGTTATAAACTACAAAGCATAAATACTATTTACAATAATTCATAACAAAGAAAAGGCTGTTGTCAACGTAGCCGGGGGCCTCTGCGATAATACTAATCAGTACCGTCGGTTCTACCAACAAACGAGTTCCAAAATTACATTTCGGCTTGCAGTAATTCTAACAGACGATCCAAATTCTGATAACTATCACGCCCCGGATGAATATCGCGGTGTCCCCATGCTAAAGTGTTGTGCGACCCGGGAATAATGTAACGTTTGTTATCGGCTGGTGATAACGCTACTTTATTCCGAAGTTCTGTGTACATAGCATGTAAACGTGATTTGAATATAAACATTTTTCGGAAGAGCACAACACCATCTTCCACAACCTGACGGTAGTCCTCAACGGTGAGATCGCGCTTAATTACCGCCCTTTTTACCCCTTTCGCCTTTTTAATCGCCATTTCACCGTCGCGGTCAAGCACGTTTACACAATACGTTTTAGCACCTGCACCGTAGAAACTGCAGAGGGGCACTCCACAATATTCATCTTTCATTTTACCAACCACCGAGGCCGTGCGCGGTATACCGTGAATGTTGTCAGGTGGGAATTTTGAGGTGTCAAATTTATCTAAGTGTTGCTTCATATCAGCATAAAAATTTTCAGTACGAATTTCTATAATGAAAGAGTCAGTATCTGTGTACAGCAAGCGCACGTTATCACCATATAAAGGTTTGAGAAAATCATAAAAAAATTCATACATTATCGTTTTAGAAAGATCCAAAATAGTAAAACCCACGTACACCGGTTTATTGTATGTAACCGACACTTTTTGTAACTCTATAGCGACCAAATTTTCCGAGAAGACAGCAACGCTTTTGAATTGAGGCTTTGCTACTAACGTCTCAGCCCCATGCTTTTTACCATGACGTTCCCAATGACTAACCAAACGAACGTCCACCCTTTTTAGACATTTTCCATTGTCTTGCCAAATAAACTGTTAACCATTAATTTAAAGAAGTCCCTGTCCGCTTCGTTAGTTGCCTGATTACGTAACGTGGTATTCAAATCAATATAGGAACGCAACCAGGGTGCCTGATGAAATTTTAACACGCGATGAATTTTGGTTAATTCTAAACCATGCTTAAGACACTGTTGTAAATTTCTATAGTGGATAACGTAACGCGTTTTATCGAACAAGTTTGGAATTAATTTTGGGTGACGCGCGTTTCCCGTAGGCGGCACCAGAGGTTCGGGGCAGAAAGGAAAGTCATTATGTAAATCGTGCAATCGCGTTGGGTAGTGTAGATCTACTTCCAGCACGTAACCCATATCGGCGTCTTCCGCCACGGAATTTAGATCGAACTGTTCAATTTCGTACGGACTAAGCCATTCAAAGTCGCGCTGCGGCAGATACTGTCGCATACTGTAACCGTAGAGATTGGTAGCATCGAGATACATAATAAAAGAATGGGGCTTGGACGCGTCATAATTTGGAAGAAACGTATTATTCGCGAAACACTTCCTACCAACACAGGTACTGACACCTCCCCGAATGCCTTTCTTAAAGAAATGGAGCATGTCCAAATCCGTGAGCAGCTCCAGTTCTACAGACGTGCGTTTCAACATAGCATCCCAACTTAAACCCGGTGCAGTAAAATACTGCGCCGGATCTAACTTGTAATTTTCAAGACATACACGTCTAAAGTTTTCAAAGACATCAACCAAAAGTAAGACATCGGTTTTCCAAATCAAAATCCAAAAGTTTGTAGTAACCCGGAAATACTCTATGACCATTCAATTGTGGTCAACAGCATACCCGTGACGACCTTCATTTATCTCTACTTAGCAAATCGAGCAATCGAATTCTTGCCCTTCGTTAACCTTGAGAGCTAGAGCGCTGATTTTTCAATTTTCGTTCCCCCCCCCCGGCCCCCCACCCCTGAAACCCACCTTCCATCCCTCCCCATGCCTCCTCCCCCCCCTCCAGTAGTTTACCTCACCTTTACCTTGACACCCCTTAAAATTCATTTAAGGGGGTTACTATAGTATCAGCTTTGTTTTCTTTGTAGTATCATCTAGTTTTCAACTAACCTAACCTAACCTACCTTAACTTTTTTTAGTTTTTTTTTTTTTTTGATTTTTTTTTTGATTTTTTTTTTGATTTTTTTTTTGGGGATTTTTTTGGGGGATTTTTTGGGGATTGTTTACACTCGCGCTGCACCTGCAAAACACGGGGTAAATTAAAACGTAATTTTATTACAATAAACTAATTCTAACTCACTTATGTGCATGCCTCACACTTTTGGTGTGTGGCTGCGTGCCGCACTGCGTCATAGTCCCGAGGGACTGTGATGTACCGCTCGCGGCACTCACAACATAGCACCTCCGTGCTAAATCTCCCCCGTACCAAAACGGGCCGAGACCTCGCAAAGAGGATAATGTGTGGCTATAAACATTAAAATAAAAATATATGTCTCATATCTATGTGTTTTATTCAAAAGTAATTTTGTTAAATTATTTAGTTAGTTACCAGCACTTGCATCGTTTCCTCATTTTATTTAAAAGTAATTTTGTTAAAAGTATTTTTGTTAAAAGTAATTTTGTTAAATTATTTAGTTAGTTACCAGCACTTCCATGGTTTCCTCCTGGTCTTCCACCTCGTTCTGGTCTTCCACCTCGTCCTCCATCTCCTCCGTCTCCTCCAGGTCCTCTACTTGCGCAACGTCGTTCACAACGAGGATCTCCGTATCCTCACTCCATATTGATGAGTTTCTCGAAGCCGGTCGATCAACCGTTGACGAACTCTCTACTCCACTTTCTACTCCACTTTCTACTCCACTTTCGTTGTTCATTTCGTTGTTCATTTCACTAACTTGTTGTAAATGTAACTGAGTGGTGAAGCTTGGAAGTTATAGATATATCTGTGCCCCCACTTCTTTCTGTGTAAATACAATCTCGTTGACCTTGTTTCGTCTGTTCTCAACAACGACTGCGGAATTTCTTTGTTCTCGTCTGCACATTTCTGACTGTCTGGTGTAGTTCTTACCCTTGAGGTAGTGTTGACCTTTCGTGTACATTTTTTTGTAAACATAACGACGTCTGCGGAATTTCTTTTGTTCTGCCTGCACATTCGTGCCTGTCTGGCCACTCCTTTATGTGTAAATACAATCTCCTTGACCTTGTTTCGTCTGTTCTCAACAATGTCTGTGGAATTTCTTTGCTTGCACATTTCTGACTGTCTGGCCACTCCTTTCTGTGTAAATACAATCTCGTTGACCTTGTTTCGTCTGTTCTCAACAACGACTGCGGAATTTCTTTGTTTGCACATTCCTGACTGTCTGGCCACTCCTTTCTGTGTAAATACAATCTCCTTGACCTTGTTTCATCTGTTCTCAACGATGTCTGTGGAATTTCTTTGTTTGCACATTCCTGACTGTCTGGTGTCGTTCTTACCTTGAGGTTGTGTTGATCTTTCCTCTGGATACTTTCATAGTTAAGTAAGAATCTAATTGAAATTAAAATGGTATGACATTTTTAAATCTTAGTTTCACTTTTGATTTAATCGTTAAACTAATCTCTAGAAGAGACGGAGATCGGTCTTAAATGAAACGATATAATGAGATAAATACGTGGTTTATTTAACTAAATACATATGCAATTTACCAGCTTGTATTTGTTTACAGAGTACATTTATCTTTTACAATTTACAATCTTGTATTTGTTTACAGAGTACAATTATTTCAATAATACATTAGTTAAGCCTCGGCGTACTTTTCACTAAATAATGCGCTGGCTGTTTCTGTGACTTTACATAAACAACACAACACTTTAACTCTCCGCTATTAAGATGGTGAAACGACGCCAATGTTCTGTTCGAAACTTATCCGGCTTATACTAGTCTATAAACAGCACTTTAACTCTCCGCTATTAGTATGGTGAAACGACACAAATGTTCCGTTTGCAACTTATCGGAATTATACTCCTCTATACGTCTCATGATGGGAATTTTTATATTTGTATCGTACCATTCGTCTAACGGTTCTTCCAATTGTTTCGGCGCTGTCCCACTTTTTCCGTCAAACCATATCCTTTCCCCATTTAAGTCCATGGAATATGCAAACGTCACTAGCGCAAACACCAGATAACCAGCTTCAAGAACACTCTTCTCTTTGACGCGTTTAATGAATGCCTCCTTGTGGTGGTCTAAAGTTTTCTCGACGTTCCCACCATATAATTCTTCGTCTCGCATTTCATCCTCGTCGTCCTCGAAATCGAATGTTACTAAAACGGTTGCCTCTACCACGTTCATGATGCTGTACTGCTGAATTGTTCTTGTGTAGATGCTGTACTACTGAAGTGTTCTTGCGTATGCGTTTATATACACTGAGTTGACGGGTGGGATTCAAGGTCATGGTCTGAGTCGAGGGGTCGGATCCAAGGTCATGGTTTCAGTTGGCGGGTGGGAGTCATAGTCTTTAGTGGTAACGATAACGAGCGATACAATATGTTCCCATGCTTACACCAACTACTGCGATTAACAGGGTGCCCAAGGTCGCCACTGAAGCGTAACACGTTTCGCTGCTGACTTTACATTGTTCTACCGGACTATTCCCGAGGGTTTGCCACTCACTATCCATGGTATATGTTGGGTACACGAATTTGACCCTGAATCGTACTTCTTGCGTTCTATTGCCGACCTCGTGTTTAAACATTCCCATGTGTTGCAACGTCACCGGTTGCATTCCATACCACACACTCGTATTGAAGTTGTATGAAATAAAAGCTGCTGTTGTGTCTGGAAGTTTTGCAACGTACACTACACCCTCGTACAAGGTTGCTAATAATATTACCGCCTTGATTGGTAACATCTTCCTTAGTGTTATATTCTATGCTGTATCTTCTTTTAACCGCAAACGTCTCTACCGCTTTCAACGTTTATGGGTGCTAACACGTTTGCAAACACGCAATGTGGTGACCATTTCAGGTGTTCTACGATTGGACTATCCGACGGTTCCCATTTGAAAATGTTCACTCGGCAATAAAAACATTCTACTCTATCTTCACGCCCCGTATACACAAATCCGGCCTCAGCTAAAGATTTTGGGGTTTGTATACCCTTCCAATTACGAAATGATAACACTCGTTCTGTCAGGCACGTATTCTGCAAGCTCGCTTCTACACACATTTTGCATTTTCAATACATGCGACCTGCTATATATATCTAAAGCTTGACCTTGAATGGTGTTTGATGACCTTGAAGAGTGGTCTTGAGTTCAAGGTCAAGACATTGTTGCCATACTGAGGGCCTTGAGCATGCGGTGTTGCCATATTGATGGCCTTGAGAATGCGGTGGTGCCATACTGGTGACCTTGAGAATGCGGTGGTGCCATATTGGTGACCTTGAGAATGCGGTGGTGCCATACTGGTGACCTTGAGAATGCGGTGTTGCCACGTTTAGGTGACAGAGATAGTTTCAAGGTCACCATGTGTTAGAGAGAGATAGGTTCAAGGTCGAGGTCAGGAGTGGGGGGTGGTCCCAGAACTCTCCTTTTTTCCCTACTACTGTTATTGTATATACCAAGTTTAAATCCGGTTTTCAAATCCGGACTTCAAATCCGGTTTTCAAGTCCGGATTTCAAATCCGGATTTCAAATACGGATTTCAAATCCGAAGTATTCGGATATCTGAACTTGAGATGTCGGATTAGTTAAATCCGGATTAACCGGATTTTTAAAATATCCGGATGTTTACAGCCCTATAAATGATCCCTAAATTGACCTTTATGTGTCAATTGTACTCAAGAACTTGCTTGACAAAATCACAATAAAACATTTCAAGTTCAAAGACTTCTTAATATGGAAAACTATCAAATTTAACATTAAACTACCCCAAATCGTTGGTCCTAAAGAAAATTTTTAATTTTCCAAGAATTAATCTGTTTCAGGTGAAAACAAGCCTTAAAATGGCTTTAATTACATATTTGTGTACAAAATTATGTACGATTCGTGATCGTAAAATATGCAATGGAATTTTAACAAGATAGAAAGAAAAATCAACTTTAAAATTTATCCCTTTACTATAGAGTGTGCCATAGAGTGTTTCTTAATCAAATAGAAACATATTTATTTAAAATTTTAAAATAAATTAGTGAATAATCCGAATCGCCTAAAATTTATGCAACCCATACAACAAGTATGTAAATGTTGTTGCTTAAATTTTCTAATGACATGTTAAAAACATGACATTATGTATAGTTAATTGCTTTTCTTTTATTTATATAAAAGTATCATTTTGATAAAGAAACATTAAACAATTTTAAGTTGCATAGTTTATAACTTACCAGAGTTAATCAACTAATCAAGGTTAATGTGATAATCAGAATGAAGTACAATCAAAATGTAAGAGGAAAATTGAGTTAATTAATGTAATAGAATGGAAGGGAGACATTAGAGCAGATGTTGGTACCGGCTACGATAATAGTACCTATTATTTGTAAATTTGAACAGTAAGACTTACTGGAACGGAAATATTGAATTCTTATTTTATATGAGTAGTAAATAAGCGAAATAGTATGTGGTAAAAAAGATTGTGAGACATTTTACTGAACATAAGAATATAAAAAATTGGGATTGGGAAAAAATATTTGTTTAAGGTTACTTAAAAAGTACTATTATTGTCAAGAGAACATCGAAAGTAAGGTCTAATTTTAAATAAAGCTGCAATCTCATACGTGACTATACATGTTATCCATTTACGACTTTTTACCATTTACAAGAACTGCAGTAATAAAAAATTACGCCATCGCGTGGTTTGCTTCTCATTGGTCAAACCCGTCAAAGCTTAATTTACCCTGTATAGCAAAACGCTTGTCAAAAAACAATAGTCTTATTATTTATATAAATTTTTTACTGTCGTGTACCTTTTTAGAAATAGTAAGTCGCACTGATATTTTGTTTAATTACAGTTACATTCTCTTTTATTAATAATAATTTCTTCAAAAGACAAATTTTGTATACATGTTAAGGGGATGACTCGTTGAACAAGACTGTCTGTTAACTTATGTTTATCGTATAATGAAGGCTGTTATCGAAAGTAAATATGACATCATCGTTAAACGACTTTCCGTTTGTTCAAAGGAAAGCCTTATTTTAGTTTTAAGTTAATGGTTTGATAATTGGATTCTAATTTGGGTTTAATACAAAAATAGCTAAATAATGATAATTGTAGTTTGTACAAACTCTGACTAACTGATATGACTAACATTCTTCAGTAAACAAATGATAATGATAATGATAACAATAGTTTTGAGAAATGTAATTGCATAAATTTATGATTATAACATGAAAAGAAAACCAAATCTATTAAATATTGTCGAATGATCATAGTAATTGATTACCTAAAAAATTATAATAAAACTTAGTATCTAACATTACATATCAATAATTTCTTCATTTATAGTTCTGTATTAAGAGTTTTTATATCATGTATGAAGTTTGTCATATTTGACAAGTAATTGTTTAATTTCAAATTCTCCGAATTTTGCGCTGTAAATCGGTTTTCTAAGATCTTATTACTGCAGTTCTACGGTAAATGAGCAATAGTGATCTATTGCTGGAATTATTAGCATACTATATTGTGCAGAAAGGAAATGAGAAAAAAATACTTTCTAAAAAAACACGGGCAACAGTTAAAACTACACCCTTTTCATTAATTTCAAATAAATTTCAATAAATCAATAAGCTATGTGACAGTATAAGAAATAAACCCATTTAATTTATTTTCCTATTAGAATAGAGGTTTACACAAAAGGTTGACTTCAAATGAACTTGGGGGTTCTCTATAAAACCACAATTACCATTCCAGACTTTATGTGCTAATCAATATTCGATTGAAGTCGACACAGTTTGTTGTTACGGCAGCTGATTCAGATTTAGATTTGAAGGGATTCGGTATTCTCATGCGACCTTCCTACGAAGACGCTCGCTCGGTTGTTAATGGTGTACGTGTTGATGTAAACTAAGTGCGGACAGTCTCCTCTTAATGAATGGTAATTTACCCAGCGACATGCAACTACCGATCCAATGAAAACTCAAACTGACCACGAAACTAACACCATCTATTTTAAACTTAAATTAGGAAATAGTAAACAATAGCCTTAACGCACTTACTATGCTTGTATGGATGTTGTAATGGCTTCTTTCCATTAGATGGTATAAATAATGTGGACATTGTGAGCGCTGTATACAATGTACGCTTTTTGTTACTTTACCAACTATACAACTTTTACGGTTAATCATTGTGTTTTATACAGCGTCCTAGTGCTGCTTGAAAGTTTGGTTTCATTCCAATCCAGTCCTATTGTTAAAATTGAGACTGCATACTGCTTTAAGAAAGTTTATTGCACATTGGTGCCTTATTCAATAAATCTAATCAATAGCAGAAATATCTTTCGTTGGTTTCGTTTGAATAAGAGATTTTCAGGAAGAAAAAGCGTCGTTAGTATTTTAACAATTCTGAAACAAAGTTAAATTACCGCATTTTTAAATTACCAGAAAGTTTTATATTTCGCCTTTAAGGTGATTATATTTTTATTTTAAATAATACAAATGTCTTCTAAAAGAACGTTAAATAAGTCTGAGGCTCAGTTTATTTTTTATTTGGTCGTTAAAATATATTTTGTATAGAAGTTTAATTTTCCGGTATGAATGCCGACTATGTTTTTGAGGTGGATTTAGTTGCTAGACATTTTATTGTTCATAATCTGTTCATTTTGAGGATCGTTAATTTTTCATGATCTTAAAATAAACCTTAGTGTTCAATTTTAATATAATATTATTTCAATAAAATAAGTTAAATATAAATGTGATAGAAAACTGAGATATTTTCTTTTGAATTGTTAGGATTTTCTCTCCTTGCCGTTTCTTCGTCTACTTATCAATCATTAAAGATGAAAGATATGCCTTCATTTTGTCTAAATCAATTACATCAATCTTCATTACTTTCAGTCTATTTTGAAAATATTTCTTTGATATTAAATTTACATTTTAAATTGACGAGATAAATAAATTTTAGATTATAAAATTTTATTTTTCGGTCGGTCATTTAATAATAAATTTATATAAATATTACTAACTCTCTTGGTTGCATTTTTTTTTAAATAACTATACAGTTTTATTTTGATCTGTAAGGACGACGTTTATTTTTCAAAAATTTCTTAGTTAAGATGATTTAAAGTCTACGTTAGTGCATAACTACGCATATATTGAACGTGATAAAAGCAATACCATCGATAATATCGTATGAACTTCAGCCGTTGGCAATTTCAGATATCTTGAAATTAAGGTGTAGAAAAACTTCATGTGTGTAGGTGTAGAACGACTTCGATCCAAGTTCTAGTAGGAATAGTCTGAGATAGGAAATTTCAATCAAATTTGTTACTCTCAAAATTATTAACGTTTGTCATGAATTAAATACAAGTATGCAATTAGGGTATCTGTGTCTCAGCATCTTTTTTCTATTCCAGGATTTTTTTCTCGTTTTGAGTCTCGAGAATTCCCGCAATTCCCAGGTAGTTTTTATATATGATCACATAGGTGATAGAACACATTCAAAAATTTATTTTTTATAGCTTTGCAGAATGTATTTATTACGAACATGATGATTCAGACGAGCAATGATGATTCAGACGTATTCAACTCTGTAAACCACGTTCCTCTTTACTAGAAAAAGTACCTGCTGTTGCACCAATAACGTCTATTATTTCTGGTTTATTGAGTAGTCATAAATATTTTTCGATGTTCTTATCACCTTAAACTTTTCTACAACAGCGGTTTCTATACACCTACGATTATCTTTAACTGTTGTCCACATTCTGTAAAGTGCTCGCTAACGCTGTAAACGAGAAGCATCTGTAATCCCAAAATTTTAATAAATATATTTTATGTAATACGTATTGTTTCTACAGGATCTCGAAACGCAACGAAAACTCAAGTAATCAATATAAATAACCAGCTTAATTATAGAAATTTTAATTAAATGCATTGTCTCGTGAGCGGATTATTTTTCCCGGTATTCGAGACAATTAAAAATTGGGACTATGTCTCAGGAATTTCTCAGGTTGAATAACACTATAGTTATTCACCACACCTTTTTTAAAGATGTAAGTAAAAGTGACATAAGTAAAATAATAGCTTTAATACTATTTAAATCAAAACACTGCTCATGATCTAATCTATATTCTTAACTATACACAGCCCATATTTACGAATATAGAGTCATCGATGTAGATTAGTTTCAGTAGGTATTGAACTACATTTCGATATCATCGATATCCCGATTTGCACGTTACTATTATCTTTCGACACGAATTATTGCCACTTTCATTAGTATGTCATTGTTCCAGAAAGAATGGTGCTTGCAAAAGCACACTCATAAGAAATACCTTATAATCTTTAAAATTCACTTTCTACTTATCAAAGACAGAGAAGTAGCCTATGGTTTTTGTGTATAGATAAGTTAAGTAGTTCATTTATTTATTGGTATACAAACAAAAATAATAGCAGTATTTTTACCGAGAATAAAATAATGTATAGTCCGTTATACATTAATTCTAAGCTCACTTGTTTGACTTGAGAGTCAAATTGGTAGCTATTGCTAAATAATAGCCCACAATAAAATTATTAAAGAAACAGCCACACTTTTTTAAAGTGCGAATTGTACGTCTCTTTGGATACTTGTACAGCGTGTGCCGATTTCTTTGTTGTATTAGGAGTTATTTAGTATTTTTTATCCGTTGGTTCTGACGTCAAACAAATGAACTTAAAATTTGTACCGGACTATAGTAATATGTATAGTTATATATATGGAAAACGATATATGCCTAGAATAGTTAGAACAAAACAAGAAGAAAAAGTTACATTTATTCATGTATTGATTAATACGAAGCAACCGCTATTTCAGGGAGAGGTTCCAAGTGTAGATAAAAATGCTTAAGAGACTTTTCTGGGGCATTTCTTACTATAATAAGCTATGACTCATTTGTTTTCAAAAGTGAAGGTGATGTAGGTAATGAAAAATATAGGAATTTTAAATGTGATGTAAATATATCAATGCACATGGGCTTTATATATTCTCTTCGATGACGGTCAAATTGTGAAGACGAATTGCATTCAATAAATAAATGACTTGGCCGCTACGTAGAAACAAATGTTATTTATTAATTTAAACTTGTGAAGTGAAAAGTGGTTTGGATTGTAGTTTATTAATAATATTTTTTTAGTTTATAAATATTATAATTGTGGTTCAGTTAGAAGCGTGCTGGACTACGACCAAGGAACCCGGGTTCCAACCCCGGCAATATATCACCGGATTTTTAAAATTCTGTCTCGGAAGGCAATGGCAAACCACCGAGGTATACTTTGCCCAAGAAATTTCCCTGAAATTAATAAAAAATCCAAGTACTATGTATGTTACTTGGCAACAGAGCACGGCACTTTAATTGCAGAAGATTATCAGGATCATAATCATGATTAATATAATTGCGTTTACTGTCTCCAGCCTTATTACTGTGTGGAACTCCATAATCATAAAATATGATCATGATATATAAACAAAGAAATGGTTTAGAATTAGAGACAATTTGCACATTTATATAAAGGTACTCCACACAGAACTTGCACATAAATTACATAATATTCAATTTGACATTTTAGATTTTGATGTTAGAGAAACTGTCAGTCATATTAAATTTCAAAAATACAATACTCAGAAAAAACTACAAAACCTTACCCAACAAAAACGCTCAATACAAAGTAATTATAATACCCCGAATACCATTAACTTCTATCCACGCTTTATAAACCTATCAGATACACAATTCAATGACAGAGAAACACAATTTCTTAACAAAGGCTTCAAAGTTTGTCCTTTTCCAAAATTCACTAACAAAATTAAAGAAATCTTGGCTGTTGAATGTGAAACTATACTCAGAAAAGATCACAACAATTATGCAAAATTCCAAATCTTGAATCTGATAAAAGAAATATCTTTGAAAAAGAACAAAACACAGAATAAAACATCTAACCTGTCACTACTTCAATCTATCAGACATAAAATTACAGAAAACAATTTAATTTCTGTTAAAGCAGATAAGGGTAACACTTTGGTAATCCTTTCGAAAGATGTTTACACACAAAAGGTTAATGATTTTATTGATAAAGAAAATTTTGCGTGTCCTAAAGAGATTTATTACAATACCAAAACAGTAACATTTTATTTTTTAAAGTTAATATCAGTATTGAAGAGCTGTTTTTAAAATGTCAAACGTATTTAATGCCGTAAAGAAAAACAAATGCGGAACATGAGTTTTCAGTGTTGCCAATTGTTAAAAAAGTTAAGAGAGTTCCCCTAACATATTTTATTTAAAATTAAACTATTTCGTTTTTAAAATGATTAAAAATAAGGCAAATATAAAAAATAGTATAAAGTATTCGTTTCATAAGACGTTTTAGCGCACTTGTCCTTTAGTAAACTCCCCTATACGCGGGTCGTTTTCTAAACTCGGACGCGTGCGCTAAAAACGTGTCTTATGAAACAAATACTTTAATATACTATTAGCAAACTACAATATCTGCTTTAACGAATTAGAAAAACAACAAATCATACATAAAAAACCACAACCACCAAGACTATATGGACTGATTAAAACACAACATGCCCATACGACCAGTAGTATCATATATCAACGTACCTAATCACGCCTTCTCCAAGAAACTCAACCATATTATTAACATCATAGGATACAAATCGAAATACTCTGTCAAAAATTCAATAGAATTAGTAGAAAAACTACAGAACATACATCTTCCAGCACATTCAAAGCTTGTAAGCTTTGACATTTGTAACATGTTTTGAAAGATTCCACCACAAGACTGTATTCCTTTGTTAGATAATTTCCTAGTTAATAGTAATGTAGAATTAGTAAAAAGATTGGAGTTAATTCAATTATTTGATGTTTGTATCAGTCAAAATTATTTTACTTTTAATAATATAATTTATTTGCAAAAAGATGGTTTACCTATGGGTAATTCTCTGAGTCCTCTATTAGCTAACATATTTATGGATAATTTCGAAGATCAAATATTTGAATTAGATCTTTCTAAACACATTATTTATTTGTTTGGTTATGTTGATGACATTTTAGCTTGTTTTGACAGTTCTTTTGAGGTTATCAATGAATTTTTAATTCTTATTAACAGTCTTCACACAAACATCACGTTTACACTAGAAACAGAACAAAATAGAGCTAAGAGCAAAATAGAGAGATAATTTTTTGGATTTAACTATTACAATTAATACAAACAATGAATTTGATTTTTCCATATACAAAAACCCACAAGCACAGACGTCACTATTCCTAACGATTCATGTCATCATAAAATGCATAAACTAGCGGCTTATAGATCTTTAGTACACCGAGCTTTAACTACTCCAATGAAACGATCACATTTTGATAAATAAATTTCAATCATCAAACAATTAGCACATGCAAATCATTATAACCATAACATGATTGACACTTTAATTCAACAAAAAGATTATAGGTTAGCTATCAAAAGAATATTTCCAATTGACACTCAAATACAAGACACAAACTACATATCAATACCATACTTTGGCAAGATATCAGAACAAATTGCAACTATATATAATACGAAAAACCACCAGTTACAAAATAACCTATAAAACTAACGCCAACACTTTTTCATTTTTATTCAATGCTAAAGACAAAACACAAGATATCATGAAATCCGGCATTTACCGTTTGAATTGTTCTTTTTGCAACTCGGTTTATATTGGACAAACACTTAGAAATTTCGACATAAGATACAAAGAACACGTACGCTCTGATAGACTTAAACATCCAAAAAAATCGAATTATGCTAAACACATTTTGGAACAGAACTACCCAATGACACCTCAAAACAACATTAAATTCTTACATTTTTGCAACAACAAACACAAATTAGACATTTTAGAAGCTTTTGAAATATACAAACATAAACGCACAGTACCTTTAATGAATGAACAAACTGAGCTTAGTAATTCTCCTTTATTAGAAGTGTTAGATATTTAGTTTTTGTCTGTATTGTATCAAGTTACCTATTTTCTGTATGTATTTATCCTTAGCAACGTGTTTGTTTATCAATCTTATCTACATTTGATAATGACATTTTAATGTCGAAACAGTATTGTCAGGTTAAGATGAACTAATAAAACTTGTGAAACTTTAAATTAATCTTTTAATTTGATTATATTTCATTAATATAATTAATCATGTATTTTCATTTAATAAAGTTTTTCATTTAGTTTGTTAATGCATGTGCTGCATATAGACAGTCTCGGTGTATCAGTGATTTGCATGTTTATTGTATAATCTAAGGTTGGCAATGATTGCAGGATGGCATGCAATCGGCGGCCGAGGTAGAAATGTTCATATCGGAGAAAAATTAAAAACATTCCCGTCAATGCGATGTTTAGCACGATACAAATCTCTACTAAGGCTACAGTTCTTCTAGATTCGACTCCGAACTTCTAATATGGTCGGTCAAATGATCGTAGCAATCGGTGCCATGAGGTACGAGGGATGCTCCGCCCACCGATGCTTCTCCAAACAATAGAAACCTACGTTTTAAACCTAGGTATAAATTAATTAACGAAAACGGAAAGCCTGGTAAAAAGGAGTCCTACCAAAAACTGTTTACTTTTAAGTTAATAATATTTAAAGTAGATTAAATAAAAACTAGTAGAAGATATTAAAGCTGTGATTGATAAATTACTATTATTTTTGCCTTTGTCGTTGACGAAGTTGCGAATAATGTAGATACTATAATTAGCAGTTTTATAAAACGACTAACATTTGGTTATGCATTTGGCCAGAAGTGCAGTAACCTACGTATATGTAAAGAAAATCAATACCTGTCACAAATTTCTGTGTGTCTTTTTGCGAAACAATTTTTAAGATTAGTTCAGAAGGTTTGCCTAACTATTACATAAACGAATTCGCGGTGTTTTTTTTTTATTCATAAGAGAAAGTTAATGGTAATAGAAAATAGTTATCCAATACTTCATGTTTTCGAACAATAGTTATTTACATTGCAAGCTGCGAAAGCTTACTATTAGGTACAAGGTGGTTTTGATTGGCCGAGACGAAGCATAAGCGTAGCCGAGGTTAATTACGTTAATTAAGTTTTTTTTAATCGTAACTTTTGGATACTTGCTTGTCACTCATATTTCAATTATACACAAAATAAAATATACGTTTTTATTGTGTTTTATTTAAAATAGCAGGTTACAAAACTAAGTTCCCTTTTGTTACAGATTTTTGATGATCATTTGCAGTTCGCGGTTCTTAATTAACTAACTTCCCTTTTTCTTTTACAAAATACAATTGTATGATTTTTAATATCTCATAATGAAATGTAATATTAAACAGAACATATGTCGTTTTAGATAAAATGCGGTATAAAAGATAAATTATGAAAAAACGTTTTAGTTGCAACTTTAACATAGATAAAATGTGGATAAGATACTATGTCATTACTTATGTAAATGATAATTATTGAAAAAAATGCAATTAGCAAAAAAAACATTTAGATAATATAAGATTTAAAAGTATAGTCATCAATTATAACACGTTATCACCTTATCACTATCACTAAACTCAGTAGCGGCGACTTGGGGTTAAAAATCCAGTGGCGGCGTATGTGTAACTGGTTACTTAAAAACACCGAGCACCTGAAAGGGCTTTCGCGGCGTGTAATGTATTAAACTTTTAATTCTCCCCTTGACGTTTATTAACCACCGTAAATAAATAATAATAAAATGATGATTCAGTGATTATAATAAAATAATGTTTGTTTTTCTGAAATCGTCAAGAAAGCTTGTCATGACAGAACTCAGGTTGGTCATGAAAGTGTCACTTTAAAGACTAGTCACTTTCATGATTTTTACAAGACTCCTGTCACTTTACAAGACTCATCTGTCATTTTTAGACTGCAATTGAATTAGAAATCGTCACTTATCTTATGAAACGTTTATTTAATATAATTAAAAACACTAACAATCAAATACAACAAAATATTTTTGATTTGTTGTTGATTCATTGTCATGGATATTAACTTCTCATACGACTCTGATGTTGATATATTTTTTCAGTTTAAATCTATTTTTAGTTTTGAAAAACGATTTCAGAAAAAATATAATACATCACTGGTCATGAAAGTGTCTCTGCTTGACTCGGAGGCTTTAAAGAGATACTCGGATGCTACGCATCCTCGTACTCTTCAATAAGCCTCCTCTTCTGCAAAGTTTCACTTTCATGACTTGTAATGTAATACACTAATATACAACAGTATTGTGCCAAGGTAATGTTGACAACAGCTACCTTATAATATTATATTTTAAAAAATTGACAGTTTTACTTTGTTGTCCAGAGACTGAAAGTTTTTCATACCTAGCAATCACCTCGCATGTTTTACTTTCGCTTTCGGTTGCCTTATCAAGATAGAAGGTTACACTTTCGTAAAGGGGAGAATGAAAAATATATATATGCCTAATGGCTCGTCAGACATTTGTTTCACAAGGGCTAGTTGAATCGTGCACAAGCATTGAACAAAGGCCGCACAGCTACTTTCGTTTTTATGGTTATTAAATAAATGATAAGAGGGTTTTTTATATTTACTATACTATTTAATAGACAGTAAGTAATAACAGAATTTTCTAATTTTAGTAAACTGTTGTATACCAAGTACTATCTTACTATCTATACACATCTCTAAATATACTGAGTGTCCAATTTTTATTGGAAAAATAGTATCACTGAAATTAATATCACTTAATGAATCTCGATTAATAAAAACTCGACTCTGGAGTTTCCAACTTCTTCCCGATCTGTTGCAGGGCACTTACCGGCCTCGGATAGTAATATACTATTAAGTATGTACATGTTTCAATTTCACTTAAAATATATTATGTAGTAGTTTTCATTTTTATTCTTACTCAAACTAACTTCTTGCACGCGTAACTGAACACTTGCAAAATGGAAAGCTACTTGAATAAAAATTTATTTTCCATTTCAACATTAAACAGATCTAGAAATGTTAGCTTCGTCTTATTCTCAGTTGCGAGACGGGACCTTTGGAAAATCGTAAATCAAATCTGACATTTCTTAAAATACTATATTTGCATACAGAATCTACTTAAAAATAATTATTATTAGAGCTTTTCAAGTAGGGACGAATATTCCAAGTTTTAAAGAAGAAAGAGTTCTACAATTATTTTAATAATAAAAATAGTCGCTTTCTCCGAACGAACAAAACTTGCAAGAAAGTTTAATTTAGCATAAGGGCTATTGAACCTATTGAAATTTAAAATCGGTAATGGTTCTTCAATTGTAACCAGTTAGAGTGGAAGAATTTTTAATAAATGGTTTGCAGCTGATCCTTCATGCTAGGAAAATTTAGGAACTTTTTGAACAAATTGACTTTCGACTAATTGTTCAAAGAAGCTTCTTAACGGAGAATAGTATCGTTATTTTATAAACGTACATATTTATTTTTTTAGTCTAATAAATACTACTGAAAATAGAAAATAAAATAAAGCAATAACATTATTAAACGGTTTTGCAGTTAAAGATTTAATAGTTTAAAAAAATTATTGTATTTTAATGCTCTACTCGTGTTCGAATTTGTTAGACCTTCTTTAAAGAGCTGCTCGTAAGCTTCTATGGAAATAAAAATACAACAGTTTTCTTAATATTTACTTATAGTATAATAATGCAGATTAGTCTCGCAAGAAAAGATTAAGAACAGCTAATTTTCTTAAGTGACTCACGTGCAATTAAACACGTGTGCAATCAATACAACACTTTATTCTATACCTCTATTTTAGATATTTAAGATACAAGTGTAAAAAGCGATTCTTTATTGCGCGAACGGTTTAACACACGAGTGAGGTACGAGCGAGTGTCTTAAAGGATGTGAGTGCAATGAAGAGACTATTTACAGGTGTATCTTACAACGTTTTATCTACGATTATAATGCTTTACTAAAGTATTCATTGTATTTGATATTTTTTAAAATTTGTGACTTATGTCATGTATCTTTAGTATCACATATATTAGCGTGATTAGATTTTTATGTGTTAAGTTGTTTAGCAGCCAGTTTGTAAAATATTCGTAAATCATTTATCATACATCTCTTGTTAACATTAGTAGCGTGCAATAAAAATTGTATAACACTAGCTCAATAAACGTTAACTTTTTACACGAAAATCAGTGTAAGAAGTAGTCACTTTTATGTATGATCGTAGATAAAATGAGTTTTTTATATATACGAATAATAATCTTTCGAATTTGTAAATTCATTTGACAAATTAATTTTTGTATTTGTCAAATATCCTTATAATTGTATTGGGAAGGTCATAGAATTTATGGACGAGAATTCTCAGAAAGTAGTGGCTTATTGAATATTATTTTACTAGTGAGTGATATATCACGTTACTTATGTATCATTATGTATCACACCACCATAGTAATAGCGTAATTACTAGAAGGTGTTGTATAAAACTATTTTATCGCCATCCATCAATAAAGCCATGCATTACACTTTATTTTACTGTACAAATCAAGCATTTTACTTGCCACAAATATGGTTGGCGATAAAATTTTGTATGCACCATGTCAGTAAAGTGTCTTTATCGAACTAGCCTGTTATTCGCCTCGTTCGATAAAGAATCACTTTACTGACTTGGTACATAAACAACTATTATACAATGTTTCACAAGGAGCCTACCGCGACTTCAATGTCACTATCTAAATATTTAATACCTGGGCAATTGTTTCGATATAAAATATATCATCCTCAATATAAGCTATAAAAAATAAACAAGTATGGTGCTATGGTAATGGAATATATAGGCAACTAGATAAACTAAAAGAAATTAAATATCTAACACTTTAAGTAAGGAACAATTACTCAGCTTAATCCTTTGGTTTACTATCTTTGGTTACAGGTACCCTGTGTTTGTGTATCTTCAAAGTGTTTAAAATTCTAATGTGCGTGTGTTGTTACAAAAGTGTAGGAACTTGATGTTATTTTAAGGTGTCATTGCGTGGTTCTATTTGTGTTTGGCGTGTTGGGAGTGTTTACTTTTATAACAACGCACGAGTTACTTCTTATCTTATATCCAATATATACCGAGTTACAAACAATAATCCAAACGGTTCTTTAGCATTAGGTAAATAAAAGTAAATAGTTATTTGTTTAATTAGTACTCAAAATGAATGTTTTTGGGACGAATAACAAAGTTGCCGGACGGAGTCTGGCAATCTTATGAGTTCCAAAAACGTATTTTTTTGTATGAATTAAACATACTATTTTTCTCCTACCGCTTTTAACTAGTAAGCTCCGTGAGAGGAATGCATAGAACAAAGAACATAACGTTATGCTACTTTTTATTTACTGCAACTTGTTAAGGAATTCTTATTTCCGGGTAAAAAGGCAATTGTAATATAATATAATTAAGAAATACTCACAAATGTGTATTCTTCACTCTCATTTTACTGAAAATTCGAAGAACTTTCGACAGGTGACGGACAAAGATATGAACAAAGCAAATAAGATTTTAATAGAAACATCGAATTCCTTTTTGATTTTTATGTTTTAAGAAATTAATTTAATAATTATATTTATTTAATTTCGTATTTCAAACAATTATTTATATACTACAATTAGTAAAATAAGGTATATCTTTATCTAGGTTGTCAATGACACCGGAGTTCAAGACGTTCTTGATCTCCGTTGTTGTTGGCAACGTAAAAATCATTTGATGTTGTATAACAGCCACACCTGACATGCTGCTTTTTATCTCCTTGGTAACGCGTATAATGACACAGACAAGGCAACTTGCTTCATTATACAATAAATTCGGATGAATTTTAAAAGGGAGAAATTAGGATTGAAATACGAAATAAAATAAAACAACTTACGCAATACGGAGATCAAGCTTCTTTAAATCTTCGAAGATGTTATAACGCCTCGGCTGGCGCCTCGGCGTTATAATACATCTTCTCGTATTTAAAGTATCGCTTGATCTCCTAATTACATAATATATATTATATTACCAAAAATACAGATAAATGATTATTATTTAATAAAGAATTTCTATTTATTTCTAAACATTTTATTCACAAAATAAAATGCTTTTGAACACCGCGAAAAATATGACACATATGGGCAAAAAGTAATGTTACGCATTACTTTTTGCCCTAGTACATAAAGTGATTATTTTTTGTACATTTGCTATGGTAACGCGTAACAGTTCCTAAATGGTCTACTTTTTATACAAAAAAAACGTTAAACGTTATTTTGTGGTTGTTGTTTTTTTTGTAGAAATTATGTTAGCAGCTTTTTCTGGTTTTTACCTAATTATGGTGTTAATTATGTTATTTGTAGTTTTTGTTTGTCGCTGGAATATATTAGATATATTCATAGCTAACCTAAATATACTCTTTTCAATTAAACTAAAGTCTCAATCAGATTAATTTAGAGTAGATATACTGATTTGCTGTGCTAATTGCTTCATGGTTGAATCCCTTTATGGATATCTGCTTTTGTCATTGAAATAATTACAGCTCGATTTACTAAAGATTTGTAGGGCGCTAGTTTCAATATTAATTTAGAATAATTGTAACGGTATACTTTTACAAGCTCTGAATAATTGTAGTTTCGTCCACATTTTTACAAACATCTTAAGTCCGGTTCTGAAAATTTGAATTCTTTTCATAATGTAAACTTGCGTTAGCATTCGATATAAACAACCCTATAAAATTATTTAAAAAAAAGGTTGGTTTCAAATCTTAGAATTATAAAAAATTTCTTTGGTTACTCATATAAGCGTTTGCAGTTTTAGAGGAAAAATCAATACTTGCGGTTGAGTTGCTGTGCTCTGATTGGTTAATCCAAAACACGCAATTCGTTGATTGGGTACTAAGAAAAAATCAATACTTGTTCTTGAAGTGAGATCTCGCGGTAATTATGTGATATCGTGACCCCCTACATAGCATGTTTATTTTAAAAGTTACACTCACCAAAGATACGTTGAAAAATGTAAAATACAATAAACTTGCGTGTTAGTGGGTTATTATCCGAAAAACTTAGAAGAGAATCGGAAAAACATGCAAAAACTATGAAATGTGACAGCAGTTTTTAGAAAGTACAGCCATGTTATGACGTAAACGCAGCTAACTTCGTGTCCGTGTCCGAAACAACGCCCCCAGCAATTTCAAGCAACCGGAAATGAAGTGTCATTCACCTACATATTTCATTTTAACAATTATTACTTGAATAAGGGAATATTGACTCTTGTTTATCAAAATAATCGCAGAGCTAACTCGTAAAGTAACTTCTAAGCTAACTCAGTTTCCTTTCTAATTATTTAAATGCAAGGTTTGCAGTGAACCATCGTGGTCACCCAAGGGTCATTGACCTGTGCAGGTATATTATATTACTACAGGAACGCTCTCATAATTATTATTTTTTATTCGTAGAGTTAACTCTTAGACTAACTTTCAAACCTAACCTCCTGGAGCCCGCATCCCAGAGCAATGATTAAGTCACTAACTACCTATTATTACAGGAACGTGGTGATTACTGTGTTTTACATAAGAATCGTAGAGTTAACTTTTAGACTAACTTCAAAACCTAGCCAGAAAGTAGGTACCTCCTGGTGCATGCCTCCCTGTGCATTGAAGGGGGCCCCTGCAACGGTCAATGACAGGTACTCCCTATTATTACAGGAAAGTGGTAATTACTTTGTTTTACAAATGAATCATAGAGTTAACTTTTAGACTAACTTTCAAACCTAACCTCCTGGTGCTCGCATCCCAGAGTAATGATTTACAGTAATGACTACCTATTATTACAGGAACGTGGTGATTACAGTGTTTTACAAAAAAATCATAGAGTTAACTTTTAGACTAACTTTTAAACCTAACCTCCTGGTGCTCGCATTCAAAAACCGGAAACCGTTATGACGTCACATTTTGTCAGGCAATATTACCAACCTGGCAACTACAAATAAACTGTATACGTATCCAACTTCATTATTTACATCGGTTATTTTAAGCTAAAAATTAGCAACTTTCATGTTAGTTTTCTCATTAATTACGGGCGAGCACCTCGAAATTTTTTCAGAATATTGTTCTCCGAGTTATTCCCTACAACCTAGTATAAGTAGTTTACCTGGGTTTAGAGGGGTCACGATATCAAACAATTAATGAACTCAGTGTTAATTCCCATGTTTAAGAAAAGGGGATTTTTATAAAGTTACATTGTTCTTGCCGAATCATAATAATTTCAATAATTATTTTGAGCAACATTCAAGTAATTACGAGTACCGTTCCAGTCAGAAGAATAATTAAGAATTTATTATCGAAGGCAGTTATTGCAAGCAATTAAGTTAATGTTTGATGAATCTCGTTAATAACATTTAGTTCAAAATCCAGAAGACTTCTACCGCATCGTTACGCCCAGCAGTTTGTTATTGTAGCTTTGTTTAAGGCTTTTATGGTGTTTTGATTGTCAAGAGTTCGAATCCTTCAACTTGTGAAAGGAATTTTGGTTTGAACACTTCTGTGGACGATAAAATGTGGCTAAGGTATTTAATTTTGTTAATATTGTATTGTTAGATTAAATCTTAATCATTTGGGATCCAGAAATTTTATTCATTTTTGGAACAATAACTAATTTAAATTGATGGTTTTATATTTTGAATTAACAAATTTTCATTATTGTGTAACTATATTTTGATGTGTTTTGTATTTTGAACTCGCTATTTTTTTTAATGTGTAACTATTTTGACTTGTATTGTATGTACCATTTTTTTGTTTTGTTTTTAATATACAGATTTCAATTTAATTGACTACTTGACATAGTTTGGCTAAACAGACTGCTGATGTTTTTTGTTTTCTTTGGCTAATCAATTTCTTTTATAGTTTGATAATTGTTTTAATTAAATAACTTCAAAATTAATAAGGAGGTTAGTTCCTTAGCTGATAACCTTCGCTTTTTCTAAATTGATGTATGTTTTATGAAAAACATCCTCAGCTTTGGTGGCGTCCAACATATTATTATTTATTCCTGAATCCATTATTTAATCAGAAGCTTTTAGGGTTAACACCTGCGACCTAAAAATTTAAATTTGTAAGAAAGAGCTAAATCTCAAGCCGGCAATTTTGAGCATTTTGATATACAGTAAGTATCGTAATTTGTATTCTTCGTTTGAAGTATAAGTTTTGTTTTTTACTGATAATTTAGTTAGGCAAAATAAAACGTCTGTTTCATAATGATGTATTATGTGTGGGAGGCCTTCTGTACGTGGAATTTACATTAATTTTAATGGTGAAATCTATCTTGTTGTGTACAATCTATTACTCTTTATTTTCTCTTGAAAATGTATTAACAAATTATAAAATACAATGACAGAATAGTAACAAGTCAGAAAAAGTTCCCACCCGATTAATTCAAAAATAAATTCGAAATCAGTAATAAATGTCTTTTATGCAATATTTGGTGCTCTTCGACATCTAAGGTACGTAGATACTTATTGCAGTTATCTAAAGCTTGTTTTACTTCTTTTTGAAATTTTGCCGTTGGATGTTTATTTAAAGTTTCCAGATTTTCTTTTACTAATAAGTTTTTGTACGTACATAAATGTTATTCGAGAGAAATACCAAAATACATAGCATAGCTTCACAGTCAATAATTATGCACTAATCTGCCAAAGTAACAATTATATTCAAAAGAAAGTAAATTACTAAACGCCCGGTATTTTCGACAAAAATTCAATTTTTGAATTTGTTAAAAGTGATATCTTTGAAAATGAACATAATGCATAATAAAACATTTTGGATTACCGAATCAATTTTGAAGATTCTTCCACTGATGGATAAGCTAGCAGTAACCAATCATAAATTCACAAAACTCAAGTTTTTTTCATTTATGTCTAAAAAATGGAAAGGTTGCCCAACCATAACATAAAGAAAAATTATGTATACACTTTTGAGAAACTTTTTTCTTCCAAAAAGTTAGCAAACCTAAATTTCTAAGATCATCAGCTAGAGCACAGTAACAGTTTGTTTTAAAAATTGTATTCGATACCAAATTCTAAGACCAAATACGCTAAAAAATATGATAGTGTATAAAGAATTTTTCGAGATAATTGTTTTTAAAGTTTTAAAAGAAAAATCAAATAATTTCCTTAAGAATTACAGGACCCTTTAAGATTTCAGGGTTTGGCAGCTTATTTTAATTTAATTTATTATTTATACAGTATTTATTTATTATTTATTGAATTATTAATTATTCAATTATATCAATAAAAGCTAACAAATTCTTCAAGAACAATGAACATAATCCAGTTTTTTTTGGCACACGTTCCACCATTCTCTGTACGAGGAGCATGCCTCTTTTCTTTCGCAATATAAAATTCTACTTTTAAAATTCTCCGAATTTTGGGCTTCCCATCCTTTCTCACATACAAGACCTTTTAGAATAGATCAGAAGTTCTCAGTAGGTCACAGTTCTGGGGACACATAGAGGAATTCTCTTCCTTGGCCACAAGCACAATATTGGGCTAATAAGTGAGCTACAACTGATAATTATTGATTTCGGGCAATGTGATGACACCAGATCGGGTCAAAACACGTAATTATCATCAGAATAATTTCCCTGAATGAATGGAATAAGGCATCTCTTAATACATTCACGTAGATGGGTTTCCTGATTGATGACTATTCGGGAAGAACAGAAGAAGGTTTTCGAAATCCCAGAAGGTGTTATTGTCAACCACATTTCTTTTTCTCAAATTATAATATCATCAGGTGCTGCAAGAGAGTCCTGGGTATAAAATCCCCCAACCGCCTTTTTATCATAATTTTTGAAAATAAACTAATTTTCATCATCCAAAATAAAAGCTTTTCTTTGGGAATTTTTCTAACATGCATCTGCAGGGCCAGCGTAAGGATTTCCAGGGCCGGGTTAAAAAATGCACTTGACCTAAAGCAATTTCTAAATAAATTATTTATTAAAAACACATTACATATTGCAATAAGATCATAGAGTAGCATTATTTACGAAGTCCGCGAAACAGCGCATAAGCCAGGGCCTATTTTTAACTGAGTTGGGCCCTAGGCTCAGCTAGCAAATTTCGGGCCCCGAATTCGAGTGAAAGGAGTACCAAACATTCGTCGAGTAAAAATAAGCATTTTTTACTCTTATCATTTTTTTCTATCTGACGCCATTTTAGATAAAGAAATGATAAAAAACACAGTGGACAAAATTTATGTATTCTTCTACGAAGAATGCGATACAGTTAAAAAAATTTAAAAAATACATCTTTTTCTAATTTCTTCAACTTTAAAAACTTTTTTGAAACTGGATACGTGTTTACCCTGTTTTAGAGGTCAAATCTATTTTTTTTCATATAGGAGACATGTGACATTCGAAAGTAGAGGTTTCAAGCTTTAAAATAAGCCCCCGCTGGCCTTTCTAAGTTGCGCCAATTTTTGGATCTAGCCGGTGTTTGAGTCAGAAATAATGACCCAAATACATTTTTTTTATTAACGTTAATTTTTTTAACATATAACCGTCGACATCAGCGTTACCCGATGTGCACCACGAGGACGTTGTCGGTCGGATTTTGCACATCGTGTGTGCGTGTGTTTCCTCCTCTTTGCTGGCGCAGCTCTTGCAACCTCGCCAGCATGTTCAGAACTGCGCGAATCTCATTCTGGGGAATGTTGTTCCACGATTGCGTCAGTTCTATTCCCAATTCTCGGAGAGTAGTTGGACTCTGCAGATTTCACAGACAACGCCCGAATATGTCCCACACATGTTCAATTGGGTTGAGGTCTGGCCTGATAGGCGGATGAGGAAGAACACGTATGTTGTGTTGCTGGAAAAGCTCCTGGGTGACTCGAGCGGTGTGTGGACGCACATCGACTTGCATAAACACAAACGCTAGTCCCACCCGACATTGCATAAGCAGAACGTGAGGCCGAAAAGTTACATTGATGTACTGAACCGCTGCCAATCCAGGAGCTGCTGCAATCACCAGATCGATGTAACCATCATAGCTAACGCCTCCCGAAACCATGACAGATCCGCCCTTGAACCGCGCACAATTGCAATCAAATCCCATTCCTCGACGACGCCATACGCGAACTAGTGCATCAGAATGGAAGAGGCAAAAGCGGCTTTCGTCGGTGAACAAGACCTTTCGCCATTACTTCGTAGTACAATATCCGTAGTGCATTCTGCATTCTCTCCTGACGATGCCGATCCGTCAAGTGAGAAACATTAGTTCTAAGACAACAACGAAGTTCACCTTCATGAAGACGACTTTGTACCGTCCTATCGGATACTCGTCGGGTCAAGTCCGCTGCAATCATGTGAGCGCTTCTCACAGGATCCAAAGAGCAACAATTTGTGCACGTTGAACGTCCGTTGAATATGGCATGGAAACGCTTCGAATAGTATGTGATACTGATTAATTATAATACATTAGTAAAATAAAAATCAAAACATTAATTTAGACACTTGCACATCGGGTAAGTAGTGTCGGCGGTTACATGTTAAAAAAATTAACGTTAATAAAAAAATGTTTTTATTAATTAAAAACATTTTTCGGCTTTTTTCAAACTTTCTTGAATTTGGAAAAGAAAAGGTTCTAACTCAACCGATAATAATGTCATTGGCAGAAAAGGAAAAACACCCGATAAAATTCAGGGTGAATTTCAAAAATTCATAAATTCGCGCCAAATCATCATAGGCACTCGAAGTTTTGCAAAATCTACAGAAAAAGGACTGAACTTTATTGTCTTGGTAAACGATTGGGTCCAAGATTTTTTTGGTACACCGTACAAGCTGTTAAACTTTGACATTTATTGAATCAAAATTTCTTTCTTCAGTGTGGTGGGAGGCGGAAAGGCTTAAACGTAACATTCGCTCACACGATCTTAAACTAGACACTTCAAACTTTTTAGCAAGCAAAGGTTCATCCATTTTCCTCTAAAATCCGTTTGAAAGTTTGGTATTTTTGGTGCGGTGTCGTAAAAAGTAAACAAACACATACATAAACGTCAACGAAATCTCAACGAAAGTGCAGTGGAAACACTAAAATCAGATTTCAGATTTCGGCCAATGGAAACGTAGTATTACTAGAAGTTTTACTTCTGTCACGTGCATTGTATTGCACGTGTGATTTTTTTGTGCATTTATGTGATTTTATTAAATTTATGTTTTCCAATTCGGGCCCCTCTTGCCGTTGGGCCCTAGGCACGCGCCTAGTGCGCCTAATGGTAAAATAGGCCCTGGCATAAGCGCATATTTTTGAAGCAGAAGCGACGAAGGAGCGAGTGAATAATTTGCGCAAATGCGTCGAAGATGACTTCGCACATCGGGTTTTGCACAAAAATCTTTTCAAACAAACTTTAACAATAAAAATACGTTATTAACCAAAATCTGTAATATGGTTTCGAATTCAAAGTCAACATAAAACTAAACTGGTTCCCAAAAATCATTTTCAAGACGAACGCCCAAATGTCCCAACATTGGAGATCAAAAGTAATAAAAATGACTTATAATTATATTAAGTTTCTATTATTGCCAAATGGTGTAATTTGCAATGACACAATTTAGTTAGGTTACGTTAGGTTTAGGTTAGGTTAGGTATAGATTTAGACTAGGTGAGGTTAGGTATAGATTTAGACTAAGTTAGGTTAGATTATGTTTAGGTTAGGTTAGGTTTAGGTTAGGTTAGGTCGAGAAAAATTGGAATTTGTTTTGCATAGCGTTTTGGTTAGGAGTGGCGTTTTTGTGGAGGTTAGGCTGTTAGCGACCAATTTTGGAAGCCTAGGGGAGTTTGCCCCAAAAATGTTGATTCTGAATATGTAAACCATTTTTGGGACGGATGCACCGAAGGCCCTAAATTTGAACATCAAGAGTAAAAAAATGCTGAAGCTTTTGAAAAGTTTCTACGATTTCCAAATTGTCTAATTTACAAATTACAATTACACAATTTAGTTAGGTTATGTTAGGTTTAGTTTAGATTAGGTTAGGTTAGTTTCAGGTTAAGGTAGGTTTAGGTTAAGATAGGTTAGGTTAGATTAAGTAAAGTTAGATTACGTTAGGTTGAAAAAACTTGAATTTGCTTTTGCATAGCGTTTTGGTTAGATAATGGCGCTTTTGTGGAGGTTAGGTTGGTAGCAACCAATTTTGAAGGCTTAGGGGCGTTTTCCCTAAAAGTCTCCGTTAAAATTTCACCAATTTGGTCAAACAATGTTTGGCGGGGGAATTCTTTAATTGTTCCAAATTTTTTTATTATCAAGTCAGATTATTTTTAGATAGCCTAAAATGGCTGGGGTGCTTTTTGCAACTTTTTGAAGCACGAGTGCGCAAACAGAACATTTTCGTTTAACTGTTACATTCGCAAAATGTCAATTTGAAAGTGGTTAGTTTAAAAAATTGTTTCTGCCTTTTTTCGTTGCAAAGTTTGTAATCACGTCATCAAGATTTACGTTGGTTAAATGGTAGGAGTTTACTTTGCCAGTAGTTAAGTGACACGAAAATATCGGTGTGAGTACAGCAGCAGAGAAAGCGCGCATATTTGTAAGTTGTAACGTGGCGCCTTATAAAGAGCCGTCTAAAGCGCGGACCCGGATTCCGGGGAACGCCAGTGCGTTCCAGTGCGGCCGGCGCGAGGCGGGATCAGTATCCCGCCTCGCGCCGGCCCTGTGTATCTGCACCTTAGCCGACTTTCATCTGGTCATACGTCTGGTTCATATTCCGCATTTCCTATTCAACTGTTTTTCTAAATGACGAATGTTGAATTTTATCATCTTGGAATTCCTTGGACTGTTTATCAATAGCAAACAAAAGAAAACCATGATTTAATACTTGATTTATAAAACGAAGAATCCAGTCTCAAATTCTAGGCATCGCCCGTTATTTGTTCCTCTTTCTCCACGAACTTTCAAAAACCTGATTGCTACTCTTATTCTGAATAAAATAAGCACACTAAGAACTGCAAACAAAATGTTTTCAATTTCTATTCATTTGATCAAATATCAGTAGTTCAGATATGTAAAACTGTATGCACCTGACATAACTATACCGGGTGATGCATTGTCGCGCAAAATTAGAAATCGCGTTATTTATGTAGGACTCATTTAAATATCGGTTTCCCGAAATACTAATAAAAAATGTTAGTTTCATTTTTTAAATAATATGCCAGAAAAGTCCGTTTGTCTAATTTCACTTTTTTGTTTTGTCCTGTTTAAAAATTACCCTTAAAAATGTATTCACTTATTTATGTTGAAATCTTCAAAAACTAGGAAACCATAGTTTTAAACGGGACAGAATGAAATAAAATTAGGCATATAGACTTCTCTTTCAATATTCTTAAAAAAACTTAGTAGTATTTTTTGTTAACACATTTAGGAAGGCCAATATTGAGTGTGTTCTAAAAAACATGCGATTTACCATGTTGCGCGCGACAATGCAGCACCAGGTATATGGTTTGTATATGGTAGAGGATAGTATGAAAAGGTAAGTACTGTTCAAGATTTCTAAACTAAACCTCTAGATTACAATGACGCTGACAGAGGGCGCCATATCTCCAAACGTTCCATTATCCTACTCCTAAGTGTTATAGAATGAAAAGCTTGTTCATCTAATAATCTGCAAAAGAAATTATGCTCACTTTAGTTGAAAATCTTTAATGTCATAAACAGTGCTCAAATTGATGCTAAATGCAGGGTTTAGTGAGATCCATTGGTCAAAAGTTGAATCGAAGGGTAATAATAGAAGAACATCATAGCTATTTGAAAATAATGATAATTAGTAATAATGAAAGTAAATTTTTAAATCATTATCATAAAAACTTGGTTAATGAAAACGTAAATACAATCTAATGAGAGTAATATCATTTACATCAAAATAGCACGGCAAAATATCTTTCATACAACGTTAATGACAACTGAATCCATGTGATTTCGCTCTGAATATTTTATTGTTGTAACTTGTAGCATTCACTGCAGCCAGGAATACAAATGCGAAAGGAAACTCCTGAATATGAAATAGTTGCCCGGGTTTCAGAACTATAAACATGTGGTTGATGGTTGTGAGTAATAAAATACTCCTAAACATTCTCACCACAAAAGACTATTTAATGTTACACAAATCAACGAGCTAATATATTTAAAGGGTTTTAACAGTTAAGAGCGGTTTACCACTTGGCTCTATTACTGGAATGAACTTAATAGAAATACTGGTTAAAGGTATTAACGAAAGAAATAAACTTGAGAGAAAGTTAGCAATGCAGCACGTTTATTACGGTTTTATAGGTCACAATAAAATTTCATTAAAAATAATGAATATCACGCAAAATTTGTATGCCAGACCAATTCTAATGGTGTTTAAAATTAGAATATAACCTTAAATACTTGTGTCGCCTATTCGTGACAAAAAACTGAGATATAATTTTCCTTGAACTGTGTAAAACTATTTCATTAACAGTATTGCTAAACGTTCAAAAAAAAGGAAAAACCTTATGTTTGCACGCGTGTTTTCGTCCTGAAAGCTCATAAACTTAATGTGTCATGTTAGAGAAGCGTACTAACACGCAATGCTTTCATAGCATTGAAGTGAAAAAATCCCCTGGTTGACCTCAAAAGTAATCTCGTTGATATATTCTACACGATCTGTATCGGTTTCAAATATTTGCTAACAGTTCAATTTAATCTTTCAAGTAGACAGTATCAATTAATTTATAGCATTTTACAAAAAAATATATTTGTAGCAACCAACAGAAATTATTCAAGCAGGACTCTTATTCAAACAAGTGTTTAGTATGCAGTATTGGTAAAACTTTGCTTTGAGATTGGATTTTCGTATGTGAACAAAGGAAAAATAGCGTATATCAATTCATCTGATATAACAACGTTATTTTAACACAAAAATGCCCCTCAATCAGGCTTCATTTATAACACTCAAAATTCTTCTAAACACGAAATATTTAATACTTACTGTATGACTCATAAATGCACCGGCTGTTGAGATCTCTATTATGCAAATTTAAATACAGGTGTGGGCGTTAACCCAAAAAGCTTCTAATTAAATAATGGAATCAGGAACAAATAAAAAAAAGAGAATGGGTTAAGCGCCACCAAATTGACAACAGAATCTACAAATTTCAAATTGGATGAGATTCCTCATTTAAAATTCACGTTAATTTAATCAAAAATACGTATCAATCGATACTACTGAATTTTAATAAAAAAAAAACATCAGTAATTTGAGTCGGACCATATCATTATAACGTTGAAATTCACAACCCATTGATTGTTTGACGGTCACTGTTTAAAACCAAGCTTCTCTGTTAGTTTGATTGTCACTGGTTTTCCTTTTCCTCTCTTGATCGTCAGTTCGCGCCAGCGCTGTCAAGCCCATTCTCAATGGTGCAGTTGATATAACAAAATGGTGGGCTGGCATTAGATGTTGAATGTGAGATGAAATAGAAAATTGGTTGGATATAATTCGCTTTAGCTGAGAAAATCGCGCATCCAGCAAAATGATCATTTGATTGTTTATATGTGATTAATCGTCAATTAGACGGATTAGGTTCTAGTGTTAACCGATTAGGTAAACCTTTTTTTATTTTCCACCATGTGTTAAAATCTCATTAAAATCTTTTTCTATTTTAGGTAACATTTTCCCTATCAGTTACCTTGAAGGAATCGTGTAATAAAAGACCTTTCAGTTTATCGAAAGGTACAATTCTGTTCAAATATTTAAAATTAATAGCACATACAGGGTGTTTTATTTTTAGGTCTTTTTCTTTTTTTTTTCTTTTGGGGTTCGTTGCTCGTCGTTTTTTTCCTGTTCCTGCCCGGTTGACTTTGGGTTGGGTTTAATTTGAAGGTCTTCCCCTTTGGGTTCGTACCTGCATACATACATACAGGGTTGTATGTAACAAGATTATACCGGAGGGTGAAACGAAAAACCCTAAGCAAGGCTTTTAAACCGTACCGTATCATCCGTGGGTCATCGAATGATGGGATGTTTGTTTGAAATGTATGTATATATATTGTGTCATTTTATCTATGTGTCTATATATTTATAAAACGTTTATATAATTTATTTATTCATGCATGTTAGTTTTAAATACTAGTTAAAACGAGATCACGAGTAGTGAAATTATCATAGGGTAGTTTTAAAGATTTACAACCAGCTGTGATACAAATCACCATTCTGTTAATTTTACTAGACATTAAAATCCTTAATCAGTATAATTACCGTTTACAATATGCATTAAACAATAAAGCCCAACTTAGAAAGTTTACATTTCACTACATGTTTGTGTTTTATTAATTACTATTTATTTATTGTGTGGTTTTAATATTTGCTTTCCAGCTTGTCACCTGTAAGTGTATATGCACCGTACGTCCAAAATTATGAAGTTGCCTATATGTTAGTAAAAGATTTATTTCTTCGTTTATCTAAGAAGTTTGAAGCTTTAGTAATAAGAATTGTTTTAAAATGAAGTGTCGCTAGTTTTTTTTAACTTGTATATCTTGTATTACCCAGACCCTCTCCGACTTATTGGGGTTAGCCGGCAAAAACTAAAGTAGTGTTATTTAGGTCAAGCTGATACTTCCAGCACAGCTATATTTTGGTAGGTTTGGCATTTATATATATAAGTAGCCTTTGTGATTCTGTAGGCTATATCATAAGATAATTAAGTTTGAAATCCGTATATTGAATAAGGTAAAAATTTTTTAAAATACAATACACAAATAAAACATGTTAGAGAAATTTTCTCTTTCAAAATAATACAATAATAATTCATCATATTCTAAAAATATTTCGGGATCCCAAACCAACTATTAAATTAAACATAACTAAACTTATATTAACAAGAACGTAATCCTAATAATCTCCTCCATTTTCATAAATTTCGAACACAAACAGAAGGCTCAAAACGTTTCACAAAAACCACAAAAAATTACCATAACACATAATTACATGAACAAAACACAATCACACACTGCTGACTTAAAGTTGCAGGAACATTTCCTTATTTTCTTGAATTCTAAACTATATTGTCTTAAAAAGATTCGTCGAATTTTAACATAATTATTTTGTTCGCGCTAACTTCCGAACGGAACAAATTCTCAAGAATATAACGATAACTGTACTAAAAAACTGTATACTTGAAGATTACTTAATACATCCTTAATCGGTAATACGAGATTATACTTAATTTTCAGATACGACAAGACGGTATTATTTTCTTCGTTAAACTGACAAAACTTTGCGAAACAATTCTTATTTTGGATCACTTTCCAAACAACGGAATCGGTACGATACAATACTAAATTGAGGTTAAATTGAGGCATGGTCATTGTAACGACCCTCTTTATATCACCGGAGCGCAAAGTGCCCGGAGATGCCTCAAGGCACCGCCTCCTCGATGGTGGTCTGTTGCAAACCGGCTTAAAAATTCAATTCAACTAAGGATCCGAATTTTAAAGAAGAGACCACGTTACATCTTTCTAGAACAAATTATTTTAATCTACGGAACTTTACCTATAATAAAATCTGCGTCGTCGGAATAACTCAATATTTTTTACACGTGTTTATCAGTGTGTTTTTATAAGTCTGGGCTTGAAAGAATTTGAAGTAACACGTACAGGAAGCCATAAATAAAAACCTAATACATTTTATTATATATTTTTCAAAAAAACTAAGATTATATACATGGGAACGTTTTAAAATGATCGTTCACAACGAAAACTGCTGAAATATTGTTTTTAAATGCACAAAGGTGACTCCTTTGTACATGAAAGAAAGCATTATTTACTTAACGAAATATTTGCAGTTTTACGCAATTGAATTTACTAAACTGCCAGAACCGTACTAAGAATTTCCTCGTCATTCATACATGTAAAATGGCACCCAGTAAAATTGAAAAAACGTGACGTTCCACTGAGGAAGATAGATATCATCGCATACTTGCCAAGCTTTACAATATCGTAACTTTGGTGTAAGGTTGGTGCTGTAGCTGAGATTGTTTGAATATAAGACGTTTGTCATTTTTACACCGTAACCTAAATTGTGTTTGAAACTTTTTAAGGTCAACAGTACTTGTACATTTAGTAACTAAAGATAAACAAGTGATAATTCTGCAACCCCCTAGAAGAATACCAACCTTTTATAATTTGTATTTTATCGTTCAATCAAAATGACAAAATATTTCTCAGTTATTTTTATTTTTTTACCTAGCAACAATTTTACAAAAAAGTTACTATATTTCAAGACTTGGCAGGTATGCCGTAATAGCTATCTTTCTCAGATGTTTCGCTGTTTTTCCTTTATTCACACATGAAAATTCAAACCCAAAGCGAAGTTCACCAATACTGTATATTATGGAGTTTATCACAGTTTTATAAAAGCTTTGTAAACTATTCTAACTGTGTATTCAAGCGACCGATGTGGATGGCGATCTCAATTTATGCAATAATATTTCCTCTCGTTTGATTTTTATAATGATATGGTTAAGAAAAACAACTACTAATGACGTTTTTTTGCAATTGCATTTATTGCCAAGCACACTAAATAACATACCGCCGGCCTTGAAGGATTCCCCGTTCAATACAAAATTAATATCTTTACATTTCATACAAAAAAAAACATATAACAGTTTTATTAGTTGATTCTAAGGTAATATAATTGTCGAATAATGATTATTCAGTATCTACAGAAAGTAAAGACACTTTTTGGACAGCATGTGTTTCATCTCACCATGGGATGTGTTTACACTCACAACTCGAACTAATCCGTTACTTCTTGATAAAAAGCTGTTACTTTTTCATACGCCAGGATAATGGAGGCAGATTCTCTTCCTTGAAGGCGACTAAGTCTCCAATGTTGATATTTGCTACAGGCTTCTGCCATTTAGAACACATTTGGAGTGATAATAAATATTTGGAAGACCAGGTCCAGAAATGCTGATTTAATTTACCCCATAGATCATACTTGCTGTGGTGGTTATCTTTTATATCTTTGACGTCATGTTCAGGTAACGAGTTGAGTGGTCAATCAAGAAATGGGCAGGGGCAAAGATTGCAATTCGTTGGGACCATGGGAGATTATGCTCATTTCACGTTTGTGCTCCAATATTCTGAAAATTCTAGCGAACGTTTATGAGAACGTTCGCGAATATACGTGTGATTATGTTGTATACATTGTGCGTGTACATTTTGCACGTGCACGCAAATTTTAAACATCAACACATGCGCAAAACAAAATTGTTGATAAAATTGATCATACTTTCACCCTGTTTTCCTCAATTTTATTATGATGCACTGAATCTGAAATTTCGCGAACACTCAATTTCCTCAAAATTGGTTGAAGAGATAATCGCGTTACGGTACCCCTGATTTGTCGCATGAGACTGTGCAGTTTCATAAAACTTGAGACGATAAATTGTCTTTGCAGCCCACGCTAAGCTGGATGTCTATATATGGAACACAATCGATTATTACTAGGTAGAAGCGGAGATTCTTCGACTCTACAATCTTCTTGTTGATGACTTGTACTGCTACCTGAACTGGGTGTCGAATCATCAGTCTTAATAATAAAAACATCTGGAAAATAGAAGGTATATAATAGAGGCCTCTGGCAATGGGTCCCATAATCGTCTGTTCTAAGGTCCTCATCATTTTTCGTGATTTATTTATTTATTACATCATATGAGTGTAACATTATTTTCCAGTGCTTGCATCGTGTAAAAATCAGTTAACAAATATGTTTTTGAACTGGGAAGAAACTGTTTTTTCTAGTTTATTTTTTTTCTTGCTGCACCCCCCGCTGTGAATAATCCTGTAGTCTTTATATTGCTATCGTTTCAGATTTGGAACGAACAAAAAAATAACTGCAATTAGGAACATGCCTAATTAAATGCATAATTCAGCAAAATATTACCACAAGAATTTTTTGTAATATAAAACTGAAAAACAATTTACATTTTCATTAAACACGCACGCCTTTGTTGTCTGTACTTTTGGATAAAATCAATTTTGTTGATGACATCCGCGAAAATCTCAAAAAGTTTTATAAAAGTATTTAATATTCAATGCTTGTCCATTAACTTTTATATATTATTAAAATAATAGTCTCTAACACAATCGTAGTCTCTAACACAAGAATAATAACAACCGTATTGATCAATAATGTGCTTTTAATAATAGTAATAATGTATTGTTTTATTTCTCTTTCAGATTGATTGGGGGTGTTTTTGGATACAACTGTTTGTAGAAAACTAATTCAGGTGAAAGTGGCGTCGTCATAAAATAACAATGAAATCAATAGTATTGGTTCAGATCAAATTCTGTTTCACTACATTTGATCCAATAGGGTTATCCAATGAAGAGGTGATAGTCGATATAAACTTTCTAAAATAAATTGAAGCAATAACAGTACAGATAACTGCATGAATTTAAACATTTTCTGGAAAAGACATTTCCTTTTATTTTTATTGATTCATTTTATAGTCGAGAAATAAATGCGGTGGAAATGATATTGATTTAACATGAACTTAATTTTTATTTGCGGTGGTTTATGGTTTCATTATTTCATTTACGTAAATGAATAGTTATTAAGGGAGTTGAGGTCTCTTTTCATTCTAGATTAAAACCGGGCGATTTAATACATTTTATGGTGAGATAAATTGGGATATAAAGGGGTAAATAGAAGAAAAGTCGTATTTGAATATAATTCGTTATTTACTAAAATTTAAAATGTATAGCATTATAAGTAGTTGGCAGAGGGTAGTATTTTTACAGGGTTTACCATAAGCTGATGCAGTACACCAGCTTATGCACTGTGCATATCTTAGGATCATTCATTATTGATCACTGAAGGACCGAATGAGCAAAGTTGTACAAAGTTTTTCTATGTATTTATAATGAAATACAAAGATATTTATGGGAATTTCATTCAACTCCCCGTAGATTTAACAATTTTGTATTAATATGCTAATGGTTAAAGATTGCAAGACAGTCTACCAATGAAGATCGTCAATGGTAACCTCTACCGAGAAAAAAACCATCCAGCCGTAGGATCAAGAGCTGTTGATTAGGGTGGAGTGAAAAGTGAATTTTTTCCTCTAATTCATGTTACAATAGAGCAACTATTCAGATGTATAACTTTTTCAAATTAAAAAAAAATTGTATATTTTTACTCCACCCTAATGTTGACCATAATTAGTTACAACAAAACAGAATTGTACATATCAAAAGTAAACATAGTGTATGAAATATGCCTGTATTTATTTCTTTTCTTTCATAACTGAGTTTGAAGTAACCAAATCAGGGTATTTGCTAACTCTAGCAGCTATATTATCTTCGTGATAGTCTTATCCTGCTTGGGCCGCATTCTTGCACTGATGATTGGTGGGAACGAATTCATATCATTGGCAGATTACTTTCTCAAAAACTTGTCAGAATTCTTGAAGCATGACGAAAATAAACACGAGTTACGTATTTAGCTTTCTCAGTCAGTTCACCGTTGCGTAGGAATATGCAATGAAAGTCGTTACGAATAGGTTTTGTGCAAACCATCAGCAGACTTGTTTACTGCTAACACGGATATCATCTTAGCCGTGCACTTCCCCAGCCATTTCCCCTCTAAGCACATGTAGGTCGCATTTGATGTAGTAAATTTTTCCGTTTCCTTGACATCGATGCATATGCCCAATAACTGGATTCCGAGAAATGTGATGGCATCCTGGCCTATTCCAAACTGTAACACAACGTCCAACCTCAACAAAATAGGGCAAATGAGATAAAAGGGTGTTGTGCTTTCCTTCGTTGCAATAGGTGTCACAAACGTTTCCTATCATTGAGAAATTCTTAAGAACCCTATGTTGCCTGATTTTGTGGATTACGGTTGTCCACCTTCTGTCGCTTGGAGGTGTTGTTTTCTAAAACTGTTGAATTTTTCAAAATTAGTGTAGTACTTGTGAAAAGGAAGCTGTATTGATTTCATGTTCATCCCTTAGGTGAAATGGGCTTCAGGGAATCGCATTCTGTCAGACGCAGGCGTCCTATACATGACACCGTAGGTGTTTAAGGCAGATCCCCTATAATAACCCTGTGCAAGTTATCCGCAACTGTCAGCTTTAGTATTAACTTTCTATTCATTACAGAGGCGAAATATGTATGAAATAACTACCATCGAAACTCATTCAGATCGGTGACTGATTATTTTCATCATTGTTTATTTCTTGTCATAAACACTAATAGGTTAATTTTCTTAACAAAAATTTCGAGACAGAAAGCATTAACCTAGTCAGAATTCTGCATATACTCGAAACATACCTATGGTGAAATGTATGGCACACCTAAGTGAGATGCTGCAGCGCGAAAATTAAGGTCCTCAATGACATGCTATGAATTCCTGAAGCGGCTCATCTCTTGGCACATCATCTCAAATAAGGTGCCTGAAATCCAGGAAAAAATCAAATTACGTTTAGTTCAATGTGCATAATACTTTCGCTAAGCCGCCGGACTAATAATAGGTTTCCAAGAGCCCCAATTTATTGCAAAACATTTAGTTTTTTTGTCAAATGTCACAATCAACTACGGTTTTCTTTTCACCAATAAAATGCGTGTGGCACTGCAAATTGGTATTACTTTTCCAAAACGGTTGAATTGCTTGGTGGTATGTAACGATGGTTTAAATCTAAAATAAAACTTAATCGTGACCCCTTTAAACAAAAGACCGGTGGTTCATTACAAACCATTCCTCAAAAGAAAATTGTTCTTCAGGGAAGATTGATACATTTTCTTTTGAATAATTCTATAAGTATTTTTCTAAGAATTCGATTTTTACGTATTAATTGTCTTTGTCTAAGGATTTATTTGGTGATTATGACTGTTAAGATATTCAATCCCCTACACGGAAGGTTCGGTTGACATCTATATCTAATATCATTGTAGTTCAGAAATATGCCTGTTTAATTTACTTACGTAAAAGCATGATGTTATATGACAATCAATGCTGTTTTGTTAATTTTGGTAATTTTAATAATAATATTGTTGACAGTAAGTATCAAGATAATTATACTGTTGTAATGATTGGCCAGAATGAACTAGCGGTGAAGATACCCGTTGCTCTACTATATACAATAGCGTATAAGCCATACCGGATAACAATAAGTTCGAGGATGATCCGTGAAAGAATTTTTCGGGTCCGATATTGAACTAAATCGTGCGTATAACCTAACGTTGGCTAAACATCTTTTAAGATCTTCCTTAAAGAAACCTATCGGACAAGATGATAACAATTTATCCAGAAAACATTACCTAATACGACTTGCAATCCAAAATAGTATATCGTATTTGACATCACACAACAATAGCAGAGTAACACTTTTAAAATTTTGTCTGTTCAATACTTTTTAGGAACAATTATATCAACAAAATCAAGATCGGCATGCCAATTCATCTTTACCAGCACTGTAAAAAATGAGGTGAAATTTATCTTGGGAAAGAGCTAACTTCCCTCTCTTATTGGCGGTAGTTTTACTCTAAAATTTAACTGTACCTATACGTTAATAGTTATTTTACTCTTCGTGGTAAAATGTTCTTTAATTCTGTAAAATTACACAAATATAAGTAATTCTACTACATTTAACTGGTTAAAATCACTACCCATAATGTAAATTTACATGACCCACAAAACTTTTCCTTGGAAATGTAGTATTACTCAATAACTTGAGTCATTTTTAGTCTAATATTAAAGATAAGATGAACTTTAACAAGTACAGTGTAATTTTGCCCTTAATATGTTTTTAACAGATGAGATACTATTTCGCTGATTTCACTTGTTTGCTGGTCAGTGGTGACCTTCGTTTCGTGAAACAATTGAGGAACCCATTATGAACAGTCCAAATTGGGCTTTTGGGGAATGATCAGAATGGTGTATACCAATTCTTTCATGATTTCTTGTTACAAGTTGCGCAATTGGCGAGGCGTACCTCATCGATATCAAACGAAGTGTTCATTGCTCATTAATATTGTGTTTTTCGTTGTAGTGTAGTGCAGATTTATTAAAGGCAAATATTTACACGTATGACCCAAGGTGGGAAGAATTTTATTTTATAGTAGAAATTAAAAAATAATAATCGGTTAAAATAATATGTTAAAATTACAAATAAATCAATAAAATAAAAGTAACCTATTTAATGTTTTTTAAGATGCATAAAATATTGAAGAATTCGAAATAAACTAGCATAACTGTAATTGAGAAAGGTACTCGTGTAGAATTGTTTATATAATTTATAATTTTTAAACTTTCTACATGGAATCGAAACATTAGTTGTTGTCTTCGAGAGACATTTCTGAAGGTCCCTTAAAAGAAGTTCTGTTAATGTCTTATATTTTATATAAGTACGAGTACATACGTTCAATAAAAATTACTTTGATTTTATTTTATGTCTCATAAAATCCATTTAGCAATGTAAGTAATAATCAGAGGTACGATTGAATTTGCAAGTACTTTCACAAGTCATCATTACATTCAAGAATATTTTCACATTTGTATTTTAACCCTGAAAAGTACTGGTGCCATGAAATATTAACTTTGTCATGTAACTTTACACAGTTGTTTTAATGTTAAAATGTAAAATTACATTGGGATTGTAATTTTAATCTGTAAATTTATTTAAATAATATTGATAAATTTCCTAATATTGAAATTTCCCACTTCCTATGAAAATTACACTTTGAAGAAAATTTACCCCAAAGAATGGAGGTAACATAGTTGTCTCCATTTTCTAGGGTAAATTTACCGGTAATCTTTTAGAGTGAGTAATGGATCTGAAAGTCAACGTCATATACTTCCTACATTGTTGATCTGGAAGGCATTATGATACAAATTATCTCATATTCTTATCAATATCTTGTAAACAAATTTAATAAATAATTTGTTGAATTATTCTCAAGTTAAAAAGTGATTAGGAATGCCAAAAGAAGATGGCTCAAAGAAGAATCGAAGAAATGGTTTAGTATAAGAGACAATATGCACGTTTATATAAAGGTACTCCATACAGAACTTACTCATAAATTACACAATATCCAATTTGACATCTTAGATTTTGACATTAGAGAAACCGTCAGTCACATTAAATTAAAAAAATACACCACACAGAAAAATAAACTTCATCGACTTGTACAACAAACGTACACTACAAAATAACCTTAATTGTCAGAACACTGCAAACCTTTATCCTCGTTTCATAAACTTGTCGAATATAACATTCAGTGACAGAGAAACACAATTTCTTAACAAAGGTTTCAAATTTTGTCCTTTTTCAAAATTTACCAACAAAATTAAAGACATTTTGGCCCTTGAATGTGAAACTATAGTTAAAAAAGATCATAATAACTATGCAAAATTCCAAATTTCGAATTTATTGAAAGAGATGTCTTTGAAACAGCACAAAATGTACAACACAACATCTAACATATCTCTTCTTCAATCTATAAAACACAAAATCGCAGAGAACAATCTAATTTCTGTTAAAGCAGATAATGGTAACACTTTGGTAATTCTTTCGAAAGATATTTACTTACAAAAAGTTAATGAATTTATTAATAAAGGAAATTTAGAAACTATAAACAAAAACCCAACCACGAAATTCCAAAAAGAAATAAAACAAGCTTTAGAAAATATCTGCAATATCTGCTTTTCAGAATTAGAAAAGCAACAAATCATTAATAAAAACCCACAACCACCTAAACTGTGTGGACTCGTCAAAACACATATATAAACAGAATGTGTCTATAAGACCAGTTGTATCATACATCAATGCACCTAATCACATTTTATCCAAAAAACTGAACCAGATTATTAACACGATAGGTTACAAAACGAAATACTCTGTTAGAAATTCATTAGAATTAGTAGATAAGCTGCAAAACATACATCTTCCACCACATTTACTGTTAGTTCACAAAACTTGTTAGTTTTGATATTTGTAACTGTTCTCCAGAATACCCCCACAAGAATGTATTCCTTTATTAGATAGTTTCTTGATCAATAGTAATATAGAATTAGTTAAAAGGTTAGAGTTAATTCAATTATTTGACCTTTGTATAAATCAAAATTATTTCACTTTTAATAACATAATTTATTTACAAAAAGATGGTTTACCTATGGGTAATTCTCTAAGTCCTCTATCAGCTAACATATTTATGGACAAGTTCGAAGATCAAATATTTGAATTAAACCTTTCTAAACACATTATCTTTTGGTTTCTTGATGTTGATGACATTTTAGCTTGTTTTGACAGTTTAATTCTTATTAATAGTATCCACCCTAACACAAATTTTACACTAGAAACAGAACAAAACAGGGCTATAAACTTTCTAGACTTAAATATCAAGATCAACGCACACAATCTATTTAAATTTTCCATATTCAGAAAACCAACACAAACACATAACAATACCAAATGAATCATGTCACCATAAAACACATAAAATAGCAGCCTACAGATCATTAGTAAACAGAGCTTTAACTATTCCACTAACAAAACTAGATTTTAGCAAAGAGATATCAACCATTAAACAACTAGCACTTACAAATCATTACAATCCGAACATGATTGACACTTTAATTAAACAAAAAGATTATAGGTTAACTACCAGAAGAACATATTCCATTGACAATCAAACGGAAGACACAAATTACATATCTATACCATAATTTGGCAAAATATCAGAAAAAATTGCACATATACTAAGAAAAACCAACAATTATAAAATAACATTTAAAACCAACATTAACACTTTTTCATTTTTATTTAATGATAAAGACTGAACACATGATATCATGAAATCGGGCATTTACCGTTTAAATTGTTCGTTTTGTAGTTCGGTATATATTGGGCAAACACTTAGAAATTTTGACATAAGATACATATAAAGAATACGCACGTCATTACAAAAATAAACATCCTGAAAAATCTAATTATGCCAAACACCTTTTAGAACAATATCACACAATGACTCCTCAAAATAATATTAAATTCCTACATTTTTGTAATAACAAACGCAAATTAGATATTTTAGACGCCTTTGAGATATACAAACACAAAGTCGGGGTACCTTTAATGAATGAACAACTTGAGCTCAGTAATTCTCCGTTACTGGAAGTGTTAGATATTTAATTCTGATTATTATTATTATTTTATCTAGTTACCTATTTTTGTATCTACCTTAGCGACGTGTTTGTTTATAATTAATAATTTTATTACCTTTGATAATGACAGCATAGCTGTCGAAACAATATTGTCAGGTTATATTTTAATAAAACTGTGAAAATTTTACTAATCTTTATTTATTTCATTTTCAAGTTACTTTTTCTTTTTTCATCGGTGTCCCACGTGAGGCCCACCTAATGATACGGTATCCTACTTCCCATAAACAAAAATATTTTTAATTATTCGTCACGGCTAACAAATCATTACAATAAATTATTATTCTGTAGACGTTACTCAAGTCGATGATTGACGTAACAATTTTTTATCGATGGTATTTTTGAATTATTTCAAATTAATCCAATGTACTCGTACCTAATAGAATTATAGAAATAGGTGGTTTTGTGTTAAAATTAAGAAAAGGTACACAACTAACACAGAATCTGTATAAAATATTAATTGCGCTTTATTACACTTTATCCAATGAATCCTTTCTTAGATCCAAAAAAAAACGTAAAACAATTTTGGATAAAATTCTCGCTTTTTACGGCGTACGCTTTGCACGCGGCTTTTAATTATTTAGGACGCTATTTCTAACTTTACTTCATGTTGATATACAGCCATCATTATTTTGTGAAGGTACTAACAAAATTTACTTTAATAGTTAATTTACAGTACCTAATGGAATTTTATAGCTCCTCGCTAGCTACATTTCTACTTTAGACTTTGTTACTTTTTGTTAAGTATGTAGGTAAGTAAGCACACCGTTCTAAATTGTGATATCTCATGAACGTTGCTGTTTAATAAATGATTGATAATATGAAATGTTCCATTTATAATATTATAATTTGATTAGAAAACTCACACATATTCTACATAATTTGTTACAGAATGGATATTAAAAATTATGTTGTAGGAAATATCTCGGAAGGAAGAGCATAATGAAGAATGCAGTAATGATAAAAAAAGATTGGATACCTTGTAGTTATTTTTGCTTCTCATTCTAAGCAGAACAAAATATTCTGCACTAACAATTGGTGGCCTAATAATATAATAATTCGCAAACAGCTTGTCCTGTAATAATCTTAGTAATAATATAAAACACTATAAGGTATAGAACATGTCTTCAGAAGAACATAAGTAGGTCGTTTCAAGTAAGAAATGCACTCGTGTCCAAATCTCATTGGTTCTCGAATTTTTGGTTTATTTAGGAAGAGATAATTTGTTAGTCCCACCGACAGCAGAACGTAATTGCACGATAGCTAGGAACAGACATTTTTATTAGTCTTTTTTCGTGGTTAAACTTATTGCTGGAATTTTTACTGTAATTCAACGTAGACGGATTGATAACTCCGGAGCGACGTATGTAAACGCCAATTCTGTTTAGCGTTTGTGTTAAAAAGAACCAAAGAATTGGAAAAGCTTATTGTTGAAAGCGTTTTAATTGTAGGTTACGGCAAATACAACGATTGTGTATATTTCCGTAAATCTAAAAAATATAAAGTACATATGTTATAATTTCTTCATGACTACACACCACTAACTGAAAAAAGTAACATGTGTGATGAAACAGACAGTCAATTGAACACGATTTTATATTCTCGAATAAAAATCCATACAAATTTTTTTAGAAATTGATTTTTATTCTCATCTAACAGTGTGACGTAAACGAACTCGTATAGTTATTCGGTTAGTTAACAAAAAATGATAAACTGCTTTTGATAAATCTTAAAATTTAATTGACGAACCATGATTATCGTCTAATATATTGGTTTAGCAAGTAAATAACCGCCTCAGTTTAGTTCAATGGTGAAATTAGTACGTCTATTTAGGAAGGTGTACTTAAATTTATGATTGTGTACAATTATAGAGTTCAACATATTATGTCTTTTATTTCCCTTTGTAGATCCACTTCAAGTAATATACCAAAATTAATATTTTTTCCCGTTTGGTGAAATTTATATTTCAATGCAGCGCTCTTTTTACGGAGGGTACTGAACTAAAAGATACCAAATTTCAATGCTCCCATATATGGTACTAACGCTTTTCTAGTTGCTTGATTAGAAGCCAAATCATAAAATTTCGTCGCCTTATATCAAGTTTTGGATACGCCATATCCAACACTGCAAATTCTTGGTCCATCCACAGTCTGACGGACAAATTCTGTTTTTCTGGAGACAACCACACGTGATCTTCTTTGTAACATGTGACTGTTAGTTTTGGTGAATTTATCTTCTTTAAATTGAAGTGTAATTTGGAATATCATTGTTCGAGATTTTTTCAAGCATTATCCTAAAGTCGATGTAAAGATTATTATATATTAGATAGATATATATTAAAGGCATGTAAAAAGACAGTAAAAATTCTACAGACTAGCTAGTTTTACAGTATAAAACATCAGTACCATTAAATTTACTACTACTTCGAGTAAATTTTTTAGTTATATTTCAGAGGTAATTTACTCTTAAAATTAACTCTAAAAATATTCCGTTTATTTACTCTACACAAGAGCTAACAATTAATTTCAGTGCAAGTGAACTTCGATGAATTTGAAAAAGCACTACATTGAGTATATATGCTCGCACTGAAATTCAAAGAGTAAAATTCAGTAAAATGTACTATATATAAAGAAAAAACAGAATGGGTTAAGACATTGCGTGCAAGCGTTCATTTCTAGTTGTTATTCATAGTGATAATAATTTTCACAATTACAGTGTGAAAGCCACAGATTGGCATAGCTTGAAATGGTTGTCTGTTTGTATGTAGATTAGCTATTCAATGTTAATATATCTAATGTATTTGGATATTTCTGTAGTTTGTAACTTTTATCATATTGAAACATACATCTAAATTGGATTGTTTGTGGTTTATCTATTAACCAGCCTAAATTAATTCTATTAAAATATACCATTTTAAGTTATTACAATGATTTAAAGCAAGAACTAGTGTGAGTGTTGTATTCAGTTTGTTAAGTAATTTAAATGAATTTTATTTTATTTATGAGATTTTAATTTACAATTACATTTCAAAAATAAATATTTATTTTTGTAAAATAGGATATTATTTTAATTTCCCTTCTTATCTAGAAGAGTAAAAGCTCTAGTACAGAGTAATTCATAGAGAACTTTGGTAAAAGTAAAAACACTAGTAGCTTCTAATATTTTCATAGAGTAATGAAACGCTCTTTTTAAAATAATAACAAAATGATGTTTAAATCGTCTATTCACAAGAGAAAATATTTATATTTAACACACACTAATTTAATCTTCACTAATTACAAAACACAATTATAAACTAACTAATAACAAACTATTTATATTTAATTTATATATTTATATATATTTAATATATATTTAAGTCGGCTGCAGCCGCACTTAGGGCCTACTTAATAATAATAATCGCCCCCTCCCTCCCGCACAAGCTTATAGCTTCAGGGGCCTGGTTTCCAGGCTATGGGTTGTAGCAATTATTATTATTATTATCATCACAATATTTATTACGTACTATTTACACGCACACATTTATATTCTACTTAGCTATTTATCTATTACAAGCTGCTGGCTCAGATGAATATACGCCGGTATGCTTTGTTATACACACGTTATTATTGAACGTTGGCTCGAATCTCACTTTATACCATAATTTTTTTTTACTGGAATAATGGCTAAAATTGTTTTTTTTTTGTTAATTCAGTAATCAACTTTTTTTTTAAGTTAAAAAATTGATTTATATACAATATAAAAGGGGAAAATATGAACATTAAGGCGGATTCAAAGGCTTGAAATTCAGAGATGTCAGTATTAAGCGAATATCCTGTTGTGTTTAATTTCGTCTGTGTAATTTATCTACCGCAAAACTCTTTTGCCTGAAATTCAGTCTTAGATAATTCTTTATAATAGTTTTATTACGTATTTTTGGATTAGGGTTGCCCTTTTTTTCAACATTATCGAACTGGAACAATTGTGACTACCCTCCTATCGCTCCTACATCACGCTTACACTTCTGGTCATTTCTCGGCTCCGGAAAAAGATATTTCGTTCGGGTTTTCAGCGATGAATAGCCCTAAATATCTGGAAGGCGGCTATCGACATGCACACCGCCCCTGTCTAAAAGGGGGGCGGCTAGGAGCCCTCAAACTTCTCGGGCGATATCTCCGCTTCCGGCCCAGATATCTCGTTCTGGTTTTCGAGGATGGACCGGCCAAAGTGTCTGTGATCCAGTTATGATCTTCGAACCACGCCCATGTCCCCAAGGGGGCGGCTGAGGACTCGCAAACGTTTCAAGTCGTATGTCAGCTTCCGGTCCAGATATCTCGTTCTGGTTTTCGAGGATGGACAGCCCAACGTCTCTGGGAACCGGTCGTGAGCTTCGGCCACCCCCCCTCCGACGACCCCGCCCCTACGACCGCTTCCCTCGTTCGTTTGGCAAAAAGAAAAACTCCAAATGCTCTCTGTGTCCTGGTACCCGCCGATTTCGGTCCGTTAATGTCTTTGACGTTAGTGGTTTTGTATGCGGGAAGCGGATGAGGACACGAAAACCACTTTCCACTCGAAACGCTTGTTTCGAAATACACATTTATATTCTACTTAGATATTTATCTATTACCACTTGCGTCTACTAACACGTCTAATTGCTCGCGGTTGACTAATCCCCTCTTCCGTATAAGACCGCGTTTATATACAGCATACAATCTTCTAGAAAATGCACTACATTCTTCTAGATGGTCTATTGTTTGCCCGGCCGTCGATGACTCACGCTGATGAATCACACATGCAGGTGCCGGCGAACCACTCTGGCAGATGTTGATGACTCATGCACTCTCGAACATTCGACGGCGGCGTTTAGAGGGGTGATTGCGTTCATTACAGTAATTAAACCCCACTGTAATATCCATTCACTTTGTAATAAGATGATAGTTGACCATTGTTTTGTTTCTCCCCCTTTGGCGGCTCTATACTTTTAATTAAAATAATATAATAATAATAAGTTCTTTGCTTCTTCAATTTTATTAAAGTTACAAAAAATAAGTAATTAATTAATTAATTAAATAATAATAAGGGTGCAATTTAACAATGTACGTAACTAAAACTGCAACATACTGAGTACAGACAGACTATTAAAAAGATAAATCAACAAAATAAAAAGAATGATCACACAAAAAAGTATATAAATAAAGAACATAAAAATCCACCCATTAGGACCTGAACTGGTTGAGTATGGACAATGGTTGATCCAAACAACTACAAAAAACTACAGTGTGCTGTAAATTAAGAGTAAGAAATAATGTATATTTATATGTATAAAAATATCTTTTTTTTTGTCTTTTTTGTTTTTCTTTTAAGTAATCAATTTTATAGGAAAAAGGCAAGTATTCAAAATATCATGAAAATGAAGTACTAGGTTATTAACTATCCAATAATTCATTTATATATTGTCTTTCACTATTCAAAAAAATTCTTGAAAATCTTTTTTATAAATGTAAGGGAGTTTGTTATGGAGAGGTAGGTTTGTACATTTCAGGAAGAGATTTGTATTTTTTGTTATCATATACATAAGAGAGCGTTGACCAATAGGTTTTTTAAAAAGTGGTACTTGGGTATGACTCATAAGTTTACTTCTTGTTGGGTAAATCTGTTCAAGATCTTTTATTGGATTTTTGTTTTTGTAAAAGTAAATCATGGCATTGAAAGTATAAAGTTTTTGAATATCTAGAACTCTTGCATGTTGAAAGAGTAAATTAGTAGAGTATATCAGTGATTTACCGTACATAATTTTTAGAATTTTCTTCTAGAGTATAGTTACAGGTGTTAGATACGTTTTTTTGTAGTACCCCAGCCTATAATCCCATAAGAGTCTAGATTCAACTAAAGTATAGTATAGCATTTTAATCTCAGTAATGTCCAGAACCGGTTTCAAGTATGTTATACAATAAATTTCTTAACATTCTAGTTAAGTTTGCAGCATGTATATTCCACCTTAGATACGAATCGATAGTAATACCTAAGTACTTAATACTATTTGCGCGATTTATTTCAATATCATTTACTGTTAACTTTACAAATTCAGGTAAGGTTTTTATGTAGTTACTGAATGGAACAAAAAACGTTTTGTCGAAGTTTATTTTAAGTAGTCTGTTTATAAACCAGTCTATAATCATTACCTGGTTGTTTTCTGCTTTACTTTTTAGGTCTTTCCGAGTATCAGCTGAGTAAAAGATTGCTGTGTCGTCAGCAAAGCTCAGGATTTTACTAGATGTTTTTAGGATAAGTAGACTATTTATGTATACCGAAAAAGTAGTGGTCCAAGTATTGTACTCTGCGTAACTCCAAATCGAATTGTTTTTTCGTTACTAATTTCATTACCGATTCTTACTACCTGTCTACGATCTTTTAAGTAACTTTGGAATAAGTCTAATGTTATTCCCCTAATTCCTATCTCTTCTCGCGCCTCTAATAATTTTCCATAATGTACGGTATCGAAGGCCTTTGCTAGGTCTAGAAAGACACATAAGCTATGCTTGTTTGCATCAAGAGTTTTGTATATTTTGCTAACTAGAGTTGTTATTGCATCTGAAGTCGATAAATTTTCTTAGAAACCAAATTGATGCGGCGAAATGATGTTATATTTACTGAAGTATTTATTAAACCTGATTTTTAAACAGTTTTCAAATTTTTTTGTGAGACTACTAATAATCGAGGTAGGCCGGTAATTACTGACATATATTTTATATCCTTTTTTTTAAATTGGCGTGACTATTACCCTCTTAACCTTCATGTGCACAGTAAGGTACCCGGGTACCTTTCGCATTTTCAAGTCCTATTTTTTATAACTTTTCGACGAGCTACGTTGTTTAAACTTCTGTTTAGCCTAAATCAATCCCTCTCATGTTGATTACACAATGATACAATCATACGTTTTTGCATAAAATAAAAGTTTACCCCTTAAACGCACAGTCTAGGTACCGTGGTACCCATAAACGTTTTCTATAGGTTTATCCTATTTTTATGCATGTATATAACAGTATTATCTGTAAATAAGGTAACTAGTCGCAAAACAAGAAAAAAGTAATATAAAAAAATTTATTGCTCTAAAAAAATGGTTTATTACTTATAAGCACGATTTACAAATTACAATGACAACATTTCGTTATTGTTACACAATGCTCGTTACAAATCGGTCGTTTACATATTTCTCAACATTTTCGGGTCTTCCATTGAAATGACGATGTTGATCTACAAACAAAACAGCTGCCAGCATGTTTGCTGCGTCCAGAAGCATCCTTTGGTGGTGGCTCTGTCGAGAACTGTGGAGGAAGCATAACAGGATGGCCTAGTATAGCCTCTATTTCAGATTTAGTAGCAAAATGTTTCAAAAATTTTTTCGCTCGTTTTTGAACGCGTTTCAATTTCAGGCATGGATAATTGTTTTCCCAGATCCTCCAGAAAATTTCGCCGGCTGTGCGATAACTTGCGTGTTGTAGGGTTGTTTTCGAAATAAATTATATAAGCTGCTAGGGCAGCTACGTCTAACATATTGAAAAACATTGCTTGTGGCCAACGAAGCGTCTTTCTTTTTGTTGAATAATGAGTAACCATTTTGTCCATATTGTCAACACCTCCTTTAGTTGCATTGTAATACATAATAACTTCCGGTTTTTGTTTAGGTCCAGTGATGTTTACATTGTTGTGCATTGTTGATAGTAAAGTAACAATGCGTTCCTTCTTTGGAACATAAGAGCAAATGGTAACTTTACCATCTTCGCTGAATCCGAATATAGACGACCCTTCCTCTTTATCTTTACTCTTCTAGTAGATAGGCAACAAGAGTTCTAGCCCAAAATCCCATGTTATTTCTTATGGAGGTCCAAAAACGCCGAAAACGTGACAAATGATAGTGCGCCGACTCGCGACTCGAGATCATCCGCGGTTCATCCAGACACGCGGCAGTAATTTCATATTACCTTTTTAATAATTATCTGTTATATTAATAATAATAATAAAACATTTAATATTTATTAAAATCCCTAAAAATTAATTCCCCTTCTCTTGGTAGATGTCTCATATAAAATTATTAGATTTTAAAATACATTTTCCGCGACTCGGTCCGGCGCGCGTATTAACAAAAGTGTATATATTCTTTCTAAGTGTTAACAACAAATCAAGGTAACCTTTATCATCAGTTTTATAACTTTCTTTTCTAAATACTATTGCATAACTATTATAAATATTATTTCATCCATAGATCCGAAATATCAAATTATAGAATTATATTAGTTGAAGCGTCTGTAATATTACGTTTTCCATAAATACTAGATATAATTAATCAACTTCATTATAAATTAAGTAGAAAGCATTATATTTTTCAAGTCATTCCTTTTTATGAAAAACAGTTCGTAATAGAGTTTACTTTAAAGATACCTTATAACTACGCTTATCGAAAACAAATATAGACAAGCAGGTAACATTTTAAGAATTTTGATCTAATAAGGTACTAAACTGATTAGGAGTCCTTTACAAATTTATCAGGCTGAATGTAATTAGAAAATATATTCTATTGCTTACCAATTAGATTATTATATATGATGTTAACATATAATAAAGACACTAAAGTACTTTTACTATTATATAAAATTCGAAAAAAATGAAATGAATTGTATTGAGCAAACATGAATCGCTAGGAAAACGTTTAAAAAATCCCTTTTTCAACCTTTGCAATGTAAAAGCATGCCTTCAAAGCAATAAATAAATAATCTTTCTTTTAAAATAAATTAAAAAATAAAAAACATGTAAATATATGCTAAAATGTTTCAGATATGATTAATTAAAACATTCAAGTTTCATCACGTCTATAAGACATGTGACCCTATGACGTAAGATCATGATATTAGATATACGTTAGATAGCTTAAATATGAGAGTTTTAGAAGGATAAACTATTTAATAAAGCTATAAACGATAAAAATTATCGAAACAATTCTCAGATAGATTGGCATTTACCTGTAGAATTTGCCTGTCAGAACAAGATATTAGGCGGGTCATTAACTCAGTTGTGTATCTAGCATTCAATAATATTATAACAAACGCGCGATATAAACGAACCGCCAGTTTTCTATCTATCTCTACCATTATATGAATTGTATACCTTTTAAAATTTCTAATATAATATTTACGTCGAGAGATTGCTTGATCATATAGTTGATATATTAATTACCTACATATCATTCGCGGGATCGTTTGCATATCCTCCATTTAGAAGGAATTTGAATCGGGTCCTATCACTAATATGCATTATCACCATCTGAATTAACTATTCAAAAGAGAAAAACTGGTTCTAATGCAGAAAATATATAGACTTACCCCTTTACGTATTTGTGCCAGTACAAACTAAAACGGGAAAACAATAACTTAATCACCAAGAAGGAATATTACACTAATCATCTTTTTTAAAAATTAAAAACCGGTTATTGTCTATACAGTGCAACGTACCGCGATAAACTGAACTTATTTTCAAATCTACCTTACCCTCGACGACAAAAAGGGAAACACCCTGAGGCAATATACATTCTTTTAAAAAGACACGATTTGACCTGTAAATCACTAGAAATTTGAGGTTTTATACCTGCTTCGAACCCCCAAAACAGGTGATTTTTAATGGATCTTTCTGTAAAAATTCTCCCTTTTCAAACTTCTTTAAAGGATTTTACTGTAATCAATATCATCTTAAAACTCTTTCTTGATATTTGCCACTTGATTTACAAAACAACATTTGGAGTGTATAAATTTCACATTTTAAATTATTATTTACATATGTTGATTCCGTTTATAAATGAATCGTTGCTTTGGACACCCCGTTGCATTACTTTTTACATTTATTTATGATATGCTATATAATACACCAGTTACATTGAATGCATTATTACCTGTCCAGATAAAAAATTATTAAAGCATAGCATATAACTAAGTAGGGGATATATTTAACTTTTCATTCTAATCAATTTACAACAAATTTCATAAAAGTATATTACAAGCAGCAAAGGGTAGACCAAAAAAAAACTCCAGAGGGCTGACTGAAATATTTGTTAACAGAATAATGATAACAATTAATAAAACATATAGCTACTGACCACGGCCTATTTGATAAGTTAACTAATTCCCAATAGTTTTCTCTCTCTAGTAATTAAGCCTTATCCACAATTAGTTTGTAACAGCTGATACACCATCCATCTTGAGATTTAATAACCTTACATTTAAAAGATTCAACATTTAAAAGTATACAAAAGCAGAATCTATTAGTCATTTCATTTAAATCTACAGCATAATAAACAGTTTCCGCATAGCATTTTAATATATGAACTGAACTGATTTATGTATCGTATTATTTAAATTCCACCTTATTACATCCAGTAACTCGGTAATTTTTCCTAGCTTTTAGCTGTTTTCTCGGCGGTACGTGTAAACGGGATATAGAACGAAATTCTAACTCTAGATTTCAGTCTCAGTGCAGCAACTGAACGAGTAACACTTATCTCTCTTCACATCCATATTTAACCTTTATAATAAAAACATGTCTTTCGCCAGCGAACTTGTTGAAGAGTTAAGGAGACTTGCCTACGACTCACAGATAAATGATGATAGTAATGCTATCCTCAGAGCCTTAAAACAATGTACCATAACAATAAGAAAACTTAATAAGGCACTAGATTCAGCGTCATCATTGGGAGCGAAGAACCATCTATTAGCCTGCTTGGCTCAAGCGAAATCTTATCGAGAGACAGTCAAAGCCTTAAAAACTGTAGGCGAGGGATATAACCAGCGAAAAGAGACAGCCTGTAGCCGAGTCAAATGGTCAGACATGAAATCAGCATTTAAGGGACGTATGCGAACTGCTGCAATAACTAACATCAGGCATATTGATCCGAAGACTTTCATGGAAGACTGTTTAGTCATTTTTCAGAGACGTATGCTGAATGCGTTGAAGAAGGATGCGGCGTTAAAGGTGAACACGGCTTTAACAGGCATGTTTGAAGTCAAAAAAGGGGATACTATTATGGAAGAAATAAAATATATAAACACTAAAAATGTAGCCATATACCGATATAGTAATTTAGCCCAATGGTTCAAGATCAATATTCAAGATCCTATCCTTAAGGATCTCGAAGAGTTTCAAGTAAGTATAGACATTGTAGAAAGTTAGAAATAAACTAACACACATATATTTCTTTATCTAGCAAAAAGATAGCGGATGGACGCTTAAATCAATCATTAACCTCCAGCTCAATATCAATAAGTATACCCAACAGCTCGGCTCATCCTATTAAATCTGAAGCTCAACATAAATCACATAATACAGCGAGTGTACTTGAGGTCCTCTACAAGCGTCCGAAGAAATTGACGAAGATACAAAGCTTGTTTAAAAGTGTTTAAAATGTATATAATTTAGATAATTGTTCTCATATTTATCCTGTATTAATAAAACTCAACAAATGTTTTATTGTCTTTTATTTTATTTTTATGTTTTATTCTGTAAGTTACTACAAGTCTACGAGTAATCAACTTATGCATTGCATTCGATGACCTAGTGACGGGGAGATAGGAGTAGGTACAATCGGTTTATGTTATGCTCCCTCGTAGTCTTAACAGAGTAATTATACTATGCAGGGGTAAGCACTATCTTTTTCCTTGAGGTTATGTTTTAGTTCGAGTTTAAGCTTAAATAACTTTACTATTGACGACATAGACCCTTTATTTTCATTAAAATATCATGTTACATATAATTAGCAGTACAACAAGATCATTTTACATAGTACAAATTAAATATTTACTTATTCTATGATTTTTCTCGTTTTAAGCTCTGTGATGACTGAAATTATTTCGTTGTCGTTTTCGAGATTGCTGCTATGAGCTTTCTTTGCGGCGTACAACAATTGTAGTCGATCCACTAGTTGATCAGGCGTACTCTGATGTATCCAATTCGGTTTCATCATCTTGTTTAACTTTTTGGGAAGACTAACCTCAAAGTCTGTAATTCTGTATAAATTTGGTCTGATTACATTTTCGTATTTCCAATGTTTAACGCTTATTAGTCGACCGTTGCGCCTATAGTCTTTCTTATGAGCATTAGTAAGTGAGATTATTTTCATATAGTTGTCGATATCTTCCTCTGTTGGACTAGGAAAGCTTATTCGTTTAAGCGTTAGTAAATTAAACAGGCCGGATGTTCCATTGAAAAGGTTGTTTTTAATTAAAATATCTTTTCCCTGAAACTGTACTCGCGAACAACCAAATCGCCACTCATCGATGTCGTTATATAGAGCGTACCTAGTTTTGTCTACGTTTTTGTTTTTTCCGCTAACTAATAATGCTCTATAATGGTTAGAGAATTCGTGATAATCTTTTAAGCTAGAATCGCATTCTTCTTCTTCATCATCAGCAGATGTAGCGAGAGATGATTGTTCAAGCTCTGGTGAGAGATTGATAGCAACGGTCTCCGATCGCGGTATAACACGATTATCATGAGGTTCTGCTTTATCACAGTGAAAGTAGGCTAATTTCTTACGGATAGCATTACGAGCGTTTATTACTTCATCATCATCATCGAGCCTTATTTCTTTATTTATGTCACAAGGTTCATTGGTATGCATACGTTTCAGATTCATGTCTTTAAATATTTCATTATTTCTAGGTGACGACTTATTATCAACAACTATGGTATTATGAACTGTGTTCAAATGACTTCTATAGTTATCAAGGCGTGTAAAATACTTTAAACAAATAGAACACTGAACTTTATACCCCTGGTGTATCTTCAAATGGCGAGCAAACCCTGAGCGTAAAACACTCATACAACATACGTCACACTTGCGTCGCTGGTTCATATCGACTAATAATTGATCATGAACTCCTATTTATATAACATGTTCTTCAGGTCACTCTTAATTAACCCTAGCACTACGTCTATCATCACCCGGTCAATCTTCCTTTATCATCACTAATTAACCCTGGCTAGCCGCCCTTAAGCATGAATTCACCCTTGGCACGGGTCAATGCTTCGATAAATACCTGAGAAACCCAGGTTATGAGTAATAATAATAATAATAATAATAATGTTTATGCGTCTGTTTCTCTAATCTACTAACTTTATCAATAGATCTCTTCGGTAGAGCTATGGAGAGCATGACGTCATCAGATGACAGTTACAAGCATTCAGGGATACATAGTTTAGAACCAGTGCATGATTCTCGTACACGAGAATTTGCAGACATTCAGGGTAGACATAATAGCGCCACATACAAATTTCTTTTTATACTCCAAATACCATCAGTATGAGATTCCTGTAATCAAAGATGGCTGCCAACAAATCACAGCGTAGTAGGCGTGATCCAAGATAGGTTAGGTTAGAACACGTGATGTTTCATTTACTAGCACGACTAAGGGCAAAGGGTGAAGCGACTAGTATGACTAAGGGTGAAGAGACTAGCATGACTAAGGGTGAAGGGTGACGAGACTAGCATGGCTAAGGGTGAAGGGAGAAGGGTGACTATATATAAAAGGTAGATCGTTATCAGCGAGAGAGTACACGAATAAAGCCGAATCTTTCCGATGGCGAACATCCTAGGTTACAGAGCTGGTAAGTAGTCATCCTATGAGAGAGAAAGAGTTTCCGCTTAGTGAAAGGAGGATCCAATCCCAGAGTTAGCGCTAAATCTAGGGAATTCCAAGATGGCTCCTTCAAATGACAAATTCAAAATGACACATGCAAAATTGTCAGATTTAATAGGTTAGGTTAGAACACGTGATGTTTTATTTAAATTATAGCAAAATTGACAGCTTTAAATTTTAGCGCTAACTCTGGGGTTGGATCCTTTCACTAAGCTGAAACTCTTTCTCTCTCTCATAGTATGACTACTTACCGGCTCTGTAGCTTAGGATGTTTGCCGTCGGAAATCTTCGGCTTTATTCGTGTACTCTCTCTCGCTGATGACGATCTACCTTTTATATAGTAACCTCCCTTCGCCCTTAGCCATGCTAGTCTCGTCATCCTTCAGCCTTAGTCATGCTAGTCTCTTCACCCTTAGTCATGCTAGTCTCATGTATAATTTAAATAAAACATCACGTGTTCTAACCTAACCTATTAAATCTGACAATTTTGCATGTGTCATTTTGAATTTGTCATTTGAAGGAGCCATCTTGGAATTCCCTAGATTTAGCGCTAACTCTGGGATTGGATCCTCCTTTCACTAAGCGGAAACTCTTTCTCTCTCATAGGATGACTACTTACCAGCTCTGTAACCTAGGATGTTCGCCATCGGAAAGATTCGGCTTTATTCGTGTACTCTCTCGCTGATAACGATCTACCTTTTATATATAGTCACCCTTCTCCCTTCACCCTTAGCCATGCTAGTCTCGTCACCCTTCACCCTTAGTCATGCTAGTCTCTTCACCCTTAGTCATACTAGTCGCTTCACCCTTCGCCCTTAGTCGTGCTAGTAAATGAAACATCACGTGTTCTAACCTAACCTATCTTGGATCACGCCTACTACGCTGTGATTTGTTGGCAGCCATCTTTGATTACAGGAATCTCATACTGATGGTATTTGGAGTATAAAAAGAAATTTGTATGTGGCGCTATTATGTCTACCCTGAATGTCTGCAAATTCTCGTGTACGAGAATCATGCACTGGTTCTAAACTATGTATCCCTGAATGCTTGTAACTGTCATCTGATGACGTCATGCTCTCCATAGCTCTACCGAAGAGATCTATTGATAAAGTTAGTAGATTAGAGAAACAGACGCATAAACATTATTATTATTATTATTATTATTACTCATAACCTGGGTTTCTCAGGTATTTATCGAAGCATTGACCCGTGCCAAGGGTGAATTCATGCTTAAGGACGGCTAGCCAGGGTTAATTAGTGATGATAAAGGAAGATTGACCGGGTGATGATAGACGTAGTGCTAGGGTTAATTAAGAGTGACCTGAAGAACATGTTATATAAATAGGAGTTCATGATCAATTATTAGTCGATATGAACCAGCGACGCAAGTGTGACGTATGTTGTATGAGTGTTTTACGCTCAGGGTTTGCTCGCCATTTGAAGATACACCAGGGGTATAAAGTTCAGTGTTCTATTTGTTTAAAGTATTTTACACGCCTTGATAACTATAGAAGTCATTTGAACACAGTTCATAATACCATAGTTGTTGATAATAAGTCGTCACCTAGAAATAATGAAATATTTAAAGACATGAATCTGAAACGTATGCATACCAATGAACCTTGTGACATAAATAAAGAAATAAGGCTCGATGATGATGATGAAGTAATAAACGCTCGTAATGCTATCCGTAAGAAATTAGCCTACTTTCACTGTGATAAAGCAGAACCTCATGATAATCGTGTTATACCGCGATCGGAGACCGTTGCTATCAATCTCTCACCAGAGCTTGAACAATCATCTCTCGCTACATCTGCTGATGATGAAGAAGAAGAATGCGATTCTAGCTTAAAAGATTATCACGAATTCTCTAACCATTATAGAGCATTATTAGTTAGCGGAAAAAACAAAAACGTAGACAAAACTAGGTACGCTCTATATAACGACATCGATGAGTGGCGATTTGGTTGTTCGCGAGTACAGTTTCAGGGAAAAGATATTTTAATTAAAAACAACCTTTTCAATGGAACATCCGGCCTGTTTAATTTACTAACGCTTAAACGAATAAGCTCTCCTAGTCCAACAGAGGAAGATATCGACAACTATATGAAAATAATCTCACTTACTAATGCTCATAAGAAAGACTATAGGCGCAACGGTCGACTAATAAGCGTTAAACATTGGAAATACGAAAATGTAATCAGACCAAATTTATACAGAATTACAGACTTTGAGGTTAGTCTTCCCAAAAAGTTAAACAAGATGATGAAACCGAATTGGATACATCAGAGTACGCCTGATCAACTAGTGGATCGACTACAATTGTTGTACGCCGCAAAGAAAGCTCATAGCAGCAATCTCGAAAACGACAACGAAATAATTTCAGTCATCACAGAGCTTAAAACGAGAAAAATCATAGAATAAGTAAATATTTAATTTGTACTATGTAAAATGATCTTGTTGTACTGCTAATTATATGTAACATGATATTTTAACACTGATGATAAAATAAACGACATACATTCTATATATGTTTCTTATTTCTTTACCTCTCACAGTAAACGTTCTGGTAGATGATCCTTTTGAGTTCCTCCATCATCTTGATACGTTTTTATTTCATAGCATCACCAGAGGCAGCAGCAGCAGGAGTTTTCCGAGACCTGCAGAAGCTTCTATGCCGGCTACTGAGATAGTCATCGTCAATGTTGTCAACATCGTTCTGATGCTTTTGAGCTAGCGGCGAGATCGATCGTTGTCGCTACTATATGAAAATAAAGGGTCTATGCCGTCAATAGTAAAGTTATTTAAGCTTAAACTCGAACTAAAACATAACCTCAAGGAAAAAGATAGTGCTTACCCCTGCATAGTATAATTACTCTGTTAAGACTACGAGGGAGCATAACATAAACCGATTGTACCTACTCCTATCTCCCCGTCACTAGGTCATCGAATGCAATGCATAAGTTGATTACTCGTAGACTTGTAGTAACTTACAGAATAAAACATAAAAATAAAATAAAAGACAATAAAACATTTGTTGAGTTTTATTAATACAGGATAAATATGAGAACAATTATCTAAATTATATACATTTTAAACACTTTTAAACAAGCTTTGTATCTTCGTCAATTTCTTCGGACGCTTGTAGAGGACCTCAAGTACACTCGCTGTATTATGTGATTTATGTTGAGCTTCAGATTTAATAGGATGAGCCGAGCTGTTGGGTATACTTATTGATATTGAGCTGGAGGTTAATGATTGATTTAAGCGTCCATCCGCTATCTTTTTGCTAGATAAAGAAATATATGTGTGTTAGTTTATTTCTAACTTTCTACAATGTCTATACTTACTTGAAACTCTTCGAGATCCTTAAGGATAGGATCTTGAATATTGATCTTGAACCATTGGGCTAAATTACTATATCGGTATATGGCTACATTTTTAGTGTTTATATATTTTATTTCTTCCATAATAGTATCCCCTTTTTTGACTTCAAACATGCCTGTTAAAGCCGTGTTCACCTTTAACGCCGCATCCTTCTTCAACGCATTCAGCATACGTCTCTGAAAAATGACTAAACAGTCTTCCATGAAAGTCTTCGGATCAATATGCCTGATGTTAGTTATTGCAGCAGTTCGCATACGTCCCTTAAATGCTGATTTCATGTCTGACCATTTGACTCGGCTACAGGCTGTCTCTTTTCGCTGGTTATATCCCTCGCCTACAGTTTTTAAGGCTTTGACTGTCTCTCGATAAGATTTCGCTTGAGCCAAGCAGGCTAATAGATGGTTCTTCGCTCCCAATGATGACGCTGAATCTAGTGCCTTATTAAGTTTTCTTATTGTTATGGTACATTGTTTTAAGGCTCTGAGGATAGCATTACTATCATCATTTATCTGTGAGTCGTAGACAAGTCTCCTTAACTCTTCAACAAGTTCGCTGGCGAAAGACATGTTTTTATTATAAAGGTTAAATATGGATGTGAAGAGAGATAAGTGTTACTCGTTCAGTTGCTGCACTGAGACTGAAATCTAGAGTTAGAATTTCGTTCTATATCCCGTTTACACGTACCGCCGAGAAAACAGCTAAAAGCTAGGAAAAATTACCGAGTTACTGGATGTAATAAGGTGGAATTTAAATAATACGATACATAAATCAGTTCAGTTCATATATTAAAATGCTATGCGGAAACTGTTTATTATGCTGTAGATTTAAATGAAATGACTAATAGATTCTGCTTTTGTATACTTTTAAATGTTGAATCTTTTAAATGTAAGGTTATTAAATCTCAAGATGGATGGTGTATCAGCTGTTACAAACTAATTGTGGATAAGGCTTAATTACTAGAGAGAGAAAACTATTGGGAATTAGTTAACTTATCAAATAGGCCGTGGTCAGTAGCTATATGTTTTATTAATTGTTATCATTATTCTGTTAACAAATATTTCAGTCAGCCCTCTGGAGTTTTTTTTTTGGTCTACCCTTTGCTGCTTGTAATATACTTTTATGAAATTTGTTGTAAATTGATTAGAATGAAAAGTTAAATATATCCCCTACTTAGTTATATGCTATGCTTTAATAATTTTTTATCTGGACAGGTAATAATGCATTCAATGTGACTGGTGTATTATATAGCATATCATAAATAAATGTAAAAAGTAATGCAACGGGGTGTCCAAAGCAACGATTCATTTATAAACGGAATCAACATATGTAAATAATAATTTAAAATGTGAAATTTATACACTCCAAATGTTGTTTTGTAAATCAAGTGGCAAATATCAAGAAAGAGTTTTAAGATGATATTGATTACAGTAAAATCCTTTAAAGAAGTTTGAAAAGGGAGAATTTTTACAGAAAGATCCATTAAAAATCACCTGTTTTGGGGGTTCGAAGCAGGTATAAAACCTCAAATTTCTAGTGATTTACAGGTCAAATCGTGTCTTTTTAAAAGAATGTATATTGCCTCAGGGTGTTTCCCTTTTTGTCGTCGAGGGTAAGGTAGATTTGAAAATAAGTTCAGTTTATCGCGGTACGTTGCACTGTATAGACAATGACCGGTTTTTAATTTTTAAAAAAGATGATTAGTGTAATATTCCTTCTTGGTGATTAAGTTATTGTTTTCCCGTTTTAGTTTGTACTGGCACAAATACGTAAAGGGGTAAGTCTATATATTTTCTGCATTAGAACCAGTTTTTCTCTTTTGAATAGTTAATTCAGATGGTGATAATGCATATTAGTGATAGGACCCGATTCAAATTCCTTCTAAATGGAGGATATGCAAACGATCCCGCGAATGATATGTAGGTAATTAATATATCAACTATATGATCAAGCAATCTCTCGACGTAAATATTATATTAGAAATTTTAAAAGGTATACAATTCATATAATGGTAGAGATAGATAGAAAACTGGCGGTTCGTTTATATCGCGCGTTTGTTATAATATTATTGAATGCTAGATACACAACTGAGTTAATGACCCGCCTAATATCTTGTTCTGACAGGCAAATTCTACAGGTAAATGCCAATCTATCTGAGAATTGTTTCGATAATTTTTATCGTTTATAGCTTTATTAAATAGTTTATCCTTCTAAAACTCTCATATTTAAGCTATCTAACGTATATCTAATATCATGATCTTACGTCATAGGGTCACATGTCTTATAGACGTGATGAAACTTGAATGTTTTAATTAATCATATCTGAAACATTTTAGCATATATTTACATGTTTTTTATTTTTTAATTTATTTTAAAAGAAAGATTATTTATTTATTGCTTTGAAGGCATGCTTTTACATTGCAAAGGTTGAAAAAGGGATTTTTTAAACGTTTTCCTAGCGATTCATATTTGCTCAATACAATTCATTTCATTTTTTTCGAATTTTATATAATAGTAAAAGTACTTTAGTGTCTTTATTATATGTTAACATCATATATAATAATCTAATTGGTAAGCAATAGAATATATTTTCTAATTACATTCAGCCTGATAAATTTGTAAAGGACTCCTAATCAGTTTAGTACCTTATTAGATCAAAATTCTTAAAATGTTACCTGCTTGTCTATATTTGTTTTCGATAAGCGTAGTTATAAGGTATCTTTAAAGTAAACTCTATTACGAACTGTTTTTCATAAAAAGGAATGACTTGAAAAATATAATGCTTTCTACTTAATTTATAATGAAGTTGATTAATTATATCTAGTATTTATGGAAAACGTAATATTACAGACGCTTCAACTAATATAATTCTATAATTTGATATTTCGGATCTATGGATGAAATAATATTTATAATAGTTATGCAATAGTATTTAGAAAAGAAAGTTATAAAACTGATGATAAAGGTTACCTTGATTTGTTGTTAACACTTAGAAAGAATATATACACTTTTGTTAATACGCGCGCCGGACCGAGTCGCGGAAAATGTATTTTAAAATCTAATAATTTTATATGAGACATCTACCAAGAGAAGGGGAATTAATTTTTAGGGATTTTAATAAATATTAAATGTTTTATTATTATTATTAATATAACAGATAATTATTAAAAAGGTAATATGAAATTACTGCCGCGTGTCTGGATGAACCGCGGATGACCTCGAGTCGCGAGTCGGCGCACTATCATTTGTCACGTTTTCGGCGTTTTTGGACCTCCATAAGAAATAACATGGGATTTTGGGCTAGAACTCTTGTTGCCTATCTACTTCTTCTTCATCTCCTGTGGGATGTAGGGCTTATTTTGCTTTAGTGTTCCAACAATTGAAAGGTTCCAACTGAGCAACAGACGAGCCAATGGTAGTGCCGTGAAAAAGTTGTCCATGGCGACATTTCTTCCAGATCCTTTGAAGTGGTAGCACAAGTCCCTCACAACTCGCTGTCCCTGATCCTTTTCTGGACCGTTTGGTCCTTTACCAGTATATATTTGTCCAGTAATTGGATACGATGTTTGTGCATTGTCCTACAATTAGCTGCATAATAGGCATTCTTCAGAATAATGGGTAATTACATAGTCAAATATCAATTTGGAAATGCATTTTATAAAGTAACTTAGAGTAAATATGAATGCTAAATACATATGTAAACACAACTTTGCAAAAAAATCAAGCAAATACTGCTTGTATGCGTATTGTTAAAATACATAATGTTCAGATTATTCTAATCAATGTGTGTGTTAGAAGCAGAGAATCTACACGCTATCTATACTCTATATATTTTTAAATAGTTGACAATGATTAGTTACAAGTATTCAAAACTGAATTGTAAGCAAAAACCACTGTATATAAGCAATTCCTTATTTTTCAACGTTAACAGTGAATAATTGAATAAAATGCTTTACGGTTTCACATATATTCAGAAATACAAAGAAGATATAAAATCAAAAAAAACAATAGAATCACACCACCTAATACAGCTGTTACATGCATATAAATGAATAATCCGTAAAACATTAAATCTAACTAGAAAAACTCAAATACGCAGGAAAAGTAAAAATACCACGCGCTATGCATATTAAAATCTAGATAGATTTTATGATAAAAATAAAACCCTTCTGTGTAGTTTATAAATGCGTTCGTGCACGTTTTTTAAAGCAAGGACATAAGTACAGCTTTGACGGATTTTATATGCATAAACAGAGTTAATTAGTAAAAATAATTTTCTATACTATTTATCAGATTACCGAGAGTTCACAGTTTTTGTTCTAATTATATATGTGGGTGAAATATTTTTTTAGATTAATTTTATTAGAAATTTTACATTTTATGTGTGTGCATGTACAAATGTACAAGGCGTTTCAGTAACTTCAGCATAAATTTAATATGTGATAGAACTTGTCAATAGGAACAAAAATTCTTTATGCCATTTTTGATGTTACACATATCAAATTAAAGATTATTAAAAAGCTACTGTTTTGGGGACTGCTGGAGCGTGTTACGATCTACCACACCTACATCATCAAATACGTGATTGCCAAATTACATTTGAGAAATTATAGACATTGTCGGTAACACATTTTATTTTGTTTGTAATTTTAGTTTGTGTATTGATAAGTAATGAGATGACATGAAAAAGAAATGGAATGTTTACATTCGTAGAATACTATTGCATTAGGGAGAAACTCGATTAGCTGTAACAGAACCTTGACCTTTATTTTGAAAACTAAATACTACATAACACAAACAGGCCAATCCTCCAAGTAATAGTTGTCATTTTACTAAAATAGATTTTTTTTGTCGTAAATTAAAGCAAAATTTATTATTTTTATTTTCCTTTGTTTAATTTTTATAGTATTTTTAATATTTACTGACAAAAAATTATAAAAAAAAGAATATTAAACGGGAGTAAATACTGAACTTTCACTTGGATAGTCGAATATTTTCGAATTCTTAACTTTACAATTTGTGATGTTACCAAACAATATACAGAATGAAATGAGTATAACAAAACATACTGTCATGCAATGACATGCTATATGCATCAATAATTACAGGCATGCTGTTAGGGTTGCATAACTTACAAGACGAAGTATTTAATATTAGATAAATAATAATAATAATAATACAATTAAAAATGTTTCATTTTGTTCGTTTTGTTAAGGAAACACCCTAGAACACATTAAATAGAGAAGGAATACATTTTAAAATTGATCTTCCTCTTAGATTTGATAAATTTACTTGGTCAACTGACATTTTACTTCCGTTGCTAGATTTTTCTAGATATTGAGGTATTAAGGCCATTTAAAGGCTTGTTTACACCTGAAACAGACATAGGGCATAATAGTGAGTATAGAATAATTGCCTTGCCTGCTGTTAGTTTCACAAATTTGTGAAGTTTTCTTGTGAATCAACAACTTCAGTATTTTTTTCATAATTCTGCTCTGACAAGATTAATTAGTCTGTGGGCTCAAATATTTTATAATAATATTGTCAAGTAAGTTCTGGAGTACATTTGAGACATAAATGTTAATGTAGGGATCAATTCTTATCAATTCAAGATCTATGGGTTTAAAAATCACATATTCCTGCGTTCAAACATAGTAAACTATGTAATTTAGTGATGATTTTGTAGTTTGGATACTTAAAAGCTTGTAAATATTTTACTATAGGTTACAAGGAAGGACTTTGTATTCAGAAAGGGAAGTAATTAATTGATTTGGATTAATCATTTAATATTTTAATGTGTAATTGAAGGCATTTAAAATAGATGTAATTGTCAAGTTATAGCCATTTTATTAGTGTACCAATTTAGTACTATTAAATATCTTTTTAAAGAGAAAAATTCTCTCTACCAAACTATAATATTGGTTTTAACAATTATTAATATTTATAAACAAGTATTTCGTTATAAAAATTTAATTATAACTTATTCATTTGTTTAAAACTAGAATTTAGAAAAAAACACTAAAAAGTGTATTTCCCCAAATAAGTTACTAGATTACGCTTTAAAAAAAAAGTATAAATTAAAAACGAATCTCGTGACATTCTCTGAAAATTTAGATCGTTTAAACAGTGTATATGTGCCCAGAGCAAGATTCGTAAAATCTGAAGGTTATGCGAGAAAAATGTAAACAATTCTGTGTCAATATTTTGAGTTTATATTTTGAAGTTACATCAATTTGTTTATTATTTATGAAAGTTTTTAAACTTCGCGAGTGATGAAATAATAATAAACAATTTAAATTAGTTGATTAAACAGTGCTGTGGATTTTATTAGTGACTTAATTTATTTTTGGAAAAGAATTTTCTTTTGTTTGGATTATTAGTTTAATTTTGGTGAATGGAACTTAGTTGGAATATAGAGATTTATCACTGAATATTTATGAATGGATTTACCTTAGGGAAGAAAAACAGCTGTTGTTTATAATTTAAATTTATCCAGTATCACAGAACTTTTCCTTTAAGAAATATCAGTTTTTGGAACATCTCAACCAGGTTGACATGGCCTTATTTAAGGTGCCAAAAATGGGAATTTTGAATTTACTTAAAGTAGTTATTTAGTTTATAAAGTAGTCAGTTAATGAAAGAAATAGTAATTAATAAGACAAAGAGAATTAAACTGTCTTTTATTCATTTTATTTTATTTTATTTAACATTAAAAAAAAAATTTTGTGTTCATTTAATTTTTAAAGTTTTGTTTGAAAGTTTTGATGAGTTTGTTTTCTTTTTTGTGTGATATTAAATAAATTTTTTCATTTGATCTTTTTTTAATAAACTTTGGTTTATTTGTTTGTGTGTGGTCAACTAACAATGTTTTATACATCTAATCTAGTTAGTGCCCTATTTAAAGCGACCCGCATAAGAAGTCTCATTTATTTTTAGAACTTACTTTCCAAATTATTATAATAGCTGGAACATTTTTCTTCGAAGGTGAAGGTAGGTGGTTTCTGCTTTGTATATGTTTTCACTCTATTTTTGTCAGATGTCTGGTTTATGTGTTATTGATTATCAATAATTATAAATCACATTTTAAAAAATTTATCAATTATATCATTATTGCCAGCCCAAACGTGGGATTTTCCCAATTATTAACCATAACAATAATTATAGCAATACATTCTTCGATACTTAAGATTTTTACTAGTTTGCTTTCATGAAATTACCACAATTAAAGCATAAGTTGAAGTAACATTAAGATCTTTCTACTCTTCTGATTATCCATCTTTCATTCAATCAAAATCACGTTTAAACATAGTAACCGAGCTAAAATTTTTTCCAAAATAAGTTAGTTATATTGGACATGGTTATTTTTGAACAGTCGAGTTCGAGACGGTTTTATGCCAAGAAAAAGGTAACATCGTTACCGAAATACGTATTAGCAATTAGTTAAATACAATGTGTGGTTAGGAGACACCGTTAAATATAGAGTCGTGAGAACCATGCACAAACAAAACGACAGAAAATGCTAGTGCGTGTAATAATTATCTACTTATTTATTACATCTTATTGTTAATTATAAACAACGGGGCAATTACTTCAGAAAATAACTAATCTGTAAATAAATAAACAGCATAAAATAAATTGAAACGTCTTGTTCTATTTTTCTTTTCCAACGATATATCTATCAATTAAAGTTCAGTACAATAAATAGCTTAATCAAGATTTATTATATTGTTTCACTACCTACAAGCTCAATAAAATGAATCTTGGGATTTTAATTATGGAATTATTAATGTTTCATCTTTCAGCTTGTTATTTTAAGTTGAATAATATGATTAGTACTAGAACATGTAATACTTTTATGAGTAACGTCTAGAACAAAAAAAATTACTGGATACATCTAACATAAGTACTAAAAATATTGCACTACAGTCCTAATAATAATCATAAAATTATAGCTAATTGCAGTTTATTATGGTCTAGGGTAAGCTATTAATATAATTTACCTAGTATAACCTATTTACAGCTGTGCAATAATTTGTATTATAGCATTATAAATTTCTTAATTAACATTAATACGTTACCAGATGCTTCCATATCACAAACACTTGCTTTAATGGAATGTAATAATTTAATCATTTTACAGTCAACGTATTTGCCTATTTGTGCTCACCCGTTGACAATACATGTTAATTAGTAGATGTTAGTATTAACACGTTTGAGTTAAATTGAAATAATTAGTGCTTACAGTTTATTTACGCTGGTGTAATTTGTTGAATAATCTAGTTACAGCGTTAACAAAAATCAAAGAGTTGATTATATAAGGACCGCCAAATGAAAGAGGTCAATGCAGTAACTAATTAATGAGATGGCTCTAAAAGACTAATTTTGCTTTAATTTTTGGCATATTTATACTAGTTTAGTCAACATACGCAACTTAATATACAGGATGATTCAGAAATAACTGATATCCTTTAAATGATAGCTAGAGGGGAGGCAGTAGAGCTAATTTACCTTGACAAGTATAGGTCAAAAACGAAGTTTTCCAGAAAACTAATTTTAAGGTTTTATTGAATTTTGGGTTCGGTTCTGATCTTGGATCCTTTTGGATCAAGGTAAATTAACTCTACAACCTTCTCTCTACCTACCATTTAAAGGATTACCTTTATTTCTAAATCACCCTGTATAGAATAAATGAAGGATACTGAAGGACAGATACTGAAGGATGCAAATTTATGAATTTTGGATCCGGTCCTGACCTTGGATCCTTTTGGATCCAAAATTCATTAAACTTTAAAATCCATTTTCTGGAAAACTATTCGTTTTTGACCTATACTTGTCAAGGTAAATTAGCTCTACTGCCTCCCCTCTACCTACCATTTAAAGGATATCAGTTATTTCTGAATCACCCTGTATATTGATGAAACTGGAAATTATACTACCCAGCCTTTCCTGAATTCAGTGAAATTATTGATTTTTACTATAAACGAAGGCGCGGGAAACTGGCTATTAAGGAGGTTATTTTCAGATTCCGATATTATACCTTATTCATAAACCTAACATTATTGCAAAGAGCATTTGGATCAACGACATTGAGATTTACTAAAGCTTTACTAAGATACGTTATGAAGAATTCTAGAAGTTGCATGTATTAGTTGGACCTGTACAAGTGTACAAAACTCACGCCAGATGACTATGTACCTTATTTTGCAAATTCTAACAATTACAAAAAGGTTAGGACAGTTTACGACTATATGGTAGGCCTTGTATTCTAGTTACTCCAATTAATAAACCAGAATTATCTAACAGTCTTAGATAAAATAACAAAACTTTAGTTATTCTGATGGTTTTTAAACTTCAGTTAGGGAAGATGTAGAGCAAAACAGGAGGTACAAAAATAAATAATCAGTAGAATAAATTGAAAAATCTATTTTATAATTCCAGTAACTGAACAATTAAAAAACAGTATTATTCTTAGGATTCAAAATAAAACGTAATTCTCTCACTCATTTCAACTAATATTCATCAATTGAGTTACAAATTAAATACACATAAAGCAATAGTTAAATAATTGAGGTATTATAGTAAATAAAGTTTAGCTGTCTATTTCTTTGAATACATAATTCGCATCTTCGAACAACACTAGTACTAGTACGAGTAGTCAAACTAGAGTAGAACTGTTTTGTTCTACATTTTCCTTAACTGAAGATTAAAGATTGGAATAACTCAAGTTTTGTTATTTTATCTAAGTTTGCTAGATAATTCTGTTTTAGTAATTGGAGTAACCAGAACTAAATACAAAGCCTAAGATTTAATACACACCAAATTTTCTAAACCAGAACATAGAGAATTTTATGCCATCTAATAATATATAGGTTTAAACCATTTCTGGCCGAAAATAATTGCTAACAGAGAAAAGTTGCTAATAGAGAAAAATTGCTACAAAGCGGGGTACTATATATTTTTACGATTCTCGATTCTGCGCTTTCTTTTAAGTGTTATCTATGCCATCAGAAATAGGTAATTCAAGAATGTTTAATTTGAATCGATTAACAATCCGAATTCCAGAACAAATTGGATCAATGTTTTCATACTCCAGAACAGAAGAATAAGAGAGGAATATTGAACAGTTTAGTAGTTCATTTATGGAAAGCGTAAATATACTAATTTTTGTTGTCATTTTCTGTAAAATAGCTAGTTGTACATAAATAATTTAGAAACACGAATGTGCGTACTAAATCCATCATTGGTTGAATGTTCAAAAAATTTTTCGGAGTCAACAGCTAGATCATCTACAAGATAGAAATTTACTCTAACTAAGCAGGATTTATTAAGTAGCATCAACAATCCTGCTTGTTTGGCTTATTTAGTTTTATTAACGATTATTATACAGCCCGCACCCCTTTCAACAGTGTCCCTTATATCTTGCAAATATCGGACCTTGATTAGTGCTTCTTTAAAACTGCATCGTACTTCCACACACCTGGGCTCTTATCAAGAAAGTTCGTTGCAACTTGTAAGCGAACAAAGAAAGCTACAAGGAATTCCTGTCAAAATCATAAAGAATGGAATCTTGTACCTGCACGACCTCGTGCATACGCCCTTTGGGTACATGGGTCTTGTTTGTGGAGTAAGTTTTTTGACCAGCTGTAATGTGTTCCAATTCCCAATTTTATAGTAATGCAACTTTATATGCGTTAATAGTAAAGGAATCTTAGTACGGTCATGTGTCATACTTCAGTTGGTTTAAAAATATAGACGATATTTCGAATTAACAGGGTGTTTCTTTAATATCAAATATTAATATCAAAGGTTATCCTAAAATGTTTTTACACAAGATGAAATTGCTTCTAGAATAAAATACAGATAAAAATTGAGTTTATAGAATATTGTTACCCACAAAATGGGGACTGCCTATTGGGACACGGTAACAACCTTTAACCGCAGTTGAATCTGTCGGCTGCCAGCTAACTAGTGGGAGGTGGTAGGTCTCACTGAAAGTCTTCTGTAATGGGCGCCAAGAATCATCTAAAATAGCTACAGGATTGGCCGACAAAATCAGAAAAGAACAACACATATGCGACTACTACAAATGTGATCGACTTTTCCCAATAATGGCTCCTCGATTGCTGAAAATGTAAATTCCAAATACCAAACATACAAATAATAAGTCGTCAACTAAGGGATATACAGTGCTTTATTATTAATTAAACAAATTATCAATTAACACAAATTAATCAAAGTGAAATAACCTTGGCAAGAATTGATTATTGGTTATTGAATTCTATACACAAATTGAAAGGGGAAAGGATTAATGCGAGCGCGATTACTTACTCTAAAGTCGACTTGACTTCAAGTCTCAAAAACGCAATAAGCAAAGGGCACGGTAAAATTTAACGCGACTACAGGTACCAATCAGATTGCACAATCATCAACTCCAGTAGTGAGCTATTCAACTATTACGGAACAAAGCTCATGCGTATTCACTCGCAAATATTCTTAACAATATAATACAGTAAATAATATGTGACAAAATTATATATATGAAACAGATACTAGATATAAGTGCTACACGCACACTGGGGAAAACCATTTAACACATAAAATTATAATCTACAAATATACAGAAATGCTTATATACACAATAAAGGGTTGTGAAGCGTAATTGTTGTTGTAACCAGTTGCTATATTATAACTGACTCACGATACGATGTCTTCGAACTGAAGAGGAACGTCACCAACCAGGTCGAACGTAGCGTGATCGAACGAGGCAACTCCAACCAAATCTGCGTAATGGTCTTGTAACAACCCAAATATACAACGTATACTTGTTATACAACAAGTTATAAGATGAGTAAAGGATAAACCCAAAATAAAAAAGGTCTATAACAAATAGAATCAAATTACCAGAATGCACTAACGAACACTTTATAAATACCTTCGGTGTAATGTGACCTTAAGAGATAATTACATCACCTCCAAATGCTGCTAACGACGATTATACATCAAATCAAGCACGTGCGATTCTAACCTCTAACAAGTGGAAATATCCCAAAAACAAAACTGCACTTAGGCAATTCCCAATACACAACACAAGGAAATAGATTAATTAAACGGCGATGTCCATCAAATTCTTTAAAAAAAAGTAGCTTGTCAAGCGTACGAAATCTTAATGAGTGTTCTGCCAGAGAACAGGTTCTGCTATCAACCGGAAGTTAGTTCCAAAACAAAATGGCAACTACAAGGAGATAAGATGCGAAAATCCCTAAACGATATACTACTTTAACACAAAAGCATAGCTATACAGGGTGCTACGAAATTAGCACGTAACAATATTCCAAACTAATATCGTCTTTTTAACAAAGGAATTTAATGCCAGGAAAGACATTTAGTTTAAATTTATAGATCCTGGACGTGCCTATTTTCAATTCATATAAACAGATTTTTTTGGACGCAGACAAATAAAAACGGCTTGAGGCCACATGCAAAATATCAAGTTACACTCGGAGAAGCAAATTTTAGGTCCGGTAAATTCCCATTGAAGATATAGAAGGTTCCAGAAAGTTTTTAAGTGTTTATTCCTTATAGGCTTAATAAGTGTGGGCTTCTTTTGGATTGGTTGGTTTAAATCCAGCTTTCCTAAAAAACTATCATTGCCACGAAAAATCCGTACCCCCAAGGAGTTAGTTAGCTACAGGCATTCGAATAAAGTACAGGGTCAGTTAGCCGACGGCAATTGAATATAGTACGGGCGTCAGTTAGACGTAATCAGTCTAATACAGTACCGTGGTTTGTTAACGTTAATTTACTACCGTACAATAGTTTAATTAAAAGATTAAAACAAGTGATTAAAAGAACTTTGAAAGAATTCGAGACACCAATCGTAGGGAAAATTAAAATAAGTTCTGCCAAATCAATAATTCAATAAAGCCTGTATATTTACCGTTAAAGTGTAGCAAGTGGTGTCTATCGTAGTTTAATACTCCGAGTTAATGAAATTAATCAGTAAAGTAAACAATAAGGGACTTTCTAATATGGTATCGAAATTGGAGTAAAAGTTTAAAAATAAGCAAATTTATCGGAGTGTTTTAGTAACAATTAAAACTTATTCCGACGAGCTGTAGTTTAAAATTTATAAAAGTAACTCAAGGATTAGTTAACTTGAACAATAAACAATCAATCCTCCCGATTTTGTTTTGTTGTATTAATTCAGGACATTGTATAATAGGGTGTCGTATTTAAATTATTATTGAAATAGTTGTTGAACTTATATGGTTTTAGTTATTCATAAAGAGATTGCTAATGAAATTGCAATTAAGAAATAATTATTGTGGACTTTAGTTCGTTATTTTGGGTGAGAAAAACGGTGTCAGCGATTGATTATACTTTCCAAGTTCTTCTTGCCATATATCTACAAGTTTTGAGGTGTGTTATACCCAGTGTTAAGTGAAACAAGGGGATTATTGTGCAAGAGCTTGTTTTGCAAGTTTGAAAAATTGTAACATTCGATCAATGTATCAAGGACTAAAGGATAATTTGTTTGATTAAAGTAAGTTTTAGATAAAAATTATCTGTACCATTTTCTTTAATGATTATTTCTTGTAAACTTATGTACATTGTGTTCCTTTAATGAGAATTCTTATTAGGGTATTACTATCAAAACTATCACCATCAAAACCATTATTATTGTCATTGGAGACAAGCAAATACTTTATTTGCAAATAAATGAACATTTGAATTAAACCTACTGTGATAATATTGGACCGCTCCCTTGTGAAAGTCTTTAAAATATTTTAACGCAATTAAACATGACTATTAATTGAATTTAATCAATAAAGCCTGTATTCTTTTGTTTGCGAATACTAAGCGACGCTATTGGCGCGTTTTTTCTTTAACGCGTAAGCTACTTTACCTACATGCGGAAACACGTATATGCAATCGGTTCTCGTTAACATTTATTTATTTATTTTGTTAAATTTATTTTGTAATTGCCCTATTTAGGGCAAACACCTCTATTAAACTAGGCTTTGTTATGTCTAAATAGCGAGTGACGAGTCTGATTTAATTGTGGTGTATTTAATTTTCATCAATATTATATTTTCCATTCCATATTACGCTGAAACCGTAAGAGCGAGTGAAGCGCACACGCTACGCAAACGCGCATCATCGTAAATGAAGCTTCAAGAGCTAGCTTACTTCAAGTACATTTACCTCTTGCGACAGCTTATTTCAGACGCACTTTAGCACACTTTGCGATTTATTTCGCCGGAGTCTTTCTGTATTTTCTTTAATATATATAATATATATATATATATATATATATATATATATATATATATATACATATATATATATATATATATATATATATATATATATATATATATATATATATATATATATATATATATATATATATATAATATAATAATATTCTCTTCAACAGTTTTTATTAGTGGTGGTAGACGTAAACTAACGTGAGTCGTCCGCTTTATGGCGCGTATAAATTAAAAATCAAAACAACATAGGATTATAGAGAAATGGTTTCATAAACCTTTCCGGAGAAGCGTTTAAACGTGTAAACGTTTATTTTTTGATGGTTTAAACGTTTGTTTCATCCCTAACCCAAACCATACAAATTGAAACCAGAATTTTAATATTTAATCTGTTTTTGAACATCTTTGCACTATAATCTCCCAGCGTTTCATTAAATGTGGTTGTAAAAAATTTTTAAATAAGATTTTAGCATTGGAAATTCTAGCTGCCTACTAGAACGATTCTATTAAACCGTAAAGAGTAATGCCACTTTCAAGATATATTACGCTATCAAGCAAACGATTAACTTCAGAAATCTTGAGATCTCATCTAAATCTTCAAAACTTTAATACTTCACATATTCGAATATACCACTCATTTTTTGCCTTAGAATCCAATATGCATTACGAAAATGTAGTACATTATTTGATAAGTCTTCGTTTATTAATACATAGTTGCTTATGATTTCATAAATAGCTAGTTTTAAGTACTTTAAGAATATAAACTTTGTAATGGATATATATTTTTATATAGCCCATATATATTTTTATGTCTACACAAAACCTTATTCTTCTTTATAATCAATGAAAATCAGTAGCTGCATCCTGAGCTATAATTTGTCATTGAGTTGTCTTCAGCCGGGGCATTATAAAGTAACGTAAGTATCGTATTTATGAGCTTTGCAGTAAGTATTAAGTATTTGAACATTTTGTTATAGTATTTTCAGTTTTTAGTATATACAGGGTGCCCATTATGTATGGAATATAGTATATATCTCGGTAAATATCGACTTGATTTGATAGAGATTTTTTTTCTCTTTTCCATGACCTAAAATTTTAGTACCCTTATATCAGAAGATTTTTGAAAAAAACGTAAGAAATGTTTATTAAGTTAATTTCACCAATAACAAGAATCTAGATATCCGAGATCTCTTTCATTTGTCTTAACAATTGATTGTAGGCTTTTATTGTGACAGAAGTTTGTTTATTTAATTAAGTTGTTGGTACATGGAAAAATAAAAATGGTTCATTTAACAGAAACTGAACGTATAGAAATTTTAATTATGGTCGGTTATGGGGATCGCAAACGAACACAATTAGAAGTATGTGAAATTTTTAATGAGCGTTATCCACATCGAGACCAATCACCCAGTCAGTAGTTAGCAAAACCTTGAAACGGTTTGGGGAAACTGGCAATGTTAAAGATCTGGTGAAGACTGGTCCGCAGAGGTCTGCGACAAATGAAGATAAAAAGATCGATGTTTTAATAGAAATCGAAGAAAATCCAAACATTTCAACTCGTCAGTTAAGTTTAAACCTTAAGTAAAGGTTCAATACAGAAATATTACATTCAGAAAAATTACATCCGTACAAACCGACTCTATTGCAAGAATTATCCGAAGATGACTACGATCGACGTGTTGAATTTTGTGAATTTATGATAGAGCGGAATCAACAACAATCCAAATTTTCTTAATAATATTGTTTTTTCTGACGAGGCTACGTTTTGTTTAAATGGAAATGTAAATAGGCATAATTGTCGATATTGGGCCGCTGAAAATCCCCATTGGATGATCCAAAATCATACCCAAACACCACAAAAATTAAACGTATGGGTGGGAATTTGTGCAGATCACATAATTGGACCTTTCTTTATTCGTGGTACTGTAACTCGTGACCGTTATTTGCAATTATTGCAACAGCAAATTATTCCAGCTTGTCAAGCAAATCTTGATGATGTTTGGTTTCAACAAGATGGTGCACCGCCCCACTATCATTTAGATGTACGCCGATATTTAAATGTGGTATTTCCGGCCCGTTGGATAGGCAGAAGAGGGTCTGTGGAGTGGCATCCCCGATCTCCATAACTTACACCTTGCGTTTTCTTGTTCTGGGGATATTTAAAATCAAAAGTGTATACAAATCGACCCCAGAATCTGGCCGAATTAGAGCAACGAATACAAAATGAAGCTGCAGCAATTTCTCCCAAATCGCTTAGAAATTATTTTCAAGCTTTTCGTGATAGGTTGGGCCACTGCCTTGCAGTTAATGGTGAACATTTTGAACACTTATTGCCATGAAAACCATTTTATTGCTAATTTCGTTTTGTCTTCAAGCTTTATAAGAGACGTACATAATTTTCTGGTCATTTGTTTTATTTTGTTTTTTGTTCATTTGTTTTGTTTTGTACATTATGTAGATGCACATCTGTTTATTTTAGGGTAATAATTCGAGATACTTTACGATCTCGGATATCTAGATTCATGTTATTGGTGAAATTAACTTAATAAACATTTTTTACATTTTTTTCAAAAATTTTCTGATATAAGGGTACTAAGATTTTAGGTCATCGAAAAGAGAAAAAAAAATCTCTATCAAATGAGCCTAATGAAAGGGTACATTGCTATTTAAAAAAATTAAAGTGTTATTCATTAGTTATTTGTTTTCTGAAATAAAAACAATTGAATGCTATCTTATTATGTAAAATAAAACGTTAAACAACTTTTATGTAAGAATTTTTTTTATAAAGTCGATATTTACCGAGATATATACTATATTCCATACATAATGGGCACCCTGTATAGAGTATATATAGTATAGAGTTGTGAGTAAAAGAGTATGTTATAAATGGCGCCCATGAGTGGGACTTTTGTGTGTACAGTAATTTTGTATGTTATACAGCAAGCTTTATCGTTGGCTAGAACTGCAAATGCACACGTGGCATCATGTTAGTGCTGGTACACTATACATGATTTGACAGTGTCATGTAGGCTGCCTTCCACTATCTTGAATCCCTTGATGTCTTGTGGAGCTGCTTGAGCATGCACAAATCATTTTATAGAACTTAAACAGTAAACGTTACAAGCTCGCAAAATATTTCATACTATTTTCGCAGTATGTCCGAGCTGTGACCGAAATAGCCATATTTTCAAGACATACATATGGCTTTCACGGTCCATTGGGTCCTATAAAAAGCTCTGGGCTGCTTACATCTTACCCTAATTCTAAGCTCCCTAGCAAGAAGTTGTAGTCACCCTGTGGCTGAATATTATGATATCATCAGAGTTGACAGTAGATTGTAGCTGCTGCTAGTCACGAAGCTGGAATTCGTGTACACTATTTTTTTAGGAATGCTACCAACTGATTGAAACCAGTTTGTTAGCAGTTTTTCCTTTACTTCATCTATATTTTCCATTATATGTTTACCAATATATTTCCATATATCAGGGACTCTATTAAAGATTTAGCTCTCAGGCCAGAAGAAATCGTCATCACTTCATTGAAGGTAGCTTTGTGAACAAACTCGAAAATATGGTATCTGCTGCAACTAGAGAAGCACCCTAGATCTCTACCTAACTTTTAATCAATTTAAGCGTAACGTAAGCTCCATTCATTTTCCCAGTATTAGTGCTCGTTGTCAAACGACAGCTTACAAATGCTGTCAGTGGTACCCCATCCTTTGATTAAATCGATTACAGGGTCTGCTTATTTAATCATAGCTTCTGAGCTGATTTTAGGAATGACGAGAATTTTCCCAACGTATTGACCAGTCAATACCACAACAATATGTTCAAGGGATCGGTTCCTATAAACAACAAGCAGTTTCGTAGAATAGTTTAATATAGTAAATATTTCACTCTGCAACTATTCGGAAATTAGTTGTTAAATTTAACATTTTAATGAATTTCTAATAGTCTTTTAATATTTCCCGGTACACGGTTCTGTCCACGGTACTCACCAAGGGCCTGAAGCGGCTAAATTTATAATTATTGCATCATCTCTGCTAGAAGTTCCTGTTCTGCCAAGAGAACTGTGTATTTTGGAAACGTACCGATAGTCAAGTTTTTTTCTCTTAACTGCGTATTCTACTCTGAGGTTTTGTAATAGATTGATTGATAATCATGTAATAGCAATGTAATCAGTAACCAGTCACCTCTGATTAATACCTTTAGAAACCTTTGAAACTCTTTAGACCTTAAAAACAAGTTCAGCTCAGAAAACTGTTTAATCCAGTCACCTACGGATCACTGGACCAGATGCAAATTTTATGTTAAAAAATTGCTTGTCAAAAACCAAACAGGTCTTTATCGGTTTTGTATCACCGACTTTCAGGGAACTTTATATCTGGGTAGGTCACCTGAAAATATTGTACACGTCTGTTTTCCTAGATGCTATTATCCACTTTATGGGTAGTATCCAACAGGTTAACGTACTCGCTGAGGTCGAAGTTTTGTGCTCCAGCACCTCGTTGTTGAATGCTTACTGGTAAAGTTAACACTCAACAGTTGCTTTTTCCCTCAGAGCAGTATGGTAATTGAATTAAAAAACTTGAATAGGGGTCTGAATACGGGGTGTTTTTAAGGTATAGCATGAGTAATCCCTAAAAGTTTAATGCGAATCTGAGGCAAAAAACCCAACAATCTGGGATTTCTGGAATTGATTTTTATTCAGCTTTAGGAAACGGTTTTTTAGAAGGCATTCTTCAAAGAATTTGGTTTAGAGTAGGTAAGTATAAGTTAGTGTAACTATAAACATAAATCAGGAGGCAGTCTTAAAAGTAATTGTGTATACAGTCAACTGATCTAGATTGCAGAAAATAAGGAGAAAATTTATTACATTGATTACGATCTACACTCCGGCAATTTTAATCAAATGTACGACATGTATATCAATGTCTTCAACAAAACTAATCTGTTCGCTATACAAACAATCGATCACTAATAAATTGGTTATTATTAACTAGTAGGGAAACCTCGTCAAGACATGACGGTCAAAAGCATTGAAGGATTTCCCTATATGCAACATTCGACGTGTGATTACAATTCTTCGGATTTTCGTGAGGGATTATTTAAATAAATGCAGCCAAACATAACCGGTTGAAGATTCTAAGCGTAGCACTCCTTTCCCAGCTTACCCTCCTCTCTTACGACATATATTCCTCTCTGGCTTACCCCTCCTCGCCGGTTTATTCTACATACATACGGAAATTCTACCTTACGAAATGATAAGAATAAATCAAAATCGATTTTTTTTAACATACTTGAAAACGTCTATTAGTACATATTTCAAAAACGTGACATAAACATAGTGTTGGAAAATTTCCCGCGTTTTATACAAACAATATGAAACTGCTCTGAATAAGCAATTGTCATCAGCTATTATTTGTGTAATTCGACTGTTGTCCATAATTTTCAACTATGCGGGTTTTGTCTACCCAACCTAACCATTTTTTAAACATTAACCGCTTATTAATGATGGAAGTGGACGGCTGCTTCACCCTTTTATATTTATAAACGGGGGTAATTACGAAACTCACCACCGTAGAAAGTGAGAGGGCGCCCAAAGTGATGTCCGATTCGTCCGTCTCAAATTAAACATTTTAGAGTTTTTTAAATTGAAAATATAAACTTTAAAAAATATAGGAATTAAATAGTGTTGACTAATCTAGACAGCGAATAGAAAGTTTTAATATAAAAAAAGAATCGCTTAGATCGGCCTGGTGGTATTCTCAAACGAACTGGAACAAAAATATGCCTTGTGTTTTAAATATATAGATAACAGTTACACAATACCAGAAAAATTGTATTTACGAGTTTTTGCTTTGGGTTTGTGATAGAAATCTTTCAGAAGCTTTTTTCTAGAACTCTCAAGTCCACTTTTTATTATGTGCTATCATAATTTCTCAATGCTATTTTTATTGCCTAATAAAGATAATAAAAGATTGATTCTTCATACACCAAGTACAAAAATAAATCTCCAAAATGGGCGATTTAGTAAACCATAATCCATAGCTTTTCTTAATAAAACGGTTAGGAAATGGTGTAAGTTGAAAATATTGCATTTAGTAAATGATGGTGTTCTAATAGGGTTTACCACGCAACACTGTTAAAATGTATTAAAACCGCAACTAATGTGAATCCATAAATAATAAAAAGTAGTTGGCAAATTTCCAACCTGCTACCTATTCTGTTCTGTGTCCTTTTTATGTGCGTTTTCACATTTGTGTAGCAAATTTTATTTTATGGAGATCTACACCACAAAAAAATTGTTGAAAATCTATGTTAGAATTTTTATCATTTTTATAGTTCTGTATTAGTTTATGTCTTCAGAAATGTATTTTTAGATTCAATCTGGAACTCTTCACAAAACTTTCAAACTCATATTTAACGTAAAATAGACAGATTCGATTTCTTTTACCTGCATTCGAACTTCTCCAACTTCCTTTTGCAAGAACTTGAACTAAAAGGATTCCATTAAAACTTATTTAAAGCTTTATTGAATTCAAGCTAATGCAATGTTAAAATATATTCATAATGGATGTTACTTCTATCAGAAGACAAACAATAATAATAATCATAAAGACGGGTAAGAAGATTGTGTGTTTATCGTTTATATACCCACGTAAAATAAAGTGATGTTGTCATTCACCATGGTTGTAATTTATCATGTTCCTTTTGAATTATCCCCTAGTTTCTGGCTCACATAGCAAGAGTCAAAATTTATTGTTATTTCTTAATCCATTCAGTTTACAGCAACATACATTTAAATATCCATTAATAACAGCCAATTCAAAACGTTTTAAAAGCACTTTCGCATTTACATAACAGAAGGTTAGTTTCAGGATTAACTGGAAAACAATTTTTGACTATAATATTTTTCGCTATATTATATTGTAGAATTCGCTCTGAATATAACGTAAAAGTGTACAAAATGGAACACTTTTCAACCTAAATGACTCCGCAACAATGGTGTAACCAGTTTTGAATGGACTTGGAAGGGAGCGTTGGGGGGTAAATTAAACAAAATTTTTTCGAGGTTAGTTCATCATTTTGAAAACATTGGCATAGAAAAAGTAATTATTTTTCATGTATGTTTATGTGTTTAATTTAGATATATAATTATATAAGAGTATCAATTGTCGAAGAGGGCTACAGCCCCCCAAAGCCTTCCTAGATAGTCACTGCTATACACCTTAAACAATTTAATATTGAATGAAAACAGTAGAAAAGCTTTTTCGTTTTTATTTAAGCTTTACATTTAAGTGTAATGTATACCTACCTTTCTTTAAATAATTACGTTTGCAAATGATAATTCTTCAATCATTAAGCTCATAAAAAATCTATCATTAATCTCATAAACTGCACGTTTACAGATGCATAAGTCTCGTTGTAAAGACCTCATTTTTCAATACCTTCATCTCGCTTCGTTTAAATCTTCAACCGGCGGTATAAAAAAAATATTTATTCCCGTCTTTCTGAATTGTTAAAATAAAATTATCATCTGTTTTAACATATGTCCCTTTTCTACAAAATATAGTCCCTTCTCTTCTAGTCACGCACTCATAACATCTTTCTTGTCTTATAATATGGAAAAGGCATAAAACCAAATGTAACTTCTTGTAACGCCCTGCTAAATTGGCTTTATCTAGAACAGCAGTTTATGACCCGTTCTAGACAAACAGCTGCAAGTTTAAAACAATATTATATATCCGCACAAGGAAATAAAGTGTTTTTGAAAACTTAATTCATGTTTGCTAGACAGTTTTATAGCTTTATAAAGTGGCTGGTAATTGATAAATTAGTTCATGTTTTCGAGTTTAATGGCTTTTCAGCACCGTTTAATAAAATGTAAGATAGAATTTCGTCTAATTTCATTATTGGCGAAGCATGTTGTTTTACTTAAGTTTGATTGGTTAAATTTTTAGCCCCTCTTAAAATATAAATAAAATTCAGAGTTTACTCAATTGAGTAACGCGAAAGTCAGTGTGGAGTCTAGTCCCAACCTAGAGAGACGAGCGTTTTAAGTGCAGGCAATCTGAGGAGTAGGGTCGGGTTGTCGATCGGGTTGTTTAGCTTTTACGGCGAATTTGTCCTGCGTTTTACTATAAGATTTCAGGTGTGATTATCGTATTAGTTTGGTTCATTGTAAAGACAGTTGTATCGTATCGTGTCTCTAGTGAGAGACCTATTTTTGTGAAAATTCTGTGCAATAGTCTGCGGTTTCCCGTTCTATTTGAGTTAAATTTAACGAAAGGAATGAATCGTGCGACCTAGTTTACTTCAAGAAACTGTAGAGTTTGTGTTAACTAGGTAGTGCCGACTAAAGTGCGTTATTAGAATCTGCATGTTATTAGAAGAGTGTTATTAGTTATTAAAATACGTGTGAAAGTTACTTTGTCAACCCTCAAAACAATATGTTAGGTTTTAATTAAGAAATTCAAATGAAAATGTATGCATAGTATGAGCATAAAGTAACTTCATCAAAGGTGTCTTTGGAATTTTGAACTCTTGTGTATTATAACACCAGATAATTATAACAACCGTCATTGTCAAAGGACTGATTATTTTTTATAATTTTTTCTAATTTGCGTTTGTAATACGTTTATTAACGTCTATCAGTAGGAGTCGTTTATGGCTATCTATAAAAGTACACTGTACTTTAATGAATTATAGGGTTATTTAGTTTTTAAGGGTTGGATGGGTAATGCGTGGAATGTGACAACTTCAAACTGCAAGTATCTGTCAAAATTGCCAACCTCCGATAAATTTTTAATTAATATCGTTGAATTGGTTCGCTGTTTGTTGATTGTTACTTACATGAAATTTCACTTGAGGCTGCAGGTTAGGTTTTGGATATTCCTAATTAGTAACATAAACAAGTCTCGTACCTACATCAAATCTGCTTGGACAAATCAGTAAGTCCAATTCATGTTTGTAATTTTATGGTACTATAAACAAGACACGTATCATCGATTTAATCATCTTTGCTTCTTTATTTTCTTTTCTAGTAGCTACTCGAAAGACAAATTCTGCTATGTAAAAGGAACAAGTGCCGATGACACCCAATATTGTAGCCGTTTCAAGCAATATCCAAGTTCAAAAATGTCAAGAAATTGATACCCACCTACATTATGTATAATTAATAATAGAGGATTATTTTTACTTTTATTGTTAGATAGATACTTGTGAACTTGTTATTAAATGAATTAATATGTCCGGTCTTTTTTATTATATTGAACAGTGTTTTGAAAAATTTTCAACCCCTACTACTCAAGTGTAATGAGTGTTGCAGGTTGAAGACAGCTGACTTCACAGTGCAATAAAAAAAGGAATAGTGTATTAACTTACGAACGGTTATAATTATTATAATTTATAAGCAATGGAAAATATTACTCCTAATTGTTTTTGCTACATGGACAATTATAAACATTTACTGTCACATTTGCTGTGTCTTGGGCTTGGATATTTATTGTCGGTACATTGCTATTGTGGACTGTGATAGTTTCATTGCTCCTGTAATTGAGCTCTAGAGGTGGGTCTGGATCTCTGGAGCTTCCAGGTAAGTTGACGTCAGTATGGGGTCGAAGCATTTGTGACACATCGATTTTGTTTTTTAGCGATGCACGAACGTAGCTTTCTGCTATGGCACTCGACTTCCAGCCTCCGTGCCGCTTAATAGTCAGCAAATCGCCCCCACGATTTTCCAAATGGGTCGCGCTGGACCGTCTAAAACAGTGCCCAGTGTACAGCTCTGCGTTTGGGAATCGAAGAAAACTAGCATTATCTTTGCAAATATTCCCCATCCTATTAATCCCAATAGGGCTATTTATACATTTTGTTACGTGCTAATTTCGTAGCACCCTGTATAGCTTTGTATTTTATATTAAGTTGTATAGCGTTTAGGGATTTTTGCATTTTCTCTCCTTGTAGTTGCCATTTTGTTGTGGAACTATTTCCTGTTCGATAAGAGATTGTCACTCTTGTTTGATCCGCTTGTGAAGCTAGAAGTTCCTTGAAGAACCTTTTCGTGGACATCGCCGTCTAATTAATCGTTTCCTTTTATGTTGAGTTATGGGAATTGCCTTAGTGCAGATTTGATGATTGATTGTGGCGTTAGTTTTCCGATTTCGTTTATTGGAAGCCGTTTATGGGATGTATTTCCACTTGTTCTTTTGAGGTTATGGAAGCACACCTTTTCGTAAGTTTATCGATTAACTTTTCTATCATTCAGTCTCTTATACTTAATTCTTTCGATAGGTTTTTATGTATAATCGTCGTTATATGCAGGCGATATAAATCTCTCTTAAGGTCAACTTCCATCGAAGGTATTTATAAAGTGTTGTGATGGTCATTCTGTTATTGCGATTTATTTGTTACAGACCTTTTTATCTTGGGTTTGTCCTTTACTCATTTTATTACTTGCTGTATAACAAGTATACGTTGAAAGTTTGGATTGGTACAAGACCGTTACACGGACTTGGTTGCTGTTGTCGGGATCACGTTAAGTTCAAGCTTTGGAGACGTTCCTCTTCAGCTCTAAGAACAGACACCGTATCGTGAGTTGGTTATAATTTAGCAACTGGTTACAACAACAATAACGTTTGACAACTCTTTATTGTATATAAAACATTTATGTATATTTGTATATTATGATTTTGTGTTAAATGGTTTTTCACCAGTGTGCGTGTAGCACTCATATCTAGATATCTGCTTCATATTTCTAATTCTATCGCATACCATTTATTGTATGATATTGTCAAGACTATTTGCGAGTGTGTACGTAAGTCTTTGCTCCGTAATAGATGAATAGCTCACTACTGGAGCTGATGATTGCGCAATCTGATTGGTACCTGTAGACGTGTTAAATTTTACCGTGCCCTTTGCTTATTGCTTTTGTGACTTTAAATCAACTTTAGAGTAAGTAATCGCGCTCGCATTAACCTCTTTTTTTTCCTTGCAATTTGTTTATAGCATTCAATAACCACCATTCAATTCTTGCCAAGGTTATTTCACATTAAATAATTTGCTTGATAATTTGAATTAATTAATAATAAAGCACTGTACATAACTTACTTGAAGATCTATTATTTATATGTGTGGTATTTGGAGTTTATATTTTCAGCAATCGAGGAGTCATTATTGGGAAAAGTCGACCACATTGGTAGTAGTCGCAAATGTGTTGTTCTTTTCAGATTTTGTCGGTCAATACTGTAGCTATCTTAGACGATTCTTGGCGCCCATTACAGAAGACCTTTAGTGAGACCCACGACTTCCCACTAGTTAGCTGGCAGCCGACAGATTTAACTTCGGTTAAAGGTTGTTACCGTTTCCCAATAAGCAGTCCCCATTTTGTTGGTAACAACTCTAACTTTGGCGCCCAACGTGGGGCCAACTCTTATTTTGGCACCCAACGTGTAGGGCCGACTCTAATTTTGACACACAACGTGCAGGGTCAACTGTTATTTTGGCATATAACGTGCAGAGCCAACTGGAATTTTGCCCCTCAATTTACAAGCAACTTATTTTTGGTTCCTGAAATCTTTGTCGTTGAATTCTTTGTTGAATCATTTGTAGATTTAGTATTGATTTACTATTTGATTGATTTATTATTGGTTGATTTATTATAGTTTTAGTGGATTATTTTATTATCAATTTCTTATAAGGTTTATTTGTGTTGAAGGTTACTGATTATATATATTATAGGTGTAGTTTGGGTTGCCTAACCTTGCGTTTATATTATTTATAGGTTGTTACTTTTGGGTAATTTAATTATTTACCTGTGCATTTATTGGTTACCTTATTATTTTGGGTTAAGGCTATTTATTATTTACCTTTGATTATTTTTCTTGTAAATATTTACTTCTTATTAATTGTTGTTATATGTCGTGGATCAGCATGGAGTCTGACAGACTATTAATCGACGAAATTAATTATGAACTAGGAATCCGTGGTATTGCCCTTGAGGGTACTGTACACGATAAGAGGCGTTTGCTTCGTGCAGCCCTAGATACTGAGAAAACCTGCGGGTTGAATATTTCTGCTGTAAATGTGGACATTAATGAAGAGTTAATTACATGTAATGAAAAATTAATGGTACTTTCTCATCAAGTAAGTAATTTGATAGTTCCTATTCGTGACACAGAATACCGCAAGATTAAAGCACGTTTACTTCATGTTTATGGTCGTGTATCTAGAATAAATCCGAGCGATGCTGAATTACAACATGAAAGAAGTCGTTTAATTAAGCAACATTTTAGGCTATCAGAAGAGCTTGAAGTTAAACTTTTAGGACATCCTCTTCGAGTTGTTCCTGAATCGCAGTTTCAACCTGATGAAGATTTGATCTCCTTTGTCGATGATGAAGTTAGTGGAACAAATCTTTCACAGCCACCCACAACTCAACCTATTATTTCTACTGTACCTATGAGTGATCAAGATTTATTCTTTTCTCGTGCACCTGTTACTTCAACGGTTCAATTTAGTCAACCACCTATTGCCTTTGGGAATGCACAATCTACTGCAAATTGTATTCCTTTTCAGAATTTAGATCCTTTTGCAGTAACTGGACATCCGATTCCAGATAGCAGTACTAATGCTGGAAGACATATTACTTCTTTTCAGCCTTATAGGGGAAGTTCTAATTACTTAGCCATCCACAAATGGAACTTGCAGTTTAATGGAGACTCTGGTCTTTCTTGTTTTCTAGAACGTGTAGAAGAGTTACGGTTAGCCCGTGGCATTACCAAAGAACAATTATTTACAGCTGCCATCGAATTGTTTACCGATAAAGCTCTTGTTTGGTTCCGTTCAGTCCGAGACACCCTTAAGTCATGGGATGAACTTGTTATTGCTCTACGCAACGCTTTTCTTCCATGTGATTATGATGTGGCTCTTTGGGATGAAATACGTGGACGTTTTCAAGGTGTAGAAGAATCCGTCATCGTCTACATTGCTGTGATGGAGAATCTTTTTAGAAGATTAAGTGTCAGTCTACCTGAACTTCAGCGAGTTGGCTATATTCGCAACAACCTTCAGCCATATTTTCAGACTCAACTGGCTTTACATTCTGTTCCGTCTGTAGCAGAATTAACTAGATTATGCAAGTTTTTAGAAGACGCTCAAGTACGTTCATCTAAATATCGTCAACCACCTGGACCTTCTCATTATTTGCTAGAACCTGACCTAGCCTATCATAAACCTCATAGGACTCGTTTGTCTACAATTGAAGATAAATCTCCTGTATCAACTTGTGACACAGAAGTTGCTACCGTTAATGCTGTTCGTCCGAATACTAATTGTTGGAATTGTGGACAACAGGGACACCTTTCATCTACCTGTACTTCACCCAAGAAGATGCATTGTTATCGTTGTGGGAAGCCGAACTTCACTACGAAGACTTGTCCTCAGTGTTCGGGAAACTTGAACACGAGACGATTAGGAGGCCAACTAGCGTGCTCAACTCAACCTACTGTGGCCAATACCAATTTTAATTCTGAATTACCAACAAAGCAGAAAGCCATTCTTGATTTTATTTTAAATAGTGTTAATAATGACGAGCGACCTTATTTGCAGGTTAAGATTTTTGATAAGCCCTTTTTAGGATTATTAGATTCCGGAGCCAGCAGAACTTTTCTAGGTCAACCAGGCTGGGATGTTTTGAAGAATTTTGGCAAGCTTAACGTTGCTGATCGCCCAAGTTGCACTATTGCTGATGGTAGTTCTTGTTCAAGTCTAGGTACTGTCTCTCTACCTATTCAACTTCGTGACCGTATTCGGACTCTAGATGTTGTTGTCGTTCCTTCTTTGCCTCAACTTCTTATTTTAGGTGCTGACTTTTGGAAGCGCATGCAAATTGTGCCTGATCTTCGTCATGGGGAATGGAAATTTTCTAACGTCGTTTCTACAGAAGTAATTACTGCTCTTCACTCTGTTGAACATTTAACTATTTCTCAGAAAGAAAAATTGGATCATGTTATCGAAGATGCTTTTGGTAATATGGGTAGCAACATCGGCTGTACTCCTTTGGTGGAACATGTTATCAATACCAATTCACCTCCGATTAAGCAGCGTTACTATCCTATCTCGCCCGCACTTCAAAAAGTTGTTGATCGTGAACTTGACAAGATGTTAACTGAAGTTATTGTGGAGCCTTCTACTTCAGCATGGTCTTCGCCTATCGTGATGATAAAGAAGAAAGATAATACCTACCGATTTGCTGTGGACTATCGTAAACTTAATAAAGTTAGTCAACCGGATGCTTATCCTCTTCCGTACATCAGTAGTACTCTCGATAAACTTCGTGATGGTCGTTATTTGACTACTCTTGACATAAAGTCAGCTTATTGGCAAATCAAGATGTCAGAAGACAGCAAGCCGTACACCGCTTTTACTGTCCCTAATCGTGGTCTTTTTCAGTTCCGGAGAATGCCGTTTGGACTTCACACTGCTCCCGCCACCTGGCAGCGTTTGATTGATCGTGTGATTGGTGCTGATCTTGAACCTTTTGTTTTCAGTTATCTTGATGACGTAATAATCTGTACTCCTGCTTTTGAAAAACACCTTCAAGTATTAAAAGAGGTCATCAACCGTTTACATAGAGCTGGTCTTACTCTTAACAAAGAGAAATGTCATTTCTGTAAACCTGAGCTACGTTATTTAGGGTACATTGTAAACTCGCAAGGACTTCTTGTCGATTCTGAGAAGATTGAAGCCATTTTGAAGATACCTATACCTACTACTGTCACCGAGGTACGAAGAATTCTTGGTATGGCGTCATACTATCGACGTTTTGTTCCTGATTTTTCTAGCGTTGTTGCACCTTTGACTAATTTACTTAAGAAGAACAAAAAGTTTCAGTGGACTCCTGACTGTCAGACAGCCTTCGATACAATTAAAGATTGTTTGGTATCAGCTCCGATTTTATCGTGCCCTGATTTTAATCTTCCTTTCGTCATCCAAACAGATGCTTCAGGCTATGGAATTTCTGCTGTGTTAACCCAGTACTGCCCTGATGGTGAAAAAGTAATTTGTTACATCAGTCGCTCTCTGAATAAACATGAAAAGAAATTTAGTGCTGTGGAACGTGAGTGCTTAGCTGTACTCTTTGCCATCGAGAAACTCCGACCCTATATCGAGGGAACGAAATTTACTGTCATGACCGACTGTTATAGTTTGAAGTGGATCCATAGTATCAAAGATCCTATCGAACGTATCGCTCGTTGGGCCATCAGACTCCAACAATATGATTTTGATGTGGTTCATCGCAAGGGTAAAGAAAATATTGTACCTGATGCTCTTTCCCGTGCCGTAGCCAATGTTAATGTTATTGAAGTTACCAAAGATGATGCAACTGAAGATCGTTGGTATGCACGAATGTGCGATTTTGTGGAGAACCGCCCAAATGATTATTCTTCCTGGCGTATTGACAACCATCGATTATTTAAGTATGTTCCCACTCGTTTTCCTGATTTGACTTCTGAAGAAGATTCTTGGAAGATTGTCTTACCTAAAGCTAGAAGAAATGAAGTACTACGACAATGTCATGATTCTACGACCGCTTGTCATGCAGGCGTAAGTAAAACTTTTCACCGTGTAGCTCGTTATTACTACTTTTTATCGATTAAAGTTTATCGATTAACTTTTCTATCTTTCAGTCTCTTATACTTAATTCTTTCGATAGGTTTTTATGTATAATCGTCGTTATATGCAGGCGATATAAATCTCTCTTAAGGTCAACTTCCATCGAAGGTATTTATAAAGTGTTGTGATGGTCATTCTGTTATTGCGATTTATTTGTTACAGACCTTTTTATCTTGGGTTTGTCCTTTACTCATTTTATTACTTGCTGTATAACAAGTATACGTTGAATGTTTGGATTGGTACAAGACCGTTACACGGACTTGGTTGCTGTTGTCGGGATCACGTTACGTTCAAGCTTTGGAGACGTTCCTCTTCAGCTCTAAGAACAGACACCGTATCGTGAGTTGGTTATAATTTAGCAACTGGTTACAACAACAATAACGTTTGACAACTCTTTATTGTATATAAAACATTTATGTATATTTGTATATTATGATTTTGTGTTAAATGGTTTTTCACCAGTGTGTGTGTAGCACTCATATCTAGATATCTGCTTCATATTTATAATTCTATCGCATACCATTTATTGTATGATATTGTCAAGACTATTTGCGAGTGTGTACGTAAGTCTTTGCTCCGTAATAGATGAATAGCTCACTACTGGAGCTGATGATTGCGCAATCTGATTGGTACCTGTAGACGTGTTAAATTTACCGTGCCCTTTGCTTATTGCTTTTGTGACTTTAAATCAACTTTAGAGTAAGTAATCGCGCTCGCATTAATCTCTTTTTTTCCCTTGCAATTTGTGTATAGCATTCAATAACCACCATTCAATTCTTGTCAAGGTTATTTCACATTAAATAATTTGCTTGATAATTTGAATTAATTAATAATAAAGCACTGTACATAACTTACTTGAAGATCTATTATTTATATGTGTGGTATTTGGAGTTTATATTTTCAGCAATCGAGGAGTCATTATTGGGAAAAGTCGACCACATTGGTAGTAGTCGCAAATGTGTTGTTCTTTTCAGATTTTGTCGGTCAATACTGTAGCTATCTTAGACGATTCTTGGCGCCCATTACAGAAGACCTTTAGTGAGACCCACGACCTCCCACTAGTTAGCTGGCAGCCGACAGATTTAACTGCGCTAAAAGGTTGTTACCGTTTCCCAATAAGCAGTCCCCATTTTGTTGGTAACAATTTGCCATTTCGGTAAGTAAGAAAAAACCGCCGGTGTCACTTTTTGTGGTCTCAATTTAAAATATTTTTTTATTAGCGCAATCCACCTTTCGTCTGTAATTACAAATAAACGTGGCATATTATTTTTTGCTTTAGGCACTGAAATTGCGAGCAAATCGGATTTAAACTCTATGTCATCCACGGTCATATTGGCAAGTTCCTCTCGTCTACAGGCTCCATTGTAGCCAATAATTAAGATAACTTACAAATAGTGTTACAGAATTTATGAATATATCTGCAAGAATTATACACACTTTCATTGCAAGGTATTTCTCATTTTCGGCCTCACAAATAAACCTATATATGTCATTTTCTTCTAGGATTTTAGATTTTTTCGGCGGATAGCCTTCCGAAGTCCGTTTCAGGAGAGCTTGCAATTTTGCATATTTCGAAATATCAATGTTCATATTAATTGAAAAACACGACCGCAACATCGAATAAATAGTCCACAGAGTGGAAGGTTTATATTTTTGCCGCTGGGACTCAAAGTATACCAACAGAACATTTTCTGAGACAGTTTGAATATTATTTTCGCCAGTCTTCAAATTTGGCAAATTGTTTTTTGTATGCCGCTTCTGATTTGTCAGGCAACAAATTTTGCGTTGTTGCTTCGGCAATTTCGCCAATTTCGGGCGGAGTGCAAATTAAGTTGTCTTCGCTCATATTTTATTTATTTGTAACACTAATAAAGTAACTAAAGTAATAACTAATTTATTTGAAGTGACGGGTGATGACAAATGATTCAAAAAATCAAGTGGGCGCCGAATGTTACCAACTGTTACCAACTAACACAAAATTCTTTAGACGACCAAAATATTTTTTTTTGTATTAAAATAAGAAAAAAGGGGGCGCAAATTAGAAAAAATAGCATAAAATACTCGTTTTATAAGGGCATTGGCGCACTCATTCCATAGAAAAACTTGCCTGCGGCTCATTTTCTAACTTGAGATTCGTGCGCCAAAACAACCCTTATAAAACTTGTTCTTTAATATACTGTTCTGCTGTTATAATACACACGAGTTCAAAATTCCAAAGGCATCTTTGATGGAGTTACTTTTTGTTCATACTATAGAATGAAATTGAGTGCTTTTTGAGTGTATTTGTTTTCTGTTTCCAACGTTATAACTTCGTCCTGGATGGAGCTAGAAAGTTAATTTTTATTTTGAAAAATTCTCCCAGAGTTGTAGACTGCAACGTACTATTAAAATTCAGTTTTGAGAAAAAAGAATCTGAGAAAATTACTATTTTGTTATACTATGTCATATTTGTGCACTAAAATTTTCACCAATCGAAAAACTTTTTTATTACAAGAGGTAGATGCCTATATAATAGAGACTATAAAATTAGTAAAAAGCCCAAAATAGTTTTTGGTGAAAAAATTGTATCGCTGTCTGTTATACAGACGAAATTATTGCAATTACAATATCGTCTACGCGGACGACTATGACTCCGTATGACGCGTAATTATGTAAGTGTAGAAGATAAGCTGTGATATGTAAACCTCATTATTTTATTGTAGGACATTTGCATTCACATAGGCAAGATATTGTACGCTGTACATCATTCTTAACATCTGCATGCTATTGTATTTGACTTGATTTGCATTGTAGTTTAAGAAAATCTGGTTGAGATGCTAATGACGTTGTAATACTTAGCCGCTATTGTTCCATCTGCATTCCTAACCTATCCAAATTCTAGTATTTTGGAGAAATTAGCATTAATAGAGTTGTATAGATTCTAACAGTTTTGAGAAAAGAAATCTGAGACAATTACAATTTCGTTATACTATGTCATATTTTCAGGTTGCATGTCAGATTAAGAACATTATAAAAAAAATAAATCTTTTAAATACAACACACATTCCCTTATCGATATCTATTCCGGATCCAAATCTGAGTCAAAAGATTTACACTTGGCAAAAAGCAAAGGTGTAGCATCCATTGAAAATACCAAAATAAACAAATTAGATCAAATCTTACCAGTAAAACTACAATTTTTCGGTTACAAACGAAACTGCCAACAAATTAACCACGTTCCATTGACGCAAAGGCTCTTGAGAGATGAAACAAGAGTTTTAAGAAGTTTGAGTTTTACAAGAGAGATGGATGAACAAACTAAAATCCGAGCCTTTTCGTATGAATGGACCGATTATCCATGATCACTTTTTGAACCAGATCCATTAACACCTGGGGGATGTATAATGAGAAAAGGAAATAAATGTTTTTTTTCAGTGCGATAAATAAAGAAATACATTTTAATATCTCAGAATGTAACACTTTTCCGCGGGATTATTTCAATACTATCTACGGCATTGATATGATGTGTTTTGTACAACGGTTTCAAAACTACGGTTGTACCACATTCAGTGAATTATTTAAGAAATATTTTAACTAGTTTTTTCAAATGAAGCCTTCCAGATGATCCAGATTTACTGAAAATATTGACGAGGTCAGTGATACGGTGACAATACCAGAATGGTAATCATTTATTGATAATCAACTTAATAAGCGTAGCTTGTTTACTTTGTTTACATTGTTTGCAAAATACAAGAGCAACGTGCTTTTATAGAAGATGATATAAAAATAGTTCTATCTGGCATGCATGTAGAAGATAAAACAATGGTATGCATAAATAATGAAGTGGATATTTTGGAAAATCATCGTTTTACAGAACATGAGGAAGCAGACACCAGAATGTTTGCATTGCTTCAGTTTTTTTGAAAGAGAAAATAGCATGGTTCTGATTTATTCCAATGGCAATGATACTGATGTTTTCCTACTATCAATGTATTATTCAGTAGCTTTGTTAATTCCCATATGGTTACATCGCAAAGAAGGCTTTTTTCCGTGTCAGACCCACATTGAACAACTGGCAGGCAACATTCGGGAAGATCCAAAAGATCTTGCTTGCATTCTTTTAGCGGCTTACTGCCTTTCTGGCAATAACTGTGTCAGCTATCCTTTTCGAAAAGGAAAAAGAACTGCCCTGAAAGTTATAATGAAAAATAGGGTAAAACTGACTTATCTGAAATATTTTGGAGAACCTATTAGTGGAAAATACTGTTTGGAAGATGGGGACGAAATGTTTTCGACATGTCGGCTATTCTTTAAGGCTTTATACGGACGTTTTGAGTTCACTGGTTCACTAGATGAACTCCGTGCTCATTTGTTTCCGACTTGTAAAACAGACATTCGGTAAGAATGTTGTTCTACGTTTTTATAAACATCATAACATTCATAACCAATTTTACTTATATTTACCGTCATTTGCCTCCAACACAAGATGCTTTTTTATACCACATTCGAACGGCATATTATTTGGATGGGCTATGGATGCAGTTGGAACAATATCCCTACGTCTTTAGCATCTCAACCAGATTTTCTTAAAATGCAGACATTTTGCAAATGCAAATCAAGTATATGTATCTATGCGTATACCTTGTCTATGCGAAGGCAAATGTCATACGATCGAATAATAAGATTTATATAACACTAGTCGCATGCGTACAAGATATTGTAATTGCAATAATTTCGTCTGTATTACAGACAGCGATATAATTTTTTCACCAAAAACTTTTTTGGGCTTTTTACTAATTATAGTCTCGATTATATAGGCCTCTATTATCTCTTGTAATAAAAAAGTTTTTCGATTGGTGAGAATTTTAGTGCACAAATATGACATAGTATAACAAAATAGTAATTTTCTCAGACTGTTTTTTCTCAAAACTGAATTTTAAGTAGTACGTTGCAATCTACAACTCTGGGAGAATTTCTCGCAATAAAAATTAACCTTCTAGTTCCATCCAGGACGAAGTTATGACGATGCAAACAGAAAAGAAGCCCATTTTTTATTTTTCAAAATTTTACGTGAAATTGACATTTTAAGGGTCAAGGCCACTCCAAATCAACGGGCGCCCTCCGAATTCGGATTCAGCAGGAAAATCTACATACAAGTCAGTTTTCAAAACGCGTGTGTCATCGAGTCCGGCGACCATGTCGAATTTAGGCACCCTGCTCCCCGACTATAGGTTACATCGTGTTATAGGAAGACGACAGTATTAAGAATTAATTCAGTTAAAAGATAGAGATTATGTACGTTTTTGTTTTCTCGACTCTGTCCCTTATCAATCAGCGGTTAGGGGAATGTTTTCGTTTGGTAAACTATCTTTTAAAAAAATTAGAAAAGGTAATTCAAAGTCAATGAACAAACAAAGATAGTTGTTGGAAATTTAAATTCAATAAAATATGCGGTTCACTACAAACGAAAACCCAAACCTACGTTTAAAAAATAATGATAATAATTTAATATGCAAGTCAATATTACACAATCAAAAACTAAGATAACATTTTTTTTAATTTCACGCCTACACTACGGGGGAACCAACAGCTAAGGTCATCTGACCCCCATCTAACATGTAACACGAATACACACATCCATAGTTGAGGTGAGGGAATTTTCCAATTAGAAAAATCCTGTCGCCCCAAGTGGTATTCGAACCCACGACCTGGAACACGATTGATGCACTGACACCACTCGTCCACCGCCGGCCCTTAAATCATTATTTTATTAAGTAGGAATTTGCAATAATAGAATTCTAAAAAATACACATTTTTTTAAAATTGAAATCATCAGGATACCCAAAAAGCTTACGAACCTCCTTAAACTTAAAATTAACAATAAATTATGGAAATTATGTTAAAATTTGTTGTTAGAATAAATAATAATAATTCAATATCAAAATTATCGTTAATCATTATAAAAATTATTCAGAATTTTTAATTATAGGAAGGATAATAATCGGCTGCTCCACTGGTGTAAGTTCTTTAACTTCGACGACTTAACTTTCTTATTAAGGAAGTCGTTATTTAAAAGTATTACTTGTACTTTTGTAGTTTTCCACATTGTTAACTTAAATTCGTTACTGAAAATAACTAAAGCCCAACATACACTATCGTCCGCGATGTGATCGCGAATGGCATCCCAAGAAGGCAACTTTTATCTATTGCAATAAATCACAGCAAATCTAAACATTGCGTTATTATCTGGACCAGGATGTCATCCGCAAACACATTGCGGACGATAGTGTATGTTGGGTTTAAGAAACTCTTTGGACATACTTAAATCTTTAAAAATGTCTAATTGCCTTTTTTTGTTTGATTTCGTATGTTATGGAAATATGTGATGTAAACTTAATCATAATAGCATGAAGGAAATCACTACAAATTAAGATTTATTTTTATTACAAGAATTATAATTGTTTACAGAATAATAATGATTACCAGCATCGTGAAAAAAAAATGAGAATCAAGCGGTATTTTTCTTTAATTGTGCAACATAGTCCTTAGAGTGGTTATTGAATGTCTTAATGAAAAAGCTTTTGAAAGAAATTTGAAGGTCGACACAGGGTGAATTGATTCTGAATTTCAAACTTTTATGCAGTAGCTGCTTCAGTTGGGTATCAATAGAATATATATCTCCCAAGTAGTGGTGAAAATTGCTTTTTATACAGCATTCCACAAACAGTATTATATCTTCTGTTCGAATAAAAGACAAGACACAAAAATGGAGATATTGAAGTCGCTAAGAAGTTTTATTTTTGCCAGGTCCTTGTGGCTCATTGTACACGTGAAAAATTAAAGGTAAAATTACATGAAAAATAATGAATTAAAGCAAAAAGCATAGATGAGTATGAGGGAAAATTATGTTCAGAGATATCTTAACAGAAAAAAAAGTTTTCAGATAACTACAAAATGTTTTATCACACGTGTAAGATTTTTATGGACACGTGCGGAAATTTAAGTGTCCCTTTGAGTCATAAGAACCAGGCATCTGCAGATCATCATTTCGACTCGTCTATTCACATATTTTACATATATGGCTATGATCAGAATGTGACTCGCTAACAAGTTGCACAAACTTTTTGTACTGTTGGACTATTATAGACAATTTTGAATCTAAGCTGTATGCCATTTTATAGATTACGGAAATGGCTCTTGTTTAGTATATATTTTAGTTTTACATATTTTAATTCCAAGCAAAATATTTAAAGCTTTTGCCAATGATGATGAAATTTGTAGATGTATTTACTTAACAGTTATGAGTACTTTTTGTCCGTGACTGACGCTCGTGACTGACGACCAAATTAAACAAATTAGTAATATTATGTATAAATGTTAACTGTAATTTACGTTGTCAAACCACTGAAGTATGAATATATATTTGTACGCGATATAGGGCGGTGTTATTCTCAACGACAACCACAGGTAGGTGTTTGTGTGCTTGTCGGGAACGACTGCTTAACGTGCCCATCCGACAGCAAGGCGAACTATACCGAGGCTTTGTATATCGACGAAAAAAATTTTTATCAATCTTTAGTTTCCTAATAACACTTTCGATGAAGTCTGGCGTTATTTCAACAACATTAATTGATGAAAACGCAGCAGCATTACAGAACTCGTGAGCATTGGAACCGTTATTATCTTAATATCATTTTTTTGTCTCATAAATATGAAAACTGATTTAACTAGCTTCAGTAAAAACGATACCGTTTAAGGAAATTTTTATTTTTTGGTGGTGGTGCAGCTTCTATATCTCCATAAGGTGCAATAAAATTTTTATATTTACATAAAAAAAAATCTAATTCCTGGCCAGAACAGAAGTTACTAGTCCTTAATCAGGTATTAGTATTAGCATTAGACATACGAAGAAGTAGATTTCCTGCGCATGTAGAGAGGGAGTATCAGAGTAAGTCATAATGCCCTTGATGTAGACAAGCTGCAGTTTCCTGTCTTCCACGCAGTGATTACACTACAACAGTTGTGTTTATGAAATTATTATTTTATTAAGGTGCTAATTAGTCCTAATAAAAGATAGTGGTAAGGTTTTCTACAATCCATTGTGTATTATTACTATGTGCAGCGTATTATTACTAACCTGTTCTTTATTACTAATTGTTCGAAAAAAATCTAACCTTTAGGTATTCCTTCTTTTTCAATACGTATTAAATCTATTTTATTAAGGTACATGGAGTGGTAATTGTCAACACAGTGGGAGGCAATTTCGTGTGATTCTTTTAATGTATAAAATATTACTCTGTTTTGCGAGGCGACCTTTCTTCTTCATTATAACACTAATTATTCAACTACATTATAATACTAACGAATTCGTAGGTTAAATTTTCCATAGTTACCATCTAAAAGCAAACGATTAAATCTAATTTTTAGTCGGTTAAAATTTGTGCTACAATTTAACAGGTTAAATTTCAATTTAGCGTCTATGTATTCTTGCCGCAATTTGTAATGGTAGAAACAGTATATTTGTAACTATCTGCAATTGAATGTTTAAAACCGTCTTTACTTTGTACTTTGGCAAATACAATCTTTAATAAGTTAATTATTTTTATAAAAAGAATTGCAGTTTTTACGTTCTAAAACAAATGAAATTTCTAAAACAGAACTCGAGAAAGCGTTTTTAGCGAATATCATGCAGTCGCTATGGAGAAAAAGCTTGCTTGTTAATTTCATTGCGTATCGGCGGTTTCGAATGTTTACGTTTTGTTTATTTGTTTCTTGTTTTTTTTTCTACAGAAAATAGCATTAGTTAGTTATAATACTATTATTTGGATTTGTGTCTTAAAATGGAGTCTAGTATCTCAATATTGTTCTAGTGTTACAAAAACTAATTACCTAAAATGAAATTGTGGTTATTGTTAAATTATTTTTTTATAGAATTCCATTAATTGTTAATTCAGACTAAAATATGTTCAAACATGCCTTGTACAAAAGAAATCTTATCAAATTATGCACATTGCATTCGTGCAGATACAACTTTTTTCTACTCCTATACTCTAATTAAATTATTATTACATATTGTTATGATTTCTGATATACAAAAAAGGAATTCATCCACTACGAGTAAGCTTATTTATGAAATTTTAAAGCGACACGTTAAAAGGGTTGCCTAACCTCAATTTCTAAATTATATTTTGAGTGATGTCTTTTATGCAGTTAAATATGGTTAATTTAATTAACATGCACGCTAGTACATTATAGTCAGATAAAGCTTATCTTGAAAACTGATTTTTCCATATAATTTAGTTAATTTTCCTTGTCCGTTAACGATGTAGAAGACGATTATCTAGTTTTTCAATTTAAATGAAGTTTAGGTCAAATTTAACCTAAAACGGGCAAGGTGTATTATAATGGGGAGGTATACAAATATTTACTACCTTACCATAACAATTAATTGTAAAAAATGTATTTTCATGTTAACGAGATCCCTCAGTTGTAACAAGTTTCTTGTATATCAAAAGATTTTACAGCTTTTGGTTAAATAATTTTGGTGCGCGATTGTAAAGCTGCTTCATTATCACATAATTGTTACTATCTTAAATGTACAGGAGGTGCTTTTTATTAATGATATCAAATAAACAACACATAATTATGTTGCGGCTTTGGATAGTACAGTTGCGGCCGAAAAATTTTCAACGGTAATTTATCAAGTTAGCATATTTTCTGATATTCACATCGAATGAATCTGATAGTATGCCATTTATGACATTTCAGAAGAATAAAAATGACGTCTGTTATGAGAATTGAAAATTCAAAACTACACAGTCGCAATAGACCGCAACTGTACATTGAAATACTGTAATTGGCTTGAATTTTCATGTTGTTAATGCCTAAAATTATGCAAATAATGTTTGTTAGGATATAATGATTAAATTGGTGAAGATAGGAAGATGCAAAAAGTATTTTTAAGTAATTAAGTTAATATATAGTTTGAAAATTAAGTTACATCAACATTCCATGGTGGGATTATTATTTTCATTCATTCATTCATTCTTATTTTGTAATTCATGATTTTGTAATGAAAACATAATACCATAACAATAATACCAATACCATTAGATTGGAAATTTTTTATCTATAAGATTATGTAATTACTTTTTGTGTTAATTAAAATTTATAAATAATAATTTGGTTATGTTAAATTGATTTGTCAAAGTTTCTTTTGTATCACAAAAATTGTATCACATTCAATGTTTCGAGAAAAAGATATAAAAGCACAGCCAGTGTAACTAACTCTCTTCTAATTTCATCTTTCAAGAAATGCACATCTGTTGTAGAGCATAAATAACTTTAAGGTTATGTTTATAAAAAAATGTAAACAAACCAATGTCATATCTTTTAAGGTTAATCATATTTTTGTGTAACGTCAAAGCGTTTGATATTTAAAAAAGTTGGTAAATCTAAGTGATCAAATTAACAAGTGCTTCAAGTTAATCAAGTTTTTAATTTATTCTTCGATGGAAATTTTATTAACTGCTAATAAAGAAAAAAATTGGCTGGATTATAAATGGATAATTAAATACAAACTAATTTACTTGCCACTACTATACAGTTAAATGAATTTGGAACTCCAATTAGTCCAAATCCTTTATGTGGAAATATTTGAAAAAGAATTAGAATATAAATGTGATTTTTTAATAGTAGTTAGTTTTATTTTTAGTAATTAAGAAATAAGATGATACCAAAAGTATTAATCTCCAGATAAAGAATACTGTAATATTTTGGGGTTAATATAAAGAATTCTTGATTTTTAATAATTACATTTAAATATTTAGACGTAAATTCATCATCAAGAAGCGTTTCTATCTTTTTACTTCACAAAAAAGAATCTATTTTTCTGGTATCTATTTTCAATTTTTATTTTATTTTGTTTGTTCTTTGGTATTTGTTAAATTACTAAATAAAAAAGTGCTGTTATTATTTTGAAAACTAGCTTGTGTATAAGTTTTTATATTTCTGTATCCCTAAATATAAGAATTTAGTTATCTATAGAAGCGACTCGCCTGCGAGAGTCTCAATCTGTGGAGAGTTAGACTTTTCACAACAATATATTTAGCCAGAGCATTTATTTCAATTAAAGGTAAGCAAGTAGTAAGTTGTGTATTTCATCTTTGTTACGATAGCATCTGTGTCAGATAGGATATATCATTATGAGGTTCATAATGAAACGACTTTTCATAATGCAACGAGCTGTTGACCAATGACAGTCAAAATATCAAATGGTTGCGTAGGAAAGAACCAAAGCTAGTATGTGCACTAAACTGGGAAGCGTGTCTCACCATCCATCGTCATGCAGTGAATAATAAATAGGATTGAATATAATTAATATTCTAAATCTGTTTAATAAATTAGTCATATTGTTAATTTTAGATAATAATTTAAATAAAGAAATTTTGATTGTAATATTTGGAACTTTTATTTACCAAGTACGTAAGTCTTCCTTAAGAAGTAATAATTAAATTTGTTACCAATATTTATAATACAATAAGAGTTAGGAAAATTTGTAGTTGCTTAGAAAAGCCTTCGCCTGATCGTCATCCAGTTCATAGTCGTAATTTGAGGTTACAGCTTATAATAATTTTAAAAAATTATAGGGTAATAACTGTTGCGGTTAAAAAAATAGTGTATGCAACTCGCACATAATGATTATCAATACAATAATTACAAAACTCTCTGCGATCGATGAGCTATTTGCATAATATACTTAATATACGAAACTTTTTTATCTCCAATAATAATATAAATGCAAAGTTGGTCAGAATATAATCAATAACGCTGTACAGCAATAGAAAAATTTTCCCAACTTTTATTTATGGACTGGATTTATGGCGTTTTACATTATAAACGTATATATAAATGTAAGTGCAAAAGTGTTGCTATTAAATACGTAAATCGAACTCTTAAAATCCAGTATAAAATCTAGCTTTTCTACAACATACAAGGTGCAGATTTTCATGTTTATTACATGTGACAGAATAAAGTAAACGCCAGTCGTTATCGTTAAGATCAAAGTTTGTTTATTGGTCAAGAGCCTTCCGTCGAGAGACTTGATTTACAGTTGCTTCTATACACCCTATGAGCTTTCCACTGCACGCAAAAACGACAAACACAAATAGACCTTAAGTGTTTGAAGAATTCGCGAAAAGAATCTGTAGTATCGTGGATAAGAAGGAAATGATAAAGGAAACTGAATAAAGAAGTATTCGTTTTATGTTACCGTCGAAATGATTCGTTTGCGGTATAGGTTTTATGGAGTGGAAAAAAATAATTTGTGTGTTTCCTCTTTTCACAAAGTAATCTTTGGAATCTTGTATTTGTATATGCAAGAAGAAAAACATCTCCAAATTATACACTTTTATAATTTGAAAAATAATTTCTTTTGAATTTGAAATTTATTCTGAAATAAGTAAAAAACTGTGCATATTATGATATTCAGGTTTTTTACTTGTATGCTGTATACTGAAGCTTTCAGTAAGGTACTTTATATAAAAACAGCTACTTTAACTATAACTATATGTAGAGGCTTATAGTGTAATCATGCATCTTGTTAACCTAACCAGCGAATTCTATTAGAAAAGAAGGAAATTAGCTTGTTCAACTTACCTCAGTGGCTTGCTTGCGTTTCACAGCAGGTCATATTTTATAGAGATTGTAGATAATATATCTGAAATAGAAGACTTAGTGTAAGTTATAAAATCTTTAATGTAGCAAATAATGAATAGTATAGCTTTAATTTTACTGCAGTAAAAGGAATTTCGTGTTATTGGTCCGGCAGATTAAGGTAATTAAAAAGTTTAAATTGAGTCTTGATGGTTTAAATTAAGGTGATTTATATCACATGTCCGCTAACAAGGGTTGGGTGATTGGAGTGCTATTTAATTCTTTAGCTTGTTTTCGTTATACAGAAATTTACAAATTATTCATTTTTTATTTCGTTTTTATCGGTGTCACTTGTCTCAGCAACCATTTATTAGCTTAAATGGGGGTGCTTCAAATTACGTTTAAAATACGAGGTGGCTTGATATATTCACCAACATGCTGCTAATGTTTGCTGTACTGCTACTTTCATTAACCAATTATCCCATTATTGAACCAGTATTCACTACATTGTTAAAACTTTTACTTAAACTACAGAATTTGATTTATTTACTGCCCTTACTTTTATTCAACCACTTACAGAGCCCAAGCCGAAACGTTAATGAAACACTTTTTTACCGCAACAAAATAACTGAAATACTGTACTATTTATTTTTGATTATTTTAAGGCAAAACAGCATCATATGTATTAATTCAATAGCGCTTATGAAAATGCTTTTTTTGCAGAAAAGGTAGCATGAAATTAAATCGTGCAACAATGTTAATATTCTAATAAGTGGTGAATCTAAGTTAGTTATGTTTTTAATTAACATAACCTAAAAATGTAAGAGAAAAGATTTACAAATTTTTACAGTATGAATGATAAAATAATAAGAAGCCTTTTTTCTTCTGGTATTAGCTTAATCAGATGCTCCGTTCCGTTGTTTTCAAAGGGACAAGGCAAGTCTCAAAAATTCAGAAAAGAAATTAAAAACCTAAAGGAAATTCTACAACTAATCAATAAGTTTTCACAGTAAACCAAGGCATACCAAATAGTTGGTGTTCGGCTAGTATTAACAGAGGTATCATAGAAGCAGTACGTGTTTGCTTGTAGAATTTAAGCAATGAATGTCCTGCAACATCAAGGATGGGTAGAACTAATCTAATAGTAATCATTTGTAGTTTATCAAATGACTTAAATAATGATATCTAAATGCCACAAAAATAGTTCTCCAGAGGAATACGAATTCACCTACGGGAAACCAGAATTGTTAACTAAACACACTGGAGAATATAGCTTCCAGCTTCCACGCATGTCATAAAATCTTCAAAAAAGGAAATTACACACATTTTCACAAAGTGAATGGAAGATCTATATCACGATTCAAGAAAGTCAACTATTATCATTTATTACAGGAAGTATTTCTTACTTTTTCACTACAGTTTCCAGAAACAGTCGAGCCACAACTGTTTTTCTGACGTTTGAAGAAAAAGTATTCTTCCATACCATTCCCAGAAACTTCGATTTTTCTTTAGCAAAACAGTTAGGACAAATTATTTTCCCTATCTAATGAAGAAAATTACAAAATATCAAGGAAAATTCATTTTTCCTCTCTAGAGAAGAAACTGCACAAGTTCTCGGCAGTTAATTTTTGAGAGGCAAATTTTCGCAATTACATTCATAATGCAATTTATTGTATAGGTATTTGAAGAATCAAGTCTGTTTTTCAAGTTGAACATTAGAAAATTTATAATGTAGAGACAATCCTTTTGAAACATATCGTGAAAAGGATGTTGTGTCTAACACGAGAGAAAAGCGCTTTTCACTCTCGTTGAAATGCCTCACTCGTTGGCGCTCGAGAGGTACACTTTGAGCTCTAGTGAGAAAAACCGCTTTCCTCTCTAGTTGGACAAATTAACTATTTATCTTCATATGTTACAAAAATATGACATTTTAAAACTCAATTGACAAGGTAAAAGTCTGTTTTTTACGTTTATCGGCCTGGGCAGATAATGTCCTAAATGTCCTATGTCAAAAGGACATCAAACTAAAATTACAAGATTTAAAGAAGATTCTTGAAAAAGGCAATATACAATATGCACTTACATAATAACTTAAACACTATACAGTTTTAACTTTAAACGAGTAATAATGCTCAGAAGTCCGAGGTCAACAGTATCCCTGGATACCAGTTTCTACGGCTTCTGAGTCTAGCTTGAAAGGCAGGTAAACAATATCCCTGTGTATCAATTTCTAGCCTTCAAGCTCGTCATAACTCGAACTAGGTAAGTTCAGAACTAGGTAAACAATATCCCTGGATATCAGTTTCTAAGTCCTGAACGTCGTCGTAACCTGAACTAGGTAAGTTTAGAACTAGGTAAACAATATCCCTGGATATCAATTTCTAAGTTCTGAACGTCGTCGTAACCTGAACTAGGTAAGTTCAGAACTAGGTAAACAATATCTTTGGATATCAGTTTCTAAGTTCTGAACGTCGTCGTAACCTGAACTGATTTAATTTACCAAGTTGCGCTGCTTTTATACTATACTGTGGCCGTGGGTTGCGCATACGTGACGATAACGTTTTGCTTCCGCTACCATTTTCATAGAATGCATTTAGATATGTTTCTAAATACTGCATGTGTTGGCGGTGCAGCTGCTAACGTTTTGCTTCCGCTAGCGTTTCATAGAATATATTAGATAAAGTTACTTAGCATTTCACAGAATGTATTTAGATAAAGTTCCTGAATACTACTGCACATGTGGGCGCTATTTATCTCGCAGCTGCGAAGCGTTATCTTGCACGTGGTAAGATTTGTAAGTAGGTCAAAATTCTATCATGTGTATATATTTAATAATGAATAAATGTTAACTAGTGTACAACACGTTATGAAAGTCTCTTTATTCCACTCATTTGTTTGATAAACTCCGACTTGGCCCTGGTTAATCGAAACTGCAAATTCCTGAAAAAAAAGTATGACTTTCATAACTAGTCGTATAATATACTATTTCTTATAGTTCAAAAGCTTTCTAATTGTGACTATCAAGATATTTAAAGAGTTTTATTGCACCACAGACCGTCCACGAAGTATGAGACACTCTTACCAACCGAAAAATCATTCCTTTACGAATAAGACACAAATTTTGGCAATCAAAGAGAAAAATCGGAATATGTGAGTCCAGCCTCAGCAATATCGTCAAGAGAGGACTTAAACTCAAGTATTTCAAGGTGCAAAAACACCAGCACCAATGATAAATATTGCTAAGGGCACTTGTATCGCTGGCAATAGTTGTTGCATAGACATGGTGGTCAATTCTACAGAAGGCCTTTCTTCATTGATCAAACATTTTTTATCACTGAGCAGATCCACAACGTCCAAAACGACAGAGTACTTGCTAGTGGTTCTTCATTCTTGTGAATCTAACTGAAAAGGTCGTATCGTTTCATGGTTTGGGTTGGTGCAAAACTGACCTAATTTTCGTCGAAAGCCGCATAAAAATTAATGCCAACTACTACGCGACCAATATTCTGGCAGCCATAGTGATTTCCTGCGCCTTATTCTGCATTATCATCAATGCACATTTCAGCAGGTTTCACCGGCTTGTCGAACAAACCCGACGCAACTTCTGCAAATCATATTTTTCAGAACTTATCAGTCAGATTTGAATCTGCAGGATTCGTAAGGCAAAGACCTCACAAATCCATGAAGTCTCGGAAAAACGATCTAGTAAAAGTGTGGAACGATATCGACCAAAATATCGTCTGCGCCGCAATAAATTTATAAGATAAAATAATAAAAAATCCACATATACCTATAACGAGTTTGTTCGTGGTATATCCTATACTCCGAGTAGTCGTTACAGCTGGTGCCACTGCGCGGTGTAAAGTTTAAATTCTAGCGGAGGAAAAACCTGACATAAAATCAGCTCTCTTTTGCTATAAAAACAGCATACCTAATTTCAAGGTTGTACTCACCTTATTATTATATTATTTAGTTAGGTGAATTAATTAGTCCTGAATTGGTGAATTTGCTTGGTCAAGGCTTGTTCGCTAGTAGCGTCAGATTAGCCTTGCTATCCTAGATCATTATGAAACCAATACCTATATTGCGGTATGAACCTTTCGTCGTTACCGTTTTGGCGCGGCCGTTTCGGGGCCACACCGTTTCGGCGCCGTTATTCGCATTATTTTTATGTATGTACATTGCCGCTCACGGAAGTTCGAACACTTAAGCAAAGTTTCTGGGTGGACGGGAGACCACACGACGTTCACCCTTAGAACTGGCTGTCTTCTACCCTACCCTGCTGACGGGCAACGGATGAAGCTGTCAGAATAAAGTGTGTGGTAGAGAAATTCGTGAGAATTCTCGACGGTTACTCATACCGATCAGGGGGAGCCCTGATAGATGAGACCGGTGTGGGCGGATTAGAATCTCGCCTAAGGGACAAGGTCATTTATGGTCACCAACGGAACCCGCTGTTTGACCGAGGTCATTTATGGTCACCAAGGAACCCGCTGCATGACTGAGGTCATGTACGGTCACCTAAGGAACCCGCTGTTTGACCGAGGTCATTTATGGTCACCAAAGGAACCCGCTGTTTGACTGAATCTCTAGTGCGGTGACTAGAATTGAGGTTATCCCGCTTTTGGGCAATGGGACTGCAAGCCGCCAGGTAAATGTGCTTAGGAGCTATCCTGACCACCCTATGATCCGGACTGTAGCCGGGTACAGTGGTTGGGAGAAGCTCTGAAAGCCATTACACTTAAGGAGAGTTCAAGCGAATACATAGCCTCTCACTATCAAGACAACTTCACCAAATTCGGGTACGCACCGGGAGTCTATAACGTGTAGACTTAAAAGAAGCTCTGTCGAGGGCCCACCAAGCCTAAAATTGATAGATCGGGGTGGCAAAACCGCTTAAAAACCAAGTCCTGCCACATTTGAGGTTAGATTCGATCGGGCAGTGGTTCCTCTTGATAACAGCGTCAAGTTGGGGAATAGTCCTATTGCTGGACGTGGTCCCCGGTGCCGGCGGGTGAGCAGCGTGTTAAGTCAACTGCTCGGCCACTATGCGCGACTTAGCTAGTAGAGGGTGGATAGGCAACCTCGCTCCGACCAGTGAGCTGATCTGGTAGCAATTGCACGACTGCCGGTTATGCAACTTGCGCGCTGATTGGGCGTATCCCAATCACTTCCTTCTGAAAGGAACGTGGGGGTAAGTTCACACAGGTACCCCACGTAAAACAAACTTAATATTCACTTAAGCAAAGTTCATAAAATGAATAATACCAAAATATTTTGTATAGAAAAGTATTACCTGTTTTAAATATTGGTAGATACTAAACCTCTTAAAGGTTCTTCTATATAATTTTAAAGATATTTTAAAAGGATTACTGTTTTTATGACATATACAGGTAATAGGTTTAAGTTGCCCTATTTTTTAAAGCTATTGTTCACAGTTGAACGCACAGGCGGTAAACCAGCAACTTCTGAGAATTATTTCAAACGGGTATTAATACACTGTGTAATGTGTGTTGTAATGTGGGGGTTTAAGGCATGCTAGTGCCTTAAACCCCCACATTACAAATTTCATTGTAAAGTTCAATTCCACTAGCTGCCATTCCCAGAAGTTCGGACAGGTATAATAATAATGAAAAACCTTATTGTACGAAAATATTTATTATAATACCAGAATTAATACAAGAAAAATCTAAGTAAACATTTATTTATTGTTAATTTATTACAATGAACGTGGAAAACAACAGAATACACGGACAAATTATGTTTGCCAACAAAATTATACCTTTTTTTCATAAACAAAAAACAACTTTCGCAGAGATGACCGCTTGAACTATTCTGGGCATCCATTTTATCATTTTATGAAAAACGTCTGCTGGAATCTCCATCCACTCTCTTTGTAGGATTTTCCAGTTCTGGCCGTGAAGTAGGTTCAGGACATTATCAAGCTCTTTCTAAAATAAATTCGATAGATTTCAAATCGAGCGATTGGGGCGGCCATGTCATAATTTTTAGGATACCTTCGTCTGCTTGAGCCTAAAGGAACCCTTTGCACAAAGCAGAGGTGTGTTTAGGGTCGTTATCTTGCATCATTTCGAAATTATGACCAATTAAACGTAGACTTGACGGTATAGCGTGTTCTTCGAGAATGTCTCTGTAATTTTCTTATCTCATTGTCTTCATGGCTACCTATTATTGTGTACCGCTATATAGCATCACTTACAGTAGATTTGGCAATTTGTAATTTATTGGAGATGCGATGCACTAAATATCCTTCTTGATGTAGAGTAACAATATTTGCCGTTTTATCAATGGATAACAATTTCCCTCGTGGCATGATCACATTTTCACAACCACACGCTGTCTTTGCGCAAACACTTCTTCAGTCTTTAACGATCTTCATTCGAACACTTGAAGAACGTTATTATAGTTCTAGTTTTCAATGAGATTTGGGGTTGTGGGGGATGCTAAAGTGTTTTTATACCTGTTTTAGAAAATTCTCAGAACGTACTGTTTATCACCCGTGCATTCAGGCGTGAACAATAGCTTTTAAATAATACTGCAATTTTTAAACTTTTACCTGCAAACGTAAAAATTGTAATACTTGTAAAATAATTATTATCAAAACATATTGAAAAATTTTGAAAAGGTTTAGCATTTACCAATATTTAAACAGCCAAAGTTTTGATATGCAGAATTTTTTATTATTATTTATTCTATGTATTTTAACTATTGGTCGTCTCACTTTGAGAATACAGTGTTTGTTGTTATGGACAACGGGGTTGTCAAAAATCTTGCAAGCAACTTTTAAAAACACTTTCTAAATATTGTAGTTGTAACTGCATAAACCTTTATAACCCTTTTGTTCGAGCAAGTTATATTTGCAAGTAGTAACTTCTTCTGACAGCGGTAGTAAAACAAAATTTCAAAACTTGGTGTTTATACCGGGTGATTTTTTAAATTTCTGATCTAGAAAGCCATGACATAATTTTAAAACAAAAGATGCGGAAAACGTAGGGCGTAGTTTGAATCGTTCGATTGGAAGATTTCAAGGATTTCACCAGAAGTGCTTATTAGAGTGTTCGAGAATATGAAGCGCCGAGTTAATTTGTGTATAGATGCTGAAGGTCAACATTTCCAACAGTTGTTGTAAATTTTGAATAAATATTGTGTTAACAATGTAAATTGTTATAATTGTGAATAAATCTTGCTATTTCTTAAATCCAAGGAATAAAAATTGAAGCGAGTTGTAACCATAACCTAAACTTCTCAAGTCAATAATCACATCGAAATTGCACTTAAACTCGCAATAAAATGCACACTTTGGTAAAAGCATGTTTCGCAAATGATCACTGTTTAAATATTTATCAATTTGTTTAATAAATGTAAAAGTAAGTAGTCAATTTGTCACATAAATGACATTTGGAATAGCAGTGTGATCAACGCTACGCCCTACGTTTCGGTGACCTTCGATACGGCGTAAAAATCACGGCTTACTAGATCAGAAATTTAAAAAATCACCCGGTATGAGTTAACGCCAGTACTATTACAAAACTAATAATTTTGGGTATAATTAAAAGTCAAACGTTTTATTTCGATTTTTTGAATTTTAGGTAAATAAAAAAAGTACAACACAAGTTATAGTTATTTGGTTTTTATTAAATAAAGAAACATTAAAACTAATAAATTATTGTATACTATCAAACTACACTTTTTTAATTGTGCAGCTTTCATATAAAACAGTAACAGATTGAAAACAGATTTGAAAAATAAATAAATAATAAAAGTATTATAAAAGAGTAGTTCCACGTAAAAGTAGAAAAATGAGAAGGGTTTATTGTTTACTAAAATGCTTTGAATTTGCTGCTAATCTAAATTTCCGTTTTTGCAACTTTCTTTTTAAACAAGTTGAACAAATGAATGATTTTATCATTCAATATGAATTATTTTACCGTTAAAATTACGTTTGGGACTGGGATTCCTTTATTTACCTGTGAATTAAAAGATTAAAAAGATCATACATAAGATAACCAGCCGTTTATTTTTATTTTGAAAGAATTAAACAAAAAAGTATAAGTAATAAAATATCAAATATTCAGATACATGTACAATGTAAGAATTCCAAGTAACGTTTAATAAAGAACAAATACATGTTAATAAGACTTTCTTTTAAATTCTCCTTTTGTATGGTTACGATTACACTTCGGTTACTGTTTTCAAAGGTTTAAAACTTTTGGAATCTTAATCCATATTCCTATAGATAATAGATAATAATGTCTATAGAAATAGGTGGCAACAACGAAGAACAGACTCCCATAAGAAATACATTGACTATCTTTCCTTCACTGTAGTCCCAACGTGAGACGACCAATAAGTATCCGAACTTCCGTGAGCAGCAGTGTATGTATTTATAATTTTGTGAATGTTGCTTTCGTTAAAAAGTAGAAGTAATTTGATAATGGTACAACATTTTTGTTGGACGCCTATACAGTCGTGAAAGTCGAAAAAAAGAAACGAAATAATTAATGATAAAGGTAAGTGCTTCAATAACATAACAACAGCGTGCAACTTCTAAATTACACACCTTTACATAGTTTGTAGTTGTTCCTCACTCCCCCCCGACTACTCTAATTTTCCAAATTCTGATCCAAGAATTAAAGATTTTCTGCTAAAAACATTTATCCTAACCTGACTTGAAAAGAAACTTGTCCCCCATTTTCACAAAATTCTGGATCCGCTACTGTTTGGAAATGTTCATCGTATTTACATTTTTAATAAAATAAGAGACGTATTTTTTTAAATTCATTACAAGAAAACTGTAAATCTAAGAAAATATTTACAACATGCTTCCCAATTATAACTAATTCTATTTTTTTCCGATAGGTGATGTAGATTTTGATAGGTTACATCTTGAAAATTATAAAATTCTCAAAGTATGAGTTTTTTTTATTGTTTAATGAAAACATGAAAAAAATTAAAGCATTATTGGTTATCTGAAACTTTTACTAATATGTCGCTGTTAACACTGATATTATGACAGTTGGCGCCGAAACGTCCTAAACCGAAATCTCGGGTATGCCGCAATAACTGTAGTACCACAAAACCAGTGCCGGAGCTAAGGGTTATGAGGCCCCGATGCAAAGATTGTTTCGGCGCCCTTAATGAATTTATTGACACAATATATTTTCATTAAAAACTATAAAACAGGTAATAAGAAAATACTTGAGTGCTTATAAGTATTATATATTATGATAATATATTACATTTTAATTGCAAGTATAAATAGTACACATATAATAATATATACTTATATTAATACATAACAGTCATAAAAAATTTAAATAATAAAGAGTAATTAGTTATTAATATAAATTTATTCTTCTAATTTGGCGCAAATTTCGTTTTCGATTGATATTATTGCAAGTCCAACCAATCTTTGCTGAGAAATAGTTGATCTCAAATATGACTTAATGAATTTTAATTTACAAAAAGATCGTTCGCCAGTTGCAACTGATATTGGGAAGGTGAGTAGAATTCTTAATTTTACTCTTAAATCTTTCTTAAATTTTGATAAAATGAACTAACGCTTCCACGAAAAAATAGGATATAAAAAACCCACATGGTTATTTCTATAAACTTAATTTGGTTTTCAAACGTTACTTCAAATAACTCGTTGAAGATGTATAACGTTGAAATTCACAACCCATTATTTGTTTGATGGTCACTGTTTAAAACCAAGCTTCTCCGTTGTTTGGTTGTCACTGGTTTTCCCTTTCCTTCGGTTTATCGTGAAGTCGCCCCTGCGCGTTTGAGCTTCCTTCTCAATAGTAGAGTGAAGTAACAAAATGGCTGGTTTTTGGTACTAGAAGTTGGATGTACGAGATATTAAGAAATTGGTTTTAAATATTAATTCGCTTTAGCGGAATAAATCTCACATTCAACAGAACGATCGCTTGGTTATTTGTGTGCGATCGGTCGTCAAATTGGACGGATTAAGTTCTGGTGCTAACCATTTTAGGTAATATTTCCCTAGTAGTCACCTTGAGGGAATTGTTTAGTAAAAGACCTTCCAGTTTATAGAAAGGTCTTTTTTCTTTCTTTTGGGTTTTGTTGTTCGTTGTCGTATTTGTGTTCCTGCTCCCTGATCGTGGGTTTCATTTAGAAGGTCCTTCCCCTTTAGATCCGTACCTACATCTATACAGGTATCGGGACGGAATTAAACAACCAACATCGAAGGGTGAAGTGATAACCATAAGCAGGGTTTTAAACATACATCCGTGGATCTTCGAATGGTGGGACGTTTGTGAAAATTTGTATGTATTATCTGTCTGATTTTTAGTTATATATATATATCTATATTTATTTAATGTATTTACAATTTCGTCATGCATGTTAATTTTAAGAAACAACAATTTATTCATGCATGTTAATGTTAAGAAACGAGATCTCGACTAGTGGAATTGTAGGGTAGATTTAAGTACAACCAACTGTGATACAGATCACCATTCACCTTTTTTTTTCTCTCTATTAAGCATTAAAATTGCATTTAAAGTTAACTTTTAAAATCTGCCAATAGTTTAAATAAAGCCCTACTTAGAAAGTTTACATTTCACTACGTGTGTTTTATTTATTTATTATTCATTTGTTTGTGTGATTTTAATATTGCTTTTCAGTTCATCATTTGTAAGTATATATGTACGGTACGGCCAAAATTGTGGAAGTTGCCCATATTTTAGTAGAAGATCTATTTCTTCGTTTGCCTGATAAGCTTGAAGCTTTAGTAATAAGCATTGTTTTTAAACGAAGTGGCGCTTGTTTTTTTTATCTTTTATATCTTGTATTACCCCGCCCCTCTCCGACTTATTGGGGGCTAGCTGGCAAAACTAAAGCAGTGTTATTTGGATCAAGCTGATACTTCCAGCACAGCTACATTTTGGTAGGTTAAGTATTTCTTTATATAAAAATAGCCTTTGTGTTTCTGTAGGTTATAGATGATCATCAGGTTACTAGTAATCTTTTGGAGAAGACTTCCAGCAATCATGTGTAGGTATTCAAAATACTTCTGCTTACAAGACCAATATTAGGACCTCACATCCAAATGCAGCTTTCGAAATTTCCGAATCAACACAATTAACGAATCTTCTTTAAGAGTTAACAGCAACGAAGGAGAAAACTCGCAGTTTCAACTATGGAGGTCAAACAGCAAACTGGGTTTTAAAATCTGTTGATTTTCTTAAAACGCCAACTTGATTTCAAGTCTGGATCACTATCCCTATAAATAATTATTGATTTTGTAGAAAGAAGTTTATTGATTGCATCAATAAAAGAAGAAGAAACATTAATTAAATAAAACGGTGATTACTTTCCTAATTCCTAGGGGTTTCCAAGATGGAAGAAAAGCGTGGCTTCACAGCAACAAGAAATGTTTAATTTCGTTATTGCAGAAATTCCAAACAATAGAGTTGTTAGTTTCAAAATATCACAAAACCATTATATGCACTAATCAAACTATAATTGGCCCATCAAAAGGAAATTTCACTATTAAAACCAAAAGTTTAATCAACCACAAAACTAATGTCTTGCGTGTTGTAGAATACCAACGGGTCGAAGGTGGAATTGTTTCCAGCCACAAGAAGCGTCTATTATTTTATTGCAAGTTAACGAATTAGAACGCCAGAAAACATTTATGCCCAAGTAGGGATTATTGAAAAATTGTTATTTTGTAGTTGGAAAACCAAATATAGATGGCACTATAAAAAATATTGTTAAATTTAATGAAAACGGACAACCAAAGTGATTCGAGAAATTGATAAATAGCAGTTAAAATGTTAAACTTAATTAACACAAGAGACGAATTAACTTATCTTATACAAACTTATACAAAGAAAACTCTATAATTTTGCATTCAATAATACTAGACCTAGATGGCGTTGCAAATAAACATTGAAAGTCGACTTTTTATAGTATACAGGGTGTATTTTAAAGGAAAACCCAATAGTATTTTTGTCAATATACAAGGAGCTCTTAAAATAAAAAATAGACAGAAAACTGTCTGTTACAAGTTGACAAATTTTTTAATGCTAATTTAGTATGCAATTTCAATATGGCCCAATATCTTATAAAAATCTTGAATAATACTGAAAAAAAATATGGTGCTTATATTTACATTGGTTGCATCGAAAATAACCAAATTTAGAGTACAGACTGCACAGGAAAAGCAAAATGCGCATACATTTAAAATGCCTCTGAACTATTATGATAGCCCTGTCCTCGCATATTTTTATAGTCTAATTGCAAATTTTTGATGTTCGCTCATATTTTCTTTGTCGCCTTTATTTTCAGTAGTTTTTATAAAATATTTATTCAATTGTTTTCGATTTTAGGATCCGGATAATTCTTTTCAATTCCATTTCTGTATTTATTAGAAGTAATGAAAGTGTTAAATAAGTAATAAATACATACAACCTATTCTGAAGCTGTTAATGAAGACACAATAAAAAGACAATAACAATAAATGATAAAAAAATGTAACAATTTCAATTTCAGAACAAAATTTGCATAGATCGTTCTTTCACTAAAAAATAACGAGACATGAATAAAACGAAATTATTTTAAATTTTCCGTCTCATACGGAGTCGCTATAGAAATTCAGTTCTCGGAAAAATAATAAACGTAAATAAACGTGCTCTATTAAACCAGTACCTTAACCAGCAAGAGCGGTAACATACAATACTTTAGTAGTATACCGCTAGATTTTTAAGTTTTATTCACTTTATGCGTATATGACTTAGAGTAGACTTATTAAAACACTACACTAAGATTAAATTCTTACATTATTAAACTGTTCCGCAAGGTAATTTCGGCGCTCTTCGCGTATGGCGCCCCGATGCGACGCATCCTTTGCTTACCTGTGGAGCCGGCCCTGCACAAAACCAATAGTATATACTAAGAAAGATTGTTGAAAATGTATATCAGTGCAGGCTATGTCTCAATATATAACTAATTTTATAATTATCTCGTATAATGCATCAGACAGAGAGAGACATGCAATAGTGATGACCTGCTGCGATTCAGTACATTTACTTGTAAAAGATTAACATTCTTTTTGCTTCTATCTTCAACACGTCATGTCAATATACTTAGTTTCATAAACGAAAATTTAGTTTCAAAGCAATTACCTCATTACATTCAATATTGCAGAATAATAAATGTTTTACAGCTTGATGCTTATTTGTAATAACAGTACGTATTAGTACTATACTGGGGCCGCCGAATAGATATAGGTAGTACAAAAAAAATCAAGGCAGCACAGATTGTACTGATTGGCTTTATGCGAAAGTGAAATTTACAATTAAACATTTTTGCATATGAATTGTTAATTCATTATAAATAATGTCTCTTCGAGAGATGCTAATATAAATAATAACCATACATTTTAAAAAATTGCAGTTTTATTAATTTAATAAAAATGTTATTAAAAGTTCGTGAGTAAGACAGTTTGACAGTACACTAATTGATATCTTTTTGGTACAAGTAAACATGCCTTTCAATTTGAGCGGTATATTTGAATGCTACCAATAGAAAGGTTTTGTTAAAAAGAGGGGGTAATTGTAGGCGGTTTTAATTACTATATCTGTTCAGCGTCCCGAGTATAGTAACCTCCGAAATCATACTGCTTATCACGAACTTCTAAAAATATATAATTGTTATTTACAAAGTTAGTGCACAATGTTCAATATAAATCAATTTTGATAAAGTTAAAAAGCAGATTGTACAAGAAAAGGCATAAATCCTATTTCCTTTACTTTTCATACTCTTGAAACGTTGTGATATATAAATCTGTCTGAAAATCCAGATGGGAGTAAAGCTTTACATAAATCACGTTTTTATTTTACTGTCATCTGCACTTCATTTCCAGAATTTCAACCCACGTAAAACAATCGGTGAAAATAGAGAAATATAGACGAGATACGTGCGATCTTAAAATTACGGTAGCAGTGTCTGGAAACTAGTTTATATCAATAAGAAACTGTTAAAATAGATGCCAGTGAGATTTCTGCAGATTCAAGTGGTGGATTTTTATCTGTACTCCATAAATTTTCTATGTTATAAATCTTGTGTTCTATCCTATAATCCTTATGGTTCCTCGTAAACTATCCTGTATCCTGACAGAGAACGCCAACGCCTGCAGGACGTGATCTGGGTTATTTACAAGCCCCTGCAAACTATCCGTTATTAATATTTAACGGCTGTATATATTTCGATCTAATAAAGTAAATAAATTGCATTACTGAGATTTATAACTTGTTTACTACAGTTACAGCATCTCTTCCTGATATTATTGAATGACACATATTAAGTATTAGCATTTGAAATGAGTTTATTGAAATTTAATAAGTGGAATCTATCATGGTTTCTCTGAATTATTATCTATTGTATAAATGATTTCCAGTCTTAGTTTCTTGAACACTAGACCTGTAAACAATACACAGTGAGTTTAATACATTTGATATAAGTATGCATTAATTTAGCAGCGATTTTGTTAAACATTGGTTGTAAATTAAAATAAGAAGCTTCGTAGACACTTGCTATCTTCTGGCGATCTTTTAATACAATTTCTTCAATGATTGCAACTTTTTGAAGCGTTACCGCTTCAATTGGCCGTCCGGGGTGCGCTTTATCGTCTTCAAGAGATTCTTGCCCTAAACGGAAACATTTTAACCACTTTTTTTACAGTGGAATATGAAATCACCATAAACGCTGTCTAAACGTTATTTGATTTTATTAGGCGTGTGCCCTTCTTTTGTTAAAAATTTAATGACCGCGCGGTACTCAATTTCCGTTAGCTGCGACATTTTCATGCACTCGCGACGATGCGTGAGTGGCTACTAAAATCTATTACGCTTCTAGCCGTAATATACAGTCTGTTTGATTTAAAGCGCCCCGCTTTGCAGCAACTTTATTATCAGTCAGAAATGGTATAAACCATATACATATTAAATGGTATAAATTCTCTATGTTCTGGTTCAGAAAATTTTGTATTTATTAAATCGGCGTGAGGGTGATGACGTCATCAAGCTTTTTTTTAAATTACATGATAGGTATTTTTTTATTGTAATCGATAGAGTATTGTGTTTTCTTTTCAACCATAATAAATATTCATACTCTTACATCAGAAAAATTTCAAGAAAAACGTGAAAAATGATTTACGACTACTAGGCTTTGATTTCTGGTTCTTAATTAATAAAACAAAAACATCAAGCAAGCTTAGGTAAATAACAAAATTTTAGTTGTTTCAGTGGCGTTTTTACAAACTTTTTTGACGGGGGGGGGGGAAGTACTCTATAAAAATTCTGAATCAAAATACTTAGATTTTCACATACTTAACATAGATTTTGACATAAATGACCTGGACTATTAAAACCAAATCGGGAATGGCTCCATCCCGTTAGTCCCCCCCTTCAAAAAAAATATGCCACTGAGTTATTCTGATGGTCTTTAATTTTCCATTAGGGAAAATGTAGAACAAAACAGTACAAAAACAACTACTCAATAGAATAAGTTGAAAAACTTATTTTAGAATTCCGCTAATAGATAGAGAGCCGCAATAGGAAATTATTGATATGTGTATATTTGCAATGGAAGGTCCACGTGACATATTTTTTACCACTTGATAATTATTCTCTAATAACTTTTTGCATCATAAGGGATACCAAACCATGATTGTCAGAAACATTGAATAGTTGCGCGTAGGTGCCAGACCGCCCGAAAGACTATAACGAGCGTCTGCAGGGCGACTGAGATGCAAATTTTAAGTTTTTCAATTTATTTTATTATTTATTTTTGTACTGTATTGTTCTACATTTTGCCTAATTGAAAATTAAAGACCATCAGAATAACTCAGTGACATATTTTCTTGGGGGGGGGGGGGGGGCTAACGGGATGGAGCCACCCCCGATTTATTAATAGTCCAGGTCATTTATGTTAAAATCTATGTTATGTGAAAATCTAAGTATTTTGATTCGGAATTTTTGGAGTACCCTCGCCCCCTTGCGAGAAGAATTTGTAAATACGCCAATGAAACAGTTAAAGTTTCGTTATTTACCTAAGCCTGCTTGATATTTCTGTTTTATTAATTGGAGAATCAGAAATCAAAGCCTACTAGTCGTAAATCATTTTTCACGTTTTTCTTGAAATTTTTCTTATGTAAGAGTATGAATATTTATTATGGTTGAAAAGAGAACACAATACTCTATCGATTACAGTAAAAAAATACCTATCATGTAATTTAAAAAAATTCGATGACGTCATCACCCTCACGCCGATTTAGTTAATACGAAATTTTCTGAACCAGAACATAGAGGATTTTATACCATTTAATAATATATATGGTTTATACCATTTCTGACTGAAAATAAAGTTGCTACAAAGCGGGGCGCTTTAAATCAAACAGACTGTATACAGGATGTCTCAGAAATAAAGGGATTTGAGTTAATGGTAGATAGGTGGAATGGAGTAGAGCAAATTTTCCTTATAAAGTTTGTTCTTCAACTGAATAGTTTTCGAGAAAATGAATTTTAAAGTTTCATTGATTTTCAAGTCCGACTCTGTAACACTAACCTACCTTAATGTACTTAAAAAATGTGATACCATTTGTAGAACTGCGTGCCTTTAGAAATTGTTATTGTATGTCACGTACAAAAGTAATTTACGATATCTGAACGTCTGCAACGTAAATAAAGTTGTTATTACCTATTAGTAGGTCGAAATATGATCTGCTGTTGTAGGTATGCTTTACTTGTGTTGATATAAACATTACCTAATTCGTTTTATAGCAATTCTAACTGTTAATTGATTTTATTTTATTTACTTATTTCTAAGGATGTCTTGAGATTAAATACAATTCAAATTCATTGAGGTTTTTCAACCTATACTACTACAGCATGTACCTACTATGTTGTAAGAAGAATAACAAAACACCCGGTCACTGTTGTTTAGTCTATCTTTATTTAGGACGCATTTATGTCTTTATTAAACTATAATAACAGTTTAAATAGTAAACATCGTTTTGCTTGGAATAAACTAAATAAAATGAGATCAGCATACTATGTAATATTAAGCTTCACCAGACACCAGGGCCGTCTTCAGTTTGCTTAGTTTTCCGGGTGCCCACAAATTTTTAGTAAAAAATTTTTTTTTAGATAGTGCGGAATTTTATGCATTTTTGGCTTCTTCCATTATTCATATGTTACCCATTAACTCAAAATCCTTTATATTTGGGACACCCTGTATAGTGTAGGTCTCTTACATGTTCAGCTATTACGCAACCGGTTTTGAACATGTTGGCACCTGTAGAAGCCTGCCGGACCGAGAATTTATGGCGCTTACCTCGTATATTTACTTGCAACTACACAACAACGTAAATTGCTTCTATATCGGACCATCCTGAGATATAAATATATTAGTAGTTAATTAAATAGTAGCAATCTACATCACCTTCATCCATCATTTCGTGTACTGTTTATAGAAAAAAAAATACGTTGGAACTTACAACAATAACAATTTAGCTTTGCAATTTTGGTAAACCTATGCCGTGCTCTTCAACTACAAAGCTAATTGGAATGTCACATAAATATTCGTGTCAGCGCAACACTGATATTACTGAAAATAGAAAATAGTACCTTAGTGCTTACAATATCGTTTGCAAATAGTTACAAAAGGATACAAATTTGATGTTTTAGATAATAATTAGCGCCATGAGAGGCATACACACAGCTTGCAGCAAGACTTAATTGTGTGCATGCAAATGAACTTGTTAAATTAATTAGTAACTGAATAGTGATCCGTAATAGTTATTATGGGCTTTAATGTACTAGAGCACGTGGGAATAGTTGTTAATGACGTTCTCGCTTTATATAAATATACCTTACATCTACGTATGTACCTATAGTTCAAACACTAATGGAAGGCAATATCTAGAATTCCTCTTTAAGGCTGGCGTACTACACGGCTGCGCCGACCGATAATCGCACTAAAAACATGCTCACGTTTTTTGGATAAGAAATGAAAACTATTAATTCAATTCTTTGAAAAAGTACATAGTTACGTTCACAAAACGTGATTCGAGTTCCTGGGGGAGTTTTAATTGTTAAATTAGACTGGTTTGGCACTGTACACTGTGAATAAAATACCCCTTTTAGAGGTAACAATAAAGATTTTTTATCTGCCATGTTGAAATAAGATATGGCATTCTTACACCCCCCTGGACCTAAAAAAATGGTTCTGCATTGTAACAAAAAATACTGCGACAAAAATGAAATCTGCCTTTGTAAATGATATCAAAAAAATGAATGACCAGTTTTAGGATCCGCGAGCAGCCATAGTGTGGACAACAACACAGTCCTGACTCACACCCATCTCACACGAGAAGCGGAATTAGTGTAGCTTCAGAACTACAGGTAGCACTACTCGCGGTGGGAAGGAATGAACTGTTATTAGCCGCCCAATTCTACAGAAAAAGGACGAGTTCAGTAAATGGTTACGAGTAGGCTACAAAATGGACTAATAAAATCGCGGCTAGCCCCAAGGACCAAGCTGAACTATATATTTTTTAAGTTAGATCATATAATTTTTTTAGTAATCCTAATAGAGATGTTTTTCTAAAAACAAAAATAATGCATCGCAAGCCTACTCTTGTGTTAGTGAATTTTCTCTACAAATTACTTCTGAAAAAAAACTAACCTTGAAACAAATGATGAACGCACAGTGAGAAGAAAATGGCGCTCAACTTGAACATCAAAAAAAAATTTTTTTGGTTTGAATAAACATTGTAAAATTATTTATGCAAAAATGCACTATACTTAGATACTAATAAGTAATAACCAATAAATAAACAATGTTGAAAAAAAGACTTCATTACTTACCCACAATCAATAAGTTTAGTGTTCGTGAAATGATAGTAACAATAATAATATTATTTATATTTAACTGCTTAACACTTTGCGTAGTGTTTTATCTTTTTAACTTTTAACTTAACTTTTTATATCTGACAATTTAGTTTATGAATTTTTATAACATATATACCTATCCAAGTTGGGAAGCTTAATTTCGATTTTAAGCCACGAAAAGCGTAATTTAATTGAAAAACTATATAGACGCACTCAAAGTAATGCGTTTATAGAAATTTTGCTATAAACGCACTACATTGACTGCTTTTATAGCTTGGTAAGAGAACCAAATTAAAAAAAGGGATTTTAATTAAATTTATTTAAATATGATTACATTTTTGAGGGCTGCCGGCTGACTCGATACGGTCAAGTATGACATCAAAATGTGTCAATTTCCTAAAACTCCGAGCTTTACTTATCAGTCTTATTCTTTTTATTTTTCTTTGCATGTTCAAATGCTTTTTGTGCTTCTATTATATAAGGCGGATCTTGACATTTAAGACCTTTATGTCTTCTGTTTAAAATAATTTCTGGTGCCACACATAGTCTATAGAATTTGTCAAGTTTCGGCAACATCACATTATGCCAAAGTTCGTCATCTCTCCAAATCTCTTGAATAAACAACTCATTGTGGTCACCAGAATACACTACAAAGTAACACTTGGACTTGTTACATATGGATAATTGTCCCTGAATCTAAAGGACAACAACAATTATTAGAAAGCTTATAACATTATGAATTATTTCTTACTTGATAGAAGTACCCGTGAGTTGGCTTTAGTTGTATATTGTTTGTTCCTTTCTTCAATTCTAAACAATTAACTTCCCTTTTAGCAACACACTGCAATAAATTTTGTTGGCTAGTAGCCACTTTGTACAAACATTTTACTTCTATTAAATCTCCGTCATCTGTGATTCCTAAAAAGCAGTCATAGAAAAAAAGGAATCATAGGTAGGTATTCTGTGGGATATGCAATATTATTTATTGTAAATATAATAAATAATGAAAAGAAGAAAATGTGGAGATAAGGTTATTCTTAGTTAACGGAGGGGGAAATTGTAGTACCTACTTTATTATAGAAAAGGAGTGTTTTAATTGTGCTGGGGTAGCACAAGCACAAAGAGTGTTTAATTATTGTGCTATGGTTGCACAGTTCTCACAACAAATTAAATTTTGTTTTCAGAAGTGAGGACTACAGTTTCCCGCTCTGTGAATTATTGTAATGCACACCATCTGGAGAAGCGGCCAAAAATCCATTTCGCTCATAAATATGTAATCCACTGGGTTCAACTTGTTTCCCAGTTTTTTCGGTGAACTTCCGGATAGCGACAATTTCATTTTTTTTACCGTAGGCTGTAGCTGCAGTATGAACACCGGAGGTAGTTAGAATAGTTTTAACAAGGGAGTCGCAGGAGGTATGGTCCATCCTTCTCACTACTGCGCCAAAGTTGGAAGCAGTCAAACGATTTTGTCTTTCACTGACATACAATGGATTGTCAAATTGCCCCACTGTTTCTCTAGAAATCCTAAGTATTTCCTCCGGTGTTATCTGTAAAATAAACATTTTCTACAATAGCACACAATGTACATAAGATACCTTAGGTACCTGCAGACGTTGCATTACTTCAGTAATTTCTTGGTCCAGATTTTCAGCATCCAAGAATACTTCCGCTATATCAGGTCCATAAGCATCAGGTTCCTTGGGGTCTTTACTATATTTCAAGTTTTTTGATGGTCTAGATTGTGGATTTTCAAGTTGTCGGCGTTTTTTTTTAATTATTTCATCTTCCTTCCTCGCCATGTAGCGCTTTAAATGTTTGCCTGGACTTTTGTCAAAGGTTTTTTTCCACGCCTAAAATATATATGCAATATTAATAAACAGGTATGATCCAAAGCAGACTGGAAATGGTAATTTACTTTTGCGTGCCACAAATGTCCTTCGTTAAATTTCAATCCTGACATATATGACCTACTCTGAAACGCATCTCTTTGCACAAGGTTTAGCCGTTTTCCCATGTTGAATCGTGATAAGATACTCATGTAAAGTTCAGCCCGATTACTAGTTTCCTTGTCTATCAGAAGATGACATTTGGTCAGAAGAAGATTTACAGTGGCATATAAATGATGATGGGCTCCTGTTCTAACCAATTCCTCTGTTCGGTCTAGTGATTTGTCGCCCAGCTTTGCAAAATAGGAAATGTAATGTTTTGTAAAAAAAATAACTTTTGTTTTTCAACTTACCTTATCGCACAAATAATCTTTACAATCTTCATGATTGCCATACACATGTTTAACTGAATTCCTAATATCAGTTTTGAGGTTCTGTACATCTCCATGTGCATTGGCGTAAATTGCATTTTGGGCTGCGCTAACCAAAGATTGTATCGTTTCCCTAGTAATAAGCTTCCTAGCTTGCAGTGAAATATTTTTGGTATCACTTTTGATCTTATACAAACCCTTGCTGTAATTTTTGATACAATGATTTGTGCACTCAATTTTCTCGACCTATATGAGACAAAGCTGTTGCCCCTATTTTATTCTTTTATATTTTCCTCACCTCTAAGCCATAATCAACTTTCTTTCTAATTTCTGAGTATACGGTAGAATCGCCATCACCAACAAACTTTTTGTATTTTAGTTTGTAAGCAGGAATACTGCCGTTAAAACCTTCTACAAGTATAGCAGATTCCATCGAAGAGGAAGATTTGGTCCAGTTTTTGTAACAAATGTGTTCTTTGACTGGCTCTCCTTTGTTTTCGGCCCTAGCGCATATGCTACAAAATTTGTTTTTAACTCCTAGGAAAAGTAACTTGTTCGTTTCTTTGCCTATGATAACAGCCTAAAATGATTTTTATATAAGAAGTATATGATTATATTGTATCGTTTGCAGAAAACATGCAACGGATATTTTATTAATGTAGCTTACAACTCCCGATAACGCATTGAATGAATGCCCATAGCTTCGCTTTGACCAACCACCGTCAACTATCACTGTTATAGAAGCAATACCATGTTCGTCAACATGTCCCTTAGAAAGCGCTATGTCATATTCCTCTTTAGCTGCTGCTTCCATCGCTTCCCATAAACAGTCTTTCCAAATCTTTCGAAATGATTTTGTTTTTATAAACGAAAACGTCCTAACAAACATTATACTACTTACACTGCCAAGTTGAGATTGAATATTAAAAAACATATTTTTTGAAATTGGAGGGACATCTAAAACACTTAAAAACTCGGCCGTATGTTCAAATGTGCTACCCGTACATAGAGTTCCCCACACAATAGCTTTATTCAAGTTCTGGTTAGGTTTTTCGGAACGTACAGATAATACTTTCGAGCACATATTACATCTGAACAGAAAAGTACTGACTAAACATATTTTTTTTTCCTTCCAGAGCTCTAACATGCTGCCAGTGCAATATTTTGAGTGCTGCGACTGTAGACGGATAGTTCGATTCAACAAATAATTAATATTTACAATTCGATTTCCATCAATTAGTTGTTTCGGCTCCTCAACTTCTACTTCCAATTGATGTGTCATAACTCTGGATGAATTATATTTTATGTGAATAACCTACATGCTCACAGTAGAAAACTACCTGTACCTACCTTTCATATTCATCCAATGAGCCCCACTCAAAGTCATAATCATTGTCAACATTTTTATCAGATTCCACAGGAATTGACGATGTTGAAGGAATATCTTGGCTACGGATTAAAAGAAATATGATTTCGAGGAGTTTTAATAATGTACCTACTACTTACTCGAAAGCTTGCTTTTCATATTCATCTAACGGTACCAATTCAAAGTCGTCGTACGAAGAATGAAGGGATGTTGACGCAACTTGTTGACTATCAATAATAACTTTATTAGAACGGATTACTTCGTATTACAGAGAAAATAATTATAGATACATATGTAGAAGTATTATTCAAAAATAGAAAAAATAAAAATAAAAAATTAAAAATACTTACACATTTTTCATGGCATTGTCGACCAATTTATTTAGAATAAACCTGCAGTCTACGGTCGACTGTTTTTCTCTTTCTACCCTTTCTAACACATCACACAAAATGTCACTTATCAATTTTTTATTGTTATTGGTTTGTACCCGTTTTTGTGCGGCAATTGAACGTTTATTACGTTTCAGGCATTGTCCAAAATTCGGCTTAGAACGACCCATGATTAAAATCCAAAAATCCTTGAACACACTACAAACTAAGCGAGAAAGAAAATTTCTATTTCAGACACCCCGTGAAAATGCTAACGCAGCAGAAACGGCATAACACTAGGTACTAATATTTCTGGTTATGTTCGGTCCCCCTCCCTCGCGCGGTCTACATTTTCCCGCTAATACGTCTGGCGTGCATTTCCAGGAAACTGCTTCCAAACAAAACTCAGCCGATATTGACAACTGCCAATAATTTTAATAAGTCAACAAAATTGTCTACTATGACATCAAAATGTGTCTTCCTAAAAACAAAAATTGACCTGTCTCCCGGTTTTCGTCACAACCCGATAATTACGGTTTCATGGAATATGTTTACTTTAGTCCACGTGGATTTGAGTGGCATATGCCTACTGCCGTTTCAACCAATCATGGGCAAGTTGGGTCTATAAATTAGAGCACTTAAACGCTACAACTAACGCAACTATTTTTCTTTCCCTCATTGCTGGCCCCTGCAGCGGTATGGGCATCCTAGACGTATGTCTTAGTTAAAAAATCGTAGAAATTCAGGCCGCGCCTACCGAAGTTAAAATTTGTTGCTCTAACAGGAAGCTACATTTCTTTTCTTTTGTCGAATCAAGTTCACCTTTTTGTCAATACGAACCGCCACTTTACCACACCAAATCGTAGCCCCCGCGGTGCATTTTCGTCTCACCTACAAATTGAAAACGGGACGCCCGTCTTAAGCAACGGATACATTTATGTGCATATACCCATTGCAGTCAATTCCCTGTTGAGTTTATTGGTTCCGATTTTACTTCGCGAACCTTTACGTTTATGTAATAGATGTAGAAAGGTTTCACAGATATCTTTATCAATAACGCAAGCTACTGGTTTGTATGGTTTTATTTACCATCTAACGGTATCTGTTGGCTTGGGAATACGATAACTTTCTTCAGACTTAATGTACTTAAGATACAGTAGCGATCGATATTGGCATCAACATGGGTCAACCCAATCCAATGGCATAATAGTCTATTCCAGTGGTGGCGAACCTATGACCCGCGGGTCAGACACTGACCCACGCAGGCTTTTTAAATGACCCACGCGATGATTTTTATAAACTTATTTTTTATATCGTAAAAAAGGTAACAGACAATCGAAAATAATAAAAAATTAAAAAAAATAAATATCTAATGTCGAATTTATAAAAAAATATTTCCAAGTGGACGTTGGCTAACTGATTTTCTATCATTTCTAATATTAAGAAACTATCTGAAAATAAGTAACAACATATTTCACATTAAATATAGTTTTATCAACTTTTCATCGAAAATGGTGTCAGATAGAAAAAAAAATGATAGAGTAAAAAATGCTTGTTTCTACTCAATGAAATACGAAAACATTACATCTATAAATTACAGACCGATTTAAAGCGATTTTGAAAATTACGGTTATAGGTGTTATTGGTTATAGGCTTGAATAATATAACGGTAAAAACCTTCTAAAATGATGAAAATTTTCAAAATCGCTTTAAATCGATCTTTTTTTTTTCGTATTCATCGAGTAAAAATAAGGATTTTTTTACTCTTATCATTTTTTTTCTATCTGACGCCATTTTCGATGAAAAATAAACTTTCAAAAACGTCAAATTGTTGTTCTCAATTTTGCTCGAAATTGAAGCAGTCTAGGAAAAAAACGGAGTGAACAAAATTTATGTATTTATGTGAAGTAAAAAAACAGAAATATTTCTTTTTCTAATTGTTTCAACTTTTAAAATTCTTTTTGAAACTGGATACGTGTTCACCCTGTTTTAGGGGTCAAATATAAATTTTCTCATATAGGAGACATGTGACATTCGAAAGTAGAGGTTTCAAGTTTAGAATGAGCCCCTGCTGGTCTTTCTAAGTTGCGCCAATTTCTGGACCTAGCCTATGGTTGAGTTCGGAAAGAATAACTCGTGTATGTGTTTTTCTTTATTCCTTGTTCATTCAAATACTCAAGTCACTGGCCATGGTGTCGCCTGGTGCGGTAATTCCTGGTATCACCCCATTGATATCAATTTTTTGTCGTCGACCTTTATTTTTTGCTCTTCACTTGCAAAAGTAAAAGTTGTAAAACAAAAAGAAAACGTAAACCTTTTTAGAGGATTTTAAAACAACCAAAAAACGGTCAACTGTCAAGTTTTTCTGTTAAAAAATTTTCGGTGCTTCCAAATTGGTACTCTTTTTTACACCCCACCCCCCTTCAAGTGACACCACCGACTTAGTGACCCACGGGCTGGTATTAAAACAAATAATGAACAAAATTTGACCCACTGCTCAAAAAGGTTCGCCATCACTGGTCTATTCATTAATTCCAAGAAAGATTGTAATAAACAATAACATATACGCTGATTTAAGTCTTCTTTCTGACATACATTGACACAATTTCTAAATTCTACTAACATGAGCAGATTTTAAGAAGTGCTTGATCAATATCAGAAGAATCTATCTTAACAAGAAAATCTATGTAAATAGACTATAATAATAAAACATTTTGGGAGTAAAATTAAATAGTAAAGTGTATACAGTATGTTTTTTGTAAACGATAATATAAGAAATCCAATGGATTGTTATCATTTTCCTCCTAAATTTGTACCCTTGCAAATGTAAGTAAAAATTTTGGCTAAAAAATCAATCGAAAGAAGAATTCATTTTACGTCAAAAACATATTAAACTTTATGAAGAAAACCAAAAACTATTTACAAAAATACTTAAAAAGCTTTTTGATTTTTTGCTTTTGGTAATATGCTATAAAGAAAAGCTGGAAGTTGTACGCTGTTTATATTTATTATTAGTTTTTTTTTTATTACTAGATATTTTTGATACGGGAGTTTACCGTTACTTTTTGTACAATTTTAACTACCTATCAAAAAAGCAAATGAAAAAAGGGCATAAAATTAATAATAATTGTAATAAAGTTCAAAAAATAATAATTACTAAGCAATACAATTTAAAAAAAAGGTATACGAGGATGGGGCTTGAACCCGCGATTTATGATTACGAATCTGATGCGTTAACCGCTAGGCCAGTAAGCGTACAGCTTCCAGTTTTTGGTTTAATATATTTTTGAAGTAAAATGAATTCTTCTTTCGATTGATACCAAAATTTCTACTTACATTGCAAGGGTATAAATTTAGGAGGAAAATGATAAAATTCCATTGAATTTTCTATATTACCGTTTACAAAAAAACAGACTGTATACATTTATTTAAGAATAATGCTCAGTACACAAGCTTGCTTAGACTAGAAATGGTTTAATATAATTAATAAATAATAATAATATTTGGACACATATTGGCTGCTGTTATATGTGATTGAGAAATATTATTCTTTATAGATTGTTACTGTCTTGTTAACTTTTTTACAACAGGCGACACATCCAAAAAATCTGGACAATTTTTATATTAAAGAATCGGTGATTTCTACTTTTAAACAATATATTGATGCGCTCTATCAAGGTCTGGAAAAGTTCTGGCGTGAAGTGGTGGAGTTTTGACTTGATTCGGGCCTCAATGTCTGCACTTGATTTTGCTTCTCACCCATTCCAGTAGACTTTTAAGCTGTTACAAAAATCGTTCAATAGGTCCTAATTGGGGGAGATTTGGTACATATTCAGCCTTCAAAATGTATGTAACAGCTATTGTGTCCTTGGCATAATGAGAAATCGTCATGTCGTTCCAGAATACACACTGACACGATGGTCAGTATGTAAACTGGCTCGAAATGTACACCTCTTGGTTAATTAGTGCTAGAAAGGAGCAATATACATTCTCGTGATGGTCCCGACTGGCTGCCAGCCATACAAGAGGTTTTGTTAGAAACTTGCTGTAACGCTTGAATTTGACTTCTGAGTCGATGGCTGTCCCTTCTTTATGAAAGTATAAGTGATTTCCTGCACAATCACTGCCATCCATTGAAAAATATGATTCACCATCGAAAACAACAAAATTACTGGTGGTCAAAGAGCAATACTACAGTGAAATACGATAGTAATAGGACTGTATTTAGTTACCAATAGAGGACAGCATATTTTGTACTAATCTCTACGGTCAGGGCGGTACTAAGGTAAAATCTGTTTATTTTATTATTTTGAAACCGTGAATGATCAAGACTATTTAATGTTAAACTTTTATTGTGAATTTAAATTAAGAAAAATCTAGATTAACAAACAAGTGAATTATTTAAAGGACTAAAAACACTAAATGAACTGTAAAATGTTAGCGTTAAAAAACATTGATCATATCAACGCTACTAAGACAGACCGAAATTAACTGTTTCATAAAATCATATTTAAAAGTGAAGGTGATTGCGGAAATCGAAAACGATTGAGAGATTTGGTGGGTTAAAATTATAAAGTAACTCTGATGAACACAAGAATAAATTTTTATTTATTACTAATAACTTTACGGAAAGTAACTTAATTTCGGTTTGTAACATTTTGAGTATCGACTATAAAGGTGATAAAGAACAATTGAATCACTGATTTCAGAAACAACCTAAGTCACAAATGACGTGATCAGAGATAAATGCAAAAAACTAATTAACTTCCCTAATTATTTTTATATAAACTTTAAAATAACCCATTTGTTACATTAGCACCACAGCTTCAAGAAAATCCTACAATATGTGAATATCAATTATGCTAAGAGAGGTTGAAAGGTCAAATGTAACATGGACTTAGGTGGTTTCTGCATCAAATAAAAACTAACTACATATTTTTTTAAAGATTTATTAAAGGACATGAACATTTTATAAAATCAAGCTAAACTAATGACATTATAAGTAACTTGAACTGAAAAACAACTTTTAAAGCAGTTAAACATCCTACGCAATGGTCGACGTAAGTCACGGACTAAGGGTGTTTCTGCGCTCAGCCTACATTTCCGGGTCGTGTAAGCTATCTTTAACTTATTGGATTTGGGTTGTTTATGTGCTCAATCGATAGGTCTACGTATTTTGAACGTCATATCCCGTATATAACTCAAATATGGCCGAAATTGAACTTAGGGTGTTTCTGAAATCAGTGATTCAATTAATCAAGCGTATGTGTCACTACTTGATGAATGTGCATTTATTACAAGACGATGCAAGCCAAACGGAAGACGACGATGCTGATAATAACGAAATGACTTTCTCATACAGTAATTGGAATGAAGTTGACGACGAGAGGAAGATGAAATATATGTAAATCGAGTTGATTTACGTAGACGTGAAGACGCTAAAGATGAAAAAGCAGAAACCAGATATGAAGAAGTAAGGAGAGAAAATCGAGATGAAAGATTTCAAGACGAAATAACAGAAAGATGGCGAAACATTAAAATTAATTCACTATGGGGTTTCGAGACGTTGAAGATACAATTCCAAAGTTTAATGGTAGTAGTGATTATCTTGTCCAGAAATAGATAGAAGACGTAGAAGATCTTGCAGAATTACCCCAATGAAACGACTTGCATACATTCATTTATGCAAAAAGACTGTTGACCGGTTTAGCTAAAATATTCGTTCAAGGCGAGAGAGGTACATAATGACCAACTAATAATGAACAAGTTTAAAAACAACTCCGAATTTACAAAATTATTAAACAGCGCTCAGTTGCATAAAATGCTAGTAGATCGCAAGATTAGAAATAACGAAACCATTCAATAACATTTATTTGATTTAAAAGAAAAACTACGTGTGTACACAGAAGTTAAGCAAAAAGAAAATATTTGTTCGAGTAAACCAAAATACGAATTAAATAAAAGATTCGTATGGAAACATTAGGCTGTTTTGAGGCTAATATAGAAATAGACAAGCCAGAATTTACTTCAGAAGTTCATGTAGTGCCTAATAGATCAATGAAAATCAACTGTATCATAGGAAAGGATTTGCTGCAACATGCTCAAGTTGAAACATATGGAAACAACATCACTTTTAAAAGAAAAAGATATGGTTCTGAAATGATGAACCTAAAGAATATAAATATAGATGGTGTTGAATTAGATATTAGCAGCACCGCCACAGGACAGGAAAAATAAGACGGAAAACAGATTTTATTGAGAAAAGACGATTAGTTCGCGAGGAAACAGAAAAAGAAGCGGAGTTAGAAAAGAAGAAAGACTTAAGATTGAAGGAGAACCAAGATTAAAAATAGAACCTCAATGAAAAGAAGATCAGCAGAAATAGTTGCAGCAGAAGAAGAATGTTAAAGGGAAGTTATTAGAAAGGCGGAAAGACGAGAAGAGGAAGAGAAATTAAGACGCGAAAAAAAGAACTAATGTTAGAGCTAGAACGTCAACAAAGAGAAGATTACGCATAGAAATGAAGCGTGCAGCAGAAGAAGAACATCTAAAAGAGGCCATTAGAGAGGCCCAAAAACAAGAAACAGATAAACAGGATTAACGTTATTAAAAGAAGATGCAGAAAGAAAAACCAAAGAAAAAGTTGAAAACCAGAGAACTGAACTTAAAGGGAAAATGAAGAGTGAAGAAAAAGAAAGGGAAGTTAATGACGTAAACACTGAAGAAAAAAGTGCCGAAAATAAATTGGACAGTGTAGTCAAGTCAAGAATATACAAAGTTCAAGATGATGAAGATCTACACAATTAAAGAAGCAGATGATGAAACATACAAGCGTCTTAAAGATGAAGCCAGAAAATCAAGATTATTTTGTGAAACACAATGTGCTAGATAAATCTGAGGAAAAAAAGAAGAGAAAGAATGAGACCTGTTAATGTTACCGAGAATTATGCAGTTATAAATAACAAAGGCAGCTCACAAAAAGCGTCACTTTGGTGTAACCAAAACAGAAGCTCTAAAGCAAAAGTACTTTAAACCAAAAGTGCAACATGTATTTCAAGTTGTGTACAGCCCATTCTTTCCAATAGGAAGATGGGCAATAGGAAGATGGGCAGACAAGAAGTGTTTTTAAATCCAATACCAAAGCAGGAGATACCCCTTCATACCTTTCATATGAATTGGTCAGGTTGGTTAGAATCCACGAGAAAGCAATGTAAATACAGAATCATTGCAGAGAAGAAGCGAAGCGTCAAATATTAACGATGCAAGAAGAAATTCCCAAAACCTACAAATTCAGACGGCGTTCAGCGGCTGTTTATCAAGTTGATTGCCTGGTGGTTATCAAAAGAACCCAGTTTGGACCAGGTTTAAAATTAAGACCGAAGTTTCTAGGGCCGTATAAGGTAACCAAAGCGAAACCTCGAGGAACCTACGATGTCATCAAGGTGGGACATCATTATGTCCTTGGAAAACATCAACCTGTACTGAATACATAAAGCCATGGACCAGCGGCGCGTTAGAAGATGTTGATCTATCATCCGAGGCGGATAATCTGCAGGATGGCCGAATTGTGGGATGTGAGGTGATTAGTGCAGTGGTGAAAGATCCGAGTTAAGGTGCATGGAGTGGTATATCAGAAATAGTAGTACGATCGCGTTCCCAAGACGAATTCTTAAGACGATTAAAGACGTAAGACGTTTACCGACTGTTATTTTAGATTTATATATTTTCATTTATTATTCATTTAATCTCATTATTATCTTGTATTATTAAATCATAACATCTATTTACCATCTTTCATTATACGATACCACAATAGTATACATTCTTTTTATTCACAACACGTTGACAAAATGACATTCAAGGATATCTAGTACAATAGTTTGCAAATTATTCCATTTTATTATTGAAGGTAATTTAAAATCTAAAATACATATTTTTGTTACATATACCTACATCTACATACTCTAGCTGCAAAAACCTTGTAATATTATTTTGTTTATACAGAATTCTAGAATTTTTTAACACACTAGTCATATATTTCTTTATAATAATATTCTTTTGAAGTAAGAATCTTCCTATAAATAACATACATCTCAATTTTTAAAATAACTTGTGATCGAAAAAATTTGAAGCAGAAATGGCATACTAACGACCGCCTGTATACAGCAAAAAAGAGAAAAGAAAATAAAATCGAAACGATATAAAGGCACGGGAAAAAATAGTGGTGCCTTGAGATATGGGTATATATTTATAAAGGCATTCGACACCCAAACGTATGTGAATTCTATCAAGTCTGAAATGTTTATTCAAGTTCGATTACAGAGGAATCACGAATACCGAAGGAATATTCTAAAAGAATAGCGAATAGACTTTTCAAAGTAATGTAGTATAAGTTATTTGTAAATACTACTGCTTAGTAAGAGTAGCACTTTCAATTTCGTAATTAAAAATACATATCAAAGTGGCTGGATTGGCCAATACCGCTAAACTTCAAAAGTGATACAGCTATTGAGTGGTTACAGATCTTCTGAATAATTTGAATCCTCTGGTCAAATTAAACGGTTACAAAGGGAAAATCTGTGACATCGATTCAAATCATGAACATTATTAATTTTAGATCACAAATTAATTAAATTACAATTTGTTAATAACATTGAAGGATTTGGGAAAATAATCCTTAGAATTCTGCATTATAATTACGAGGTCAAAATGGCTACTCAAAGGTTTTGTGGATTACAAAGATCTCTTTCTATTATAGATCTTCTTAAAGATCTTCTTCGTCTATTATATACTTCAGATGGAGATTTTAATTCAAAATTTATTCAATAATCTCTACTTATTTCATTGTCATCCATACAATTATAAGTGAAACAAGACTCTTTCAAAACAGATCTGTCTTAAATTTGCCTTTAAATTCAGCAAATGTAACCTAAGAATAGAAAACAACGCAAGCAAAGTCCTTGTTCTTGCAATATTAAACACAAAAATTCGCATATCTGAGAATTCACTTTTTATGCAATTTGTTTAAAATATTACATGCAGATGAAGCCATATTTTATCAAAGACAGTAAGTACAATTCTCGGCAGATACTTCAACCAAGATTAAAAATAACGTAACTATCAGATCTTATATTAACAGCTTTGAATTTTAGTTGATGGCGAACATTTTGAAAGAAAACGGTTTTCCAAAAAAAGTATGATGAAGAAGAAAGTATGCAGCGGCGTCACAGCGGTTCATTATTAGCTATAATCAAAAATTCGAACGTTCTATTCGTTGTTCTGTCTACAAAACTGCGAGTAAACATGAATTCATCTGACAATTTACTGCCTTATCAGAGTCAAATAGGCTTTACATATGGTTATGAAATAAAGATTATTAAAAAGTTTCACAATATACACCGTGTCAGCGTAAGTTGGCTACATATGTAAAACTTTTGTTATTATTGATTTTATGAAAAACAGTTATTCTTCATAAAAAGTTCTGCATGTTCTAAAACCCAAAATTCAACCATCAGATATTAAATTATATCAGTCGTATCATAATAATAATACTAATTATATCATTTTTGTTCAAGAGTAAAGTACCTTCATTTTTGACCATATCGAAAATTTTTAATAAGAAAAGATGTTATGGATTAAAAATAATTCAATATTGTTTGAAAACATCTTTTCTTATTAAAAATTTTCGATATGGTCAAAAATCAAGGTACTTTACTCTTGAACAAAAATGATATAATTATTATTATTATTATGATACGACTGATATAATTTAATATCTGATGGTTGAATTTTGGGTTTTAGAACATGCAGAACTTTTTATGAAGAATAACTGTTTTTTATAAAATCAATAATAACAAAGTTTTCCATATGTAGCCAACCTACGCGGACACGGTGTATATTGAATTATAACCTGACAATTGTTTCGATAGCTACGCTGTCATTATCAAAGGTACTATGAATACAAACCAACTCGTCGCTAAGGTAAATACAAAAAATAGATAACTAGATAAAAAATAATAAGAATTAAATATGTAACACTTCCAGTAACGGAGAATTACTGAGCTCAATCTGTTCATTCATTAAAGGCACTCTCAGTTTATGTTTGTATATCTCAAAAGCTTCGAAAATGTTTGTTACTACAACAATGTAGGAATTTGATGTTATTTTGGGGAGTCATTGTGTGATTCTGTTCTAAAATGTAGTTGGCGTAATTAGATTTTTCAAGATGTTTATTTCTGTAACACCGCACGTGGTCTTTATATCTTATGTCAAAGTTTACCGCTTGAATTGTTATTTTTATAGTTCGGTACAGATTGGACAGACGACAAATTTATTCGAAATTTTGATAATTAATCCCCAAAATAACCAAAAAGCTCTCAAGATATACAAACACAAACTCAGAGCAGCTTTAATAAATGAACAGATTGAGCTCAGTAATTCTCCGTTGCATTTGCATGTTTTTTCTGCTTATAGCAAACATATGCAGAGTTATATTTCTACATGTATAAGCCACATATGAATCACATATGTCAATTTGAAAGTGCATATAAATACATATTTAGGTGTTTTTTATAAATACATGCATATTTTAGCATTTTTGAACGAGTGTGCATATTTTACCACTTTTTGAGCGTTTTACATGCTTTAATTATGAAATTTTTAATATTTTTTAAATAATTTTAGCATTTTAGACAACCAACCAAGGGCGGCTTAGTTGAGTCTAGGGAAAACCCATAATTTAAGCTTATTGTTAAATACTAGGCTTTAAAATATTTTACTGCCTTAACCATCTGTGTACTTGTTAATATTTTCTAAGAAAGAAAAAGTTTCAACTAAAATTTAAATACTTACATATATAATATATTGGTATTGTGATAAATAGGTATTAGAAAATTCCAAAGATCCTTTGACAACTTCCTGTTCATAGAAAAATTTGCCTGTACTTTTGTTTACTAATCTTGTAATCTTTCAATTAAGACAGTTCAGAAATTGCAAACTGCATTTCAGTTTGAAATTTTAGAGTGTAAAATATGGGTAAAGAAAAACGGTCTGTGTCTGTTACAATTCGAAGGAATTCAGTGTTCTTACAACTGACGATAAGGTGTTGTATTGTACAGTGTACGACGATAAAGTGACTGCAACTGAGTGACAACAATAAAGTAAACACAGATAAACAATAAACAATAAACTGACTAAAGTGACTGAAATAAAAAAAACAAACATTGTTACCGGGGTACCTTAATAATTCGCGCGGTGAGTTCGGCAAATCGATCGAATTTAATAAAAAACTATGTAGTGCATTAGTGGCTGCAGATATCCCGTTAAGTAAAATTAATCACTCAGCATTTCGTAATTTTCTGGAAGAAATTTCAAATACCCGACGAATCTACACGCAGGAAAAATTATTTACCTCGTTTATACGAAGAGACCATAAAATCAATTAGAAAACATGTAGCGAATAACTACATATGGGTTTCCATTGACGAATCTACTGACACTACTGGAAGGTGCGTAGAAACTTCATTTCCTTCGTTTTGTTAGTAAAATTTAACTAGTTAAAGACAGCAGAGCAATTTACGGATGTTTTATTTTCTATTTGGTTAGTTACATATTTAATAACAACTATATTTTTGCTTGATTAAAATATAACTTTTTTTAAATAACTGTTTTGCGCTAATTTTTTGTAACAGACTAATTATGTAGTTCGATAAAATAAAAATTTTTGTTTTCAGATACGTGGCTAACGTTATAATGGTCGTTTTAAATTCGGAGAGCAATCCCAAATCCTATCTATTAGCAATGGCCGTTTTCAAGAGCACCAATCATTGTTCTGTGGCAAAATTGTTTAATGATTCGATGGCTATTTTGTGGCCGGACGGCATACAGTACAACAAAGTACTCCTGTTCGTCACCGACGCGGCACCGTACATGATCAAGGCTGGAGCAGGCTTACAAGTTCTGTACGAAAAAATGATCCACTTAACTTGTCTTGCCCATGCAATGCATAGGGTTGCGGAGAAAGTGCGGGAAATATATCCTAACGTAAACTCTATAACTTCAGATGTGAAAAAATTTGTTTGTAAAGCTCCATATCGCATACAAATATTTAGGAAAACCGCTCAAGAAGTGCCTCTCCCACCTGATCCTGTAATAACAAGGTGGGGTACTTGGCTTTCTGCAGCAGAATATTATGCAACTTATTTTGATTTTATAAAGCATTTGTAAATAAACTTAATAAACACGATGCACTATGCATACAAAGCGCACAGGATGCTTTTAATATTAAGGAGGTGAGGGCAGAATTATTGTCTGTTTTGACAAATTTTGTGCGTTTAGCTGAAGTAATTCAGAAATTAGAAAGTCAGGGAAATTCATTAGATGAATCTCTTGAGCATGTAAAATTGTTAGGTGTTATTTTGAATAAAGTAAAAGGGCCAAAGTGTTTGACTATAAAACAAAAATTTAAATCCGTTATAGACAAAAATCCTGGTTTTCACTTAATTAAAAGCATAAACGATGCATTATCTGGCCAAGACATTTTAGACGAGCTAAAACATTATTCGCTTGTAGAATTAAACAATTTTAAGTATGCCCCAATTACGTGTTGCGATGTGGAACGGAGTTTCTCAAAATATAAAACAATATTTAGGGATAATTGTGGTCATTGTGAACTGTAACGCTCTATGTTTAGAAAATATAATTAATGAAATTATTGCATAGGATGTCTAATTAAAATAATTTCTGTAAATAAAATGTAAATAACGCTAAACAGGTGTTTTTTTAATAATGAAAGTGCATATATTTATTAAAAATTTCTAATAAACGCATATTTCATGATTTTTAAGTGCGTATTTCACGTTTTTATAGTGCATAAGTGCATGCATATTTCAGCATTTTTAAGTGCATACAAATCCTATACCTACTTATTATATTTGTTGTGTTTCTGGAATTAAACTCATAAATACATATTATACCATGTACTACTTAATTAAATTCTAATAAAAGAAAATACTCTATTGGTGAAGAATAATTACAGTAACATTAATGTTACTCTAGTTCTTCCAATCTATACATTTTTCTATGTACTTCACGCGTATATTTAATTTGTATTAAAAAAATATTACTACGGGTAATATTCAAGAAATTATTCCCAAGAGAATGTTTGAACATTCATTTTAATATTGGTGAAAATGTCCTCAAAAACAGTTGGAAAATATAAATAGGTAGATAGACGTTATCTTTACTTTTCTAAGAAGCTATTCTTTAATATTCCATTTATTTAGCTTACATCCTATTTAAATTTACGTTTTTATTCATAAAATTTTTTTTATTTATCTTTAGTTATCTTTTAAAGCGACTGAGGGTCTATGGGGATCAGTGGCAGAATAAACTAACTAAACAGTATCAATTTTATTTTAAATTGTTTTTAGATATCAAATTTAAAACAGAGAAAAGGAGGAGTAGCCAGTCCCCACGTTTCTAACATTAGGGACTGACTTAAACCGACGCAAAGCGAAAAGAAAAATTTTAATGAATCTGTGTTTGAAACAGCTTAAAATTCTAGAATTCTAGATTTGACTAATCTGTACTTGTAGTCAAACCTACAATACTAGAATTTAAAAATGGTAAAAATGGCTGGTATTTAAAAATAAGTTTATATTTTACGAGATTAAAAAAAGGTTTGATGTAAAGGCCGTCCATTTTCCATCCTAGCAACTCGTCGGAGAACAATACCGACCAGCTGCTCGTTCTTTTTCCGTACTTTCATACGCTTATCCTATGAATCAAGACTTATTTGTGAAAAATCTCAAATTATAATTGATTTTTAGGATAGACTAGAACATATACCGTAGATCGCATAAAAGTGGATCAATACTAAACAAGGATTTCCGGCAACAATCGAACAAACAGGAAACAATTGTCGCCTAGCAACCAGGATCTCAATCCAAAACCGAAATAAACAATCCACCTCCATACAATTCGCCTACAGTATACTAGTGTAACGAATGGAAAACCCCTATATGCCGTCATCGAACATTCTAGATTCTGGCGGCAAGATGTATGATACATCAACACCTGCATGTATGATTCATCGGCGTGAGTCATCGACGGCTGCACAAAAAAATACACCAACTAGTCTCATCCAGTACGTGCCAGAACGTTTATATGGGGAGATATAAATTGACGTCGCGGGTAGAAGAGAGTTCAGTTAGTATTCAACCGGTGAATTAAAATGTGCTTTAATGAATGAATGAGTGAATATTAGTGAATAAATAAATGTTATAAATGAATGTTGTATTAAAAATAAATAGCCTACTGTAAGTTTGTAAATATCTAGCATTTAAGTTCGTTAAATAGTTTATAATTATAGTGTTTTTAGTTAGTGTATGTAAATAATATCTCTCTTATGAATAGACGATTAAACAGCATTTTTGTGATTATTTTAAAAAGAACGTTACAATAGTATACTAAACCTAAAAAGATCTAATAAACGTCCAGACCTAGAGCATTCTACATAATATCTGCAAGCATTAAAATAAAACAGTATAAATAAAAATAAAACAGTTTTTCTCAAAATTATTTTATACAATGTTTCACAAAGAGCCCACCTGTACTTCAATTTCACTAATTAGAAAATAAGCCATATAGTTATATTTTATTTTTTAAATTTTAGACGCTGATTCTTTAAACGGAAATTTATTCAGTACGTTAGAAATATAATAAAATTACTAACTGGGTCATCGGTTTGGGTGGCATAGCCATGAAGATCTCGTCTACTCTTCCTATAGAGCAGTGGTGGCGAACCTATGACCCGCGGGTCAGACACTGACCCACGAAGGCTTTTTAAATGACCCACGCGTTGATTTTTATAAACTTATTTTTTATATCATAAAAAAGAAAACAGACAATCAAAAATATTAAAAAATTAAAGTATAAATATCTAATGTCGAATTTAAAAAAAATATATTTCCAAGCGGACGTTGGCTGACTGATTTTCTATCATTTCTTATTTTAAGAAACTATCTGAAAATAACTAACAGATTTCACATTAAATATACTTTTATCAACTTTATTATACATACACATATCTGTAACTATATTTCATAATATATATGTGCTTTTCTTTATTCCTTGTTCATTCAAATACTCAGTGCAGAGGCGCCACTGGGCATGGATTGATATTAATTTTTTGACGTCGACCTTTAGTTTTGTTCTTCACTTGCAAAAGTAAAAGTTGTAAAACAAAAAGAAAACTTAAACCTTTTTACAGGATTTTAAAAGTGAGATCCAAAAAAGGGTCAACTGTCAAGCTTTCTCTGTTAACAAATTTTCGGTATTTCCAAATTATTTACACCATTTTTACCCCCTCCCTTCAAGTGACGCCACTTAGTTAGTGACCCACGGGTTGGTATTAAAACAAATAATGAACAAAATTTGACCCACTTATCAAAAAGGTTCGCCATCACTGCTATAGAGTATAATGCCGCATGCTGAGCAAAACGGTCCGGACCGAAGTAAGATTGAGCCTCGATCCAGGAAAAGATTTTTCGACTCCAGGAACAATCTCATTACCTTCATGTTGGTGCCCATAATCAAATTAAACTGAAATTTACTGGGACATACTATAATGAATCTTTATACTAGAAGTCAAATACAATCTTCCTTGAGGTCTAGTATGATAGAGATGATAGCGTGATAGCGAAGTGTGAATCTAAGGTAATAGAGGTTTGCAGACACAATTCGCAGTCATCTTGTAACGTCCTCAATACAGGATTTCCTTTCATATTTAGATATAAAACTAAGCCTAAATACTTGATTTTGAAAACGTTGTGTAAATGTTTACTTAAACAGTTAACTAGGCTGATTTCAAACTATATAAACAATTACTATATCATAGAGATTGGGTATATCAGATAATTCATGCGTTTTATAGAAGTTTTAAATATAATTAATTCAGTTGTCTGTGCATTTAAAATTTGTTTATTATTGTGAAACCACGATCAAAGCTAATTGATACCTGTTTTCAAATCATTGATATGATTCACATCAACAAAAACGTTGTTATTCAGAATAGTATTATTAATATAATTTACATAAATATTAAATAGAAATGGGCCCAGTATTAATCCTTTAGTGACTCCATAAATTGTTTCATTCGTGAACTGGAGAGAACCAAAAAACCACACCGACGACTGTTATTTTTGTTATGTGGTATTAAGAGTCATGACACATGAACTCTTAAATATATTAACTATTCCATTCTTCAGTCGGCAACGAGACCAGTTCCACATGATGCACCTAAAGCATTGCAGTCAAGTGTTAATTCTGAATCTTTAACAGATGCAGAAATTGACATTTTTGAACCATTGAATCATCATCATCTCAAGAAAAAACTCTGAACTGCAGTAATTCTCTCAAGTCGAAGTAGATAACTTAGTCGGAGATTTAGAACTTTCAAAAGATCTTTTCAAGATTTTAGGAACCCGGCTAAGCAAAACCAAATTATTTGCTCCAGGAACAACACCTTTTTCGTATCGTATAGTAATATAGACAACAAACAGTGAAAAGAAGAAGAAACAGATAAAGGAATTATGTGTGTTATTTTCTATTTTTTCTGTGATTTTTGTAATTCGTTTGTTGCCTTTTCACTTTTGTTTCTTACCCTAAATGCATATAAATATCCCTATTTTTTGTATTGTTTTACTATTTTGTTTAAAAACCTAAATAATAAATAAATATAAAACATTTATTTGGTACGCAAGAGAACGGCCATCTACTTGCAGAGCCGTCTCAGTCCCGAGCGTTGGTAACTTTTGGAACTATTCACTATAATAAAAGTTCGGATAGTTAAAAGTAATGAAAAGCAGACAAATTTTACAAATATTAGGCGATGTCCTGATGGTAATTGCTTATTTCTAGGGTCATTCCATGCGAAATCGATCACTAAAATAGGTCGATCTCACAGATTTCAATGAAAATCAATTATGAGGAGTAATTAACTAAAGAACATAACTTTCATTCATCAATTTGCTAGATTACCCAGAACTTCGGAAATATTTAAACTGAAAAAATTATGAAAACTGCTTGCACGTCTTTAAAGAAATATAAATATCTCGAGAAGTATCCATCCTAGAACCAATATTTTTTTATATATTGCACGCAAGAAGACGGGCTTTCTGGACGGCTGCGTAATTTTTTGTTACCAAACGTATTTTTATTTTTTTCTAAACGAATTATTTGAAAAATGCAGAAAAATCGGTGTGGTCACATTTGTAGAAATCTGAAAAAAATTGCACAGATTCTTTGAACATTTCTGTATTTAAATTCAAAGTGGCAAGCTGAGCTTTTTAATAGTTTTGCCAGGATAAATTTTCAAAGACCGCGTTGCAGGCAGCCACCTATTGTTCTATAATCGCGGATATTCTATATTATTCTAGTAAGTAATAATACGGTCGATATTACCAGCGGATTGTCTTAACTAATGTACGTAAGATAAATGTATATCTGTGTAGATATGATTATACCTACTAATTAGTTAATTACTTATGTATTTAAATCGATTTCTTCGGGTGTGTTATTTAAAGCATTTTTCTTACGGCCGTCAAAGACGCTAAAATATTATAATGCAATAGCTTAAATACAATTTTTGTTTACAGAAAATGAGTTCTTTTTGATCCTAAAAAATAAATGTTTACTGGATTACATTGGGTGCTATTGAAGGTAGCAACTAGCAACCATTCACCAGCTTACGTTGTATTATGTTATTAAAATCCAGTCATCGGGCTAGTGCCAAATTTATTACCATCAAACACTGCCGACTAAACTATAGGTATATTGCAAATTCAATATTTAAACTTGTGGCACATCATCCACTCCAAAATTATCATAACATCTTAATTAACTCACTTGTACCATAAATAACTATTACTGATCTCTATTGTAAGTTCCGATGTTTAATAAGGTCAGTTGCGGTAATTGCAGCGATGTGGTAACTGAAACTTTGCTTAATAAAAGGTACAGCAAACGCATCATAAATTGGCGAGAGCCGACGCATGCCGAAAGTACGATCGGCTTCCCCTCGTGTAGTATTTGCGAATGTTGCACTGTTCTAACAGTGGCGTAGACGCGTAGGGCGCCTTATTTTATTTGCTTGCTGTATTTCAAACGAAATATTTCTAGCGGGACTGCCAAATTCCAAAGTAAATATTTTCATAAAATAAAATCATAATTTAGCTAATTGCACTCACTGAAAAAGTGAAATGAAACCATATTATAGATATTTAAATTAAATTTTCAATAATAAATAATAATGTTACAAAAAATATTTTGACTACATAATTATACCTATAATAGAGAAAAAGAAAGTTAATACGAGTGGTACTACAATAACGATCATATAATAATTTAAAAAAAAATAAATACAATAGGTATCTACAATTTATGTTACATATTTTAACCGCTATCCTCAAAATCAGTTCCAAAGTCGGAATCCGAATCTTCGTCATTTACACTAATTGTAAGTTGTTCGGTTCTAACGTCTATTATTTGTTCATTTTGCAAATAATTATTTTCACTTTTTATCACGTGTTCACAACGGCTCACCCAATCTTCTAAAGTTACAGAAGAAAACTCGTTTTCGGCTAATTTCCACGCATCATTTTATTTAAATGTAGTATTTTTTTAGCAACGTTGTTTTTAACTTGTGCCCAAATTAATTCTATTGGGTTCAAATCTGGGTGGTACGGTGGAAGGCGCAGTACAGTATGGCCATTAGCATTGAAAATGGCATCAAATTTGTACTGAATGTACTGCTTTTTATGCCTTTTAATTATATCATATAACTGAGGTTTTAGCATTTGAGGTGAAAATGTTATTTTTTTCAGTAAGCCAGGAGACCATATCTGCTTTTTTAGAATTGCTATTAGGAGCACGGTTTATTTGTACATTGTGATAAGGCGCGTTATCTATCACAACAACCGACTCTGCTGCCAAATTAGGTATTAATTTTTCCGTGACCCATTTTTCATAATTTGATGAATTTATTTCATCATGGTAATCTCCTGACTTACTTCCAGATTTAAAAATGTTGAGGCAGTTTGGAATAAAACCCATGCTTCCACCTGCATGAATTATAATTAAGCGTTCCCCTTTTGAAATATTAGCAAGTAATCCATTATTACTGTCGTCACTCCAACTTTTTGATATAGTGTGCCCACTATGGATGTACGTTTCATCTAAGAAAACAATAGGACGCTGCTGTTGGCGAAAAAACTTAATTTTATTTAAATAGTCTATTCTTAAAGCACGAATTTCACTTTTTTCAATTAATAGTTTACGATTATTTTGAGTACGGCGCCACTTAAACCCCAGCTTCTTTAACACTGTCGGAAGAGAAGACACTTGCCCCTGCCACCCCAAATTATTGCGAAGTGTTTCTTGTAAAGCAGGAAGCGTAACTCTGCAATTTTCTGTTTTATGGAAATTATAGATTATACGACGAAAATCAACCAACTAATAATGTTCAAGTGCGGTCACGTTACACACGCGACTTCGTTTTTTCCAGGACTTTTAAACAGTTTATCAGTCTCAGATTCAGGCAAGGTGTTACCTTCCTTAATAATCCTTTCGATAGTCCTTACGGATACTCCAGTAGCACTTGTCACTTTTTCTTTAATTCCCTTCATACACTGATCTTTGTTTTGAGATTTTATCCATTTGTAAACGTTAAAAGCCATTTCGCGCGCTTGACTGTGAAGAGTCTTTCCTCGTAAAGTTGACGACATAGTTATAAAACTGATAAACTAAATTACAGATCGGCTGTTTCAAACAGCTGGTACTATTACTTGCAGTAACAATAATGCAATGTGCCTTAAAATCCATTTTTAACGCTATATCTATCTCATTACTTAAATTTCCCAAAAGAGAAAGCATAGTTAACGATTATTATCAAATCAGAGTTACTCATACTACCTATTAACATTCCTCGAACAGTATTTGACTCGCTTATGCAAATTATACATTACTGTATATTTATTTGTTTATTGTCGAGATCCGGTCATTCTTGTGGGACTGTTTTCTAACTCATATTTTTAAGAAAATGAACGCAGTCTGCTCCGCCACTGCTTAAATCTCACTCGGTTCATGCCAGTGCGCAACCAAAGCTCTCGCCAATTTATGTTTCGCGAACTGTAATTACCTGAATTTTTATCGACTATACCCTATACACTATTCCGATTTAGCTACGATAATTCCTGAACTATTCCTACAACAGCCCATTTTTAGGGACATTTTAATTAATATCCTTAGAGTGTCCCAGTTACCCAGAGCATATTATAAAGTAATGTGAATATAAAATATAGACGGGTTCCATATGGGTAAAATATGGTTCCATTTACCCCAATCTATTGGGTGATTGGAACCACCTAACATGTTTTCTTTTTATATAATTTTTAATACAGTAGTTGGCATTAGAGCTGCTTTATTTTTATTTTCTTTTGGAAAATATATTAAAGATATTATAAAAAAAGTCCTAAACTTCATGATAAAATGTTAAAAAATAAGAGTTTAAAGCAAGATACTTGTAAAGCTATGACCCAATTACCCCAACTGACCTTAAAACTTAAATTTAAAAAGCTGTTGCATTATATTTTAGGGTCTTTGACAGCATCAAGAAAAATACTTTATGTATCACACTCGAAGAAATCGATTTAAATATATAATTAACTAATCACTAGATATAATCATATTTTAATCTGTTAATCTCAATGGAATAAGTCTTATACAGTTTTTTTATAAATCTCGTTTATTTTATTTGCCAATATTTCGAAGAATATTTTTTCTTCATTTTCATCTAGTAGCAATTATTTTTATTTTTAAAACAAAAAAGTTCCCACAAAAAATTTGAATTTTAGACATGTTTTAATTAAAAATTTTATTGTTAGTATTTTAGTGTTTATAATTATTAGGACTAGTTTTAGTTTAATATGTCGTTAATTTTTGTAAGTATTTTTAGATATGTTAATTGTATATTTTGCTCATTTCTAATTTGTTTCGTAGTGCCTTGAAAATGAAGAAAAAATATTCTTCAAAATATTGGCAAATAAAATAAACAAGATTTATAAAAAAAAACTATATAAGGCTTATTCCATTGAGATTAATAGATTAAAATACCGGGTGATTTTTTAAATTTCTGATCTAGTAAGTCGTGATTTTTACGCCGTATCGAAGGTCACCGAAACGTAGGGCGTAGCGTTGATCACACTGCTATTCCAAATGTCATTTATGTGACAAATTGACTACTTACTTTTACATTTATTAAACAAATTGATAAATATTTAAACAGTGATCATTTGCGAAACATGCTTTTACCAAAGTGTGCATTTTATTGCGAGTTTAAGTGCAATTTCGATGTGATTATTGACTTGAGAAGTTTAGGTTATGGTTACAACTCGCTTCAATTTTTATTCCTTGGATTTAAGAAATAGCAAGATTTATTCACAATTATAACAATTTACATTGTTAACACAATATTTATTCAAAATTTACAACAACTGTTGGAAATGTTGACCTTCAGCATCTATACACAAATTAACTCGGCGCTTCATATTCTCGAACACTCTAATAAGCACTTCTGGTGAAATCCTTGCACATTCTTGTCTGATTCTTTGTTTCAAGTCATCAATTGTGTGTACTGGTTCTTTGAAAATGGTGTTTTTTAAAGTCGGAAACAAGAAATAGTCCAGGGGCGTCAAATCTGGTGATCGAGGTGGATAAATATTCTCGGTGTGGTTGCTGATTAAACGGTCGTCATAATATTGTCTTAGGTAATTTAAAGTTGTATGGGCTGTGTGTGCTGTTGCTCCATCCTGCTGAAAGTAACCATCACGTAACTCTTCAGGGTCAAGTTGATTGATGAACTGTCCTAAAATATTTTGATACCGCTCAGCTGTGATAGACTCTTCGAAAAAGATGGGTCCAATTAACCGTCTTCGTGAAATGGCCACCCATATTCCAATTTTTTGAGGGTGTAAAGGCGATTCTCGAAAAAAATGGGGATTTTCTGCACTCCACATCCGCATATTTTGTGAGTTTACATACCCCGAAAGATGAAACCAAGCTTCGTCACTAAAGAAACTCAAGTCCAGAAGATCATTATCCATTGTCCGATTGAAAAAATTACAATAGGATATCCTTTTCTCATAATCTGGCGGCAGAAGTTCTTGATAAACCTGCATTTTGTAGGGACGCATGTGCAGGTCTTTTTTAACAATTTTTTGACATGTGCTGTAAGATAAGTCCACTTGTTGTGAAAGTCTTCTTAAGGACGTATGAGGGTCATCTTCCATTATTTGTCTTACATTTTCAACAGTTTCAGGAATTCGTTTTGTTGGTCTGCCACTTCCAGTTTTTCGCTGAACACTGCCAGTTTCTCGGAATAGATTCACCACATAAGACAGAGTCATGAGAAAATTTGCCTCTATCACCGCAAGATCTGGAAATTTTTCTTGAAACTCCCGAAGACATGCTCCGGCTTCATACACCCATTGACCATTAACTTGATGACCATTACGAAAGTAAGCTTCGATCATAAATGTTTTTTGTTCCTGTGTGAACACCATTTTGTTGTGATGAAAAACACTCCAAAATAACGTTGAAAACTAAGCGTTCAATCACAAACGAAAGGTTAGTCTTGAAAAAGACTGATTTTTGATAATAACCGAGATAATAACTGGCGAAACGGAATTCAAAACACGAGGAAACAGTGAAGCACAAAAGACGGCAAAAGCGAGAACAACACTGGAGTAGGTTATGTTTATGTCAACATTTTTGAAATCTGACAGTTGTGACAAATCGAACGATTCAAACTACGCCCTACGTTTTCCGCATCTTTTGTTTTAAAATTATGTCATGGCTTTCTAGATCAGAAATTTAAAAAATCACCCGTATAATTAAAAAAGCCATTAATTAAAAGTCTACAATATAATCATATGTACACATTTAATCATTTATCTTATGCACACTAGTTTTAGTTAAGACAGATCTCTACGATTATGGATCGAATAGTTACTAACTAGAAGGTAGCGAATGCGGCTGGCTGTGAACAATGCTTCGCCGGCTGCCTGCAACACGGTCTTAGAAAATTCGTCCTGCCAAAACTATTAAAACGTCCAACTTGCCATTTGGCATTTATATACCGAAATGTTCAAAGAATCTGTACAATTTTTTCAGATTTCTAAAAATGTGACCACACCGATTTTTCTGCATTTTAAAAATATTTCGTTTAAAAAAGAATAAAAATACGTTTGGTAGCAAAAAATTACTCGGCCGTCCAAAAAGGCCGTCTTCTTGTGAGCAATATATAAAAAAAATATTTGTTCTAGGATAAATATTTTTTGAGATATTTATATTTCTTTAAAGACGTGCAAGCAGTATTGATGATTTTTTCAGTTTGAATATTTCCAAAGTTCTGCGTAATCTAGCAAATTGATGAATGCAACTTATTTTCATTAGTTGATTACTACGTCATAATTGATTTTCATTGAAATCCGTGAGATCGACCCATTTTAGTGATCGATTTCGCATGGAACGACCCTAAAGCTGTTTCATTTAGTGCTTGGACAAAAAAATCATCCTGAGATACTTTTGCAAGTTATTGCAGGTGCTAAATGCTTAGAGCGATTATTATGTAGATTTCGTTATTGGTGATCAAACTTCGATAGTGAATACATCGACCATATTGAACTTTATTGTATAGGTGAACTATTATTTACTAATCTATATATTTAAAACACGGTTCATTTTTGTTCCACTTCGTCTACAAATTCTGCAAGACCGATTTGCTTTATTCTTTTTTATATTAAAGTTTTGACTCGGTAGAGTGAGTCAACACTACTTCTTATTTTTATTTAATTTTTATATCTTTAAAACCGTTCTTTTTTGTAGTGTGTGGAGTTTTAGCACTGTGATTGTTTTAATTATTTATATTTTTAACTTAAAAACATTATTTGCAATCGCTGCATTAGCCCGACTATCCACTTACCGCGCTTGCTTCGCGTTTTGGAACTAATCATCCTCCCTATACCTGCTTACTATGCCACCAACATATTCCATATCTTTGTCTGTCTCTGAATGTGTCAGTTTTTTCGAAAGTTTTAAATTTTGACTGCAGATTGAGATATTTGATGAAAAATTAGAATAAAAACTAGAGTTTTATCTCTTAAGAGACATGCAGAAAATGACCGACAAGATCTAAAAATCTGCTATATTGTATATAGGAATATGATATATGAATTCAATATAGAATTTTATGGTAAGAATGGGTGAGTATTTGAGTAATTTGGGAGAAAAGTTAACAGGAGTTAATGCGAAGGGGGAAAGTCAGAGAGAGAGAGAGAGATATGTCTGCGAGAGTGGAGGCAATTATGTGGGAGAAATAAGTAGGCCGGAAAAAGGAGTAAGACGGCGGTAACAAAGGGAGGAAGGGAGGGTAAGTCGGGGATGTTTGTTAAATAACGCGTTTAAAAGTTCGTCTGAAATGGTAAGTTTAGCATTTTAGCATTTTCAACTGTTTTTGTTCGATTGCGTTTATTTAATAAATGTTAATAGTAAATAATCACTCAAAGTTAAGAAACTTGGTATATTAAGCATATGATATATGAATTCAATATAGAATTGTATGATAAAAATGGGTGGGTAAGTCGGGGGAGGAGACCGAGGGAGAATTAGCCGGAGGGGGTAAGTCAGAGAGGGATATAAGTCGGGGAGGTGTAAGCCGGGAGAGGGGAGGTAATTCTGTAGAAGAGATAAGTAGGGGAGGGGTAAGCCGGGAAAAAGAGTAAGACGGCGATAACTAAGAGAGGAAGGGAAGGTAAGTCGGGGGTGTTTGTTAAATAACGCGTTTAAAAGTTCGTCTGACAGTAGTAAGTTTAGTATTTTCAATTGTTTTTGTTCGATTGGGTTTATTTAATAAATGTTAATATTAAATAATTACACTTGGAAACCCGAAGGATTGTAACCACACACAGGCCTGTGTTAGCTTATAAACTTTAATTATTAATTTTAAATAACAAACTTATATGACAATAAAATATTCCAACAAACTGTAGCTCTATAAAGAGCTGTTTTGTAAAATAAAAAACAGACGAAAACGAAATAATGCAAATACTTACTCGTTTATTAAGAATTATGATCATATTCATCGAGATAAATTATTTCAGCCGCTCCAAAATGCAGCCGTTAGTATTTACTAATTTAATCAATACCATATATCAATCCCATAAAGTATAGTAATAGTTTATATAGTAAGGGTTTACTTACAGCATTGGTAAGTGGTAACTACATTAACGTAGTTAATATAAAGACACCATTCTAAACTGTTTCAAAATAGGCAAAGCAAAGGAATTACTTATATTTGTATTCACTTACGGCTGCCACCATGTCATTGGTAAAAACCATCGTTTTGTACGTTATCTTAACGGAGCCGCTAAACAAATTTCATTTGTACTATACTTGCAGGTGTAAATTATGGACACTATTACCAACCCATTAAGAATACATTAGCACAACACTTTGTTATAAAGTTTGTTTTGTTAAATTAATTAAACCATGATAAATGTATACTTTATAAGTGTCCATCAACGGTCAAATGGTCACTTTTAGTAAGTATCATTGATCGCGTGATGTATTATACCACAGAATATCTAAATGTTGCCATTATAATAAATCACTAGGCAAACAACACTTTTTGTAGATATTAAAACAGAAAGATAAAGGGGGAAATTATGCACATATAGATTTACATTTACATTTTTTCACAGCACTTTTCTGCACTTTATTCATACATTATTTGTTCATTAACAATAATCTTTTGTTTTCATGTTAATTTAAAAGAAACAGTAATAAAAGAATGTAGCTTTTTCTTTTATGCTTATTAGTTTAGTTAAGAAGTGCGAAAAAATAAAATGTTTCAGCACAAGGCGCCTGACAATAAAATTACATATACCTATACATAAAACAAACTAAAGTTGAATCACCTAGAGATTGAAATATTGTCGCGTCGGCGTCGGTTAGTTTTGGCGTCGTGGTTTTCAAACTCATTTATAGAATTCATTTAAGGACTTTAACCCCTTCAAGACCGTATTGGTTACAAGTGCTCCCAGACTGTTCTACCCGTCATAGCTTTATGAAACTTCTTTTGTATCCAACTTTTACGTCTTTTATCAGTTTTGTCTATAAATTTCACGTAGTTATAGATATGGATAGTGTCCGCTGACTACACTAGGTAACATAGTGGGATATCGAGACCCAATAATCTTTACAATGGTATTATCAAGCTTTTTATTATAGCCACTTAAATATGCAAGAGGTACAAAGTTTAAAATACGACATCGTCAGAAAGCTGTTTGCCTTTTCGTTGGTCTTACCAGTAAATGAGATTTTGTTTGTGATCCTCTACTGTAACGACATATATGCGAACTCAGCTAAAGTAAACGGTGGTCTAATAGTCTACCCAAGAATATTCATTCGTAAAAAATTTTATATCAAACGATACTGCCCAATTAGCAGAAAATATAGGCAAATGATTGGAGCAATATTGAACCTACATTGCATAATTGGGGCAATATTAGCATGATTTAACCAATACTGGTTTTTGAGAATATATTTTAACAATCTTGTGATAGTAATCGCGGAATATTTAAATGCATTATTTACTATAAAAAAAACTGTATTAACTCCTGTTAATGTTATACTCCTCAAGATAAGTAAAAATCTAAAATATTATATTTTAACTCAAGTAGTTCTTGAATTTTGCCCTTCTAAAGTGTACAAGAATGAGCGATTTTGAGCGCGTTGGCGTTTATAACTTTTGATAGAAATACGATAAAGAAATGAAACAAAAACTGTTTTAAAGTCCATTATTTGGGCTTTAAAATGGATGGCATGTTGCATGGCATGCTTTAATATATAAAAAAAGTATATTTGGACCCTGAAGTTTTTGACCTAGAATTTTTCAAAAAACATATGATTAAAAATTCTGAAAAATATTGGACAAAGAGTTACATATCTTTTAAATACATATGTGTGCCAAATTTCAACTTGGGATCTGAATGGGATCATTACTAAATTATTTTAACAAAATAGCAATGTTCAGCATTTTAACATAAATATATTTTTCAACATTGGGAATATTAGTTTTGTTTTATGAATGATTACACAGGCCCACAAAAGAAAAAAAGTTTTGTAGTTAAAAGGTGAGGTACCATACCGTCTGATTTTTGGTGTGCTGAAAACGAATCCGGGGTCAGAATTGACCCATCACCCAAGGATTTAAACATAACCTCAAAAAGCACCTCAAAAAACCTTTAAAATACATTTAAAAAAATCCTTCGGTGATGAGTCAATCCTCACCCCGGATTCGTTTTCAGCACACCAAAAAGCATACGGTATGGTACCTCAACTTTCAACTACAACACTTTTTTTTATTTTGTGGGCCTGTATTATTCTTTGTTCTGAGTAATTACTTACAAAAAAATCTGGGCCAGATAAAACGTTAATTAACCAATTCCTACAAGCAGATTTTAAGCAAAGTAGATCTAAATACAGCAAGTTATCAGCATTAGCATCCAGTATTTTACATCACTTACTATGCATCAAATTAAAATTTTCTTAATTGTGTCGTAGTGATTTTAATTTGTTATCGTTGATAACAATTTGTACGTGTTCTGATAATACTGAAAACCTAGGATATTTTATTTAGGTAACGTTTCGCAAATAATTATTATAAGAATTTTTAAAACTCACAGGAATTTGTTAATTAATGTTTTATCTAACCCAGGTTCATTGTAAGCAGTTGCCCGGAACGGAGAATAATCATTTATAAAACAAAATGTTCCTCTAATGTTCCCAATATTAAAATAGTATATTGAAGAACGAGTTTCGTAAGGCAAGATTTATGATAATGATAATGATAAGATAATGATTTATGAAACGAGTTCTTTATGCTATTTCTTCTATTTTGCGCTTTTTATTCCCTTTTTAATTAAAATAATCGCAATTTCAAAATTTAGGAAATTTTGTGATAGTTGACAACACTGATGTGACAGTTGAGAATTCAAATTTTTAGAGTAAAGTTTTTGTCAATTTTCTGTTTTTTTTCAATTTTTTTCAATGCTACCACCAAAAACTTGGGCTATTAAAGCACTCAAATGAGCTATTAACGCACTGTCTTGGGTGTGTTAACAGTTTTATTATAGACGCAATATAGAAAAATAGTATATTAAAGAACGAGTTTCATAAGTCAAGATTTATTGCACAAAGTCTAAATTTAGAAAACGAGCCGCTTGCGGCGAGTTTTTTAAATGACGAGTGCAATAATGACTTATGAAACGAGTTTTTTATGCAATTTTTTCTATTTTGCGCCTTTTATACTGTTTTTAATTAAAAAATGCAATTTCAAAATTTAGGGGATTTTGTGGTAGTTGACAACACTGATGTGACATTTGAAAATTCAAATTTTTAGACTGAAGTGTTAGAGAGACGGGAGGGGGTTTTAGTGATTAAAGAAACTAATAAACCAATAATTATAATAAAATAAATAAAACACCTAATTAAATAAACGTTTGCAAGTCTATTCCATGAAAGCAGATGTAATTAATTTAAAAGAGACAATTAACTGAAATATTTGACCTGAAATTACAAACTAAAGTAGCTAACCTGAATAAGGAGTAATAAACTTAAAATCGTTAAAAAAAAGGGGAAGAGGATGGCTATTCCTTAGGGCGGCAGGATAATTTAAATGCAATATTTCATAAGTGTTTACAATAAATATTCGAACAATATTGTTTTATAGTATTCATTTTCAAATTATTGAGCCAATATTGGTGCATTATTGGCAGAATAACTGTAGCATTTTTCTTTTAAATATCATATAGCAATATTGAAAAAAAATTTAAATACTCAATATTGTTTTATAATATTTATTTATATTTATAACATTTTATTATATTTATTTAATTCGAATTGTCTTAGTAAACGATTAAAATTCTATCCAAGACAATAACTAAAACCACAAGGCCCAAAAAATCAAAACCAGGTTACTTCATAACTGCCAATAGTTATTGAAGCACACTTCAATAACTACCTGAAACATCAAAAACCGGACTTGAATGTTATTGGAAATTTAGGGAAAAATTAAAATTTTAAATAAAGAACAATTAACACTAGCCCTTAGGGAAGAGTGGTCAAAAATATCGCCAGAATATTGCCAAACATTTGTGAAAACGATGCCTAATAGGTTAAAAGATATTATTAGTATTACATACATTTTTGTAAACGAAAAAGAAACGATTCGTTACGCTTTGTATCCCTGATCGGAGAAAGCTAATTTCAAAGAACTCGGTTATTTAGGGTGGATGTTACAGGTTAAGAATTTACAGTTATTTTAAAATTTAACGCAACAAGTTCGAAATAAGTGTGTGAGCATGCGACTTCTTGATTTTGTTTAAAAATAAATTCGTAAGGGTTAACTTGTATGTGATGATTGAATATTGTCGACGGAGGGTAACATTTTGGTTATGTTTACGGAGCTTTTCCAGCGTTGAACCAGGACCAATGCTGTTATTTTGTGCGATAAGTTTACGCGCAGACATAAAAGGGTAGTTAGTGCATCGGTCAATACGTGGTATCAGGCTGTTTATTTTTTATTACAGAACTATTTTAACGGACGGAAAAGATGGAATATTTTAAGATTATTGTTCTTTCAGGTTAGATATTTTATTTTGTTTATAATTTCATTTAAATAAGTTTCCGTTTTTCTCTTATTGCCTGTTTTTAAAAATTAACATTTGATTTCTTTGAATAAACTTGTGTATTTGTGTTTATTTTAGTCTAACACCTTCGTGCAGTGTAGACGTATACTGCATCCTATTTTGATTGTGCGAAGAAGAAAGAAAACCACTCGTTATTTTAAATAAATTATATTACATTATCAAAGCTTATTTACAACTTATGTTTAACAAGATCGCAGGGTACATTGTCAGTCGAAGTACAAAACGTAACTAACTAACAAGACCCTTTTCTAGGGATGAAATCTATACTAAAACGCGACCATATGTATGTTTTCGGCATAAACAAAGAAAGCTAAGTTCACTAAGTTAACGCTTAGTTCACATTAGTTTACAAATTTCTGTAGCGGCTGGGTTACGCCCTGCTCGTAAATTAACACATCGTCCTATTCACGCTTAAAACAAATTTAAACCGACTTCCTAATACAAGGTGCCCAAGTAAAATAATATTCTAGAAATTCAGTCTTTTAAAACTATGCACATTTGCACTAAACAAACATGATGAGGTTTGGGACCATTTTAAAGAATGTTTGTAACGTAAAATACATGTTAATAATGAATCAACTAATAACATAAATAAAATATATTACGCCAAACAATTTGTGTATGTAGTTAGTTTTTAATTTTTTCTGTGTATTAATGATAAATATGGTTCAATTAACTCATTGTTTTTTATTTATATTACCTTTATTTTTATTGTTTTCCAATACACTGACAACATTATAAAGCAATATTTACAATCAGCATTGCGCCAATATAGCATACTATTATCGAGCAATGTTTACAGACCATATTGGACCAATAAAGTAGGATATTATTGAGCAATATTTAAAATCGACATTGCGCCAATATTGCAGAATATAATTAAGAATTATTTAAAAGCAGCATTGCACCAAAGCAGGATAGTTTTATTCAACAATGTTTAAAGTCCATATTGCATCAATACAGTAGAATATTACTAAGGAATATTTAAAATCAATATTGAAGCAATAAAGCAGAATGAATGTTCAAGTTTCTATATTCTGCCAATAATTGTTAGGAACATTGTACTATTATTTCCACAACTCCCAGTCAATATTACAACAATATTTTGTGCTACTTGCGTAAGATTACTTTAATGGGAAGATTATATTATAAAACCACCCGATTAAATCTGTTCCAATATATAAAAGATACACAATTTCGCCTCAACACCCTTAAACAGCTTGATGTTTAGGCCACATTAAATGGACTCGATAATTTTTTATAACGTTATTAGTTATATTAAAATTAGAAAAAATATTAAACAAACTTTTTGAAAAACTGGAATTATACCTGTTCCACGTCTGAAATTTGATAAAAATACATCACTTAAATGAAGAGAAAGGGAAGAGAAAACAAAGTATTTTACTATAGTATTATTTGAACATACTAATACCCAGAGTAACTTACAAGACTAAAACTGAAGCAGTTTCAAAACAACACATCAACCCATTATAAACTGTGCAAAACCTGGCTGGTCGACCAGCGGTGACGCACATTTTTCTAAAGTACACAGGTAGTAGTACAATTTACAGGACAAATAGAAACGCCACTGTTCAAGCAAATTGCGAATGAGTTACTGCGAATTATTGCTCAAAGTGTTATTTAGAACCATTAAGCATACCAAGGTCTGGTAAAAGGCATTTTGATAATATTCCTTAATAGGAGCTTAATAATAATAATTCTTGTTGCCAAAGATTTTTCGATAATGTCCCTGCAGACGTTTCAATTTGTTAGGATTAGTTGTTAGGATGCCACACAACAAAACTTTTTGAATTAGAAGAAAGGTGACACAGTTAAAAAACTAATGAATACTTAAACTTTTAAGGAAGAAGCAGCTATCTTCAAATCAAAAAAAGACCATAAATTCAGACTGCTGACCATGAAGCTGTAGTTTCTCTTTACCATAAATGTGTAGCGGATACACTAAATGAGATTCGGTTTTATACAAAAGATTCACGCACATTTCTTTGTTTAAAGGCATATTATCAGGTTCAACAGTGGATTGGTACTCAAATGAATCTATTCACTTTGGTATAAGAATTGTATTACGAATGACTGACACCAGCAGGCCCGGATTAACACTGAAGCCTACAAAGCTCGGACTTCAGGCGCCACGTTTTGGGGGCGCCAGCGCCAGACATGGTTTGCAGAATCGCAAATTCTTAGAAACGTCTGCGACTGAACCGCCGTTAGAATAAAATTAAATTGAAAACCTTAAATCCCTGTTTTATGATTTTATGATGAAATTTAAATACGTTTGTAGATGCAGGAATGCCATGCTTGTTGACCTAAGTTAATTGTGGCGTTATCGGTCTACCAGAGGTTACGCGTTATTATGTGAATGCACTTTAAGCGCTCAGCTGATCACTGTTTACTTTCTCCGAATAGCTATCGCGGCCGGAGTTTAGTTACTAGCCAATAAAGCCGGTTCTTCAAACCTGAACATGGTCGGAGAAATTGCACTTAACGAATTAAAAAGTCAAAAGTTGCCGCGCTTTGTTGTATGCATTGCTCAAGCTTCACTTTCCACCTCGTTGTGGCGCCTGATGTTGATATACCCTATACTGTATACTAAAAACCTTTAAGTAGAGTCTGGCTAATGCGTTGCCACGGTGCCCTGGCTTGTGGATTTTAACATTTTACTGTTAAATAATTTTTATAAACACACTGTCCACTGTCCAATTGATGTCAAGTTGTGAATATTTTTGTGCATTATTATTATTAAACCTAGAATTTATTGTAAGACAGAATGTCAAACCTGGTAACATTCAATGTCGCCAACATCGTTCTGGTGCTTTTGCTCCAGCGGCGAGATCACTCATCGCTGCTATTTGAACTATAAAGGGGCTATACTCTATACCAGCAGACCGCAACCATTGGGTCGTTACCCAATTTTGGGTCGCGAAAGTTTAAAAATGAGTTGTATAATTATTTATTTTTATTATATCATTGTTCATATGTTCTTGTTAAAAATATATGCTACAAGAAATCAGATCCTGTAATTTTAAGTACCCTCCACTTTATTGATATTTTTGGGTCGCTAGATAAAAAAGGTCACGGAAGGCTGAGCTATACTTCTCCAAAGTAGGACAGATTGACCGGACAACGCCGTTATATTATCGCTACTGTTTAAAAATAAAGGGGCTATACTATACACTTCTCCAAAGCAGGGCAGATCTGCCGGACAACGCCTTTATAGTATACTATTGACTGATGATATATCATCAAAAGGCGCAAGACGTAGAAGAGATTCAGGGCACCAAGGAGGTTAATTCGGGCCTAGATACCAGTGAAAATGAGTCCAACAGCAACACAAGACCATTTGTCAAAATCTGCAAAAATGGTTGCATCATATGTCAATGCGCTATCCGACAATGTGTATTTAAAATTTCATTTTATAAGCTACTCTATGTGCTCCCAGTCACTAGATTTTTAGTAGAGCCCATTCAGCAGTGTCTGATACTTCTTCCTTAATACGATTGCAAGGATATAACATGTTGCTGTAATTTATTCTTCCTGGAAGCTGTGTAAGTTAGTACATATTATGTAATTATAATAGTACATAGTACATACCTTCAAGTTGATCAACGCAATTTTCAGAAAACATTGAGACCGACTACTAAACTGTCATTCTAAGCTATTTTCACGCCTAACCGCGAAATGGCAGCATTCAAACCTATAAATCAAATTTAGCCTAATTCGGGTGTTTACTTAACACAAACACGTTACAAAGACTTCTTTAAAATAATAGTACAAGGACAATAGTAGTAGTAGTGACTAACTACCTAAGGAAGTTCTTAATATTCAGGAAATATTCTAATAATATGATTTTCTTTTCGTATTATATATCACCTCAATAATGTACTTTGCTATGAAACATTTTAATATAGCTAATGCAACAGAAATGCATCATTGTATTTTGCATACAATCAAGGTTTGGCAGTTTAATATATCGTATGGAAGATGGATAATCCATTCATCGCTATCAATAATTACACCAGTATGTACCAGCTCGATACCCCCTTTTTGGTTGTATTACATTTAAAAGTAGAAAGCATGAGAATGTATTGATAAGGTAGGGATCATACATCAATTTTGATGTTTGATCTTTAACTTTTACTTTATTTATTCTCCTAATAAAGGTTTCCACAAATAACTTCAGAATATAACTGATTAGGTTTTTGCTTATTATTACTAATCTACCATATTTTTATTTTATTGTATAAAAACTTTTATATACGGAAAATTTATGATCAACTGTCTTATAACGTGGTGAAAGTGAAAGTGTCTTGAAATTACTAAATTTATCCTTATCGGCGACTGTGGTGAAAATAAATAAATTCATTTTTGTGGCTAGACAAGAAAAATAACTATAATCGTCAGAAACACCAGGGAAGCGTCCAAGATGTTTCCTTTCGAGGATCTGTTATAGTAATAATTTATATCAAGGAGGCAGGTAAGTAAGTCTTTCTTTATTTTCTCTCTGACAATATCACTTATAAATCAAGTTTCTTAACTAAAGATTTAATATCAATTACTAGTTGCTCATTTCATTTTACCTGAAAAACTATTTCATTTTATGACGTATTATCCTATACAGTAATACATGTTTTTGCTAATAATACAAGCCTACATTATTTATTGTGTTGAATTTAAAACACATTATTCGTGTTCTGCATATGGCATTTTCAATAAATATACAAATTGAACGGAATTCGAATTCTGAATGGTGTAAAATCTATTGGTTTTTCACGATTTTTTGTTGACTAATGGAACAATACCTATTACTAGTTATTAGCGTATGCGAGCAAATACAAAGTATTTTAATGATTCATAAAAATTGATTGTTTATGTGATTTAAATTTTAAGTGTGGATAATTATTAAATGTGATTTGATTGTGCAAATAATCGTAATAGCTATTTATGTAACAAGTACATAAAAGTTTATGGCCGAGCAAGCGAAGCGAGCGAGGCCTATAAAAAGGGCGAGTCTATAAGGTCCGATTATGTAAGAGTTGCATACAAAGCTTTATGTTCGATTCCTAAAATTGGGTAATTATCAAAAGAAAATTAATTTATAAATTTGACATCTATTCTTGACAGAAGAAAATTTGACATGTAATATACAGTTGTCATACTTTATTTTACTACTACCACTTTATTTTACGAGTACAATAATAAGCCAGTTCACTGCCCCAAAACAATACAATAATAGTATATTGTACAACTAGTGTTACAATGACGATGTTTGTAATACGAGTATAAGTTTGCTTAACGAGCCGCGAAGCGGCGAGTTAAGCTATATACGAGTAGTACAAAAAGGAATTGTAACACGTGTTTTACATACTACTTTGTCTATTTCGCCTTAATTTACAATTTACTTTAAAGAAATGGGAAAATGTACACGCGGGTATTTTTGATGTGGTAATGTTGGTAATAACTGATAACGCATACAATGACATCCACTGTCATTTTGAAAAAATCACGTAGGCAGGAAAAAATTCAAGTTTAAAAAAAGGTGACAGCTTAGTTGTTTCTTCTGATATAAGATAAAAATGTATTTTTATTATAAATAATTATTTTGATAAGACAATCATGTACTCAATCAAGGTTTTACTGTTTCTATTACAATAAACATTTTAATACATCAAAACTGCTTAACATACAACAATAGAAAATAACTAACCTAACCTCTAAATCTAAACAATGAAAATGAAATTTGAGTAGGGACGGACCATCAACTTGATCCGAAAAACCAACAAGCTTTTCAGCGCATTTTCGTAGGAAATCCGCTATTAACCGCGCTTTGTTTTAATTCAAAGCTTCTTAAAATGAAATATGTTTCATTATTCTCGCTGTTATTTCTGAGCATCATAACATTCAAATTTTCAAAACGGCGCCAGTTAATGAATACTTATTAGTACCTATCACGGGAAAGTGCTTTTCTTTTGGATAATGTGCCCCCAAAATACTTCCGCGGGTTGGTTGTCGAGCATTATTCCTTTCCTTTTTATATTCTTCCTAACACCTTGGTTATGTTCCCATTAGTAGGTAAAAACTGAAAAAAATATTTGATGAAATGGAGGTGTACATCATTCAACTCAATTAAACTTACCTCAATATCGACAAGCGATATACGTTTTGGCTTTTTAATCTAATTTTGATCTTGAAATCAGAATATAGCTGTGTTATTGCTTATTACGCATTTACGTCTGACACTGGACTTCGTTGACAGAATGACATGACAGAGTAGGCTGGCAGCAAAATTTACTTACTACTGCCAGCCTTACAAATAAAAAAATCACTACCTTCAGTTGCACAAAGTAGCACTTTGTGTAACTGTTTTTAGCAAAAACAGTGCCACAAAGTAATCTTTGTATACGCGAAATAGACAAACAGTATTTTATAATGCAATCTGACATAAAAACCTTTATTGTATAGATATTTGAGAGTGAAAGTGGTTCTTTTTCGAAAATAAAATAAAATGTTTTAGTCTTCGGTATTTTTTTTAATTGTGGCATATTTTTGCAAATGACATAATACAAAAAATGTAAAATGAAAATAGCTCTTAACGGAGAAAAGGAAATATCATTTATTTACTGAATTGGCGAAACTTCATAATCAAATAATCAAATAAATAAAGAAAAAAATAAATTAAATGCAATTATTTATTCAAGTTTCCTAAGTACGTTTTAATCTACCTGGCAAGTGTTTCAGCAGCTGTCATTATTACTATTATGATAATAGCAACTCAAATGACGAAATAATTGTCAGGTAGATTAAAATAAACTTTTGAAACTTTCTGCTAATTGTGTTTATATTATATTAACTATGAAACTGTCCATTACCTGTTTGTATAAATCTTAAATTGTATACATGTTTACATTGAATTTATCTGATCAACAACATTACCTTTAACTGTTTTGTTTCCACAAAGAAGAATATTATCAAAGAATAATCTCATGCGAAATATACACATAATAATCGATTAAATTGTGTCACTCAAAAACATTGAATAAAGACTATTATTACCTTCATTACCTTGCGTATTAGTTTTCAGTTGCTGTTCCTTTTCTATAAGACGCCAACCTTATAAACACTACCAGACGCCCAAACTCGGATTTAATAGTTTGTCACCTGTAGACCCACACTAAAAGCCGCCGCACCGTTTGCCTAAACTAGGCAAACATTAAACAACAGAAAATTTAAAAATTCGGTTTTGACCTCGACAAATACAACACGCTTTATTGGTCTCTATCGCTTTTTTTATTTTTAATAGTATTAACGAATTTATTAAAATTTTCTTCCTTCGATAATCTTAAACTTAAAAGTATTTGTGCATTAATCATCTCATTTAAAATCACTGTGAGTAGAATTTTTACATTCCAAAATATTAACACAGAACTGGCATAACCTCCAACCTAAATAACCTACAATCTGCCGCACCGTTTGCCTAAACTAGGCAAACATTAAACAACAGAAAATTTTAAAATTCGGTTTTGACCTCGATAAATACAACACGCTTTATTGGTCTCTATCACTTTTTTTATTTTTAATAGCATTAACGAATTTATTAAAATTATCTTCCTTCGATAATCTTAAACTTAACAGTATTTGTGCATCAATCATTTCATTTAAAATCACTATTGGTAGAATTTTTACATTCCAAAATATTAACACAAAACTAGCATAACCTCCAACCTAAATAACCTATAATCTGGTCACCTCGCTGATAGCGATAAGCTGTGGCGAAAGTTTAACGGCGACAGGATTGGCTTAAGGAGCATGTGCAAAATAATGTTAACATGACTGAATCATATTCGCCTGGGTGATCTAAATCCCTCTCCAAATATATCATCGACTTATTCTACTGTACTCAATTCCTTCAAACATCCTAAAAAAAGACCAGGCTATCGTACTTTCAACTGTAGATGGAACAAAACTACACGACTACGTCATAGCAGTAGGAACGTTAGTCCAAGCTAAAAATGTACTTTTTGCATCAAAGATAGCAAATGTATATGTATTTACCTATCATCGAAAAAAGAAGTTAATTCTCTTATTCAATTTCATAAATACGTTAGTATCAATGGAAATAATGAAGATATAAGAAGACTGATAACTCCGGCTCAGAGATTAGTTATGTCCAACATTGCCCAACAATCCCGAACACTATTATTGATGACCATTTAAAAAGTATTCATTTGTTTGCCGTTTCTAAAATTACTTTTCTTCGAATTGGAATGTCACCGCCAAAATATAGCCACGTCCTGAGCTTCCGAAGACAGGTTTTTATTAAACCACTTGAAAATGTCTCTATTCCTGATTCCTTCACCATTACACATGAAAACATCCCCTATCAAATATATCTATGTATATATAGATGATTTAAACTGCAAAGCTATAGACTATAATGAATCGAACTGTACATCTCGTTCTAGATATCGTCATACACAAGAAATGGAAACAGAATCAAATCATGAAAGTTCAGCTCAATCACAAGAAGAAAACACATCCGAAAAATATATACCCAAAAACGCTTCTCAAACCACAGAATTCATTTTACACAACTCAAATCAAGTTACTCAAAGCGCCATCACCGTAACTACATCTCAAGCAACTATTTTGACATTTTCAGCACCCACCACATCAACTACAATAAACACCAAGACAACCACTTCTCTAAATGTAACACCCCCAGTTATTCCTTCATCATACACACTTTCACAATCAACAACCCCTCAAATTACAAAAAGGCAAATGACTTCTTCACCTGAAGTTCAAACTGGCCTGGTCTTTCCAAATACCCTCAATTCCACCAAAAACCTCTAAACCTAAGAAAAAGCCCTAAAACATCAGAAGGAAGCACTAACATATTCAACTCCATCAAGGATAAAATTGAAAAAAGATCACCGCCATTTATTCTTAATTTTACAGAAATATGCGACTATTTCGAAAATCCCTAAAAACCCTAAAGCAATTTCAGAAAGTTATTCCAACGAATTATCAGAATTAAAAGAAATATTAGATTTCGTCTACTCAAACATTCAAAACAAATCATTAAAAAATAACATTACAAGACCAAAGAAGAAACTCTCGTTAACCACGTTCTCCAGTACAGAAGACACCTACAATGAATGGCTAACAATTCTTTTATATTACAATGGAACTTCAATGACTTCTACACTCACTATGAACAAATAAAATTACTCATAAATGAGTTTTCTCCGATTATTCTCTGCATAGCTAGCATAGACCCTACGCTATCGGTACCAAAAACTTTGGCTCTTTCTTAAAAATGTGTTAAAGTCTACACTTTTATGTATCTGCAGCAATACACCGAATAATTTTAATTTTTACGTCGTTTCTTCAACTGTTTGAAATCAGTACATACTTTTTGTTTGGCAGATGAAAATTAATCTCAAAGAGATAATATTTACTTAAGTTTTTTAAGTACTGGTTTTATCCTTTAGTTTCGAATTTTAAGATTATGATAAAATTTTTTTTTAAATATTTTTATCTGAGGTACCAATGTTATGAATCACCATTAAATTCGTGGACAGATCTATGAAAGTCTGGAAAAAACTGCAGTTGTCATTTAAAAAACTTAACGATAGTGCAAAAATAGATACCGATATAAAAAGAAATGTTATGCGCCAATGCCCTTATAAAACGAGTATTTTATTCTATTTTTTCTAATTTGCGCCCCCTTTTTTCTTATTTTAATACAAAAAAAAATATTTTGGTCGTCTAGAGAATTTTGTGTTAGTTGGTAACAGTTGGTAACACTCGGCGCCCACTTGAGTTTTTGAATCATTTGTCATCATCCGTCAAATAAATTAGTTATTACTTTTGTTACTTTATTAGTGTTACAAATAAATAAAATATGAGCGAAGACAACTTAATTTGCACTCCGCCCGAAATTCGCGAAATTGCCGAAGCAACAACGCAAAATTTGTTGCCTGACAAATCAGAAGCGGCATACAAAAAACAATTTGCCAAATTTGAAGACTGGTGAAAAGAAAATAATATTCAAACTGTCTCAGAAAATGTTGTGTTGGCATACTTTGAGTCCCAGCGGCAAAAATATAAACCTTCCACTTGATCAATTTCTTGACATTTTTGAACTTGGATGATTCATATTGCTTGAAACGGCTACAATATTGGGTGTCATCGGCACTTGTTCCTTTTACATAGCAGAATTTGTCTTTCGAGTAGCAACTAGAAAAGAAAATAAAGAAGCAAAGATGATGAAATCGATGATACGTGTCTTGTTTATAGTAGCATAAAATTACAAACATGAATTGGACAACGATATTAATTAAAAATTTATCGGAGGTTGACAATTTTGACAGATACTTGCAGTTTGAAGTTGTCACATTCCACGCATTACCCATCCAACCCTTAAAAACTAAATAACCCTACAATTCATTAAAGTACAGTGTACTTTTATAGATAGCCATAAACGACTCCTACTGATGGACGTTAATAAACGTATTACAAAAACGCAAATTAGAAAAAATGAATTTTCTATAAACTGTCAGAATTCCAATCAGCGCCATCTATCGACCAACAGAAAATTTAAGTAAGGTTTCATTGGTCGCGCTAGATGGTAATGTATGCACTTAGTATCTCAAATTTAGAAATTAATTAATTCCATCGTAATTATTAAATATAAAATATGAAAAATAAAAATAAAACTAATATTAAATAAAACAGATGTTTTTAGCGTTAAATACAGTTATAAAAACCTAAGTCTAAATTGGATAAAACGTTTTGTTTTAAATTATTCACAAATAAAAGTTGGCCAAGACTTTACATGCCAGTTTTACAGACATGTAAAGGAAATTGTTAACCACTTTGCTGTTGCTATAACAATAGCTTACTTTCCAACGTTTTTACAGCATATGAAATGTACACATAGCAATATGATTGTAAATAAAATATATTTACAACTCCCCCTAAATACTTATAATCTGCTAAAACGTATTATTAGGTAGTATTATTACGTTTCACATCGCCACATAAGGTAAGCTTTTGCTCATATTGCTTGGTGATGGCTAACACAAGCCATAAAATTAATGACATCAAATCCATTCGAACTCATTTCATACCATCTTCTAGTTCCGTTGTTTTGTGCCGAATGACAAACCTTCATTTAAAAGTTTTTCGATAGAAAACAAGTTGATGCACAGTGGTATGCCACTAATTTGTAAATTTCGAAAAAACTTGTTCCTGTGGTTTTTTTATGATTAAATAGACAAGTTGGTAGAATTTTAATTCATTTTGGTATTAACGATTGTTTTGAATATAAGTATATAATAATAAATAAAATATAATATATAGAATATTAATTATTGAATTTTTATGTTAATTATTTAATAGAATCTACTTTTTGGCACCTGCCCTTCAGTGAATGTAATTGAAAACCTTCTATAATTTGTGAAGGCAAGCTATGGCACTAATTATTTATTTAGTTTTTACAATAAACAGGGCTTTAGTCAATATTTGTCTACTTAATAATCTAAGTTAAATTCATTTTACTGGATGTTTTCGTCCTGTGTTTTTATATTGATCCGAATACATTTTTTGAGACCTCCCTTTGAGCAAACCCTAATTGCAGCATTTGCAAGTTGGATTAACTTGGTTTTCACCTGGAAATTTGATGAAATGGAAACCTAAATCTCAGACTCAGAATTTCAAAAAAATGATGTTGAGATGATGCAAAGGAAAAATCGTTCACAAAGTATTTTGACCGCGAAATCTAAGTCTTATAACAAAGTTTGTCAATCACAAATTTTAAATATTAATTTTTTTGCCTACATCATCAAAAGTATGACCTATTCCCTTTCCAATGAGTTCTTTATTATAACCACATCGATTTCATTGGGTTAATTATGAAGAGTTAAGATAAGCCTTCAAAAAGTTAGCCTGTTTAGCTAAAATACTATATTTTACAGCTGGGATACAAAGTAACCAGTTTTAAAAAGACAAGATTATATTTTAGGTGCTGAAAGATGCTAAAATATTGCATTTCCTTCTTTAGTACAGGCGACAGGGTAAAAAAAGTCACAAGACTTGATAACAGCAATTTTTGTTTAGTATATAGGGGGGGTGTGTGGTGAGTCTACATTAAAGTTTTCGTATTAATCGGAGGCTGCGAAATGTCCGCCATCTTGGAAAAAGAGGTTAAAGAGTTTTTTCAATTTATCTCGTTAACCGTTGGTCTGAGGAAAGAAGTAATTCATAACGTTTTTGTCGGAAATTCGATTCTCTACAACTTCCCTAATACACTTCTGTGAGAAATGTTTGTAATATAAAAGTTATGAACAAATAACCGTAAAAATTTAGGAGTTGCAAATCTTTGGGGTGAAACAACTATTGCATTTTTGGTCGTACGAGAAAAATTGTCCGGATCTTTCTTGTAGACAATTTAAAAACAAACAATCTAGTGTACTCACTTTTTTGGTTCCGTTCCTTGGTATAGTGGAAGGCAGCGGTCGAATAGAGGTAAGTCGAAAGTGAGGCAGTAAACGCGTATAACGTTCTTCCTACTGGTAAGTTATTTATCTCCTTAACCGTATGTCTGAGTAAAAAAGTTGTCACCACCATTTTTGTCGGCAATATGATTCTCTACAATTACCTCAACACACTTCTTTGTGAATTGCTTGTAATAAAAAAAGTTATAAACAAATAACCGTAAAAATTTAGGGGTTGCAAATCTTTGGGGTGAAATAACTATTTCATTCTTGATCGTACGAGCAAAATTGTTTTGACCAGTAGGAAAAACGTTATACCGCTTGCGTGCCTCGTTTTCGACTTACCTCCATTCGACCGCTCCCTTCCACTATACCAAAGAACGGAACCAAAAAAGTGAGTACACTAGATTGTTCGTTTTTAAATTGTCTACAAGATCCGAACAATTTTGCTCGTACGACCAAAAATGCATTGTTATTGTTGCATGTTATTTCACCCCAAAGATTTGCAACCCCTAAATTTTTACGGTTATTTGTTTATAGATTTTTTATTACAAACATTTCTCAAAGAAGTGTATTGGGGAAGTTGTAGAGAATCGAATTTTCGACAAAAACGCTATGAATTACTTCTTTCCTCAGACCTACGGTTAACGAGATAAATTGAAAAAACACTTTAACCTCTTTTTCCAAGATGGCGGACATTTCGCAGGCCCCGATTAATACGAAAGATTTAATGTAGGCTCACCACACACCCCCCCCTACATACTAAACAAAAAAATTGCTGTTATCAAGTCTTGTGACTTTTCCCATATACCAGTTTCCCTGTCGCCTGGACTATCTTTAGCAATAAATAAATACGTATCAACTTTTTTTAGCAAACTCAATTTTCGAACACATCTTCCTGCTTTACTAAAATCTTGGAACAGTAGCTACATTTTATTAGCAGATTGTAATGCAGCAGGTAAGATTACTTGGAAAATGCCTTTCTGGCAAACCAATTTCAACATGGTTTTTGAAAACCTCATAACCTCAACAAAGTGGCCAATTTCAACTCTTCATAGTTTAATCGAAACATATAAGTGTAATAGATCTCTCATTGTAAAGAGAGAAAGTTCATATGTTTTGATAATGAAAACTGAAAAAAAAATTGCGTCAACAATAAATAGTTGGAGTGTGTGTACGTGTGCATTTGGAACGCCTGGGAAGCAGACGGTCCGCACGGTTTTTAATAGGTCACTCGCTTCGTCCAAAATTGCCTATTTCTAAGTACGTAGTTCCAAGTACACGAGCTGTATATAATGCAACGGGTTGGCACTTTTCTGGACATTTGCTTGAATTTCTGAAAATGTAGTATATTAACCCAGTGTTTAACCATACTTAACTGTCTGTTACTGCGTACTGAAAAATGCATGTTAATGTTCGCAAGCAAAATAAAGAATCTACACCAACTTAGCTCATATATAATTCACATGACGACAATAAATTACGACGGTAAATAAGAAAACAGGAGTGAATTCCTTTATGAATGAAAGTTAACTGTGTAAATGTAGAACAAACTAACAGAATTTTTCCTTAGATACTTTTAAACAAATGTGTAAAACATAGAACAAAAACATTTCAAATAGAGTGTGATAGTTAAAATGCAACAGTCTTGAGATATTTTACATCAAAGCGGATATTTGATGCAAGTAACTGGGTTTTAGAAAGTCCGAGTCGACTCGGAATAACATCCAACTATTCTTAGTACAGACTCGAGAACCGCGTTTTGTAGAACTTCTTTCAGTAATTTGTATCCTGCTCTTTTCGAATTTCTTCCGAGTCAGATTTTCTGTAATATATCTACGTATCAAGGGTTATTCAGTTTCACTTTCCTTTAAAAAAAATTGTCCCAAAGAGTATTAGATATACATCAACCCTTTCACAGAAGCTTACAAAAATACATTCATATGTAGCGGTAGGGTAGATTTATAAAATAGACCATGACAAGATGTAAAAACTTACACGTCTAGTTCTAAAACCAATTCCCTGCGTTTTAACAATATCAGAGATCAAAATGGTGAATCTTCCACTTAAATCCTAACTGCTATCATAACTTATGTAAGCACTCATTTTCAATTAACCCTTATACCGGATGCCTATTAGAAAATATTGAGGTCGTTGGATAGGAGACCAACCACTTGATTGAACCATTTTCAGTTTTATCTCAACTTATTATTATTGTGAAACTACTTATAAACTCGTTATAAAAATTAAAAAATAGCACGAAAATTTTGTTATCAACACAAATTACAAAAATTAGTCTTTAGAATAATGCTGTATCTTCATAAATAAATGTTAAAATAATACAAGAACAACACCAAAGAAAGCATTTACGGTAACATTTATTGTTTTCAACTGTTGTGAAGTTTAACTAGTTATTTGTGTTTCTACAGGCGTATCGACTAAGCTTAGCACCCTACAGGAAAAATTATACACTGTTGTCTATCATTAAAAATGTAAAAAATGATGGTAATAATGAGAGCACTTCGTAACTGAAATTGACCGTCATATGCTCGGCTCATCCCTGATGAAGCTATAGTCTATTGTAGTCTCTAACTATCTCTACTGACTATCTTTGTGGGGATGAAGTCTCAACTCGTTCTAAAGCGAAAAAACAGATAATTACATTAGAAGGAGGAAAAATGATCAATGGGTGGAAATAGTAAAATCACACACGTGCAGATTCAGTTTTGCGATCCTGGAATCAGTAAATATCCTGTAAAGATGTTTACATCAGGGAAATCATATCTGATACCTCAACGCTACTTGCTCTTAATCTACGTAATTACTGGTTGTTACGACTTCAACTCAAAGAGTAATAAAAGTGAAATGAAAAAGTGAGATAAAAAACAAGTTCTTGCTAGGCATTTTTTTAAATAACAAAATATTTGAGAGATATCTTAAAGTATAAGATATAACTAAACAAATAAACTAAAAACAACAACTAAATCCAGTAAATGTTTAAAAGGTCGGCGGTGGTGTCAGTGCAAGAAATATATATTATTGAAGATTCAGAGACAAAAATTATTGGAAGTACATTTATTGACGAATAAAGTACAAGCCTGTCAAACCAACAGTCTAACAAACTGGGTTTTTACAATTGGCAAGAATCTACACTTTACTCGATGTGTTCTATTGTTGAGTTTCAAGCATTAGAGAATGTGGATAACCATCCATAATAAACTTATGGTACGTTCAGCTACATCCCTTTCGCAGCAGATTGACTTTAGTTTCTTGATGCTGTTTACTTTCTGGGTTTTATTCATTTCCTGAATTGTAATTGAGATTCGGTTCCTTTTATAGGCTTCGTAGTTGAGTGGTGGCTGTATTGTGCTTAGTTGCTTTAGTATTGTCTCAGCTGTCCTTAGAGCATCTAGAGGTTACTAGTGGATTGCCATAAGACCGGACGTAAGCACAGTATCGGTCAGAAATAAACTTACTATCTTGCTGTGAATATAACCTTGGTGCTTTAAGCCACTTAAATATTATATTACATTGAAATATTATAAAATATTATAAAGGAGATTAATTTAGTATGATTTACAATCAAAAAGGAAGTATAATAAATTCTCAACTCAAGAAGTTCTCAAAAACGTATGATAATTAAATATTCAAAAATTGAAGAAAATAGATAGATATAATATGTCTTAGAATAATTGTAACGAGATAAGGGTATTTTATATATGGAACAACATGCTATATATATATATATATATATATATATATATATATATATATATATATATATATATAACTTACATCACACGTGCTCCAAGAGTCCTGAGTTCAAGATCCACTTGGGGCGACGCGACTTTTCGGAAATAAATTGGAAAACTAATTGGGAAAGTCGGCCACTTCAACTATGGTGTATGTAGTTATGTTGGTGTATCTATTGGTTCCACCGTTGTGTAGACGTGAAATAAAAAAACTGCTCATTCTGTCACTTTTCTATTTTTTGAATAGATCATTTTGACAATAAAAGTATTTTGATTTATTTCCAAAAAACATTTATAATAAACACAAACAGAAACTTCATTTTTAACAGGTGATAGGGTAATTTAAAAATGTACAATGACGTGATTGGCTATTTTGAACCATTTGTTAGATTTTATCCCAATACCTGCTTTCTACGAAAAGCTGGTGGATCTCTATCTCTCATATCTGTCGATCTTACTAGGAACGTACATATTTTCCTCACTTTTGAACTTATACTATTGCCGCTTGCCGCAAAAATCTAGTTGAGCTGTATGTGCAGGTGCAGTAAATGCAGTTTATATACAAAGAGTAGCTATTCAAGACTACTTAGATAATAGTCATAATCTAGTACAGCGGGTGTCGATCGGTTGAACAGTTTGGTACCAGTACCCACTGATAAACCTTCATTGGGTGTTCGGGAGACCACACGACGTTCACCCATAAAACTGGCTGTCTTCTACCCTATCCCTATAAAGGGCAATGGATGAAGCTGTCAGATTAAGTGTGTGGTAGAGAAATTCGTGAGAATTCTCGACGGTAACTCATACCGATCAGGGGAGCCCTGGTAGATGAGACCGGTGTGGGCGGATTCGAATCTCGCCTGGGATAAGGTCATTTATGGTCACCAAGGAACCCGCTGCTTGACCGAGGTCATTTATGGTCACCAATGGAACCCGCTACTTGACCGAGGTCATTTATGGTCACCAGCGGAACCCGCTACTTGACCAAGGTCATTTATGGTCACCAACGGAACCCGCTGTTTGACTAAATCTCAAGTGCGGAGAATCGAAGTGAGGTTTACCCTGCTTTTGGGCTAATGGGAAACTGCAGGCCGCCAGGTAAATGTGCTTAGGAGCTATCCCGACCACCCTATGATCCGGACTGCAGCCGGGTACAGTGATTGGTAGAAGCTCTGAAAGCCATTATACTTAAGGAGAGTTGAAGCGAATACATAGCCTCTCACAATCAAGACAACTTCACCAAAAACGGGTACACACCGGGAGTCTATAACGTGTAGACTTAAACGAAGCTCTGTCGAGGGCCCACCAAGCCTAAAATTGGTAGATCGGGGTGGCAAAACCATTAAAAAACCAAGTCCCGCCACAATTGAGGTTGGATTCGATCGGGCAGCGGTCCCACTTTGCAAGAGCGCATAGCTGGGGAATAGTCCTACTGCTGGACGAGGTACTTCGGTACCGGCAGGTGAGCAACGTGTTAAGTCAATTACTCCGACACTAGTCCTGCGATAGCTAGTAGAGGGTGGATAGGCAACCTCGCTCCGACCAGTGAGCTGATCTGGTAGCAATTACTGTACTGCCGGTTATGCAACTTGCGCGCTGATTGGGCGTATCCCAATCACTTCCTTCTGGAAGGGAACGTGGGGGTAAGTTCACACAGGTACCCCACGTAAAACAATCATGACATTCGATGATAAACCTTCAGCACCCGAATCACTACTCCGAACCTCCGACTGATTTGTGACTGCAAAAGCGACTGTGATGTGCGGCATCAGTATAGACGCTCAGGACTGGTGTGCTCATAAATACTGTCACAAACGGAACTATTTCGACTTGCATGATTTCATAATTCCTCAAATTGGATTCGGTTTAGTGCAAATGTTACCAAGGTTACATTCGACTATGCAGCGGCTGCATACACGACAGGACCACATGCAGAAAGCATCGCATGCGAATCGCCATTTATATGATAATGTATGCATCTCATTATAAGTAATTTATTCGATTATACAGTATGGATTTATATATGCATCTCATTATGCGTAATATATCCATTTATGCATTAACGGCTTCCACAATATTCATGAGGATACAGTATATAAACAGCTTGCTTCAAGTTAAACATTCAGTCGTGAATTGATTCCCATCCGACCATGATCTCGAAGCAAGCTAGTAAGTAACTTTATATTATACTAATTAATTGTGAGGGATCTCGAATCTAGTGTCAAGAAGCACTGATTACCTGATCCCCTCTGCTTAGTATTAAAGATCTAGAATCTGGTGTCCAGGAGCACTGATTACCTGATACCTAATGTGCTTAGTTGTAGTATTTTAGGAGCCTAGAAGCTAGTATCCCAGGGGTACCGCTTACCTGGTTTCCTAACGCTTAGTTGTAGAACATAGTGCTAGTACAGGATGATTCCGATCATCCTCATGTTCAATGTTAGTTTTAGGAGGACCTATCCGTCCTCATACTTATGTTTGTAAACTATTGTATTATGACTTGTTGTTCAGTATATAATCAATTGTAGCCTGTGTTTACTTTCTATCTCTATTTATGACTACGACCCTTAGTCACGAAAACCCCACGTGTCAATACAAAGCATGAATATTGAGTGTATTACACGTGCCTACGGTTTATCACCGATACCTTCACTATAAATAATTAAACTTTCAATAGTTCATCAATATTCATCAATAGTTAAACCAATGTATACATTCGTTAGCTGTATTCCCCAAATTAGTGATAGGGCAGAAAACAAGCTTAGTAAAGTAAATTGTAATATAATTCGTGCCAATAAAAGTATATAGGGAAAGTATTAATTAATAATAAAGATGAAACAAGGAAGGTAGACAAATCTGAAATATATAAAATTTATTGTAAAGACTGCAAAGCATTTTATATCGGACAAAGTAGTAGTTAAAAGTTTCAGTAAAGTTTAGAAAAACGTCTAGTAGAACACAAAGGCGGTATTTTATATAATAAGAAATCGTCTGGAATAGTCGTCCATTGTATTGCTAACTAACATTGCGTAGATGTAAATAAAGTAGGACTATAACCATTAAGAGGTTAGATTTACTGAAACAGTTAGACATTAAAAATCCAATAATAAAAACACATTTATTGTAAACAACCAGAGAAGTTTCATGAACTTAGATTTAATAATATATTTATGTTCTAGGAAATTCTGCTCGGTTTTCGACCTATATAGGTCGATTTATTCATACCTATATGTCAGCTGTTGTAAAGGTCTAAGAAATCGAAACACGTGTTTTCTACGTAATATTTAGAAGCATTTAAATACAGTTTTTCTTAAAACCAAGTACCTATAATTTTTATTACACTTAATCAAAAGAATTAATTTCAAAAGAAAATTCTAACAAAGCTAAAAATTATTTTAAATATTTCTCGACAAGAAAAAACGTTTAATTCTAACATATGCGTGCAGAGTCTGAAAGTGCCGTGCATAATATTACATAAATACCGATTTAGCAGTCATATTTTCATCTTTTCACATGCTGAAATAGATACGACACCTCCTTACAAATTCAATAGGTTCCATTATTATCAAGTCGCATTGGGCCACGAATATGTGATGGTATTCCCAATGGCTCCCGAAATGCGTACATGCATCGTTGAATAATAGAGCTACGTTTTCTCCAGAGCAAAACACTCCTCTACCTGTCCAACTCCGTTCTATTTTCAGAAGCTTTTTTTCTTTAAACCAATAAGCGCTAACTTTTAAAACTCATCACATCCATGCCATTCAAAATTTAATGTAAACTCGATTTTGTTTTAGTATTATAAAGTGTAATCGATTTAGAAGTAGTACCTTTAGAATGAAGCGCAGAAGGTGCCTAACACGACTCGGAACAAATATTGTAGGTCTAGAATGTAAATCGAACACAAAGTAACGGAATTCGTGTCAGTTGGTTCAATAGGTCTTGCATTAGTTTGAAGTCACGGTGCAAGAACGTGCTGAAATTACCGTGATCTCAGAAACTTTGTCACAAAGACTAAATGAGATTCCTAATGAGGGTTTAGATTCAGAAGATACCCAAACGATGTTTAGAAGCGTTGTTGGATATCTAAAAAAGAATATCTTCTTACAGCTATTATTTGCAAGGATCATATTTCCTATTTCTAATTAGCGTATATATGCAGAGGTTAGTAGTTTGAATAAATTATAATTTTAATTTTCATATTCGTTTGTATTATAAATTACTTTACAAAGCTTAATACAACAAAAATAAGAAAAGGGGTTAATTTACAACATACCAGAGCTTTTAAACCGATATGCGCAAAAACTGTTAAACTGTAAAATCCTTTGTGTTGCATTCAACATAAATTCTTATATACATGCCACCGACTGCGACTGTAAGAAAACTTACGATTTCCGAGAAAATTGCCTGAAACAAACTTTGTAAGGATTATTCTGAAAACTTATTATACTCGATAGAAAATTATTTTTATGATTCTTTCAAAACATACATTAATATACAAAGCTCATACAAAAAGGTAGTTGTGCTCATCAACGTTTATTTCTGAAACTACCTACCTACACAAGTTACTATATCACGAAACAGGCATAGATAATAGAGTTTTAGAATACTAAGCATACAGAATTTTCCTGAATGTTACTACGGAATTATTAAAATTGACTTTCCGACACAAGCAGCTCGGTAAGGTGTCCCAAGGTGATCAGATATCTCAATCTTCTAGAAAATCCAATAACCAAGAACTCATGATTTGCTCGTTCTTTAAAAACAATTTGTATTGTGTCTGTGTATTTCAAAAATGTTTTTAAATACTGATTTTCAGTGGTAACCATAGTAGTATATAAATTTTATTCAGTTACGGAATAGAACCAATGTTATGGAGTTTCTTCAAACTACAAGTTTTCAATCTAAAACAATTTGTTATAATTTTAGTTAATTTAATGAGTTTTTAGTATTCCTTTTTAGAAAAGTTGTATACCTATTTAATGTTTAAAATTAATATTTAAATATGTTTCACGTAAATATGCCCATTAATAATAATAATAATTGCTACAACCCATAACCTAGAAACCAGACCCCAGAAGCTAATAATAATTAATGAAACAATGACAAAACCCTAAGACCAAATGATGATTTAAAGTTCTCTCGTCACTTTTCCACCTTTTCAAACTGTCGAGTTGCAGCATCTTGTGTATACCTAACCCACCATCCCGACATGCTGGCGGTCTCACTTCGACAAATCTTAGCAATCAGTCTTTTTACGGTTTTTCAATTTTGCTCACTACTGATTGACTTAAAAGCCTGTCTAGTACTCAATATTAAATAAAGCACATACATATTTCTCATTTTATCCATACCCTTTCAAGAATTCTTTGAGACACAGACACACGCATTGTATAAAGTAGAACAGATTCACAAGTAATCAACAAACCAATACTGGCAACAGAAAGGTCGCTAAATTATTTTCTCCTTTCTTTCGAAAAAGCTCAAGTAAATACCAGCCTACTTAAAAAGTAATTGCTACTTGTTTGTCAATACGATAAATAATTCGCCTTTATTTTTTAATATTGATTTTATTATTAAGGTTCATATTCAATAAACATAATCAGAATAAACTAACAGACGCCATTCCATTAGAAATATCAATGACGTCATATTCAGAAGAATGGTTGCGTCATAAATATGGTTAATGAAACAAGATCTAAATGACCAACAAGATTATCAATTAAAATTACAATTGACGTGTTCCACGACTTTTTCTAAATAATCTTACATTTTCAAGTAATTAATTTATTACATTACATCACACATTGTATAAAAGTGTACAAACTAAGGTGAAGCTGAAACTCTTTGTAAACTGCGAAATCTTTTCTGCAGTACCGCAAAGGACAGGGGTCATTTTTAATCTGTTACTTTCTTTTGTTTTAAATTATGGTGTTTAGGTTTCCAATCAATCAGGAGAGGATATAAAATAATACTTAGACCTACACATCCACACCATAAAGCGTTTACTGCAACTTGTCTTCAGATTGCCTTTAACTTTCCAACATGCCCTGCTAGATACTTATACCCGAACCATTTTATGCTAGTTTATAAATAATCTTATACCCTTTAAACTACTTTAGATAAGCAGATTTCAATTTAGAACTCTTCATGGTTCACTTAAGATACGTGATTATTACCACAAGGTATTGTACTCAGTCCATTTTTTTTATTATGTATATTAGTAACACACTTAATTGCCATTCAGTCGGAAATATTATAAGCTTTGCAGATGATACTGCAATCCTGTATTCCGCTGATACTTGGGACAACCTCAAAACAAAATAGAAAAAGATTCAACGAACATTATGATATATTTAGCTATAAATTGCAGTAAATGTGGGTAAAACTTTTTTATTTTACCTGAATATTCGATTTCAAATCTAGAAGATTTTACTATAAATAGAAAAATTACGTAAAATACCTTGGAGTAATAATTGATTCACATCTTCGCTAGAATTACCATATAAATGAAATTTCCAAAACATTAAGATATTTGTTATATAAATTTCGATATCTAAAAAACCTATTAGATATTACATTACATTACATTATCTTTTAACCCCTTATACCTTTCGGTGTCGAGGTGCCGGACGCACCGAGCCACAGAGTGGATATGTGGGCATGAGACGAGGCAGCGGAACTATGTTGGCAAGTACACTGCGCTCGCGTTCACCCATCCGAGTACTTTCCGGAGAAAACTCGACTTAACTCCGTTAAGCGGTATAAATCCACTATAACCACCCTGTCGTACTGCCGGTTACCTATTACATATAAACCACCTAAAAGTCCCGTTTAAGATATGGAATTCTCAGCTGAGGTTGCAGTTCGAATATTTATCTTAAACAACTACATGTTATACAAAAGCAATTTTTAAAAATTATTTATGATGGAAACTTAAGATACCCTTCAGATGCCTTGGAGTATGATAAACAACTTATATAAAAATAAAGAAGTATTGATACCACTGCCACGAAAATATCAGACAAGACAAAAAACCTATTCTTATGTTTTAGTTAGTATAACTAAAAAACTGTAGATCAACGAAATTCTGAATATGTACAATTAAATGTATAATATAATTTATTGGCTAATATTTACAAGAACTACTTATGCACTATTAATTATTCGGCAATGATGAACAGTCTTTTTAAAAAATTCTTAATACAGAAGAAGACATTTATTTAAATGACTTTTTGAAGAAAATTAATAGATATCATTAAAGCAAAACAAATATCATTATATAGTGTTTACTTAATTAGCTTTCAACTATACAAATAGTGCAACTGGATATTTTTTAATGTTACTCGAAAATGTATACATTTTTGAGTTTTTTTAAATACTACATTCCTTTCTTAAATATTTATGATATAATGTTTTGTAGTATCTCTCTTAAATAATAATCCAAAATTTTGTATAGATGCTGCGTTAAATTTCCAATATACAGCGAGACAGGGGTTAGAACGCATTAATTTTAAAGGGTGATAGAAAACATCAAAAGAAACAAAAAAATATACAACTTTGTTCTATTTATAGAACGTACTACTTTTTTAAAAAAATAATAATAAAATATTTTTTAATAGAAAAACAAATACGTCAAGCAATTTTGAAAATATTCCGGAAATAAATAAATATAAAATGTAGGTCAATTATTGTTTTATTTTTACAGTTGGTTTGTTATGGATCAGCGTGTTTTTAACGTACAACGTACAAATTTTGTTTACGGTGCCGATTACAATTTTCGTAGAATTAGTCACCCGACTAACCTGCTTCGGATGTTTATTATTTTTAAGCAACGGCTGTCATCATCTGTTTGTTTGTTTGATTTTCTAAAACAAGGTCGAGACGCAGCTGCGATTATACCTTATAAGGTTGCTAGATATGGCAATGGTTTTTCTAAATTACTCGAAAGCCTCTATTAACATATAAAAAAATTTATTAAGACTTTTTTGTTCATTTTGATGTCTTCTATCACCCCTTAAGATTAATGCGTTGTAACTCATGATACCCTGTATGTCTCCCTATATTCGACCTAGTGATTTTATTGGAGTCTTGTCTTTATTTACATTGATAATTTTTTTGCAAATCATTAAAAAATGTTAAGTACTTTATTCCTATTTATGTAAATTGTTAACTGGGTAATATGTTACATCTGCCGATGAAAGCTGGCTTATATACCTTCGAAAGTTTGAATTGAAGTTTATGGTTATCTATTCTTAAAAATGAAGTAAATTCAATAAAATACGTGGCTCTTCCAAACAAGACAATCTTGATCCATCAGTGGGAATGAATTTAAAAGTAAGGTTTATGTAATTCATAAAAATCGTGAAATAACATTAATATTAAAAGTTATTGACATCTGTTCAATGCTAAGGTCAGTATAATTATAGCAGCATACTGTAAAGCAGTTATCTGTAATAAATACAATAACTTTACTAACATCAAATTCTAAACAAAACACTTCATATCTTATTGCTCTAAAGTTGATAACAACATAGATATTTAAAAAGAATAAATGGTAGTTTTTTTACAAATAATAGAATTAAAAGTAGACCATCATTACATTTTATTTTTTGGGTGTATAATAAATTCAAATTAACAACTTGCTAACAAAAGTGACTAAATCTCAAATTGGCAATCTAAAACTTAATTTATTTATATTAATAAATTTAATTTTACAAAGTTAATAATCACAATTAAAAAATGTTAAGTAAAACAAGTGTTATTAAAAAATGTTTTCTTTTAATTTAACTTTTTTAAATTAAATCAGAATCCTCGTGACATGGCACAGGGAAAGAGAGTTTATCTACAACCAAGTCTAAATTGAATTATCAGAATCACTGAAAAAATATTTAAAGAAATCATAAAGCTATTACCATTTGAACCAACCAGAGGAAAACAGTACGTATTCCTTATTATTATGCTGGTGAATATACCCAAGCAGCATTTAAGTAGCAGTAACTGAGATCAGAACATTGATTGAGTAGTTGTTACGTAACTGCAACTAAATTTATGACTTTATAGGTTTAATTTCTTCAATTCGGAATATTTTAGTAATTGTGTAGTTGTTTCTACTATTTATTGGAACTATGTAGTTTCATTACTTCTGAGTAACTATTAAAGTATGTGGAACGGTATTGCCACTTAGTATACTTACTTTAAAGTCGTTGCAACTTCAAAGTGGTATTATGATTGTATCAGTAACTTGCCCGAAGCTACTTTAAAGTTTTTAAAACCTTACAGTAGTATTGAATGTAACACTTACGTTTCTGCTACCCAGGAGAATCACATTAAAGTAATTTTTCGTAAACTACTCCATCTCCATATTTACTTCTAAAATGTTGGTTTAATCAATAATCATTAATCAATTTGCAATTTGTTATGATTGTTAATAGATGTTTTACTATATAACCTTCAATAAAAATAACAAATTGGTGCCAAATTGTGCCTTAGGGATTGTTATGTATGTAGCTTGAAGTTGGCAACATTTATTTGAAGTGATGTAACTAACCAATCCTGGCATCCTGGCCCGTTCCCTGGGCGAGCGTCAGTAACACTCGAGCCGGCTTGGAGGATACACGTCTTCTACAGTCTATGCATTGTGTATGTAATTCGCCCTGCTCACTCAATATTAATAAAGTTAATTAATGATAATAATTGAGTATATTTTATTTAAACACATAAAAGAACATAACAGGAATAATATAAAAATGGTTTCTATCATGTGTATCAACTTATAAGTATTTCGTGTATGTTTATCATGTTTTATTAAAGACAATTTTTTACTAAAAAATATATTTAAAGAAGGCGCGTTGTTATTTTTCGATCTATCATCATCATATTTAACAGAAAAGTTGCAATGGTTTATAATTTTGGTGTACTGGAATGACAAAATAATCAAACATTTCATCGCTCTTTGTATTAAGTACGTATTACAAATAAACTGGTAATTCATTTTGTGACACGATCCAGCATTATATAGTATAGAAAATGATAGAATATTTGTTAAGTTGCAAGAGCAAGAGAGAGCAACCACGCGACATGATGTGTCAAAGAGAAAAGAAGTTCCACGAAAGTAGCAATTACTACGCCGCCACCTACCTGCTACCCAAAAATTGTTCCCCATTTTGGTTCCAGGCACGTAACAAAACCGTAGCAATTACGTGATTGTGACTAGTGGCTAAAACTTAATAGTTCCACCGGCAGTTGCTGGTACGTAGCGACGACTAAAAATGCTGCTTGGGTAACGTTCCTTTTCTCGCGAATGCAAGGTCTCAGTAAAATATAATGTTAAAATATATTTTTTCTGCTATCCTAGATGTAGAATTTGAAGTAATCTACATTTAGGTGTTCAAAAAGAGTTTAGGTAGTGTGTGCTGCAATAATCTAAAAACATGATCTTTGACTCTAATCACTCGTATTACCTATACATTGAAAAATGCCTCATGATACTCATGAAAAATTCGATATGTTGGAAACTTACATGCTGCGTAAGAAAAAACAGTGTAAAAGCCGTTCAAGAATCTGCTGGTTGGTTTATTTCCAGGTACGATGAGAAACAAATCCTATCGACAATATTTTTGTAATTCAGAAAAAACGAAAAAGTATAGAAAATGGCGTTTGTTATAAATGAAAAAATAGAAATCAATGTTTTGGCCGATTTTGAAACTTATCCAAATAATTCAATAAGGGATTTATCAGAGAGAGTGGCTTAAAGTTAGCGACATTTCATAACATTGTAAAAGTTTGTGCTATATAAATACCACCCAATAGTACACCCAGGAGATACCAAAAGAAAATTGGAATTCTGTAAGTGCTGCGTATAATTAGTTATATTAGATCCTCTAGAGTCTAGACTAGAGCAAATCCTGATTTTCCGGCTAAATTATGTGGAGCGATGAAGGAAGTTTTTCCAATCAATGGATATTTTAGAACATAAATCATTGGTGATGGGAAAATTCTATTTTGATTCATCCACGTAATCCTCAGGTTGTATTAATCTAAACTTTCTTGATTCTTGGTGTAGATATTTTGTAGGAATTTGAATCTAAAACATAGACAGAAGAATTACTTTAAGCAAGCTAGACTGTCGTCCATAACTCCCGACAAGCTGTTGACGCTCTGTAATGGATACACAAAAAATCGATTCTATACGATTGCTATTCGATTATAATCGAATACACATTAAGTATCAACGTTAGCCTTCTTAAAGGACATTTTGTGACGCTACTGAATCATTCCAGTTCATCAGTTGGAGTCACCATGGATGCATTTGGGGTGACTCAGAGCAATTTCCAAAATCTGATTAAGGTGGAGCTTCCACAATTTATTTAAAGATGTAACATGAATTAAATATGTTCTATTGGTCGTCTCACGTTGGGACTACAGTGTGTGTTCTTATGGACAACGGGGTTATTAAACATCTTGCAAGCAACTTTTAAAAACACTTTCTAAATATTGTAGTTGTAACTGCATAACCCCTATTGTTCGAGCAAGTTATATTGCAGGTAGTCATTTCTTCTGACAGTGATAGTAAAACAAAATTTCAAAACTTCCTGTTTAACAGCCTTGGTAGTGTAATGTCTGGCGTGCCGGACTTTCACCCAAGCGGCCCGGGTTCGACTCCCGGCGCTGGCAGATCTGGTTAAGGTTTTCTGCAGTTTCCCTTAGCTGTAACACAAATGTGGGATTTGCGCTGTTCCATCTATAAGTCGGCTGCAGCCGCACATTGGGCCTACATAATAATAATAATCGCCCCCTCCCTCCCGCACAAGCTTATAGCTTCTGGGGCCTTGGTTAAGGTTATGGGTTGTAGTAATTATTATTATTATTATTATATAGTGCGCTTATAAAGTCTAGAACTATCGAAATCTGTTTTTCACCAACCTTTACTACACAACCCATTCTCTTTATAACAATATCCGCCATACTTATGTATAATGTACTATATGCGTTATGTAATACTACAATACGAATAGTTACAACAAACAACACGACAATGTTAACAATCATTACAAACGAGAAAACCCAAACAACTAAGAGAAGATCTATAGACGCACAAGCTATCAAAATTCGAAACCAAATAATTATTTCTGTATTAAGAAATTTGCTTATATGCGTTCGGTGACAAATAATAGTGCCTACAAAAAACGTTATACTATAATTTCAGTAAGCACAAACTGTATTATGTAGGTCCATGAAGTAAAAGTAGAAAACACCAGAAGGGTTTATTGTTTACTAAAATCCTTTGCATTTGCTGCTAATCCTAAATTTCCGTTTTTGCAAGTTTCTTTTGAAACAAGTTGAACAAATGAATGATTTTATCATGATGAATCATTTTACCGTTATAATTGCGTTTGGGACTTCCTTTATTTACCTGTGAATCAAAAGATTAAAAAGATCATACAGAACGGCTGGTTGCCGTTATTTTTATTATAAAAGAATTTGAAGACGAAAGAATTAAACAAAAAAGTATAAGTAAAATAAGTAAAATATCGAATATTTAGATACATGCACGATGTCACAATCCCAACTAATGTTTAATAAAATAACAAATATATGTTAATAAGACTTTTTTTAATTCTCCTTTTGTATGGTTACGATTGCACTTTTTCGGTTACTGTTTTTAAAGCTTTAGAACTTCTGGAATCTTAATCCACATTTATATAGATTCATACAGTGAAATAGATGGCAACAACGAAGCAGAAACTCCCATAAGAAATACATTGGCTATCTTTCTGTCGCTATAGTCCCAACGTGAGACGGACAATAGAACCAAAAAATTTTTTTACTACGCCCTTAATCCATCCAGATTTATAAATGTTCCTATAATCCCTTACAACAACTAAATCTTCTACCTTAAACATTTTAAGTCGTTTGCCTGAATAACTCCTAATTTGATTCGATTGTGCAAATTTCACATTTTTGAAAATTTTTGGATTATCTAAATTCCCTGTTCGATCCTCCTTGGGTTTAATAATGTCCAAAATACATCTTATGTTTCTATTAAAAACTACTTTTGCAGGTGAAAGGCCTGTAGTACAATGCGGGGTAATTCTCGATAACTTAATAGAAAGTTATTTAGCAATTTATTTAATTCCCTTACAGGTCCTTTACCAATAGCCCTAATTAAAGCATATTTAACAATTTTCACTGCGTTTTCCGCTGCACCATTTGTTGCAGGGTGATAAGGAGCACCTGATTTAAAAATAATTTTGTTTTTGTCTAAAGAAGTTTGAAAATCAGCAGAAGTAAAACTCGTAGCATTGTCTGCTACCAAACATTTGGGTAACCCAAATCGGGAGAAAATATCCCTCAAAATATTTATTGTATTTTCGGAAGTCATATTGTTAGTCACTATGGCTTCTAACCACTTACTGTGTGCATCTATCAAAACAAAAATATATTTATTTCAAAGAATTGGGCCTAAATAATTAACATTCATGGGTTCAAAAGGCTCTGTTGGAAAATTCCAAGTATGCAATTTAGCTTTATTAGGATTATGTTTAGTTAATATACAATTTTCACATAATAAAATACAACCCTGGTAAATCGTCAGATCATGTTTGTGCATAGCATAAGGTTTAACTTCAGGTGATTGTTTTTCAGGCATCCAGTTTGAATATATTTCATAATCTTAATTAAGACCGGGTCCTTGGAGTACTAGGTTGCATTTGTTCCAAATCAATAGGAAAATCATTATTTTCAGCTATAAAATTTATATATGAAATTTCAAGATTATCAGGTGGTTTTCTTGTAATGATAGCCTAGAAATCTAATCTACTAAATTATACTTAGAGGGTATGTACTGAATCTCATACGAAAAATTCGAAAGGTTCAACGCCCAACGCTGAAGGCGATTAGCGACTAACAATGGAATTCCTATTTTAGGGCCTAACAGTGCCACTAAAGGTGCATTATCTGTTACTAACATAAAATGTTGTCCATATAAATACTGATAAAACCTCTTCAATCCAAACACTATATACTTAGAGCCTCCTTTTCGATTTGGCTATAGTTTTTCTGACTATCATTAAGTGTTAGGCTTGCGAAAGCAACAGGACGTTCATTTCTAGGTCCAAAAACATGAGATAGGAAGAACTATCCATAGTTAATTTGATTGGTATGGTATGGTATTGGTACCTTTGATGATTCATGCTTAATTCTTTTAAAAGCGCTTTCACATTTATTTGTCCAATTGAACATACATTTTTTACATTTTTTTGCAATAAATCATATAATGGTTGTAGGACAATACTAGCTTTCCGAATAAATTTAAAATAATGTGTTTTTCCACCTAAAAATGCTCTTAACTCCTTTACATTCCTAGGAGTGGGAGCCTGAACTAAAGCCTTCACTTTGTCTTCACAAGGGTGTAACCCTTCTTTATCGATAATTACTGATTGTTTAAAGAATTCACATTTCTGCGAAGCTTTTGTTAGCCCATATTGTTCTAATCTACTTAACACCTTATAAAGCCGTTCTAAATCTTCCTTTTTAGTCCTGCCTTTAATTAGGATGTCATCCAAAAAACAAACAGCACCCTTAATGCCTAGCAAAATTTGCTTCATTATATTTCGGAAACAGGCTGGTCCGAAGCGATTCCAAAAGGGAGCCTATTATATACAAACCACCTTTTATGAGTTGATATGGTAGTTAACTTTTTAGACTTGTCATCTAGTTCTACCTGTTGATAGACATGAGACAAATCCAACTTAGTGTTCTCTTGCCCTCCTTGTAATTATGTAAATAATGTTTCAATTCGTGGCAAAGGATCCTTATGAATATCTAAAACTATCGCCGCATATTCTGATTGATTTATCAGCCTTCACTACCGGAACCATTGAAGTGCCCCATTCACTAAAGTTGACTGGGCTTAAAACTCATTCTTTTACCAACCGATCCAGCTCTGTCTCAACTCCATCACACAAAGCGAAAGGTAGCGCTCTTGTTTTAAAAAAATTTCGCTGTAGCGTTTAACTGCAGCGTAATTTTGCCATCCCTGAAACAACCGAAATTAAAATGAAATACTTTAGGATACTTATTAACTATAGTATCAATAACTAAATCGTTATTTAATTTCAGTATTTTCTCGTTATCATCATATACTCTTACTTCCAATGCTAAATTAAATAAATTAATAAAATCTTTACCCAGTTATGCGGGACCATTCCCTTCTATAACATAAAGTTGGATAACTTGTTTTACATTATTGTATACTATATCTACTTCCATGTAGCCAATGATGGGGTAGATTTGTGCCCCATTATAACACACCAATTTCTTTACTGTTGGAAATAATAGTAAATTTGGAAAATATTTCTCTTTGTTTACAGAGCTAATGATACTAAGCGATGCTCCAGGGTCAATTTAAAATTGAATTTCAATATTATTAATTATTACATTAATTACAAAAGAAGAACTATCTGAAGTACTTAACTTAAAAATATGATCTAAATCTTCTGTTGATTGATACTCTTCATCTATAGCAGACTCGGTTTCCGCTCCATCTTTTACGTTTGCAGATTCCGCTTGTAAATAATAATTCCTTACAGGCTGTTTCTTCTTACAAACCGTTGCCAGATGACCAACTTGATTGCAGATACGGTAGGTGTAATTTTTGTAAAAACAAGTTCCACCATGGCGTTTTCCACAAATCTTGCAATTTCTGTTTTCATTTGGATGCGCCATCTTGCTGTTCTTGTTTATCGATTGATTTATACACCGACTCGTCCAATTTGAAATCGATGATCCATGCGCCTGATCCATTTTGTTCGCCGGAAGGGGTTTTGATTTACCACCATGATTGATTTAACACTTGCGCCGTGATGGATGTCCTTCGATGCGCTGTAGAAAAGTAATTCTTGTTTGATGGGCAATTTAATAGGTCCCGCTTCTCTGGAATTTGCAATCTCAATGGCTTTTTCTAAGGTTAATGCCGCTACACTTTCTTCAAATGTTTAATCTTCAAAATCATTTAATCTTTCAAATTGTTTAATCTTATTATAAATTTATCTGCCATTGCCATGTTTAACTCAGTACCAGCAAAATTACATTTTGAAGCTAATGACCGCACTCTTACGACCCCATTCGTTAATATTTTCTTCTGGGGTGCTTCACAGCATTATAAGGTTTTAGTCTATCAGGGAACGCGTTTATTTTAGGTTGGAAATATATAGTAGAAATTTCTACCAACTGCTTGTAGGTTTTTGATTCTGGTTTATCTGGGATACACAAACTTGAGCACAAATGGAAGGTTTCTTTATCACAACTATTTAATAAAATTGCCCTTTTTACAATATCATCGGTTATATTATTTGCTATGAAGTATTGATCGAGATGCGATTTGTATATAGACCAGTCCGAAATTTTCCACCATGCTGAATAAATTAATATTGAAGTGAAAATTTCACTTTTGCACTATCCAATTTACTCGTCGCCAATTATCTGTTATGTTTGCAATAATAGTCTTGTTCCTCAGTGGATTAGTGGTTTGCATGTTTGCTTCATAATCCAAGGGTCGCAAGTTCGATCCCAGGGCTAGATGGTAATTTTTCATAGCGGAGAAAAATTAAAAAACATGCCTTTTTCTCGGATAGGAAGTAAAACTGTAGGTCCCGTGTCAATGCGATGTTTGGCACATTAAAAATCCCTACTGGGGGTGGAATTCCCCCAGATTCGGCTAAATTCTAGCAGGGTCGGCCAAATGATCATAGCAATCGGTGCCATGAGGTACGAAGGATGCTCCGCCATCCTGATTTTTCGCCCAAAAATAAATAAAATAATAAAATAAAATAATAGACTTGTTATTTTTAAGCACCTTTATTATTATTAATTATTTATTATTCTTAATTAAACATCAACAGATTACCAAAAATACAAACAAATCAATTTAACATAACGTTTTATTTCCTTCCATATACAAACTAGAATACACTTAATAAATAACCGGAAATGGTATATAGTTTGGTAAGGGGAGGGGAAAAGGAAAAGCATAATCCTGCAAAACTGTATACATTCAAAATACCACAGCAACTAATTTAACCTATTCTCTATTTTTGTTGTTTATTGGGTAACCATTCTTTTAAAATTTATAAGGACTCGTTATTGTATCGAATACTGCTTAATATTAAGTGTAGCAGTGGTGAGTTCAGTGGGTTTGTTTATGAACAAACCAGCCGAAATTTCATAATCAGATAAGATGAATCTAACCAAACTTGAAATCAATCTAATCTATCCTATGCGGATCCTTGTATATAATACCCAAATAAATGTTTATCAATCTGTCCTACCACTTGTGTTTTTATTAACTACTTAAATCTGGTTAATTGAAAAGCCCCTAGAATCTTTTTTGTGAAATAACTTAATTTTCTACTTAAAAAGGCATTAAATTCAAATTGATTTATATTCATAAATTAAATACATTTGTAACTAAATATGTAAACTTTTAAATGTTCTCTTGACTTTTCAAGAAGAAAAAATTGCGAACAATTTCGTTCATCATTTATTTAACCGTTGTACTCATTACTGACACTAATCCACCAGCTTCAGAAAAAGCGAATCCTCCATTACATCCTAATGACTTCAATCGTAGCTTTCGACTTTCTCAACTTCATAGACAACCAATTTGTTTTTAGCCACTCTCGACTTTAGCAAGAAATAGGGAAATTCCTACAAAAACTTGAAGACGTTTGGGTCTGCGTTTAGAGAAGGTATAAATTGCAACAATCTAACCTCTTTAGCCCACCATTATTAAGCCGGAAGGCAAAGACAGGCAAGTTATCGATTACCAGAAACTTACTATTAAGATAAGTTGGGGTTGCATGTTCAATTAATACAATGGATAACTCTTTATTTCAAAGAAAAACCGTTTGTTATCAAAGGCTTCTTTCTCTTCGGTACTTTGTAAAAGGGTACACGATTGCTCACTTTATATTTCAGTAAAGGTTTTTTTTTCTAATTATACTTTTAATTATAACTGAATTTTTAAAATGCAAAAATTGGTTGAACCAAAGGCTTACAGCTTTTTTTTCTAATAAAGAACGAATCGTTAGGGGGATTTAATGTTTAATTAGTTTAAAAACTTTTTATATTCCTTTAATATTCGTCAGAAAATGGATATTCTAGAATCATTTCAATGATGGAAATATGTTGTACTACTAAACAACTTAAAATTAGAAGGTTCCGCATTTGTAATACAGCAGCTGCTAGAAATAGCCCTAATAAATGTAAAGATTTCAGGAATTTCAAATACCGACGACGAGACGGCACTACCAAAAGTTATTTTGTACCTTAGCACAGTGATATAATGTTCTGTACGCCCTTTTTCAAAGGTAATGGTATTAACTAAAAAGATATTTAGTAATAAACTAGGTAAACCCCGTCAAGACATGACGGTCAAAAGGATTGAAGTGATTGAAGGATTTCCTTATGTACAACATTCGTTGTGTGATTACAGACCTTCGAATTTTCATGAATGATTATTTAAATAAACGCAACCAAACATAACCAATTGAAAATTCTAAGCCTAACATTCCCCTCTCCCAACTTACTCTCCTCTCTTCAGACGTATCTCCCGCACTGGCTTACCCCTCCCCACAGGTTTATTCTACATACATACGGAAATTCTACATTGAATCCATATATTATATGCTTAATATACTAACTTTCTAGTTCATTCTGGTTCTTTAAACATTCCTACTCTACTTTTTCATCAAATATTCGAATCTGATGAGAATTAAAAAATTTCGAAGAAAACTGATAGATAGATCGACATTCGTATCGAATTTCGTAAAAATGCTCCACATTAAATACTTTAACACTCGGTTAAGAATTGCAGTTTGTGATATGATTTGTAAGCAAGCGATCGGTGACGTAGTAAGCAAGTAGAGGGAGGATATTTAGTTCCGACACATAACGCGTGATGCGTGTGATGTAAGTAAACAATCGGCCTCGAGCGTATAGAAATGCATCGATTACAAATAATGCCTTTAAAAATATAAATAAATAATTAAGAAATCGTTACACTAAGGAGAGCTAACAAATCTCTAGCGTAAAACCTTTAACTTAGAATAGCGTAGATCGGCCCAGTAGAGCTCGTAATACGAAACGAAGCGTAACAAAAATAAGCCTTGTGCTTTAAATAGTAACAAAGTATTTTAAATTTATGGTTTTAAAAATTTAAAGACTAAAGAAAGTATAATGTCAAAGCTTATAAAAAAGAATTATCAGATCGGTCTTGTAGCACTCATAAAGGAGAACTATGGCGGCATGCAAGGGTTTGTCTATACATCAGACCAATTCGAATACCTATTAAACACTCAGTGATTGATGGTGGAAGGCTAGACTGTAGGGCTGCAGCAGCCAAAGCCGCTTGCGTTATTTCTAGCATTTTAAATTGATTTATTGTAGTACTGTTAAATACTGCACGCGTAGAAATCACAAAATGGTAAGAATAAAATTTAAAATCGATCTTCTTTAAAAAATTCTTGTGCACGTCAATAGACGTGCACAAGATTTTTTTAAAGATGCACTATAAGTGCACTAATAAGTGCATATTTCAAAAACATGACATAGAAATAGTGTTTGCTAATTTCCGGAAATTTATTTTTTGGAAACTTTCCATGGAAATATCTCCGGAAACTTTCTCGGTAACTTATTGAAATGGCAAATGTCAAAAAAAAGTTAACAAAATTCAAACGTAGTTTAAGATGTATCTAGGTCAGCGATTTCCAAAGTGTATTTCGTGGAATCCTAGAGTTTCGTGAAAATATTTTGGGGTTCCGCAGGACCAGTTGAAAGTCCTGTAATATAACAAAAGGCTACCACTTGCAAACTTTAAACTTTCCTACAATAACGGCCTAATGACTATTTTATTTGTTGGTGCCGTACACAATACGAAAACGAAATATTCTAATAAACTGGAAGCTGCACCAGATTTACGAATTCGCTATAAAATATTAAACCAGGTTTTCATATACGTGCATGTTTGAATAAATAAAATATATTATTTGTAGGTAATTTTTTTTATTTTTTGATTCCTTTTTGAACTATTTCTGAAATGAAAATATTTCCTCATGAAAATATTTGAAATATTTGCCAACACTACATAAAAACGATAAAAACTCAAATTTTGGTGCCTTAATACAGAAATAACTACACTGTAAAAAATGAGTTGAAATTTACCTTGGGAAAGAGTTAACATTCCTCTCTTATTTGCGGTAGTTTTACTCTAAAATTTAACTTTACCTATACGTTAATAGTTGTTTTACTATTTGTGGTAAAATACACTTTATTGTGTAAAATTACACAAATATTAAGTAATTCTACTACATTTAACTGGTTAAAATCACTATCCATAATGTAAATTTACATAACTCAGGAAACTTTTCCTTGTAAATTTATTATTACTCAATAACTTGATTCATTTTTAGTGTAATATTAAAGATAAGATGAACTTTAACAAGTATAGTGTAATTTTACCGTTAATATGTTTTTAACCGATGAGATACTATTTCGCTGATTGCACTTGTTTGTTGATGAGTGGTGACCTTCGTTTCGTGAAAGAATTCAGAAACCCATTATGAACAGTCCAAATTGGGCTTTTGGAGAATGGTCGGATGATTTCTTGTTACAGGTTTCGCAATCGGCGAGGCGTACCCTATCGATATCGAACGAAGTGTTCATTGCTCATTAATATTTTGTTTTTTGTTGTAGTGTAGTGCAGATTTATTAAAGGCAAATATTTACACGTATGACCCAAGCTGGGAAGAATTTTATTTTATAGTAGAAGTTAAAAAATAACCGGTAAGTATATGTTAAAATTACAAATTTAAACCAATAAAATAAAAATATTTAATTTAATGTTTTTCTAGGATGAATCAAAAAATTGAAGAATTCGAAATAAACTAGCATAACTGTAATTGAGAAAGGTACTCGTGTATAATTGTTTATATAATTTATAATTTTGAAATTTTCTAGGTGGAATCGAAACTTTATCTGAATGTCTTTGAGAGACCAAATATTTCCGAAAGCCCCTTAAAAGAAGTTCTGTTAATGTCTTATATTTTATATAAGTACATATGTTCAATAAAAATTACTTTGATTTTATTTTGTTTTATACAATCCATTTACCAGTGTAAATAATATTCAGAGGAACGATTTTTGCAAGTACTTTCGCAAGTCATCGTTACATTAAAAAGAAGTATTTTCACATTTGTATTTTAACCCTGAAAAGTAGTATTGCCATGAAATATTAACTTTGTCATGTAACTTTACACAGGTGTTTTAATGTTAAAATGTAAAATTACATTGAGATTGTAATTTTAATCTGTAAATTTATTTAAAAAGGATGCTTTACAATGAAAATTTAACCTAATATTGTAATTTCCCACTTCCTATAAAAATTACACTTTGAAGTAAATTTACCCCAAAAATGGAGGTAACATAGTTGCCTTCATTTTTAGGGTAAATTTACCGGTAATTTTTTAGAGTGTACATATATTTCCTATTTTTAAATTGATTTTTGTCTACTGCTTTAAGATTTTTATATTTTTTTGAATATTATAAACTATAACCACTTAATGACTAAAATATCAAGATGAGAGATTAAGATAATAAGATAATAGCCGAAGCACATATGGAATATTAGTGATGGAAGTGGTCTGTTTATAAAAGTAGTTCCAGAAGTTGACGCGATGGATTTTATGAGATGTATTGATGTACACAATGAAAGCTTCAACATAAAAAAAGAATGACGTAAATCGGCCCAGCGGAACTCTCAAACGAACTGGAACAAAAATAAGCCTTGCGTTTTAAATATATAGATATAGATTAATAAATAATTGAGCTATACAATAAAGTTCAATATGACCTGCATATTCACTATCAAGAGATATAAAATGTTCATAATCTATAGCCATGTTAATGGGAAAACGAGAAGCTTGATCACCAATAAAATCTTTATAATCGTCCCAGTCATTTATGACTTTTGTAATAACTTGCAATTGGACATATACAATCCCTATTATAGTAATCAATGAGAAGAGAATTCACGATTCCTCCTATTCTGAAAATATACCCCTTCACATTCTAAATTAATAATAATAATAACAACAAAAGATATTTTACATTTACATGCTAATACTTTCAGGTTTCTAGTAGAAGTAGCCACTATTAGCCAAGTACTTAAACAAACTTACTTATATACACATAAGGTAAAAGTATATACCATTTTTATTTCGATTCCCCTATCACAATTTGGATTTAGAAAACAAGTGAACATTAAAATGGACCTGTATCCATGTCCACAATGTCAACAATTATATTTCTAACTAATACATAATAGACAGTCATTATATTTGCTGATATCGATGTCAAAATAGACGCGTCTTATGAAACACCGTTTTCAATGTAATACTCAGCACGTATAGATAAAACGATGGATAATAATTGTCTTAATTGTACATATTTGTACTAGATAAAAATGAATATATAAAGTAAATATGTTACGGATTCGAAATATGACAGTCTCCATCTGCGCTTTCTTAGGCCTTTTTTTAAAAGTCAACCGGAAGTCAAAATTTTTTTAAAAATTACGAATTACGTTTAGAGTTTGTTTTTTAAGGAAGATGAATAATAATTATTATCAAAAAATATGCAATTTATAGAAGAAACATCATACTAACAAGCAAAAAAAAATCGATTTACAAAACATTTCTTGAAAATAATTTAGTTAATTTAAGTGAACCCACATTTTTCTTCATAAAATCCGTTCTCAAATAGTCAACTTCGATTGTTAGAAAGAGGGTGATAACGTAAAAGTGAAGCAAACAAATTTACATTTTTATAATCTATATAGAGTCTTTTAAACGTTTACATTAAAATCTTATTGATTTTAAACATTTGATCGTTTCGTCAAATGTCCATGTTTCCCCCATTTCGATCCAGTGTGCGACGCCCCGAGTGAATGTTCGATTCGTCAGTCTCAAATTAGACATTTTAGAGTTTTTCAAATTAAAAATATAAACAATAAAAAATATAAAAATTAAGTAGTGGTGACTAATCTACACAGTGAAAGCTTCAATATAAAAAAAGAATGGCGTAAATCGACCCGGTAGAACTCTCAAACGAACTAAAACAAAAATAAACCTTGTGTTTTAAATACATAACATAGACATCTACGAAACAAACAAAATTGAATGGATAATTTTTTTTCACTCCATGCCCAGAAACTTCGATTTTGCTCTTGCAAAATAGTAAGGAAAATGAATATTCCCTATATATCCTATATGAATATCCTCTATATGAATATAGAGAGGAAAAGCGCAAAATAGTGAGAAAACCATATATTACATAACAAACACATTACATTTCGCACGAGTGTGAATAATGCGGTTTCTTTAGTACTTTTTCAGCGTTCTGTGGCTACTTTGCATTTTATATTTTATTTTTATATTCACTAACAGCCAAGTGTATCAAATTTATTTTAATACACCGAAATCTAAACAATAAGCAAAAAGAAATATAAAGTAAAGAGAACGTAAGTATAATTACTACTAAAACAATAACTATACCACTTCAACTTCAATTTCAGAAAAGTAACATTCATTTCAGAGATGGTAATTTTGATTTCGGATAAACTAATTTCATTTTTGAAAAAGTAAATTTATTTAGTTTCATAAAACATAAATAGTTAAATATAAATACTTGAATTCAAATAAGTTGTATGTGCTATCTGGTTGCGTAAAATGAGATTCAGTTTAAGAAGAACATACGTTAAAGGACAAATTAAACTTTTATTTAATTTAATTAACAATTTAGACACTTTAATTTATATTTATGTCATCCATTCTTATTGTGATTGGATAGTGACGTTGTACATGATTGTACGCATGAAATCTCATTTGAGCCATTGTTATAGTTACCATCGCACGGTCAGCAGTTTCGAGAGCGTGGAATTCAAGTTCTGTTGGTGTAACTACTCGGTAAGGATCACGCCTTCACCAGCCACTATTCTATGGCGGTGCTATTGTAAGTCCTATTGTTACTGCAGATAGGTTCAAGTGAATTCAACATTGGGTGCAAAGAGCAATCTGCATACTTCAATTTCTTGAAATTCTTCTTCATTACCCGTGAATAGGCAGGTGTTGAAAACTACCATTATGAAATTGGCATCGTGACTATTCTGACACCATCCTGAAACCTTCTCAGCCATTCCGAAAAGTCTTCTTTCTTAAAAGCTCCCCGTTTTTGTTCCCTGTATTCAATGCCCATAGAAGACATACATTATTGTTGTGTTATACATATAACTCGTAGATTTGGACCTTTACTGTTTCGTAGTTTAAAGGTCCCCCTTAAGTCATTGGGTTATTTAACATTTTAATAGTCAAGAATAAAAGAAATTTATTAGTATACAACTAACGGTAAAGGTGTGTAAGATAGAAGTTAGCACATAATGCAGTATACAGAACATTGTCATCGTATTTCAATTTTACATCAAAAAACATTCATGAAAAGAAATTACTTGATAACAAGGTTTTATAAATAAAGAAAATTGACTAGTACAGTGTACTCCCCTACGAATTAACTTGACAATACGAATTTTTCTCCTGACTGGCACCAAGAATATCGATAATATCGCCTGATGGATTTTGCCGAAAAGATGCTAAGGTAAAAGATGACTGAAGCACGATCGCGTCCGGCTCTCAACGAATTTTTCTTAGCTACTTCATACTACACAAAAAGCTACGCCCGAAAGTTCCTTGATCAAATTTACTGGTGCAAATTGCTGATCCGTATATGACATATCTTCTTTCTTAGATAACACAAAAAGAAGGCGAGGTACGAAAAAACATGCTTTTTTTGGTAGGAATTTAAATATGCTTTAGTTTACCTAACAACCTCCTTCATCTCGATAAACCTAATAGTTTCCGAGAAAAACGACAAAAACCGTTAGGGGGCGTGGTTTACCCTCATTATCTCTTCGAGCTCACCACCTACAGGTGTTGAGTTTTAGGGGGTTATTTAACAATCCACAAGGAAGCCCTATGCAAAAATTCACGGACTTACCTCAACTATCCGCTATTTTTTCTAATTTGACTGGACTGTACGTCTTTTTTAAATATGTATTCGTCGTGTGTTCACGACACTGACTATTTTAACGTCATATTTTTTTACATTTCGTTTTATTTTAAAAATGTATGCGCGTACCTACAGATACGCATAGAAAGAAGTGCTATAAGTGCTTATTTATATAGCTACTTTGTACAAAAATATTTATTATGTCCTTATTACTTATTTACAAGCGTTTTAAAGGAAAACAAATAGACTCATGAATCCCTAAAGAATTCTTTTATAGTCGGTTATCGTTCTTTTGAACAACACCCTACAAATGTCACTTCATGAAAAAATAAAACTGATGTAATATACCGTCTCAAATAAAATATTATGTCTGAGTGAGTTTATTACTACACATTTTACGGATATGTTTTAAAAAATGTGTTTCATATTTAAAAAACTACTTCTAGAGTTATTTATTTACATAATCATCAACGTAAATATAAATCTTCCCAAAATTCTTATGTTTATTAACGTTACCGTCATGTGCAAATTTATCTTTTTATGGCAATATAATTTTTTAAACTGCTATTTGTTGTACCATGAAGCCATTCTACGTACATAAAACAAAAGAATTCTCTTTAAAGCTCATTTCAGTTATATTATTAGTATGTGCTAAAGTAGGATGTTATATTTCTTTATGGGTATTAAAACAAATTTCTAATTGTCTTAAATGGTGTAAGCAATACATTTCAGTAAACGAAGCCTATTATGTATTACTTATTTGGAGTACATTATCTCAAAGGGAAGTAAACAATCATCTCAATCTTCATCATTAAGGAATGAACACATAGAGAGAGGTAAATAATGTAAGACAAATAACGTTTAATTGTTGTTTACATTTATAAAGGAGCTAAAGTGGTAAAAACGTTTGATTGTGATTAAGTCAGTTTATACGAAAGTAAATAGAACTCGCTTCAATTAATAACGAATAGTAAATAGTTTTTTTGTGTATATACGGGAAACTACCTTATATCACTGTAGTCAAAGTAAAAATACTTAGATTGAAGCTCTGTAGTTAATTTGGACCAAATATACATGTTTTCTCACATACATTGCAAAATTACGTTTATTAAGAATGAGGATGACGTAAACAGATTCATGAACCCTGAAAGTAATCATAATTAAATAAAATTAAAGTCACAACCAAGATCATTTAACCAACGATTGACACTGTTTGGGGCCTTTCAACCAGTCAGAGGCGTTGCTGGGGTTTGTGGCAACACTGTGCAAGGCAGCGCAATATCGCCCCTCATATGAAAAAAAGATCGATTAAAAATGTAAGCTATATTTTATTAGCGTTTACTGTCTCCAGCCTTACTTTGTGGAACTCCATAATACATGACACCTCAAAACAACATTAAATTCTTACATTTTTGCAACAACAAACACAAATTAGACATTTTAGAAGCTTTTGAAATATACAGACATAAACGCACAGTACCTTTAATGAATGAACAAACTGAGCTTAGTAATTCTCCTTTATTAGAAGTGTTAGATATTTAGTTTTTGTATGTATTGTATCTAGTTACCTATTTTCTGTATGTATTTATCCTTAGCAACGTGTTTGTTTATCAATCTTATCTACCTTTGATAATGACACAAAGTGTCGAAACAATATTGTCAGGTTAAGATATTAATAAAACTTGTGAAACTTTAACTAATCTTTGTATTTATATTATATTTCATTTATATTTTATTAGTAAATTTCATTCCAACTTTGCGTTAGTCGTATTTAATTTATATTATATTTTACTCTGACAGGGGGCTAGCGCCCCCTGACTGCGGCGCCCCTGTACCGCGCATATGCTGCACAGGCGCTAGCTACGCCTCTGCAACCAGTAGGTAACATATTACCGATTATATATTATTTAGTGTTGGAAAATGGAAATGTTTCTACTAGGAAATATTTCGAGAAGGAAACGTTTATAAATTTCCGCCTTAACCTTGAATTAATATACGCATGCGGATTTTAAGTTTTGTGGTTTATAACCTCATTCTTAACTTGTGCATCGTCTTTTCACAATTTTTAATTTTTAGTTTAAAATGCCAAAATTAAAAATTATAAAATAAGGTAAAACTATTATCATTCATCCATCATCAGGGATAAAGGTAAAATTCATAAGGATCGTTCTAATGTGACATATTGTTTTATAATTATTTATTATTTTTTCTTTTTTCCTTGGAATGGAGTTTTAATTTTTGAAATTTTTAAAAAGTTTAAAAAATTTATTTATTTTTTTGTTTCGTATTGCTAATGTAATGTGAGTACAATGGGCGTACTTAAAACTTAAAATAGGATTTACTCCAAAACTAGCAGGAAGAGACCACATGTTGATCAGGGAAATATGTTATAAATCATTACAGCTACCCCCCATTACCAGGTTTCTAGTTGTACTAGTTACACCCTGTATAGTCATTTGCGGACATGTTTTAACATGTTGAAAATACCGAGAGTTGTATAAAAAAAGGTCGAAAACCACTATAAAACACTGTTTTAACAAGAATAATTTTTTGTCACTTTCCAACGGTTACCGAGTTTAGGTGAGGGAAAACTGTAAACATTTAATTCTTCAACATATTTATGAAAGAAGCTCGACCTGATAGTCGAAGTGATGACTGTTCAAGACGTTTTCTAATTCACTTACTTATAATCTCATTTGATAACATAAAGTAAAATGAACTGTATAGTTAGCATTAATAACTAAGAATGTTTACTTTTGTAACTGTATGTTTATTTAAAATTGTTTGCTCTTAAAAGAGGAAGTAGAAAAGTAAAATAAAAAATGTACATACATCCATTAAGAATCACTTTAGGAATTACTCACGATGCATCGTTTTTATCAAGTTTATTAGGACCAAAAACAGAGTTTGCAGATGACTCACCGCACCTTGTTGAGACCTCTTCGCTTACAATACTTATTTTATTTATTTTATTTATTTTACTTATTTTACTTATTTTACTTATTTTACTTATTTTACTTATTTTATTTATTTTACTAATTTTACTTATTTTACTTATTTTACTTATTTTACTTATTTTACTTATTTTACTTATTTTACTTATTTTACTTATTTTACTTATTTTACTTATTTTACTTATTTTACTTATTTTACTTATTTTATTTATTTTATTTATTTTATTTATTTTATTTATTTTATTTATTTTATTTATTTTATTTATTTTATTTATTTAATTTATTTAATTTATTTAATTTATTTAATTTATTTAATTTATTTTATTATTTTATTTATTTTATTTATTTTATTTATTTTATTTATTTTATTTATTTTATTTATTTTATTTATTTTATTTATTTTATTTATTTTATTTATTTTATTTATTTTATTTATTTTATTTATTTTATTTATTTTATTTATTTTATTTATTTATTTAGGTAAACCCTTTACACAGATAATCATCCAATTATGTAAAGTATCTACAACTACCATATAAATTAAATATACCTTTACAAAAGTAATGAACCTGATATTGAGCGTGGTATACTATATATACATAACATAAAATAATAGAATTCCATGCATAACTATGCGACTTAATGAACAATATGTATTACAAACAAATAAGTTAATAGTACTATATCACAGGTTACTTCTATATATTTTAAATAAATCACAGTAAGAAAAATCACAGTAACAGCCGCTGAATTAATAACAGTAATATAAATCTATTAGTAAAAATAAAAGTATAAAAGCTACATGTGTAAAATTTGGACGGTTTCACAAAGCTGGATTAAACTCTGATTAACTTAATTGTGATTAAATTTGAAATATAGAAATATGATTGGATAAAATTCAAGGTCTGTTAAATCTCAGCCAATGAAATTTCTGGATTTCAAATTTAATGACAATTAAGTTAATCAGAACTTAATCAAGCTTTCTGAAACCGGCCACAATGACATAATGAACAATATATAAGTTTTTGTACGACCATGCTATTTCGGATTGTTTACCATACTTGGTTTTAGAACAGTAGGTTATATTTACTGGTTGCTAAGCAAAAACGCGTCGGTAAGTAATTACTTACCGTTCAGTTCTGTCAAAAACAGAACGGTAAGTAAATTATATGAAATTTATAAAATAAATGCATGATCTTTAGATGTCTCTTTCGCGAGAAATCATTTATTTTCTGAATAATTGGACTATTTAAAAAAATGTATGTTTTTTATTTAAATTTGCTCAGGCCTCTTCAATATCCCAATTATATTCGTTTTCAGATTCACTCATTCTCACGAGTTTGACAAATATCGTGACATTCAAAAATAATAGTAATTACAAACGTATCCATGGTAACGACAAAACCTACTTAATGTTTGGTGGATATACAGGGCAAAAATAAATTATCGTAAATCTATTTTTTCGGTGATATTTCCTTAGTTAATACCTTTGTATTCATAATGGTCGTACAAAAAATAGTATAAGCATCTCAAACAGTAAGGAGTTTACCGATCTCCTCCAATATTTCTTTTTTATTTAACATTGTCGTCGATCGGTAAACTGTCCTTACTGTTCTTGATACTTAATATACTATAACATAACAAACAAACAAAAATGTATTTGTAAATTACTATTAAAATTAAAAAAGAATAACATTCGTAACATTCAAACGTGGCTATGTATTTATCTTTGTGCTAAATTGCGTTTAAATTGATGTGTCGTTGGTCCAAAAATGTTAGTATTCATAGATACGTTGTTATACAGTTTACACATACCTATAAATGGAGAATTAAGTTGATAATTTGTTCTAGGCGTATTGTATTGTAATGTAGCAGTCTGTCTTGTTTGTGCAAATGGTACTCCAAAATTAATTTTTAAAAGTAATTTCTGATCGTCAATTAAACCATTAATTATTTTATCTAAAAAACAAAGTTGTGAATCTTTCCTCCTTTTTTCCAACGACTCTACTTTGAAATAGTTCAGTAACTCTTGATAAGATCCTTCAAACGTTTTCAGTTCTTTTTTAAAGTAACAATATTTTAAAAATTTCTTTTGGCTTTTTCTATTTTTAAGATTTGGTATGTGTAGTAAGGTAGTTCGATAGACATATATTCTAACTTTGATCTTACCAAAATACAATTATTAGACTACGAATGTTTTGAAAGTCTTTAGTGATTCTAATTAAAAAGCCTAGATTTTTACAGCATTGATTTACAATGCTCTCAATATGACTTGCAAATGTTAATTTTGAATCATAGATTACGCCGAGACCTTTTATTTCAGTTTTAGTTTCAAGCGCTGTACCATTAATTGTATATTGAAAGCTACAAGGGTTATTCTTTCTTGTAAAAGTCATTGCAAAACATTTATTAGTATTAAAAGATAATGTATTTCGGATGGACCAATTATAAACTGAATGAAGATCATTTTGAAGTGCAATAAAATCATCTATCGATTTTATTTCTTTGAAAATCTTAAAATCATCGGTGTAGATTAAATAATCCGAATTTCTTACTTCATTTGCAATGTCGTTTATAAATAATAAAAATAACAGGGGGCCCAGGTTTGATCCTTGGGGCACCCCTGAAGTTACTGAAAATGTATGAGATTTGTCTCCAAAATATTCAACAAACTGTTTTATGTCACATAAGTAGGAATTAAACAATTTTAATAATTTTTCGGTGAAGCTAATAATAGATAATTTAATGTCTACCCTATCGAAAGCCTTACAGAAATCTGTATAGACAACATCTAGTTGATTTCTGCATTCCAGAACGTCAACTGCTCTTTGTGTAAAGTTAAATAAATTAGTAGCGGCGGACCTCCCTTTCATAAATCCGTGTTGATTTAAATCAATATTAGTTTTTACATAATGAAATATATTAGTATAAAGTACTGATTCAAATACCTTAGCAAAGTTCGATAAGATACATATCGGCCTATAATTTTCAATTGAAGTTCTATCTCCAGATTTGTAAATTGGGCAGATTTTGGACGTAGACCAGGTTAAAGGAAATACACCTGTTTCTAATGCACATTTAAATATATCTATTAAGGCGTCAATAAAGAATTCGGAGAAAGCTTTTATCACATAAATCGGAATATCATCCGGTCCTACCGATTTAGTATTCTTTAATAATTTAATAGCTTTTAGGAATTCATCTTTAGTGATTACAGTGATATTAATGATAGTATTATTTGAAAATTTCATTGTATTATTTGAATCATTAGTAAATGGTAGATAAAGATTGTGAAAATAATTTGCAAATTCATTAACAATGTGTTGACTGTCTTCAAGTTTTTTGTTATTAATGTGCATGGTGTATGTTTGTTTTGGCTTTTTTATTTTTTATGTAATCCCATAACGAGCTAGGTTCATTAAGTAATTGTGTCTGTACGGATTGAACATAAGTGTTATACGCAGTTTGGATAAGTTGCTTAGTTTTTCTTCTGTAATTCTTATATTCGGTATTGTATTGTTCAATTTTTGTCTTTTGGTATTTTAATCTATATTTTTCTTTAAGTTTTTTAATTCGTGGTACTGTTTGTTCAAATATGTCATATAATATGTTATAAAATATTTCAACTTTATAGTTAACGTCATTTGTCATTTTTTTTCGTCATTTGTTCGATGCCAATACCAAAAATATCAAAGTCTTATATCCATAGGAAATCAAATGTAGGAGTTTTTCTGGTGCTGAAGACATAGTTGTCAGCATAGGTTGCAGAAAATTACCAATAAAATTCCAACACCGTTGACATGGATCATTTCCTAGCCACTGCTGTACTTGGTAATAAACTGTAAAAGACCATTGGACAGCAGCTACTGTTGTAAGAGGAAGCGAGGCTAAACAAAGAGTACCTGCAAGTTTTGTTTCGCTGATAGTTGATGGTACATAGATTTAGAATCTCTGTTCATCTAATGCCTTGTCATTTTTTCTTAAGACAACCAACTTACATAAGAAGGTAGTATTGGAATCAAGATTTTAACATATCGACGTCTTAAGGTCTCGTGAATCCAAAACTACTATTTTTACAAAATGCTTTGTATGTGTGTGATTATGCGTATGGGCGCGCACTCGCGCGTGTGTGTGCACTTGCGCCTGCACGCTTATATGTTCTTGTGCACGCGCATGTGCGTATATGTATGTGTGTGTAAGATTTACGAAATCGATTCATCATTGTGTGATCGCTAGGTTTTGAATCGATATTGTTGTGATCATTTTCATCTAGTGATGTGTCCAAATGAATCGAATCCCTTAATTTCCTAATATATGTACACTTCATTCCTTCTATAATATTTGTTGTTTACGTTTTTTTACCAGGTACGACCGAAAACGCAAAGGCTTTACTATTATGCCTTTTCCCATAATTTTGTGTATATACCTATTTTGAAGATAACTGTTTTCTCCATTTTGGAAAGCATGTTCTGTTTTACGAGCATTTCTGTCAGGTAATAACATTTTTGTTTAGTTTGGTTATTTTGCATTCTTTTATACACACTCTATCTATCAAATGTCGTTGGCTTTAACTTATTACTATTTATAGGTATCCTGGAACGTAGTGTTCTACCATATAATAACTGAGCAGAAGAACAATTTATATTTCCAAATATAAACTGTTCTCCTGCTCAGTCATTATTTGCAAGCGGCGCATTAGAATAGTTTAATAAGTACTATAAGTCTATATCAGGGTTTTCTTCATGTTTTTATCAGCCATTTCCACTGACCTGCAAAATGTTACAGTTTTTTCCAAATCTTGATTCTCACGCAACAACCTTTCCTGTACACTCTGCGAATTAATTTCCAGTACTAATTAGGTTTTTAACAACTTTTCTTTTTGTTTACCAATTTCACAACTTTTAATTAGTTTTTGTAAATCTGCATAATAATGTTCAAATGGTTCACTTGGTGCTTGTTTTCTTTTGAAAAATTTCTAAATTTCCATAATTTCATTTCGTTTTGGTGTGCAGTGATCTTCTAGATAATACTTTTAAAAATGATTCTACCGTTTCCTTTTCTGGCTTTCAGTGTGTAATTGTTTCATAAAATCGCAATGCTTCTGATCCCATTAAATTTCTTAATCTTGCTACATGTACATCAACAGGTTTTGCTTCAGTTTCTATCGCTATTAAATAAATATTTATTTTAAATTTGAAATATCTAAAATTTCCAGCTATATCTCGAGTTAATTTAAAAAATGAAGGCTTTTTATAAGTTTCTATTTTTCAATAGCAATTATGTACTATGAATGTTGACGTTTTACACTGTCGAACTTCCACATATTTTTTTAACTTTTTACTATTTTATGACACCTGCACTATTCGTTTTCTTCTGTAAATTATTTATTAGTTCTTTAACGACTGCGCCATGTTTTATACATATTCTGTTATGTATTTTAAATTATATTTTTTAATAAAACAGAAGTCAAACATAACTTATTTATTTTATGTTGTTCTTACATTTCTTATGTTTCTAGATTCATATATTTTTATATTTCAGATTACCAACAGAATAAAGTTATATCTTTATTTACTGATGAGACTCGAAATTTTTGTTAATGAGTCTTCAACGGGTTCTTGGTCAACGACTCACCTGAAGAAACAATTCACATAAATAGGTAAACCTTTAATATACTTTAATTGAAGTTTTCTCCTTGACAATGGATAGTTTATGGTGAATGTTCAGAAATAACTTGTCAATATTGACAGATGCATTCCTATAATCTATAAATTCCACTAATGTAATGGTCAAAACACACTGAAGGAAGTATTCGATTAATTTATTTGGTAAAACAAATCTATTTACTTGGTTTTGTTTCAGGAAATAGAAATTTACTTACGAGCCTTAGATAAATATATTTCTAAAGTATCATTTTTTTATTTCACCTTCTCTAGTAGTAGCCAGACTGTCAAAGACTTTTGAAAACCACAAGGTTGAGTACTCGTTCCTTTGCTGCTCTCCCTCTATATTAATTCCAAATCTCAGGCTTTTCCCCTTGCTTGTCGGTATCAGTCGACGCTGACGACTCGCAGCCCTACAACCATACAGAACTGGGACTGATTCTGAACATTTATTTTACGTGGAGCACCTGTAATAACTTAATCTCCACGTTCCTTGAAAGAGGAGTGAGTAAGATACGCGCCAATTAGCGCACATGTGCGTAGCAAATGTTACCAGTTACTGGCCGGAGCAAGGTTGCCTATCCATCCTCTACTAGCTCTCCAATAGCAATTAAGTTAATACGTGCTTTCATGCGGGGCTAAGTTTCTTGTCCAGCAATAGGACTATTCCCCCAACTCAGGTTAGGGACATCAGAACCCTCCAGCCCTCTTTCATGCCTTCATAAGTTCTTTCCCTCAGCCTAAGTTGAGGCCACTGCCCGATCGAAATAGTTTCTGAATAGTTTTGCCACCCCGATCTCCCAGTTACAGGCCTGGTGTGCCCCTTACAAAGCTTTGTTTTGAGGCTACTTCATAGGCCTACCAAAGTAGCATCTCGGCATGTACCGGTTAGGGTGAAGTTGTCTTGAAGGTGAGAGGCTATATAATACATGCGCATCAACGCCCCTTAAGCGTACGTCTCTAGACGATTACTGAAAATCACTTTAATTCTCCTCCATTCGTCTAGGTCAGACAGCGGGAAACTAGCACCATGTCAGACCCTTACGTCAGGTAACAATCACATCCACCCACACCGCACCCTTCCGCTTCCTTCTCAATCCTTGCCCAAACCTCTGTCTTCTGGGCTAGTATCGGATAGTAATGGAGTCAGACATCTCAAACGACTGCTTGTCCGTGCACCCGTCATAGAACTGGGACATGTAAGGCTGACTGTCTGCGAAAACGAACTGAATCCTTTTCTACAGTGAAATATTAGCCTATTACCTTTTAAATATACAATAGGCCGTAGTAATTGTCTATTAGGTAATTGTTTCATGACTTATTTAACGAACTTTAGGGAGTTCCTTCCCGCCTTTTAGACATGCCGAAGCATGAATTGAGATACATTCAATTAGCGCGCATTGCCTACACGTCACAATGCTACCAGTAACCCACTGGTGGGTGCGAGATACTATCCATACTCTACTAGCTATCCAGGCTAGTACCGGAGCGATAAACGTGCTCATCCGCCGGCTCCATCTCCGAAGAGGATGTGAGGGACGTATCACACGACCAAGGATATTTCACCTTGGCTAGCTTCAGACTCTTCCGCTAACATGCTGTCCCAAGCTGTTACGAGCCACTGCCCGATCGAATCCAACCTCAATTGTGGCAGGACTTGGTTTTTAAATGGTTTTGCCACCCCGATCTACCAATATATAGGCTTGGTGGGCCCTCGACAGAGCTTCGTTCGTAAGTCTACAGCTTATAGACTCCCAGTGTGAACCTTGTTGAGGTGAAGTTGTCTTGATTTTGAGAGGATATGTATTCGCTTCAACTTTCCTTAAGCGTAATGGCTTTTAGAACTTCTCCCAATCACTGTACCCGGCTGCAGTCCGGATCATAGGGTGGTCGGGATAGCTCCTAAGCACAATTACCTGGCGGCATGCAGTTTCCCATAGGCATGAATTTACCCATTCACACCGAGGTAAACCTCACTTCGCTTCTCCTCCTTAAGATTCAGCCAAACAGCGGGTTCCTCAGGTGACCATAAATGACCTTAGTCAAACAGCGGGTTCCGTTTGGCGACCATAAATGACCTTATCCAAGGCGAGACTCGAATCCGCCCACACCGGTATCATATTACCAGGGCTCCCCCTGATCGGTATGAGTAACCGTCGAGAATTCTCAGGAATTTCTCTACCACACACTTGACCTGACTGCTTCATCCATTACCCAGTCATATTTCCATGCCCCGTATCCAAGTTCCAAGGATAGGGTAGAAGACAGCCAGTTTTATGGGTGAACGTCGTGTGGTCTCCCGAACACCCGAACAGAACTGGGGCAGTTAGACATGCCTATACAGCAAATGCATACGACGAACGAAAGCCATTCCCTACTCAGTAGTCTTGACTCATCCAACTACCGCCGGCCAACGGTACACTAGTGGTATGAAAATACTACTCAAATTCCTAAGGTTTAAGTTCCACGTGGGGTGGCAGGATGTTATTAAATTTCTTGAATTTCCTAGCTGTTGATTTCCTCATAATAATTCCGCGTAAAATAGAAAAATAAATAACGTAATTTCTTACTCAGCAACTATAGGAACCTGGATACATACATCGACAGTAACTTATTTCCTACATTCCATTCATTGAAAAGAAGTCAAAGAATCCTTTCCAAACAAGTCCATCTACTCCTCTACAGATCCTTAATTCTCCCTTTTCTTGAATATGCTGGTGTATTCATCTTGGGTATAAGTCCAAAACAAGCTTACAGTCTAGAAAAACTGCGGCATGCATAAGGTTTTGGTTTAAGCTACGAAGGTTCGATCATCAGACCTCTCGTAAATTAGAATTTGAGCTTACATGTTCGCCAGTAAATTCATATCCTCACTTTACTGTTTGGCTCCTCATCTCTTCTACCCCTCTTATTAATCTGTGTCCCTTGTTCTCGTTACAGTATAACCACGGTCACAACTCTTGTGCTCCTCTAATCTTCTCCATAAATCGTTGAGAGACGTCGGCAATTTTTTGCAAGCATTCAAGGGGAGGGCGCTTAAATAGCATTATAAACAGCAATTCATTACTTCTTTCATTTTTCCTCCATCTTCGATCCCCTTTACTTTTGATATCGCTATGTACCTGGGCTTGACCAGTTTATAGTAATAATATAATACTAATAATAATTGCCATTACCTATTGTCTGGCGAACCTGGCCCCAGGAGCTTATGCGGGAGGGAGGAGCGATTATTACTATTACGCAGGCGCAACGTGCAGCTTCAATCGACTTAACAGATGGTATAGCACAAATCCCTTTTGTAATACCCTTTGTAATTTTTGTATTACAGTTATGGAAAACTATAGAACGTCTTAAACAGATCTGCCGGTACCGGAAGTCGTTCCCGGGCCGCTTGGGTGTGAGACAAGCACGCTATTCGCTACACTACCAAAGTTTCACCCACTTCAACTGGGTGTTTTCAAACAATGTGCTAAATTGGTTGCATATGCATATATACTTATTTAAAGAACATAAACATACTAAATTAATGACATCATTTGAGGTTATACCGTAGGATGTGACGTGCATTGGATCTTACAGGGTCTGGAGTATAGTACATATTTATAACCTGGAGATGAAGGCAGCACTAACACTCAAACAACATCCCTTCTTGTAATATTTAAATCATAAATGAAATAGTTTTTTGTGCAATTACAATTTTACAATTTTTTTTAAAGAAAACACAATTAAAAAAACATGTTTTTTCATCTTAAGTAGGGTTGGAGATACCTTCGTAAAACTTTTGCAGACTTGTGACACATCACAGTAATACACTGTGCGTTCCTGTCATTTGCAAAGGTAATTGCAGACCTAATTAAAACTTAAAAAGAACAATAAGGTTAATAGCAAAAAAGTCCAAATGCTAAATCTGTTTTTCGTTAATTGTCCCTATTCATAACTTGATAAAGTTTTAAATTATATATCAACTGCAAAATTTAATTTAGACAAGCAATTATTTCTAACATTTTTTAAATTTATTACATCAAAGTATAACTTTTAATTTCGTCTTTATAACTAGTTGTTTACATTTTTACTTTTTTTTCTTTCAGTAAAATTTCCGACCGAAACAATTTTCATTATTAAGAAAGGTAATGTACGTACTAACCAAGGACGACAAAAGATTTTCTCAGCCTCTTTCAAGTTTTAAAACTTTTAAGAAGGTTCATTTTTCTCTTGTGTTTAATGTATATTCCCTTCTCTTACTTTTGCAACTGCGAAAGTACTTTCAGGAAACAAATTTAGTTCTCTTGAACTAAGCATGTTTATAAATGGTTTCCACACAGACGGAAAATTGTACACTTACTTATATACTAACAGCGAAATATTGCATCTGTTTTCTTATTTAAAGCACTATTTTCATTAATTAAATGGTATGTTCTAATTAAAGATCGTTATATTCGGTATTTCTCGTGTTTATAGTAGAGTGGATACTACACTGTAAATGATGTGAAATGGTGGTTCTACTATTTGTGGTAAAATGTTCTATAATTATATAAAATTACACAAATCTAAGTAATTCTATTACATTTAATTGGTTAAAATCACTACCCATAATATAAATTTACATAACTCAGAACATTTTTCCTTGCAAATGTATAATTGCTCAACAACTTGATTCATCTTTAGATGTACTTTAACAAGATAGTGTAATTTTTTCCTTAATATGTTTTTAACCGTCGAGATAAAGGATATTATTTCGCTGATTTCACTATTCTACTGGTTAGGAATGACCTTCGTTTTGTGAAAGAATTCTGGAATCAATTACGAACAGTCCAAATTTGGCTTTTGGGGAGTGGTGCGTATAATAATAATAATAATTGCTACAACCCATAACCTGGAAACCAGGCCCCAGACGCTATAAGCTTGTGCG